>CM046842.1:17001604-17204104 GCA_025618425.1 Heliocidaris tuberculata | reverse complement strand
TTCGATGCCACCGACCCCTCTAAACCTATAACATACATATCAACCGGCCCTCAGAAGACAAATTGACCGGCCCTTGTATTGAACGGCCCGTGGGGAAAACTCCCCAAGTTCCCCGTGGTCAATCCGCCCCTGAGTGTTATCTGTTTTGCAAGGTTTTTTTTTTTTTTTTTTTTTTTTGGTTTTGTTTTGTTTTGTTTTCCACAGAGGAGAGATAGTTGTGGCACGCTCACAGGCGGTCGTTTTATAGGTCAAATTCAATGGGAGGTCATGCGCTTATAAGGACCTTGGAGCTCGCACGCGTGTGTCTGTCTCAACGGTCAAACTATCTCTCCCAACCTAGCTGTGTTTTTTCAAACGTTATGGGATTGTCATGGATCAGCATTTTACCAAAATAGCAAATTGTGTATGTAAATCGTACATTTTTTTTGTAAAATAGTAATCATTAAAAAAAAACCACACTTGATGATGATAACGGGGCACGAAGTGTAAGATTTATGATCCTATTTTGAATTATTTATTTACTTATTGATTTATGATATTACCACCAGTAGTAGTGGTCTTCCATAAGGCCTGATAACAATAATAAGTAACAATAATATAAAGAGAGAGAGAGAGAGAGAGACATACACACACACACACACACACACACAGAATAAATGACTCCATTAGACACAAAAGGTTCATATTTCGCCTATAAGGCTTCTTCGGGAAATAAAGATTGACTGATTTCATGAAAAGTTGCATATTTCTAATATCCTAAGATTTCCTTATATGTAGAGACGGTAATTAGTTTTTAAATCCGATGAAAAGTAACCAGGCACCATATAGTTTTAAAAGTATAGAGACCATTTTGGCTCTATATTGTAATATACACCCTGGGATACCAAAATTGTTATATACATATTTACAAAGAGTATCATTACAGAACAGTATACTTATTCAAGGATTTAACACAATTGTTGCATCTAATATAGTATAGCAGCTGAATATACACTCTTAAATAAAATCAAAAATACAAATATATTCTAATGATAATGAATGATATCAGTGCTTATGTAACAAATATCAATCTGACCAATTGCTTTCGTGATCAAAATCACTTCCAAAACCGATTTAACGACGAAATCAATTGGTTAGATTGCTTCGAAATAGAATCATGGACTCTCATGCAGACCACATAACCATTTTGTTTCATTCGAAATCTAACCGTCAAATAGTTCACGTAAAGTCAGAACCCAGTGCACTTGCAGGGGGGGGGGGGGTGTTCCTGTATGATATCTGTCTGTATATATGATTGCATTCGTACTATCAATTCTTAGGTGTGCAAAAGGGTTACATTAGGTTACATTATGCTGTATGATATCTGTCTGTATATATACATGTAATTGCATTCGTACTATCAATTCTTAGGTGTGCAAAAGGGTTACATTAGATTACATTATCTTGAAATAAGATTTCCATAAAAGCAAGTTGCTTTGAAAGTAGGCAGAAAAGTCAGAGAAACAGCTTGATAGAAGCTTGAACAAAATCCGATCAACAAAGTTATTTTCCTCTTTTTTCAAAGCCTGAAATCATTCACTTTATGTCTTCACATTAACAACTTTGCAATGTCACTGCAATTATAGAAATAGAACCCCGATCAGAGTCATGATGGGTTTTGAATTTCCAATCATTTATTTATGATCACAGCGCTTGTCGGTGACTGTGCCCCGTTTGCTCCTACACACAAAATGACTAAAAACCTTTCCAACCCCTTAATATCATCGTAGAGCAAAAACTTTTTTTTCTCTCGTTATTGCACAAGCATCCATCACTTGCCATTTACGGTATAATGGGCAAGTCCAATCTATTTTGTCCCATACTTTGCACCGGACCACATCTATATAAAATGTATATCTGTACATATTTATATAGTGATTGTATTAAGTTCATAGGCTGACTAGAGCTTAAATCCGACCAAATCTGAAATGAAATGACACATTTTGATGTAAATTAAATTCAGAACCATATCACGTGGTAAGGTATGGGACAACATTGACCAAATAATTTTTTTGACTTGACCTTTTGGGAAATGATTTGTACAACAAGCTGGAAAAATTGTGCCTAGTACCTTACAGGGGGATAAACATTACGCCAACATGAGGTTCACCTAGATTTAGCGATCTCAGCTTTAAAAGAAAATTCTTCAAACCCTATATATTCTTTTTGTTGTCCGTTTTCAATCCACATTGCCCACTGGAACTGGATGGTCCCAATGGTTAATAAGCCTATTCGAGTGAGAGAATTAAGTAGTCAACGGGTTAATCTTTCCACCAGTCTTTTTCTCTGATTATTTCGCTTTCTTACAATTCATCCTAATATATACATTTGGAATTGCCCTTTTACCTTGGAGTAAGATGGGGGAAGGGGGCGGGGGGGGGGGGGGTGGGGGCTGTGTCCAGACGCCTAACAAAATTAAAAGTGTCATGTTTGCTGTTGAATTACATGAACAAATGTGGCTCAAACAGAACTAACGGTCATGAATATTTATGATTTATAATATTTTCCAACATTTGTTTCAAGAGATTCCTGAAATATTGCATTCAAACTTGTTCAAATTGCTGTGTAAAATCATTTGTCCGGATACCCAACCTGTCCGGACACATGCCGTGTGGTGGGTATACGAAGATTATTACCCACGCCGATGAAATCGGCAGGGTTATGTAAAGGGTTCCGTATGTTTGTTTGTTTGTTTGTGGTTTGTTTGTTTGTTTGTTTGTTTGTTTGTGTACAAGATAACTAGAGAACGGGTGAACGGATTTGCACCAAATTTTCAGGGATTGTTTGGATATGATGATTGGTTGATCCCTGCAAATTCTGTGTGACCTTCTAGTCTTCTTCGTTGAGAATGGTGCTGACGCCATATTACCAGTGTTAAGCTATCGATGCGCTTTGTTGGGATATCGGTATCGGCTCCTTAAATCTGAACAGCGCGCGGTACGGTACGTGCGAAACGGTGAACTATAGAGTCACACTGGTAATGGCGTCAGCACCATTCTCAACGAAGAAGAAAAAAATGTTTTTAACTACTGAATTATTAGTCTAGAATATCGTAAAATTGCCCGAGTAGTCCGGTGATTCTAAAAGCAATCCTTATTTGATCTAGAGACCGGTAAGAAACTTCACAGAAATGGATAGTATTGATAGGAACAGTAAGTTTAGATTTAATTTCTCTCGAGTTTCTCACTTGCAGCAGAAAATGATGTGGTAGCTAATGCAGCTAGACGCCGGATCGGACGGCCCAGCGCGTACATGGCACACGGCGGCACACGGCCAAATTTCGGGCATCGGCTCAGATTAGCCGTGAAGTTTCATTACTTTTGCATTGTGATTGTTGATTTAGAACTCATCCTAGTTAATAATGTGGATTCTCTGGGTCTTTTACTACGGAATATCGAACATCATATTTATCAAATCTATCTGGAAAAAAAACTAGGTAGGATTTTTTATTCACTCATTCCGCCCCTTTAAAAAGCAAAGGTAGATCTAGTTCCTTTCCGTGTGCTCTAGATCGAACGTTGGACTAAATGTTGGCCTAGATTTAATTTCAGACCTATATGAACATACTACCTCATAACACCTGTAAAATTACACTTTGAATGATGCCTACTGACTTTATTTCTCACGGCTAATCCCCCAAATTTCCCGTATCTAGCATACAAGTAGCAACACCAGCACCAACACCGAACGTGAAATGAAAGTTTCTTAATCCCTAGGGTATAGTGTTAGTGAACGGAATTTTGTTTATGAAATTAAACACCGGCTGCCGAGCTCGGTTCAGCAGACAACATCTGACAAAAATTAAACAACGGCAACCGGAACTACGTCAGAAAATCAGAGGTCAACACCTAACACCGACTGATTTTTTTTTTCATTTCATAGTCGGTGTTAGATCATGATTTCGCGGCAAAATAAACACTAACCACAAACACCAACACCGAGCGTGAAATCACCCAATGTAGATTTCAGTTTTGACCCCATAGTATAGTATTGCAACTACTCTGTAGCACCGCCAAGGCGTGGGTCTGCCGCCTTTGACGGCCCCTCTAGTTAATATTATCATGCTTAGTCTGGTTTCTATACTTTTGCACTTTCCTTTTCATTCTAGTACCTGTGTTTATTATTGTCCCCGCCGAACGAAGTTCGCGAGGGGACTATGAAACGGGCTCCGTTCGTGTGTGCGTGTGTGTGTCCGTCCGTCCGTCCGTCCGTGCGTCCGTCTGTCCGTGTGTGCTCAAATGTTAGAAAATGCTACTTCTCCGTCATTTCTTGGCCGATTTTGATTCTGATTGTTTTATCTGATAGGGCTGGGTGGGGGCTTCCAAACTTCTACACAGAATTTTGAAATTCATTAATTATGCAAATTTATGCAAATTTATTCAAAATTGACGAAAAATGCTACTTCTCCGTCATTTCTTGGCCGATTTTGATTCTGATTGTTTTATCTGATAGGGCTGGGTGGGGGCTTCCAAACTTCTACACAGAATTTTGAAATTCATTAATTATGCAAATTTATGCAAATTTATTCAAAAATGACGAAAAATGCTACTTCTCCTCTATTTCACATCGGATTTTGATTCCGATTGTTTTATCTGATAGGGCTGGGTGGGGGCTTCAAAACTTCTACACAGAATTTTGAAATTCATTAATTATGCAAATTTATGCAAATTTATTCAAAATTGACGAAAAATGCTACTTCTCCTCTATTTCACATCGGATTTTGATTCCGATTGTTTTATCTGATAGGGCTGGGTGGGGGCTTCCAAACTTCTACACAGAATTTTGAAATTCATTATTCATGCAAATTTATGCAAATTTATTCAAAATGGCTGAAGGTTCATAATGTTTTCATGTTTTATATTTCAGTTGTATACATGCATTGTTGGTATTCTCTTCTTTTGCATGCAGTAACATTATTATTTTATTCACTAAAGTTTTTCACTGAAGTTTTAAGGTTCAGGCTAGTTAATTTCCACAGATCTGCACCTCCGGCGGGGACATTTATTACGCATTGCGTAATTTACTCATTCACTTGTTATTTTTGGTATTAATCAGGGTACTTCGTGTCAAGTAATTTTATGAGTATTTGAGTCGGATATCTGTTTTCTCATTTTTGTAATGAGATTTTTTTTTTGATGTATAAAACTTTACTAGTTCTCTACCACGATTACTGTAATATGATTAATCACTTTGCATGGATATTCTATTGTGTCAGTATTTACCACAGTTGTTTTACTTGAGCATTCAGGATACAAAATAATACTTTTTTCCTTGTTGAAATAATATAATTTTGATTGAATAAGTTGTAATTTCATGGAATGTATTAATCATGAAACACAATTGACTTTTTAATGGTAAAATGTGGTATGTCGTGTTCCTGTTTTGTTGTTTTTTTGTAATAGAAAAATGAAAACTAAGAATATAAACACTTGTAAGATATATATATATATTTGTATTTTGAAAGACGCAGTTCATTGCATTGTTTATCAACAAATCTTGTGGTAATCTTTTCCTACTATGTTTTATTTATCGTGCGATTAATCCAGTATACTGTATATCATCTGTATGACTGAAAACACGACGAGCATTCATTAGACCAAGTACTTAATACAGAATACACAGATGCAGCACGGATTGGCCGTGCAGTAGACATCAAAAAGAGAAAACAGGAATAAAATATAGACTTTAAAATGCTTTTATACTCATGCTTGCTGGAAGAATCTCATTATGTAGTTATTTGTGTCAAGTCAAGAGTGGTCTATAGAAGAATTATGTTATAATGAATACCCCCCCCCCCCCCCAAAAAAAAGGACCTTTACCAATGCATTCATCGTTGGTGACCACACATCCCCTCTTATATATTTATCGGTGTCAAGTCAAGAGTAGTAGAAGAATCATGTTACACTTAAACTTTCTTTGTTCGGTTTCTCTCATTTTATTATGCTTTTGATGAAAAAAAAAAGTTCAGGGTGGATATCCCTTTAAGTTACTCCATCCTCCGAATCTCTTCTGTCCCCTTTCATTCTATCTCCCTATGTCCCCCTCGTTTTCCTTCTTCCCTTTTCTTCCTTTTCTCTCTTTTCTTTATTATTATTCATGATCTTACTCTCCAACTTCTCCTCTCCCTCCTTTCTTTTCGTTATTAATTTGATTGCATGTCAATCTTGGCGTAGAACATTTTGTTATTATAAAGATAGTGAAATCGAGGACAAGGTAGAAAAGAATAGAATTCTGATAAAGAGACAGAGGGAGCTAGAAAGAGAAAGAGAGAGACGGAGAAAGGAGAGAAAGACAGAAATGCACAGAGAAAAAAGTATATAATTGTATATGTCATTTACTTATAATAAATGTATAAATAAATAAATTATAGTAAATGCAAGGTAAACAGAGTAACTAGCGAAGGGGGGGGGGGGGGGGATATAAAGGTCGAAAAAAATGAAAGAAAACAGAGAAAAGAATAAAATGCCAGAGACTATAACACAATGACACCAATATTCTGCCGAGGTACAAAGTTGTTTTTATTTTGCGAAACACATCAAGAGCTAACAACCTGCCCATTACAAGAACTTTATTCAAAATTACGGTAAAATGACCTGGTTATACTTCCCCAATATTATCAGTACTCCTAAACTTCTGTAAATGGTATAATTCTTACAGTATAATTATTTTATTTTGTAAAGCGCCTAGAGATGTATATGGCGCTATATTAATCCAGAGTATTACGATCATTATCTGACTGAACTTTGCTTAATGTTCTTTAAAACAAATTCATTATTTAAAACCTAAATTTCAAAGCCAAATGAGACAAAGAATGTCGGAATTATCCAGTTCATTCAATGGATGGATGATTAATTTACCTGTTTGTTTCGCCAGCCAAACCCCTATATTCTACGTCTTTATTTCCCAACACTTTATCTATGAAATATACGTATCAGGACTTGCTTTGCAACCCTAAGACTTGTATAACTCTAAAATTGATATCATCACATGGTTATTCATTCAACCTTAATTCTCAGACATAATTTTTGTTTTACAATTTGATTTGCTAAAATAAGAAACGTTATACCTTTGCATCGTGCTATTATTGTACCAATTCATTGTAACGAGTTAAAAAGGCCTGTCATTTGCCTGCTTCAACACGTACGTGAACATGGTTTCACGACCAATATCATGTGTTTTAATTAATTAATGAATTAATGAATTAAATGACCATTATCGCATATTTGCACCACAAAACACTGTCTACAAAGTACAAGAAAAAAACCCAACTTATTTTACCACTGTTTGCAATTCAGCGCTCTCTCCTGATGAGTTATATACCGTTGGAAAGCTAGAAACTGGAGTTCTAGAGTGAATACAAACACTAGTGGTATTCCGTGAGTGCTTTTCTTGAAAAATTGAAATGAAGTGACAAAATTCAGTTTTCTGAAGAAAAAAAAGTATGTAGTAATGAATGGGAGACCTGAAGGCAAATAATTCTAAAGCAAATCATTTTACCGTTCCGGACTAAAGTATTTAGCAGATGACAATGGTTAAAAACAAAATTGTTCCCATTGACAGTCAAGAATTACCTGTGAATTTCAAGCAAGGAAACTGTGTTGTGTATATTCTTAACATCATTACAATTTTATAAATTGGTGAGTATGAACAGTACGTACAATAACTAAATGTTAATTAACAAAAAGGAACATGATTGGGGTAAATGGTTCGGCAGGTGGATAACAAGCTACCCTATAAAGTATAACTACTATTAGTAAATGAGTATTAATATATATTATTGCATCTTCTTAAGAATATCCTCCACGAAGAGCAAAATGAAAAGTTATTATCAACTTGTCCACTGTTGTGCTTGTTTTACAACTTATAGCGCCAACGCACCAAAGACAGTAATCGATGTAATATCTCCGTGGTCTTTATGTTTATGGCATGTTCTCTCTTTTGAGGGAGCCTTGGTAGTTCCCCACATCACGAGCTAAAAAATTGGAGAAAGAAAAAAAAAAAAAGAAGAAAGAAAGAAAGAAAGAAACGTAAAATGGACTACTAATGTAGATCTGTATTAGAATTAACTTGGTTATTAGACAAATGAAAGAGGTGGAGATTAACAATTAAAGAACCACTATGTGGATTTAATTCTTAAACATTAATTAAAAAAAAAACAATCAAAGTGAAATCATTATACTCGGAGAATATCGCGATTCAGTATGATTCTTTTTTTTTTCTTTTGCTATTAAGAGCGGGGGGGGGGGGGAATAGTTTTGGCACTTCTTTCGAACACGTTTTCGAAATATTCTTTGCCTATGTGGCTCACTTAATGGGGTAAGTTTAAGTGAGTTGTGGTAAATATGAAATATGATTTGTGAAACCGACATGAACGGTTCCTAAAAAAACAAAAACATAGAAGCCCCCCCCCCAAAAAAAATGAATAATTAAAAAGAATCCCTACCTATATCATAAGTTGACATTCGTATTTTAATTATCTTAAATATTGTCGCATAATTTGCACCATAAAATACTGTTTGCAATGAAAATTCATTTTACTACTATTTTGCAATAAAGCGCCCCCTCTCTTGAGTCATAATATCATCGGAAAGCTAGAAACGTGTTTTTTTTTTGTTTTTTTTGTTTGTTTTTTTTTAGTGAATACAAGCACATAAGGTATTCTTCAAGTTCTGTTTTTAGAAAAATTGAAATCAAGTGTCAAAATTCAGTCCTCTGAAAAAAAAAAAAAGAAGAGCCAAGCTGTACTGTTCCCAATTTCAAACTTGATAATTAAATGTTTAACCCCCTTTGTTGTTTTGCTATTCAAGCTATTACCTTAAAAATTACATGAAAGATTTAA
The DNA here is from genome assembly GCA_025618425.1 of Heliocidaris tuberculata. Classification (NCBI taxonomy): domain Eukaryota; kingdom Metazoa; phylum Echinodermata; class Echinoidea; order Camarodonta; family Echinometridae; genus Heliocidaris; species Heliocidaris tuberculata. Next base: position 17,195,226 of record CM046842.1, on the reverse strand, counting down.
GATTCATTTTATATACTTAACTGGATGAATGAAAAATATAAAAATACTCACATACGCACGCACACCCACACACACAATCATATATACATAATATACAGTGCGTCCCAGAAAAAACGAAACCCTAAAACAAAGGGTTATTGTGACCACACTATGTGCTTTATGACAATAATTATCTATTTTCCATAAACTAGAAGTATTATGCTTTTAAATCATACCTTGATGGCATCCATCCGTACATGCTTTATCGTGAAGCATCATTTTGAAAATGAATTGTAAAACTCAGTGCCGGATTTGGGTAGAACCGTGAAAACGTTAGTATATGTCATGCGGAAAATGACTAAAGGGAAATACCACCTTTAAGAGATATGGTACGTGAATTCCCTTGTGTGATGGCATGCATTCAATCAGAAATTCATAAAAAAACATGGGCATACGCCCCAAAATTTCCAATATCAATAAATATCCCTCAAAAGATGAAAAAATGCCCTTCGCGTGATGGAAAAGGTGTCCCTCCTGAGGTGGGAAATTGCTATAATCTTTATATTTTTTTCTGCCTTATGTGCACTTTCTACCTTATATTTCCATTTGATGACAATGGAAAGTGTCACTTACTTTACTTTTATAAAGAAATATCACATTTCTGTCCGCTTTGTCCTTAAAAGAAAAATGCAAACAATTGCTTTTTATTTCGATTGCAGGTACCATTTCAATGCAACACATCGAAAATACATTGACCATCCTTTATTTTATGATGAGGGCATTATCACCGCTCTTATTATTGAAAGTAACATATGAAAACAGTCTTCTCATAGGGTTTTAAATGTCATGTTACATTTGGGTCATGTTCGCATGTTATCCTAACGTTTTCACGGTTTTACCCCAATCCGGCACAAATGAGTTTTTACATGTCATTTTCAAAATGTTGCTGCTCGGTAAAGCATGTACGAATGGATGCCATCAAGGTATCATTTAGGAATTCTAATCGACAATAAATTAACCTGGAAATCGCATATTGACAACATATGCAAAACCACCCCCCTAACATTGGGGTTATTAAAGGGATTCGGTAACTTTGTGGAGGCTTGATTTAATAAATTGTTGAATTTTGATATCTGTCTTGTATAATGATGTTCAGAAGGATAAATAAATAGCCAGGCATATAAAGGTTTTCAAATATATAATGCTATTATTAAGATATCTATGACTGAATACTCCCATTTACGAAAGCGTATGGCCATACGCTTTAGTCTAACACTGAGTCTACGGGGGAAAATGAGTCTGGCATTTCCGGTCACTTGCATATGTTTACTTTTGTGAAGCACATGATGATTTTGAAGTGATTTTTTTCCTGGGCTTCATTTCTACACCATAATACACTGATAGCATGTAAGGCCAGGTAGCTCAGATTTTATCAAGCCTCTACAAAGTTACCAAATCACTTTAACAAACTGAAATAATTCCTTCCTTCTCCCACTCTACTCATATTGTATTACACTTTAATATCCCATATATAAATTATGGTACATTAGCATGGGGTTGTGCAGTACAAGCACAATTGAACAGAATAATTCTTCAAAACAAAACAAAAAAAGAAGAAGAAAAGAAGTACTTAGAATTATTTTTCATGCAAATTACAGATCTCATACTGATATTTTATTTTTCGAAAATTACATCCTCAAGGGGAAGGACATTCATCATTTCCAACTAGGCCAATTTATGTAAAAATTAGGTAAAAATGAACTCCCTACCATTTTTAACGATATGTTTCGAAAGAACAACACATACATAAATAGCCAACGAGACAAGGCAATGCTTACCATCTACCTCTAACAAGAACACTCTTTGCACAAAACACCTTTATTTTTTTCAGGTTCTATGTATTGGAACTCTTTAGATAAAGAAAGTAAAGAATCCCCTAGTCTTAACATTTTTCAACGTAAAGGTAAACTTTAAAAATATCTGCTCAGCCTATACCCCCTTCAAACAGGTCAAGCTTAATACCCCCCCCCAAAAAAAAAAATAAATAAAAAAAATAAAAAATAAAAAAAATGAAAATTCACCCTTTCCATGTTTTCCTGTGAACACGTGCCTAACGACCTTGTTTTTGCTCCTGCTCCCAACCTCTTTTCCTTTCCATTTCCCGTCTTTTCACTCTTCCTCTTTGTTTTCCTATAAACCTATGTTGGCATACCGTGAATTTTTCTGTAACTTTCGCCACTATTTATCCAATTATTATAATTTTGTTTGACCAAAACCCTTTCACGTATTTAAGTCTTTTGGGCATGCATCATACAAGCATTGCTTTCTCAGCATGCCCCCTCCGTTTCATTGTATACGTTAGGTCAATAATGATCCGTTTGTGTAAATTATTTTTTGTACTCTTCTTAGTACCCTTTATTTTGGTATGTTAGTTTGATATACTAAAGTTATTACATTGCTTTATGTTTAATCATTTGATCGATATGTATCATGTATTATTATTTTGAAACGGGAAATAAATCAAATAAAATCAAATCAATCATTTAAAAGCACAATACTTCTAGTTTATGGAAAATAAATAATTATTGTCATAGAGCGCACATTGTGGTCACAATAACCCTTTTAGGGTTTCGTTTTTTCTTGGACGCACTGTATAATTATATGTATAGATAAACGTAAGGAAATAACATAATTATACATGTACAACAGCTTTGGCAACTCTCGTGGAAATAAATACAATGTGAAAGGAAATAGAGAATAATGGTTGCATAGCTTAAATCAAAGTTCCCCAGAGCTGTCCTCCCTTTTAAAACTTTTGCAAAGGTTGAAAAAATGTGTCCGCCGGTAATCGAACCCGGGTCACTGGCTTAGAACGCCAATGCCTTAATTACTAGACCACGGAGACGGGCCAGTGGGTTCGGCGACACCAGATTCAATTGACCGACAGATTGACAAATCTTCAACCTCATTAATTAATTCCTTTGTCGGGGGCAGGTGAGTTGATGACAATGACAAGCCGCATGCCTCAGCTGGATCCAAGGAATGCTTTGAGATACATTTACATGTTAGAATAATTATATACAAGTGTAAGGAAATAACATATACAACATCTTTGGCAACTCTCCTGGAAATAAATACAATGTGAAAGGAAATGAGAGAATAATCTGGCGTCGTCGAAACCACTATGCAACCATTATTCTCTCATTTCCTTTCACACACACACACACACACACACACACACACACACACACACACACATATATATATATAATTATATATATATATATATATATATCTTTATCACAAACAATAAATGAAGACTCTCCGTAAACAGGTTAAAATACGAATTTTCGTCCTTAGGGCTTTATCAAGTATGATAATATTTTGAAATGAAACACAATAATTTCATTCAAAACAAAGATGCGTCAAAATGCATACGGATACATCAAATGCGCTAGGGCGCAAGATATAATTATACATGTGCTTCACAATGAATGAATACGTCACAAAGAAGAGAGAGGGGGGGGGGGTGGGGAGTAGAGGGAGAAGAGAGGAAAAGATAGAGAGAGAGGGGGGGGTGGACAGAGAGAGAGAGAGAGCGAGAGAGAAAAAGACAAAATGTCTAATAACGGGGAAAGGAATGAAATGAAACATTAAGTCCATGTGGCTGCAGGCAGCCCAGCCGGTAGATTAACGGTTCCTCTCGTATCTTGCGTTATTCGTCTGTACTCCCGGGCATCTAAGCACTCCGCAGATCTTAAAATCGCTGATGTTGTGACCCGGCATGTTAAAATGCTGGTATTCCACTTGGATGGAATATTCACGCTGCTCGTATCCAACCTTGACACCTATGTAAAGGATTCTTCAGACGCTCTACGCATCTTTGAGTCAGTGACCCTTCCGACTGAAGACCATCGCTTTTTGTTTACGATGGATATATCCTCATTGTACACCAACATCACAATGGGCGAAGGACTTCGTGCAATTAAACACTTCCTCGACAAGCATCCGTCATTAACCCTTTCAAGAAAATTGACAGTATTTTGTAGTTTGGCTCAATAACTTTCGTTTCAGAGCCCTAAAGAATATGCCAGATGCATGAGTAGAAAGAGTAAAATTTTCTAGACACACTATGTCCATTTTTATTGCAAGACCATATTGGGTTTGATGCCAAGAATTTTGAAAATGTGAATAAACTTTGAGATCCCTAAATTGGGAACACATTGAGAGGTTCAAAATCATTGGTTTTTTCATCAAAATTGGCAATTTTTTCAACTTTTCGTCAAATTCCTAACCATGTTTAATGTTTTCAAAGACATTGCACTTTATTAGAACCACGTAGCACGAAAAAAATATTATTGTTGCCAATTTGAAGAACAGAATGTGATCAATTTAGCCCTTAAATAATTCCTGTCCTGAGAGGGTTAATACAACCATCTTGCGACTCACTGAACTAGTCCTGAAGCTTTCTTCTTTCCAGTTCGAAGAAAAGTTCTACTTGCAAAGAAAGGGTGTTGCCAGGGGAACGAAGATGGGCCCTTCATAATTATGCCTGCCTCTTTGTGAAGAACAAGAAATCCTCAACAACTTCCATGGCCCGAAACTCTTACTACTGAAGAGATATATCGATGACTATGTTGGGGTTGCTACTTTCTCGCGGGATAGTTTGATGACATTCATCGATTACTCCAACAATTTCCACCCCTCCCTGTTGTCTGTACTTTACTCACATCATCTCTGATGAATCTGTTCCCTTCCTGGACATGAGTCTCCGCCTTATTGGCACACGGATGGTTATAAGTGTGTACTACGAGCCTACAGATGCACACTGTTACCTGAACTTTTCTTCTTCGCATCCACCTAGCTGCAAGCGATCAATCCCGTTCTCGCAGCTGACCAGACTTCGCCGCCTTTGCAGTGATGACGAAGATTTCCGCAAACGATCCAAGGAAATGGCTACCCAGAACAAGTTATCAGCAGAGCCGTAAAGCCTCTTCCATTAGTCACAGCAAGCTCTGCGACCTAAAACTAAACGGAGCTCAGATCATGTTCCACTAGTTCTCACACACCACCCAACCACCGCTAAATTAGTCTCTACATAGTTGACAACATTCGTATCCTTCAACAAGATACATCGACTCGAGAGCTCTTCAAGGACCCACCGCTGATAGCATGCAAGAAAGACCGCAGCTTAAGGCAAGTCCTGGTCCGCTCACGGATGACGCCAGATGTTCCGGCAAATGAAAACGAGATCGGGACAACGAAATGTTGCGGGAAAAGATGCAACACCTGCGTGCACGTGAGCCAAGTTAATCACTTGAAGGGGCCCAGGACTACTTGGCACATCACTGACAAGTTTTCATGTACTACCACTAATGTCGTCTATGCCATTATGCAACTCGATCCTTCTCGATCCTGCTCCTGCTCCTGATCCTGCTCGTCAGGGAAACGAAGAGGAGGATGGCTGACCGGGCAACTGAGCATCCGAGGTCAATTAAACTAAAGACGCCAGGACTACCGGTGGTGCAGTATTTTAACATTCCGGGTCACAACATCAGCGATTTTAAGATCTGCGGAGTGCTTCTAAGATGCCATGGGAGTACAGACGAATAACGCAAGATACGAGAGGAACGGTTAATCTACCGGCTGGGCTGCCTACAGCCGCATGGACTTAATGTTTCATTTCATTCCTTTCCCCGTTCTTAGATATTCTCTCTCGCGCGCGCGCGCGCGCTCTCTCTCTCTCTCTCCCTCTCTCTATCTTTTCCTCTCTTTTTCTCCTACCCCCCTCTCTCTCTCTTCTTTGTGACGTATTCATTCATTGTGACGCACATGTATATATCTTGCGCCCTAGCGCATTTGCTGCATGCGTTTGCATTTTGACGCATCTTTGTTTTGAATGAAATTATTGTTTCATTTCAAAATATTATCATACTTGATAAAGCCCAAAGGGCGAAAATTCGTATTTTAACTTGTTTACGGAGTGTCTTCATTTATTGTTACGATTTATATTGCATCTCCGAGCAGAACTTCTATTTATATATCCATATATATATATATATATATATATATATATATATATGCGTGTGTGTGTGTGTGTGTATGTATAAAGAAGATTACAGGTTCTGCGACGGAGATTCACACTGTAAAATGAGACAAGACTGAATACACATGTGGATACACACATGGGTGTGTGCGTGTTTGCGTGTGTGTGTGTTGTATGTGAAAAGATTACATATTTCTTATGATGAAATACAACCTTATATCATACTTACTGTTCCGCGAGGTAATGGGTGAGCACAGATGTGGAAGAAGATTGCATATCCAAGTAGGCACACCTGTAATATTTATTTTTAAAAAAAAATGGACTAACTGACATAAGAGTTAAAGAAACTTTTTTTTTTTTTTTTTTTTTTCTTTTTACTAAATATGAAGACCATATGTATATCACTGAATTGTGAGCTTGTTTCCTAAACCGGGGATGCTCGTCATAGTATAGGAGCCTGTCCTGAAATAGTCACCCAATTTTACATATGAGATTTGACTCCTTAAAGTTACTTAGACCAGCCATGTCATTTACAAAAAGCTTGTCAGCTCGAACAAAGCTGCCGGGTTTGGGCCCCAGAGCCCCCCCCCCCCCCCAAGGGCCCCAAATCTGGTCGATTTCAACCCATCTAACAACTTTGTCAGAAGGAAAGTGTATGACTGTACATTACAAAAACACAAAAACTGACAAAATTTTCCGTCCGGATGGGTTGTCAGACGGCACTTAAAAATTGGGGCAAATTTTTCCTCTTGAGGCCCATGGACCAAATTTTGTCAGAACGAAGAGGTATGGGTGTTCATTACAAAAATATAAAAACTGACAAAAATTTTCATCGGGAAAGGGGTGTAAGATGCCCCTGAAAAAACACCGAAGTGCCCCTCAACCAAGCTTTGCTTCCCAAAATGCTCTGGATGTAGAGAAAACCCATTTTTAGGCATTACAACCTAACTCCAAAGTGTGTCATTCAATCCATGTCAAATTTACATGTTACAATTTTGAGTATTGTAACTTCGTTGGGGTGTAATTTGGTGTCAAATTATCATTTCAACAATAAGTTATTAAATTGTGAAATTATATTGCTTTCTCAAAAGTAGTCAAATGCTATTATCAGGATTATGTAAACACACCCATTGTCTATCTGCACCTGTTTGACATAATAGAGGAGCTTGTTAAGTATCTGGGCTATGTGGCTGCCATGCTGAAATCTACCATTCTCGTATTGATTACACAAATACTTTGCAAGCTCTCTATTATGCCTTGTCAAACAGGCGCATGTGACAATAGGTGTGTTTACATAATCCTGACAATATCATTTGATTACTTTTGAGAAAGCAATACAATTTCACAATTTAATAACTTAATGTTAAAATGATAATTTGACATCAAATTACACCCCAGGGAAGTTACAATACTCAAGATTGTAACATATAAATGTGACATGAATTGAATAACACACTTCGGGGTTATTAAGGTTGTAATACCTAAAAATGGGTTTTCTCTACATCCAGTGCAATTGGGCAGCAAAGCTTGGTTTAGGGGCACTTTGGTGTTTTTTTCAGCAGCATCTTACACTCCCTTCCCGATGAAAATTTTTGTCAGTATTTATATTTTTGATACCTCTTCCTTCTGAAAAAAATTGGTCTATGGGCCTTAAGAGGAAAAAATTTGCCCCAATTTTTAAGGGCCGTCTGACAACCCATCCGGACGGAAAATTCTGTCAGTTTTGTGTTTTGGTAATGTATAGTCATACACCTTCCTTCTAACAAAGTTTGGCGCATATGCTAGATGGGTTGAAATCGACCCGATTTGGGTCCCTTTTGGGGGCTTTGGGGGCCACACCCGGCGGCTTCGTTCGAGCTGACAAGCTTTTGAGAATGACAAGCTTTTTGAGAATGACTTGGATGGTTTAAGTAACTTTACGGGGTCAAATCTCATACGTAAAATAGGGCGACTATTTCGGGACAGGCTCCTGGCCTATTACTCCAAAGTTCGTCTTTCTCAGGTTTCTTTTTAATTCTGAAAGATTAGAAATATATCGAACATGCATTTTCCAATAAAGTTTGTGTTTCCAAATATTTGTTGCGTTATTGCAAAGTTCATCATTCAGAATGTTAGTTTATTCAAAGTATTTGTTTATCATACATAGTTCGTGACTCCGAGAATTGGTTAGGGAATCGATATTTCAAAGGTTCGTAATTCCGAACACAGTAGGGTTGCCGACTCTGAAAATTAGATGAGATTCGGAATTGTGAACCCTGCATTTCGGGGTTATGAACCCTATTTCACACCACACTAAGAACCATGGGAGTACAGAACCTTCAGATTGACGAACTGCCCTAGAATTTTTACAGTATAGGATCAAGCATAAAAGAAGTTTACTCTCTTCACAAGGTTTTATCAATGAAATAAGCCACAAGGGCCCTCTTGCATAAAACGTTGCGTTTAATCGCAACTCAAAAAATTAAACGCAAGTCCCAAATACGCGATCCTGATTGGATGAAAATCAAGTTGCGTTTAACTCTTTATGCAAGAGGGCCAAGGTCAAAAGAATATCAGAGTCGTCATGATCAGGTCCAGTGCCTAATAATGGTTTGGTTGCTGGGTCTGAGTGACGTGGTAAATAAATTGCTACTGTGGAATTTCGATGAAGGGAGAAAAATGGGCTTGGTTGATATTTTCTATAGTAGTTTTTTTTAAATATTTTTTTAAGTTCACTGAAATGAGGGTCAACCTTCCATCCAATGCAGGGTTCTTTCCCATTAAAAAAAAACAATTCCAATCAAACACGAATTCGTTTTGTGACATGTTTTTGCTCCTGATGAAACAAATTCTAACATACAGAACAAAATATTTTTGGGTGATTGGTAATTTTTAATGAAATTCTTGAATGAACAACACTTCAAATTAAAGCAGTAATACTGACTGAGTCCTCTTTATTCCGGGGCATTCGCTTTTCCGAAGGTTCGTTTTTTCGAAAGTTCGTTTTTCCGAAGATTAATTCCTAAACGCAAATTTTCAAGGGATTCATATTTTTTTTCGATAATTTGTTACATTATTCCGAAGGTTCGTAATTCTGAAAATGATGTAAGGTTCTATTTCAGTTTCGGAATTATAAACCTTCAGGATTATTAATCATATTTCACTTTTTTTTGTTGTTGTTGGAATTATGAACCCTGTTTCGTTTTTGGAATTATGAACCCTGTTTCATTTTCGGAATTATGAACCTTTGGAATTACGAACCTTCGGAGTAAGGAAACATCGGAATAACGAACCTTTCGGATCTTCGAACCTTCGGAATACGACATGTAACCTTTTTAAAAGCCCTTTTCCTCCTGCCTAAAAATCGTGCCACAAAGCAACAATAACGATCAAACCTTTTATTTCTATTTTTATTTGTAGAACGAAAAGATGTGAAACAAACAATAGTCCCAAAGATACGTTGGGAGTTTGTTTACGTGTTTCGGACTCTCCCCTAGGATAGGGTTGACCTCGATTTTTTTTCTTCAAAATGCTTTATTTTATCACGAATGTGGGTCACAAAAACAACGATATTGGATTGAAACAGCATATTTCATTTAACGGGGGAAAAAATCCCGGCATGATACCTTGTTATTCAGGAACTGAATACCAAGAATATAATATTTGGAGTACATGTATAAAGGTCCAGTCGCAAAAGTTCTAATTTTGACCAAATTCGAAAAAAAGTTAATGAACACTTAGTACAGGAAATACATTCATTTGTTAATTCTTACTTCAAACTAACAAACATCCTAATTGTTTTCGATATATTTTATATTTTCAGTAGAGAATTAAACATAAAAGAAGTTTACTTGCTTCACAAGGTTTTATCAATACAATTACCCACAAGGCCATCAGATAAGCAGAGTCATGATCATGAGGCAGTTGTTATTGATAAAACTTATCAATAACAACTGCCTCATTTCTATGACGAATTCGCTCTTAGCCAATCAGATTCAAGGATTTCAGTAGCTTATAACAATTATTGTAACTTGTTATTGATAACAAGTTTTATGACACGGGGCCCTGGACTGACCAGTGCCTCATTTACAATTTGACTACCTGGTCTGAGTGACGTTGATAAACTGTTATCATGAAAACTGCTATTGATAAACGGAGGAGAAAAGAGACATGGCTAAATATTTTGTGACTGTTTGTTCAATTCCACTGAAATTCGGGTTCAACCTTTTGGGTGTCTTTTGTGTACCTACCTAATAAATTTCATCATTTCCTGATGATGGCCTATAGCCAAAATTCAAGATAGGAATGAAAAAGTCCGTATATTATATATACCTATATATATATATATATATATATATATATATATATATATATGGCACCAAAAGGTTGAACCCGATATATACATATATATGTTGTGATATAGTTCCACGTGTTGGAAGCCTCATCCTTTATTAAGTGGAGAACAGAAATGAAAAATAATTATAAATATAAAATATGTATGTATGTATATATATATATATATATGTGTGTGTGTGTGTGTGTGTGTGTGTGTGTGTGTGTGTGTTTATTGAAGCGTTTTTTACAATGTGTGTGTGTTTATTGATGCGTTTTTTTACAAGTGGCGCCATCATCATTCGTGACAACTCGTGTACACAAGTAGAATCAGTGCACGGAGGCACCTGTAGTTATAGGTATTTGATTAAAATCATCAACTTGAGCGAAATACCCTAAACAGTGATTACGCTTAAGAGGGATCCGTACCGCCGAAGGTCACTCCGCGAACTCACACGCGGTCGCGTGTATTAAACACACAACCCTATTAAGAAATGGTGCCAGGTAAAAATGTCAGAGGTAAAAATATACTAAGAAATCAAAAGTTGAAATGAATGTCAGAGGAAAAAATGTCAGAGGTAAAAATGTCAGCGGTAAAAATATCATACTAGGAAATCAAAAGTTGAAATGAATGTCGTGGGAAAAAATGTCAGAGGTAAAAATGTCAGCGGTAAAAATGTTAGAGGAAAAATGTGTGAGATATGGAAGGACATTCGTGTACTGGAAGATAGTGTGTCAAATTGTGTGTGTCAAATTGTTCGTATTTTCTTATTTTTCACATGCTGTTGACTTTTTAACTACCTGGAATCTGGAATATCAGGAACATAGCATGGTGGAGAATATCTAGGAAATGTAGTCAGTTGTTATTTGGAGTAGTTTATGGATACTGAACTGAGATAGTGATTGGAGACTGGTGTCAGGTAGCTTACTCTAGTCCCATCTATACGTCTTTTTGCTGCTTTCTTCTTAAACTTCAAGTGAGCTACCCCTGTAACAGGTACTTAAACATCGCACAATAGCAATTATTTCATCATGTCAGGATCCAACGCTCCGTTGAACACAAGACAGACAGCAGCTATTACTAGCTAGGTTATGAAAGACTTGCTGAAGAATGGGGAATTCATTGGTCTACTTGACTCAATTGTCAGCAATGCCATTGAAAAAGAAACTTGATGAAAAGCTTCAACAGTTGCATCTCTGCAAGCTGATGTCTTTGACCTACAAAACAATCTTACAAAAAAGATGAGGAAATAAGCAAGCTACAAACAACAGTATCAACATGCAATGGGAAAATATCTTCCTTGGAGAATGCAGTGAATAGTATGGAACAGTACTCTCGCAGATCATGCATCAGAATCTTTGGAAAAGAAGAAAAGAAAGGAGAGAACACAGACAACATTGTTACAGACATCATAACAAAGGAGCTTGGTGTTCCACTAGACCCGGTGAAGGATATTGACAGATCGCATCGCACAGGAAAACATCCAGTACAGAAGGAATCTTCTCATGAGGGAATTCATTCTGCTAGAAAGCCAAGACATCGATCCATTTCGGTTGATAACTTTGATATACATATTCAAAATAGTAAAATTCCTGTTGTTCACTGTACACGATTTTTGGGTGTTGTCATAGACCCCGTTCTCACTCACTTTTGAAAGTGGTCTTAGTTAGACCGCTCCAGAGGAACGGGTCTTGAGGAACGGTTTGCTAGCGTTCACACTCCGAGCAGTTTTTCTCTCTCAAACCGCTCCACGATTCAAAGTGGCCTTGTTGCTATGGCAGCTCAGTTCAGCGAGTCAAATTTTTCGCGCGGAATACAAACTGATGTACCGTAGCGTGCCTGCCGGGTGCCCGATCGATTGCTTTTGCTTTGTTTTGTGCGCGGAACGTCACTGGCTCACTTCCGGTTGAAGTACGCTTTCGTTCACATTGCACGTTTAGAGCGGTCCATACCGCTCTTAATAAGACCCGTTCCTCAAGACCACCTCCCCGAGGTGGTCTTCTGGAGCGGTCCAGAAGACCACTTCCTGGACCACTTTGACCGTTCACACTCACCTAAGAACCGTTCCTGAGGAACGGGTCTTAGATAGACCGCTCCAAAAGTCCACTTTCAAAGTGAGTGAGAACGGGGTCATAGACGATAAACTTACTTGGAAACAGCACATAAATGATATATCTTGTAAAGTATCTAAATCCGTTGGTGCAATTAACAGACTAAAGAAATCAATTCCATTAAACATACTTTTGATGTTATATCAATCAATAGTTTTGCCATATCTTAATTACTGTAATATACTTTGGGGTAACTGTGCGATGGTTCATCTAAACCGAATATTTGTTTTACAGAAACGTGCAATCAGAGCTATTACAAATTCTTCCCCCACGATCAAGTACACAGCCTTTATTTATTTAAAAAACTAAACTTACTGTCTGTACATAAAATCAACAAATATCAAACTGCAATTTTTATGTATTCATTTGTTCAAAATTCACTTCCCCCATTTTATAATGATTTATTTGTAAAAAATAAATTTCTAAACAAATACAATACCAGGCAGTCCGAAGACTTTTATTTACCAAATTTTAAATATAAATTCTCACGAACAACAATCCAATACGCTGGACCCACCCTTTGGAATAGCTTACCTAGTGCACTTAAATCTTGCCCTTCCCTTAACTCTTTTAAACATAAATATAAAAGGTTTCTTAATGATTCGTAATTTGATTCATGATGCCGTTGTTGTTTTGTTTTGTTTTGTTTTGCTTGTTTCCCCCCCCCTTTTTTTTTTTTTTTGATTGTATCTTATATACATGTCTTTTTTGTTTGGGATTAGCCTTTGATAGGCCTATGGCCTTTGTAAATCCCGCACATTTGTATCCTTTGTATTATACCTGTATACTCAACCTATGTATGTATTTATGTATGTATATTTTTGTCGTTTTTTATGCAAATGTGAAATAAATGAATTGAATTGAATTGAGATAACAATGCCAGAGGAAAAAAATGTTAGCAGTAAATATGTCAGAGGTAAATCAACTAGTCACCCATGGCAAACTGAATAGAACTATTTATTGAAACTAATCTGTAAAGTTGAGAATATTTAAGGAACTCTGGATTAAAAATTGTGATATTTCTCAATATTTTGAGTTTGTTTTTAGTCAGTGGCGTAAATCCGTTCGGAGAAGCGGGGGCCTTCAAGCGCCAAGATTTATCTTGCGAACACACACAAGAGGACACACACACAAAACCCCGAATTTATGCATACGTACTTATACCAGGCGCGTAGCCACGGAAATTATCTTTTGTTAGTGGAGGGGGGGGGGGGGGGGGGGGGGTGAGGGGAGGTGACACAATGCCGCATCCCCCACTAACACTAGACAATCCTCCGTGGCTATGCCCGTGACTTATATCATACACACACACACATAATGCATTGTATACTCATGTAATTCACGCCTTGTAAAAAACATCGATGCTTCTTTCTGAAATCCAAATGAAGACTGTGCACTAAAATGACAGAACACACGTTACAGTAACTGACGCTTTTGACCTCTTTGGCTACTTTGTGGCCCTAGGGGTCAGGAGAGTCTTTACAAGTAAAGTACACGTATCCTTAAACACACGTGATGTGATGACCAAAAACAGTACACGAACTAAATATTGGCTGATTGGTCAATGTAGGTACGTGTATCGAAAATCAAGTACGCATAGTGAGTAAACGTAGGTAGACCCCTTTGGCTTGCCATACGAACCTCTGCAAAGCGCGCGCTTCTCTGGAATGTGATTGTTCGGTTACCTTTTGATGTAGCATGGGTGGCTGTTTCCTCGGCGTGTTTTGTTTGGCCATCAGACACTCAACAATGTGGAAACGTCGGAAACATACATGAGGATTAAGGGCATGTATGGTTGGATTCCGCCGTGCTGGGTCTGCGCCGAAATCACACCAACCCATGGAAGTCACGGAATCGTTTACTTCTTAATGCTTCATATGTCGGAAGAATTGAAAGAACGAAAGAAAGCTTAAACAAAAGTAAAAGTAAAAGGAGGAAAAGAAGGCACCATGAAAAAAGGCTTAGTATTAATAGACTTGTCATTTTCTAGATAAATCTACAAGCATACACTCCTAAATAAATCACGATTTTACTTTATTGTACTTATATGATAAAGTAAAATCGTGATATATATAAACCTTTGTCATTTCAACTTTTGATTTCCTAGTATGATATTTTTACCTCTGACATTTTTTCCTCTGATATTTTCACCTCTGACATTTTTACCTCTGACATTTTTACCTCTGATATTTTTACCTCTGACATTTTTACCTCTGATATTTTTACCTCTGACATTTTTACCTCTGAAATTTTTTCCTATGCCATTTTTACCTCTGACATTTTTACACCGAACCTTGAGAGATACCTCGTGTACAAGCATGGCATGTAAAATGTTACCAGTTATTTATTACAAAACGGTACGGTCAAATTAAAAAAGCTGCGGTCAATCGACCACACATACACCACTATTTGTATATATCGCATTTATCGACTTCACCACCAGAATATAAAGTTTACCAGTGGCATTGAATGCAGAGGTTAAAGGGTTGTTTGACACGGAGTTGGGATTTCTTCATAAGGTTATGTGTTATACGCGACCGCGTGAGAGTTCGCGGAGTGACCTTAGTGCGGAGAGACGCTTAAGCGTGATCACTGTTCAGTATGGTCCGCTCAAGCTGGTCATGACCGTAAATGTAGGCCTACAGGCTTAGTACATAATCATACTCTCAGTTTAGTTAATTTTGCTTGTGTGATGCGTCATACATGCAAAAACACAATTCATCACACAGGAATATCAAATTTTGTGCCGATAATTATTATGGTGATTACTGTACGTGAAAAAATCTTGTTACTCTGCACTGATACGTATTCAAAAATAATAATGTAACCACACATTGCATAAAACAAGAACTTAACAAAGTTTTGTTTGTTTGTTTGTTTTAATAGATATTTTAGCGAGCCGCATGAAACCATCTAGCGGGCCTCAAGTGGCCCGTGGACCACTATTCAAGAACAGGGAATATATATTTCATGCAATATATGATAAAAGAATGGTTATGGCCGTATAGTACAAAACAAGGAAAACTGACAAAAATTTCTGTCAGGGGA
The DNA here is from genome assembly GCA_025618425.1 of Heliocidaris tuberculata. Taxonomy (NCBI): domain Eukaryota; kingdom Metazoa; phylum Echinodermata; class Echinoidea; order Camarodonta; family Echinometridae; genus Heliocidaris; species Heliocidaris tuberculata. The sequence continues at coordinate 17,179,730 of CM046842.1, read as the reverse complement.
AAAAACAGGTCATTTTTTTCCCCTTGGAGCAGACCGTGCCAAATAAGAAAGAAACAACAACATCAATAAATAAAGTAACTCATCAAGCTTTTAATGGGGCGTCAACCTTTAATACAAATTGAGCAAAACTCACCCTATAGTTGGGCACTTACTTGCCCAAGAGTTGGTCGGATACATAATACACCTAAGTATAAATAACAGAAATCGAAATCCTGACAAACTGAATCTAAAACCCGGCTCACACGAGGCGCCATTTTGCTGACGTATAAGGACCGCGTCAGTGACTTGTACGGTCTTTTGCGCGTCATGAACGAGGGATGTCGTTTACAGGTACTTCATCCCTTTTGCAGACTTACACAAAATTCCGCGAAACTTTGCACAGGTTTTATATCCTGTAGATAATGCCTATGAAATTTCAAGGTCACAAGTTCTATAACTCCTGTAAGAAATGAAAATCTTGTAGTGACTGCAAAACGAACAGTGCAAACAATATTTTTAATAACTGGCGTATGAGTTAAAATTCCTTCACAGGCTCGATAAGCGCAGGTAATGACGCAATCGAAATGACACCTCATGTGAGCCAGGCTCAAGTTCTACAACGCATGCCCCTGCGCTAATTGTTCCTGTGTTAATGTCCTACATTAGGCGAATTCCTCAATTCAACTCTGGACAAAATAATAATCCTTACACTAATTCTAATTCTTAACCTAACCAAAAACCCAGTTATGATAATAAATAACAATTCCGTTCTTGTATAGCGCATATCACATTATGATATAACGTCTCTATGCACTTCCAAATAACTTTGGAAATTATTACCCCTGGTTTAGCTCCGGCAACCCTTATCAGCGCACAGGACATTTCAAGGAGTAATCATACCAGGTACCCATTTACTACACCTACGTTAAGCGTGGCAAATGTAGATTAACGTCTTGCCAAAGGACGTTAGTACTTTGGCAGGAATTGCAGCCATAACCTTAACCTCATATTTTTGACGAAATAAATCCCAGAGCAATTATCGCCGGAGCAAACGTCGGATCACCAAGTCTAATACCCACCTCCGTCTATGGTTTCTTCCAGTGGCTTACAGGATCCCAGAATGAAGGAATTAGCCATCACTGCTACAATAAGGAGGAAGACAACGCCCTTCATAATGCTTGATCTTAAAAGTTCTAACGTGACGAAACAGAGAAGATGCTCTACACTATCTGGTTATTAAGCAACTGAAGCAACAGCAACAATAATGATAGCTCTGAAAGTATGCTGAAAGCATTATGTATTTAGCGCATGCGTACTCGAACTAAAACTCAGTCGTGAACGTCATAATGCAATAAGATACGGTCAAATGCTCTTCTGCATTAATAATGAAAAAAAAAAAAGTGTATTGTAGTTATAGAAATTTCGTGGGAGGCAGTGTGGGCCTTCTACAATAGATGAAAAGATTTTTGAAAATAACAAACTTTGTTGATAAGTTCACTTAGATACGTGTACATAACTGAGCAAATCAACCATAAAACCAGGCCCTATTCATCGGTTACGGATGAAATTCATGTAAATATTTACTTTTTGCAGAAAGGGTATGCAACCTTGAATTTCAGCTGTGAGAATACAGTATTTAGATCTACGAGTATAAAGTTAGATATTCTCTGTAGGTTTCCATGGAGCGTGAGTATTCACAATTGAAGGTACAATTGAAAAAAAAAGTCTCGTGTAAGTGTGTAATTTAATTTCATTCCATTACAATCTGTTTATTTCCCTTCAGTTCCTTCTACTTTTCCTAAATTCCTCTAAAAGTTGGTCCTTTTGACGATAAAATATATCAACAACCTTTTCACAGAGCCTTTTCACAGAACCATGGTATTACCGAAAGCCTTTAATTATGAAGACCATAAATTTATTTTATATAAAGTCGAAAATTTTGGTTGAAAGTATTTTCGTATGTTTAGTTTTTATTCCCCATATTCCGTGTTGTTAAACAAATGATCTCGATATTCCAATATATTAAAATTAAAGAGATTTATTATCGAGGAGGGGAGGGGGGTTTGGGGCGGTATAAAGCGACAGACTACGGCTCTTGACAATAAAGACTATTTTCACACGAAATCACCTTTCACATACTTTTCATTATTTTCTCCAGAGAGAAAATAATGAAATACGATACTTGAGACCTCACGAATCAAGTTAATTGTTTGATGGTCGGCTATATAGTCCTACACTGTATGTTGTTAGTATCATTTCTTTATTCAAGAAAAGTAGAATACAATACATCGGTGATAATGCTTTTTTTTTTTTTTTTTTTTTACCATTCTATGCATCTTTCGATCTTTAAATACTTATTAATTGATATATAAAAATAGACCAAGTGGGTTACAAATATCCCAATCATTCAATTCTGTTAATACTTGCCAGCTTAAGAAAATATCAAAAGTTGCCAAAACTATTATGATGCAATTTCCTCAGACACCAAAAGAGAAGAGTGAAGAATGCCATTGTACAGAAAATAAGAGAGATAAAACTGTATAAATACGAAGAGTGCTCAGTCCCGAAATAAAGCACGCGTATATATTGTGGTGCATGTCGATCGGCCCAGAGAGAAAGGTTATAGTCTTCATCAAGATGTTTGTATTTTTTATTTTCTTTATTTTTTCATTTTGTTTTGGTACATCGCTTTTTGTAAAGCCGTATAGGCATAATAATTGATATTGTCCCTTCAAATACAAACTTATCTCCCAAAACAGATAGGAATCAACTCTATCAACCAGGGAGGAGAGGGAGCTGGAGAGATGTTTGTATTTTTGTATTCTTTTTAATTTGCTGTGAAATTTCTGTTGATATTTATGTGATGGGGGGGGGGGGGGGCGTGGTCCAAACATGTTCCCTAATGTTAAGCTCTGTATGAGCAAACACTGCGATATCTGACGGGAATGTCGAGAAAAGTAATTTAAGAAAGTAATAATAATAAAATGCTATCTTTATTTTTCTAAATCAGAATATTTCATTTCATATTATGATTATTTCAAATTAAACCAAATCTGACATTTCTTAGTTACACATCGAATGAAAGGAAATCTGTGCCCCCCCCCCCCCACCCCCGGCACAGACGGAACATGAACATGTGACAAGTCTTTCCTTCCTTCCTTGTCCGAAAATTCAGAGTAGAAGGCATCTGATGATATTTTGTTCGTCAGGCGTGAGCCCCCTCCCCTCTCCCTGCATTCCTGGATACGCCACCAATATAAATAACTGACGTTGAGTTATTTTTAATATTCTACTGTAGCAGTTTGTGACGGCAGGCGAAGAAAACAGTATAGGGGCTTGCTCCGAAGCCCTCACCAGCGCAATAGCTAGGGCCTAATGGCTACTAATTGTATGATGAAAAGGGGAAAAACGGCCTCCGTATTTTGAATTGAATTAACTATAGTAACCAACAATAGCAGCTGACGATATAATTCATTTATTATACAAGTCCTATTCTGTCTTACCCGCCCCAAGCTCTATTTGTCTCCCCCCCCCCTCTCACAGGCTTTCATTTTCTCATACTCTCTTATTCTCTTATTCTCTCTTACAACCAATCTGTAAAAATGACTCAAACAGAAATGAGGAAAAAATAATGATCTCTCTCTCTCACTCTTTTTTCAATCTCCACATTTAATGAGATCGACCACCAACACTATGCAATCCCATTTTTCACATCCATGACATCCATGACAGAATAGTAGGGGTGGATCCGGGGGGGGGGGGTGTGAATCGGCCGCGGCCCCCTTTTTGATACCCAACTGGTATACCTTAAGTACACAATAAAAATATAATTGCCTCCTTCATTGTGTACTTTTCCTGCTCTGTACCCCCTCTTTTACAAAATCCTGGATCCACCCCTGGAATAAGAATTACATTCTCTTGAACTACAAACTATAGGCATACGCGGGCTCTTGCCTAAAACGTAAATAAAACCGGAACGAGCACCATTAGTTTGGGAGCCCATGAGGCTAACAATGTCGGTCTATTAACCCTCCGAGAAAACTTGTAAAAAGGCCCACCCCGCAAGACTGAGGTGACAGTCTCATGGACCGGTGGCGGATTTAGTGGGGGGGGGGGGGGGGCGCAATCCTGACCCGTGCCCCCATCTTTTGAAAGAAACTTATACATCATTTTGCCCCCTTTTAGAACTGATAACTTATTATTTATTTTTTATTTTTTATTTTTTGCTTGTCAGAGAATTATGGAGGAATACTGGATCCCATAAAATCTGATAACCACCCACTGAGCGACTTTTGGAGGGCTTGCGAGAAGATAAAAATACGAATCTCCCTACAAGCAGTTCCCCCGAAGTTGACAGCCCTGCATTTGTGTGCCCCCATCCCCCCTTTTTTTTAACTACATCCTGTATTCACCCCTGTCATGGACTGTCAGTGTCAGACTCATCTGGTTCAGAAGCCCCCTCCCACTACATTGTCGGTCTCTCGGGGCTGTCGGTCTCGGGGCTGTCGGTCTCGTTGGCTGAAGCCAAACTAAACGGCGATCAGCAAACAAAAAACTTTGATGAGCCAAGTTTAAGGCAAGCAGACAGAGTTCCATCGGCAACGCCACTACCTCGATTGGGATCGCAGAGGGGTAGACCCTAGCCATGCAGCTATATAGGGCTATATAGACACCTTCTCGGTCACTATTCAGCTGCTTGTATAATCTAACATCTGTCATCTGGCTAGGCGTAATTCGATGACAGAACATTGATTATATGAATTTATAAATTTTACACATTGAATTTTTCCTCTGGTCCGTTAGAAATATAATATTGGATTCAATAATATAGTTAGAGTTTCTTCTTATCGGCTGGGCTGCGCTTGCCTTCGGGCGGACATACATCGTCTGCTAGCGCAAGATTTCATTGGATGTGGATCTCACGTGAAGGACTACACGCCTATGTACACGCCCACCTTACGTCATCAATAAAAACATACGGTTGAACGTGTGTAATACGACAACTTTTTTTTTTTTTTTTGTCAAAAGCATGCATATTCCCGTTTATTTATGCGTAGTCTATTGGACTTATCGAGCCTTAAATATACCTTTTCAGAGCTTTAAATTTCATGTAAATCACATTTTTCATCATTTCAAACATATATTAGATGAATTAAAATCATTTCAAAATCCCTGTTTTCATGTGTTAACCTATGGCAGCTGGAAGGCCAAAAGCATGCATATTCCCGTTTATTCATGCGGGGTCTACTGGACTCATCGAGCCTTAAATATACCTTTTCAGAGCTTTAAATTTCATGTAAATCACATTTTTCATAATTTCAAATAAATACTAGATGAATTAAAATCATTTCAAAATCCCTGTTTTCATGTGTTAACCTACGGCAGCTGGAAGGCCAAAAGCGTGCATATTCCCGTTTATTCATGCGGGGTCTACTGGACTCATCGAGCCTTAACTATACCTTTTCAGAGCTTTAAATTTCACGTAAATCACATTTCTTATATTTTCAAATAAAAACAAAGGGATTTATAATCATCCCAATACTCCTTGTTTTCGCGTGTAAACCTATGGCAGCCGAGACTTTTTTTGTCAAAAGCATGCATATTCCCGTTTATATATGCGGGGTCTATTGGACTCATCGAACCATAATTATATCTTTTCAGAGCTTTAAATTTTATGTAGATCACATTTTTTGTATTTTCAAAAATAAACTATGGGAATTATAATCATCCTAAAATTCCTTGTTTTCGCGTGTAAACCTATGGCAGGCGAGACTTTTTTTGGTCAAAAGCATGCATATTCCCGTTTATTTATGCGGGGTCTATTGGACTCATCGACCTTAATTATACCTTTTTAGAGATTTAAATTTCATGTAAATCACATTTTTTCATAATTTCAAATAAATATTATGGGAATTTAAATCATTTCAAAATCCCTGTTTTTGCGTGTTAACCTATGGCAGCTGGAAGGCCAAAAGCATGCATATTCCCGTTTATTTATGCGGTGTCTCTTCAACTTTTTGGGCCTTCATTAAGTTTTTTCAGAGTCTCAAATTACATGTAAGCCAAATTTACAATAAATTCAAGGTAATACTAGGGGAGCTATAATCATTCTTAAATTCCCTGTTTTTACGTGTTAACCCTATGGCAGATGACTCTGTCAAAAAGCAGGCATGATCCCGGGGATTCATAGCGGCATTTATTGACAATAAAGGTTCACGAAATGTTTTTTTAACTATCCATCCTTTCTCTCGTGCAAAAATCAGGCTTAAAAAAGATAGAGTAAGATATGAAATATCAAGAAAAAATGTGACATCTTTTCACGTGTTATACCTATGGCGAACATATTTCCCCCCGAGTCTTTTTAACGCAGCAATTTACGCCTGCCAAATGTATTACGGAAGTAGGTGAGAGTAATCTGTCTTGATACTATTAAAAGTCTTTGACTGTACGTACTCGTATAATGGTAGCATATTCACACAGCCGAGAACGGCTAGTCTTGTAAAAATGATTTTATACCTTGTTTTATCTATTATATTCACACTTTGTAATGTATGTATAATAATTGTAAATGTTTCTTTCTTTGTATTCTCATTGAGGGGGTCGATAGAGTCAATAAATCTTATCTTATCTTATTAAACTAAACAAAACTTAAATTACTAATTAAATACTAATAAATACCTTCAACGTGAATAGGTTTACAACTGAGTATGCCATAAATGTCTAAAGCAACACCACCTACTCTTCATGAACTACAATCATTTCAGGGTTAAAACAGTGAAGGGGAAATTCTGCACATGCTTACTTATTTTCAACATGTGTTTAGATACGCGTTTAGTTCAAAACACGGTTGTTTCCGGAGGCCCCGCCCCCCCCCTATCAAGGTGTGCCCCCCCCGCATGAACACGGTTTAAATTACAGGCACAGAACTCACAAAAAGGGCCCCCACAAAAGAGCTATAAACAGGCTACCGTGAAACGGCATTTTAAAACTGTTCCATAACTGTTTCAAAACGCTGATTCTGACTGAGCTGTTCCATAAACGCACCATTGACGAGTATTGTAAGTGCTATCATGCATTCTATTAAATAGTGCATTATTATTGAAAAATCATGGTAGGTGGCAAATCTCGTTTACAACAGGGAGAGGTATATCTTAATATTTTTGATGTCAATATCTCGAGCGGATTCAATTACAATAGGCGTCTCATATTATAATCTTTAAGTGGCATTCACGGACGGACAAGCTAGGTTGTGCGGGCACGAGTTATCATAATAATCAAAAAAGATTGTACGACCCACCCATACTACGACGACAATAATTGCTCCGAGGTCAATTTCTCACACTAACCAAAGTCCTTACTTCAACCCTGGTCCAAACACTATACACACAACCTTTACCTTAACTTTAACCCTAAACCCCACCTTACAACCAATCGTAACCCTTTAACGAAATGAGCCAGGCCGGGGGCAATTATCGCCGGAGCAAATTCCATTAAAAAGTCATTTAATTAACTTCTAGACCATCCTCCGAATTCCCGTTGGTAAAATGAATGCAATTAACATATAATTAGCGAGCGAGTTTGCATTGAGTTGACCCCCTTTGAAGTTTCCCACGATTTACGTAAAGTTGTGTACAAATGCAAGCTGAGAAATAAAGTAATTTAACACCGTGACTTTTTGTAAATATAAAGTTCGAAAATTAAACATAGATGTATCTTGCACAATAATACTGCAAAATCAAAGTTCGACCAACGGAAAATATGAAATTTTAGCGACATTTCTTCGGTTACAAACAGAAAATGTTGCCTGATAAACTTCCCCTAAAATTCCTCATTTCTGCTAGATTCGCAAGACAGGGGTGTCCATCCGCTTTTCGGAGGGGGGGGGGGGGAAGACAGCCTAACGCAGCGTTTTTCAACCGGGTGCCACGAGAGAAATTTAAAAATATATTTTTGAATAACTTTTAACCAAGGAATAAGATTATGTCAGCTAAGTGAGGAAACTATCAGAAGGTAAATTCTTCATCAAATAGCAATTAAAACCTCACAAATTATAAACATCTTCTCAAAAATTTTCTACTCAGCCGCCATGCGACCTCACCAAATGGTAATTTGGTTATTTTGTATAATGCATGAAGTCAAACTTCGAAAATAAAGAAAAAGGGAAACTGGGTTTACGTACCGTATCACCTCATATGTAAAGCCCAGATAGAGAAAACTTGAAATCTATTCGTAATTTATGATGAAATTGAGATCAGTCTGAAAAATCCTCAAACATGCATACAAACCAATTATTCATGTATTACAAATAACTGAATAATGCATCTGCCCTAAAACTGAATTTCAAAAGAAAATTTGGAGAAAAAATTTGGTCACTCGCTTCACTTGTTCGCAAATAAGTATAAATTCATGATTTGGGATCCCTTTGTTACTACTTTTGAAAATAATATTTATCCCAATTAATAATTTCAGCATAAATTAAGAAGAGATGGAAAAGAAACGTCCGTCGCCCTACACCCCTGCATTCCTTGCAAATAAGGCCAAGAAAGTGATTTTCTTGCTGAAACATATGGATCGTCATCAGCTCAGATGTTTTCCCCGCCCCCGATGCCAAGTTCCAGATACGCCACTGCAAGGGAGTGTCGCGAAAATTGCAATTTCTTCAAGGTAAGATATAGTTTTGGGAAACTCTCAAAAACTTTTCGTGAGATGTCTTTGATTTTACTTAATAAATAGCAGGGTACTAACATAACTAAGATGCTGTGAAGTTTTTTGCTCCTCAAGTGAAGTATTTATCGAATGAAAGGTGAAAAGTAATAAAAATCCCTGGCCCAAAAAAGAGGGGATTTAAATTCAAACAACGGACACTCACATTACGCACATGGGGATTGCCGTGTGTTATCATGGTTATAGAATACGCTACACACAGTGCGAAGCGCCGGGTTTATTGTGCGGGGAACCTTCGGGTGGATATGGTCTTAGCGTGAGGCAGTGAAAAGCCGTTACCAAGCGTTTCTTACAGATATTTACACTAAAATTTGTTCGAAATCGTGAATGGAATGTTAAAATAATCTCGTACATGTGTCTTATGATAAAAGGAGAATAGTATGTGACTATGTTAGATAAGTTTCTTGCCAGTATTTTTTTTTGCTACCGAGACTTCTGTGAGCTTTAAAAGGTTGAAAAACGCTGGCCTAACGTAACGATGTTCATTTTGCACTCAATTCAATCGTCATAGCATTGATAAAGACGGTGATGATGATAATGATGACGCTGATGGTGATGATAATGATGATAATAATAACAACAATATCAATAATAACAATAAGAATTTCATTATTATGATTAATATCATTATTATTGTTGCTGTTGTTCTTATGCGAGTGCAGAGAGCAAGCACCTTAGGAATATATGTTTCAATTCTCAGAAATAATATTGCTATAATGATTACAGTTATATGATTATATATTTATTGAAAATTACAAATAATTTATGTCACAACTGTTATAAAATTGAAGAATCCTCTTGAAGGAAGTTATTTTTCCAGTTCTCTTTATGTAATTATGAACATAGAAATTTCTAGAAGAGAAATCATTATTCAAATGTAAAAAGTCAGTGTACTCTGTAACAGTGAAAGAATCATCAATTACATAGTAAAAATGCACCTCCAGTAGGGAAAGAACATTCTAGATCATAGTATGACAGTAACAATGTAATTACATGCTGTAACATGTTGCATGTTGACTATCTGACCTTTGCATGAACTTCTCAGTAAGAGTGAAACACTGCAATGAGTCTATAAATAGATCACTGGAATCCCCTTCTTTTGTTTGTTACAACTAGAGGTATGAGGAACTTACAAGAGAGTTCCAAAACTTCATGAATGTTGTAGTAGAAGGTAGAAAATTCTAGTTAAGGGTTGAGATTGTATATAAGCTGGGAGCTTTTTCAGAAATTTCAGAATTTATATTCTGACTACATCGTGGAGCATACATATATTGCGTAAATTCTCAGTTATCACCATCTGATATTGATGATATTGATATCAACCTGTGGAGATTGTCTTGCACCTCATCTTGGACATCATTCTTGACATCGTATTGGACATCATGTTCGAGATCATTATCGACATCGCAGTCGACATCGTTACTGATATCGTGGTAGACATCATTGTCAACATCGTCTTCGATATCGTCATCGACATCGTCGTCGACATCGATGACTATCTTAATTATCTTGGACATTCTTCGGCTGAATTATCTGGAATCTTCTTTTACCAGTTGGACACCATACCATTTGGATTATTATTGTGGATTACTCTACACTTCAAGAACATTCTGGACTCATACCTTGCATTCATATTCTGTGGATTAGGAGTTTCCCAGCTAAGAAATTGTAAGTCTTTGCGAGTTTAAGTACATGTACTGTAAGATTTGTAATTTATTTATATCATGTCATACCCAAATGCGTGTAAATATTTTAATTAAACCATAAATCATCTAAAGTTAATATCTTTTGTTCGGTTCTTATCTTTTGAGGATTTTGGATCGTAACACAACACAAATTTGAGTTTGAATCATTTTATTCAACATTTTCTTTTTTATTAGGAGTGCATTCATGCGACAAAAAAATATTTTGCTTTGATGTATAGTTATACCATTATTCTCACAACCTACTGTTTTAATGTAGTCTCTGTGGCACTTTGATGATTGGATTCCGGATTCAATGTTCTACAACAAAATTGCCTTGAAGATTTAGGCATATTCTCTTTACCGCCTTGGTAAATGAAACAGACCAAACAAACTTACCATAAAATTATCACGAGCAGAATAACCATAAAGATGTTTGAGGATTTTTCAGACTGATCTCAATTTCATCATAAATTACGAACAGCTTTCAAGTTTTCTCTATTCTAAAAGGTCTGATCGTGTAATACCTTTTGTATTTCATTGTTTGGAAAGGTTTCATTTCCCGAGTTTTGCATCATTTTTCCTTATTTTATTTCACACCTCCGGATTTATTGGGGGGGGGGGGGCAAAACGATATGTTTGCCCCTCCAATATATATATTTTTTTTTTGGGGGGGGCAACTGCCCCCTGCCCCCCCCCCCCCCCCCCCCCCCCCAGGATCGACGACCCTGTCGCAAGATAATCACTGTGATGAATCAGTAAATTGTACATTTTTCTACAACCGTATGGTATTTACTTGAGCTGAATTTTCCGCATAGAGTTGTGTCAGAACAAAAGGATCTCGGTGTCAAATCGCCAAGGCTGACATAACAGAAAAATGTTACAACTTGTCCCACGCTTAGAAATTTCGTAGATAAATGTTCTGTAGTAGTATGTTATTAACTTTGTGTGAATTCCACAAGTATCTGAGCAAAAATACAAAGGTATGAATGTTTTTGTAAGACGTAGGATTTTAAAAATGTTTCAAGGGGAGAGCGCGTTGAGTAGCATAGGTGCAAACAATCGCTTCTGAATTTCACGACAAACATTTCCACTGGTGTCATTATTAGAATTCTAACTCATAATTTCTTGGTGAAATCACCTCTGACACATGTTAGAATGCCATTTCATTTGTAAATTGTTATGAATATGCATTCAAGATATATTAAGCACAGGAAGCAGTAGAAAATATTCCAAGAATAATGATGATGAAGCTGTTACATACTTACTTCTTTCATATATCAATAATCGTGGCGTGAGGAATGAAGGAAACAACTAAGCATTGTTTTAAATGAAAATAAATACTTATTCAACTCTTCAAATATTCATTTCAAATTATAAAGCAACAAAAAAAAACGAACACTGAATTTATTGTATCCATCCTTAGAAGTTCTATGACCTTAAGGCTTAATATGTCCTATAGAATGTCTCCCCGTATTTTGATTTTAGTTGACTGTTTCTACTATACCTTTGAAAACAGAGATACTAAAAACACTAAATTACCATAATTTTTGTGTAAACCAAATTAACCTTTTGTAACAAAAATTGATGGTATGAAAGCTTGCCATGAAATAATTCAGGCCAGAGGTATGCGTACTGTGCACTAATGCTGTTCTTTGAAACATTTGTAACAATGCTACTTCTTACAAAAAGTATCATAACTTTGTACTTTTAGCGTAGATCCTTATAAAAATCACTTAGAATTTAAGTGATACTACTTTAACATTACTTACGAAATTTCAGTGAGGATGGTTGGGTACGTTTTAAGGTGTTGCCGATCAAAACCTTTTTGCCTTTTCCTCCTTTTTGTAGACATCCCGTATATGCCCAACTTGGGAGGATTTTGTCCGTTCAATTTGGAGGAATGGGTGACCATGGTAGGGCAAATCATTAGCCAAGTTTGGCATATAATAATTGCCCCTATTAAAGTTGGTCGGACACTTACCTCCACGTTGCTCAAAATCTAACGCAACAATTTTTACAGTGTATATCTCTTTGTATGCCAGATAAAACACTGTTCTATTGGATTTGTGTGTAAGTACGCTGTAAACCAATTACATGTAATATTGTTAGGTTTCATTGTTTTGCTATATACATTGCAAACACATGTATTTTATTTTGTTGGAAGTGGAAATAAACGAAATGAAATGAAGTCTGTGGAAAATTGCAGTAATGGCACAGTAAGTGATAATAAACATGAATTCGCAGCAAATCTATAATTCGGCTTGACATTGTTCATTACTTCCTAGTCCCTGAAAAAAAAAAATTAATGAACTGTCAAAAAGACTTTATATTAATGTATATCAATGGGAGCCGTCTGTTGGCATAGTCCGGATCCCCCACCCCCGTGTTGTACTGTATAGTCAAGCGGTTTCCCAGGGCGCAGAGAAAGACCAGGGTTTCCCCCATCATGAACAAGTCTGAGCGCTACAAATATATTACACAAATATGCTGTAAATTAGATTTTTTTCACAAACATAAACAAATTATCTTTTGGGGTAATCTTTCACTTGCTGTGCTGCAAGCTTCATTATACCTTTGTCGTAGCTGGCGCTGTTGCAGTACATTGATGTTGTAGCATGGGATCGCGCATTAAACAAAAACCTAATAATATTGATATGCTGGACTCGTAACAAATATTTTCAAATAATTGTAAAAAAAAGGTATTGCAAGACAGATTTATGATGTCATTAATCTCAAAATAAACGAAATATGTCAGAGTGTAACAGGCCTGAGTGTAAGGTTCACGTTGTACTTATAAAACGGAAAGCAAGAAAATCAATTTTACTGTGATTTTCAAATGATTATTATTGAAATAATTTATGTGAAGGTATCATTTTTAAAAAAATAATTAATAAGTTTTTATTGATCCAATCATATTTTCTCAATTGAGTAAATCAAACAAAACGTATAATGCATTTTGTAGTACATAAAGACAAAATAAAGAAAAAAAAAAGCAATAATGGATCTTTTATAAATATATATAAAAAAGAACAATCCCGACATCAGCGTTTAATGGTTTTGTAAAATTTCTAAAATAAAACTCCATTTTGTTTCATGCGTGTCTTTTTTATTGTGTCTTTCAGCAATATATTTTTCAATGGTGTGGAAGTATTTAACATAATTTAGAAAATGGCAAACGGATGGTGCATTTCCTATATTTCTGCATCTGAAAATAAATTGCTTCCCTAGCAGAAGCAAACAGTTATGAAAACGTCTCTTCATTTAGCGCGCTCAGTCAGCCCGAACAAAATATTTTCACTTGACAAAATGGAAGGCAAGCAGAGTCCCGCAAAGACTGTACTTATCTCTAACCAAAACGTTTTAATAACCTTGCATGAAACAAAAAGGTGTTCTAGATTTTCTTCTTCATTATTACAAAAACAGCAAGTTGCATTTGCAATTATATTAATACAACATAACCAGACCTTAGTTGGTATGAAATTATGGACAATTTTCAACTGAAACACTCGTAATTTTGTGTCTATCAGTGTAGTAAAATCACGCAAAACCGTTATAACGCAAACCCGTAATAAATTGACGTCAAAATAGTTAATCGATTACCAGGAGATCACTCTCTGCGCTCCACTGTGCAAGAGAATTTGCACGCAAACCCTATGTGAAAGGAGAAGGCATAAACGATTCCAAGATGCGTTCTCAATCTTTAAATTCACAGGGACAGCTTTAAAAGCAAAGGGACGGCTGCAAAATACGATACTTTTAAAGAAAAATATATACTTGATCAATCTATCCGCGCCGATTTTTTTTCCCCGTGGCTTTTTGCTATAAATCAATCAAAATCATAATTCATCTTTTGCAAGCAGCTGAAAAGAACGCCTGATAGATGCAATGACAGTCGTTGTTTGTCAAATATCCACGACGTGGATATTCCACGTGTGTATGATGACCAACACGGCTGGCGTGGCAGCAGTACTATAGTATTTCTTTGTTTTTCTTCTCTCTGTCTTCATTCTTTTCTGATGAATTTCTTTGTTTTTCTTCTCTCTTGTCTTCTTTTTCTTATGTATTCCTTTGTTTTTCCTCTATCTGTCTTTTTTCTTAATGTATTTCTTTGTTTTTCTTCTCTCTGTCTTCTTTTGATTTCTTAATGTATTTCTTTGTTTCTCTTCTATCTTCTTTTTTTCCTTACGTATTTCTTTGTTTTTCTTCTCTCTGTCTTCTTTTTTTCCTTATGTATTTCTTTGTTTTTCTCCTCTCTTCTTTTTCCCTTATGCATTTCTTTGTTTTTCTTCTCTCTTCTTTTCCCTTATGTATTTCTTTGTTTTTCTTCTCTCCTTCTTCCTTTCCTATTGTATTTCTTCTCTTTGTCTTCCTTTTTTCCTTATGTATTCCTTTGTTTTTCTTCTCTCTGTCTTCCTTTCATTATGTATTTCTTTGTTTTTCTTCTATCTTCTTTATTCCTTATGTATTTCCTTGTTTTTATTCTCTTTGTCTTCCCTTTTTCCTTATGTATTTCTTTGTTTTTCTTCGCTCTTCTTTTTCCCTTATATATTTCTTTGTTTTTATTCTCTCCGTCTTCCTTTCCTTATGTATTTCGTTGTTTTTCTTCTCTCTGTCTTCCCTTTTTCCTTATGTATTTCTTTGTTTTTTCTCCGCTCTTCTTTTTTTCTTATGTATTTTTTTGTTTTTCTTCTCTCTGTCATCCTTTTTTCCTTATGTATTTCTTTGTTTTTATTCTCCTTATCTTCTTTTTATTTCTTTATGTATTTCTTTGTTTTTCTTCGCTCTTCTTTTTTCCTCATGTATTTCTTTGTTTTTATTCTCCATATCTTCTTTTTATTTCTTTATGTATTTCTTTGTTTTTCTTCACTCTTCTTTTTTTCTTATGTATTCTTTTGTTTTTCTTCTCTCTGTCTTCCTTTTTTCCTTATGTATTTCTTTGTTTTTATTATTCATATCTTCTTTTTATTTCTTTATTATTTCTTTGTTTTTCTTCGCTCTTCTTTTTTCCTTATGTATTCCTTTGTTTTTCTTCACTCTTCTTTTTTCCTTATATATTTCTTTGTTTTTCTTCCATCTTCTTTTTTCCTTATGTATTTCTTTGTTTTTATTCTTTATATCTTCTTTTTTCTTATGTATTTCTTTGTTTTTATTCTTTATATCTTCTTTTTATTTCTTTATGCATTTCTTTGTTTTTCTTCTCTCTGTCTTCCTTTTCCTTATGTATTTCTTTATTTTTCTTCTCTCTGTCTTCCTTTTTTCCTTATGTATTTCTTTGTTTGTATTCTCTCTGTCTTCCTTTTCAGTATGCACAACACTTGGGTCGAATACGGGCGAACGACTAATAAGAGACTAGGAAAATCGCTAGACCGTTCGACCTCGCTGTGCGGGGCTTACGTAACAATCAGCAAATATAACGCTAAACCGTTATAACGGTTTTGCGTGATTTTACTACACTGATTGTAAGCGTGAATGGCAATTTCAATAGCTTGACAAATAGTCGCCTCTGGAAAGTTATACATTTCACTGAGGCGAACAAAAGTAGACGAAGTAGATGGGTTGCTAGTTTGCTTATGATAGGCCGGTTTACTAACATATTCAAATTTTATGCATGTTTTTTAAACAAAGGTTGTTCTTGACAACCTGAAAGCTTGCCCGATGCTTGCCCGACATAGCAACAAGTAATGTATGCAAACTGGATTCCTAGTATTGTAGTCCATTTATTAATAACAGGTTGGTGGAATACCTGGTCACTAGCTAGGTCCTCCGGAAAGAAACATCCATAAATTTGAATAACTTAGTAAACCGGTCTATTATATAGAATAGATACATCAACAGAGTTTTTAGCTATACCATCAATAGTTACAGTACTGTTGGAATGGTGCCCAAAGGAGTTATCAAAGCGTGGAAATTTTGTTGGAGAAAATATTGTTTCCAAGCAGATGGGATTTTCTTGTAACAATCTAACAAAGCAAAATATTCTACAAACGAAAGACCCCTTTCCTTTGCATCTTTCCAGATTATTGGTCTCCCATATTCGTCTAACATGTGTGCAATTTTTCACAATTCCTTTACTAACAATGCTTGATTTAAAAATAGTTTTACCGTCCAGAGGTATAAGCTTATTATTCTAAATTACCTGATTTGCGATTGATACATCTTTATGGAAAATATGATTCCACACTTGTATAACCTCTTTGTAATGAAAGGCAAGAAACATTAACCTATAATCATGTAGATATTGTCAGCCTATTTACAAATATCTTGAAATTACTCCTATTTCATTATTTAAGAAGGAGAACAGGGGGTCGTTTCATCAAATCAACTCCATGACAGTCATAACTTTGTCGGCGATCTACGGAAATGTCATGGACTAGATAAACTGTTTCACGAAGCCATGATAAACGACAACTCAATGATATCGATACTCAATGGTTAAAAAACATAGTCTATATCACAGTCAATTGGATTTATCGTCAATTACCCAAACAGACTTAGAGGCTCAGTTTTCCCCCAAACTGTTCCAAAATGTCAAAAATGGCAGCGAAAATTAATACTGATGATATAAACATCCCGTTTTCATGAAAAGATGTGTTACTTATGGCATCTTAGCATTTATAAAATTGAGAAAACTTGAGGATGCTTTTGCGATGTACGAATCTAGATTTGGAAATAAGAGGATACCGTAATTGACTAATTGTGGAAAGAAGACCCAAATCGTGTAAACTTTAGAGAAAATGATTGAATTCAGATATTTTATGACCCAATTCTTAATATTCAGTTATAAAAAAATACATTTAATATTATTTATATCAAAGGATTGCGTGAAAAGTGAAAAATATAGGGATAATACGTACATGATAAATCGTCGTTTAAATTGGTCTGTATATACAGACTGTTCCGTTTAAGACGCCTTTTCTATGGTAGACCGATGTGGGTATTCTAAATATTAATATCATTTACTTGTTGGAGGGTCAAGAGGTCATAAGAACAATTTATTGTCCGTCTGTAAAATATTATAATAAAAAACATAAGTAAAACTATTTGATAAAAAGAATGATAAAGAAATGTGCTTGGAGATCAGGAAATAAATTTCTCTTAACTTACATTTTTCATTTTTTTCGCAGCCCATAGACTAACTAAAAGCTGGCTTGTGATGGCGTTCTAAAAAGATATGACAGGTTCGGAGTACCGACAAGTCACTTGTCAGGGAAGTTGTCGCTGATCTTCGCAAATACGGCTTTGTGAAACAGTTAGCGGACAATCTGAGCGACAGCGTCGAGATGTCGCTGATCTTGTCGTTATGACGGTTTGATGAAACGACCCCCAGTGTCTCAAAAAGTTGCAGTTTTCTTGCTAGGCATTATCCTGTGGGGGCTACCATTTTCTTTACAAAGTAATGTCAGATCAGTTCTATTTGGGAGATACCCACTGACATGTACACTAGCTACGATGACACTCATGATCACCTGCGGAATGCATGACACTGGATTTTCTCCTAATAAACCATTGTTGTAGTCATGTACATTCAAATGAAGATACTTTTACCCTGCATATAACCTATTTGTGTCAAGATATTTGGTTCACCTGTTTCTTTTGTTAAGCAGGATTTGGCATGCACAAGTTGTTGTTTGGTCAAAGGTTAGTCAATTCTTCAAAGAAGTGGCAAAGGCCTAAAATCTTAGATATCACCTGTGCGAGACAATGGGGTACCAAGATGGCTGCCATTTTGCATTGGTGGCTTTAGTTGTACAATAGCTATTCATTATGCAACATCATATCCATTGTGTACAGGTAAATGGACATGTCCTACTATGACATCACAGTTTTTCAAAATGGCAGCCCTCATAGGATAACATCTATAGCAAGGAATCTGCAAACTTAGAGAGATTGTTCTCCTTAATGAGTAATCAAATAGGAGTATTTTTAAGATATTTTGACCAGGCTGACAATTTTTCACATGACTGTCAGCTAATGTTTGTTGATTTTCATTCTCCTTCAAATCTACGTTCATGTATTTGACATCAAAATTACAGTGGAAAGGAAAACCGCCCCCCTCCTACATCCTTTAACACTCCGAGTAACATCAGTCTCCATCCTCTAGATTGCGATGTAAATATTCTATTGGCCCATTTTATTTTTTTAACTTGTAGCAAAGATTTTAAGCACAACATTTTGAAACCACCTTCCTCGTAGTCTTTTACCATAACCTCACGCTTAAATCTATCCGGACCATTCCAAATAAACCCATATACCAATCTATTAACTTCTTTTATGTATGGATCTGGGATTTTAACCATACTTGCAATATATAACAACTGGGAAGGTATGTGGAGGTATCATGCTATTTGGTACTCGGTAGATGGTCCTCTAAGATATTCCTCGTGGAATTCTAATGGAGGTGGTGGTGGTAGAGGGTAGACTTAAGGCGAGCGGGGGGGGGGGGGGAGAAAGGCTGCCTTAAATCTAGTGGTGTTATATAGCGGGTGTTGCTGCAAGAGGAATTCTGCTGAAAATGTTCCATACATCTGTCCAAAGGATGCTCTCTAACTTTTGATTCCTAATGGCATGAAAGTGGATTAGTCCTCAATCATGTCAACTGGGTGTGGGCACCAGTCTTTTGGAATTCAAAGCTTTCACAACAAAAGATAAACACCTTTTTGCAAACCATAACTCTGAATCCATAACACTTGCTAAATAAGGTAGAAAATTCATTTCGGTTTATTGATAAAAAACAATACCTTGTAAAAACAGTCCGGAGACTGATACATACAATGTTTACAAATTTACATAATAATATTGAAAAGATTACATAAAAAGTACAGTGCATGTCAATAAATTGTCAAGAAACAAAGATTGAAAGAAAAATGAACATGAATCGTTTTAAATGTTGCACTTCAAATTGATTATAAATACAATAAAATCAATAAAAATGCTATTTCATTACTTCAATTTATATTAGAACAACAGTTCCTGATATTAATAATAATTATTATCATTATTATTATCATTATTATTCCTGCAATTATAGAAGGCAAGAAAGCGTTGGGCTACTTGTGTGTGTATAAGAAACCATAAATGCATGTAAACTGAGAACATATAAAGTGAAACTTATAACGAAATTAAAAATAAAAAAAATTAAAATCATGAAATAGCTTGAACCTTGATAAGGAACCCCCTCAAAAAAAAAAAAAAAAAAAAAAAAAAACAGCAGAGGTGAATTCAAGACCTAGGTCTTAGAATACGAAACAATGTGAGAATAGTAAAACTAATTTTATATATAGATCCAGTAGAAGTCGGCAGAGTTTGAGTGATGAGTAGGAATTGTTCGAGATATATAATAAAAAGAAAAATATAAGGTTTCAAAAAAATATGTCTTTAAGTGGATACAAATACAAAATAAATAAATGACAATATTAATGCAAAGGAACTGCATGGCATAAGAAAGAGGTCAAAAGAAATAAAATGATTACTGATGTATACTGGCATAAAAAAGAAAAAAACTAACAACAACAACAAGACATAAAAAGCAGAAACATGACCATATTATTTAGAAATCTTCAATTGATAATTAAGTATAAGAGAGGGAGAGAGAGGGAGAGAGAGAAAGGAGAAAAAATAGGAGAGTGAATTTAAAAAGAGGAGATGAGAAATTGGAGAGTAAAATGAAGAAGTAAAAAAGGAGAAGAGAGAGATAAAAGAAAAAGAGAGAAGAGAGAGAAAAAGAGAGGAGAAAGAAGAGAGAGAAAAAGAGCAAAGAAAGATGAATATTGAGAAGCAGAAGAAAAGAAGAAAACGTAGTAAGAGATTTGAAGAGAGAGAAAAAGAAAAGAAAAGTAAGTTTCAAAACTTCAAAGGCATAAACAGTAACATGCAGTATGAAGTCAGCTTGAGACAAATCACAAGGCAGAATTAAGAATTGCAGTTACGTAAGGAACTGTGGAGTTTTTATACCTCTGAGTTTTACAACGCGGTAAGTCCAGAAGATGGGCATTTCTCAGAGTAGAATTGTGTCGTGAGACAGATCGACGGATGGGGGGTAGAATGTCTCGATGGCGTTGAGACTTAAGGAGACCAAGTCCAAAACTGAGGATGAGATCTTTTCTACGTTCATACAACGAGGGTAAATCAAAACGAATAAGCTGTTGTGTGTATGAGAAGGTAGATGGATACACAATCAATCGAAGAGCCCGTTTTTGGATTCTTTCAAGTTCAAAATGGCAGTGAGTCTGCCATGGAATTTTCCAAACCCTCCTTATTGCAACCCGCCATTGTCTACAAATACTATCGATGTATTTATCAAACAGAGGATATAACTGTGAGCCATAGAAACTTGAGCAATATTTATGGAACAATATATTTCTAATATGAGAGTTAGCATATTTGAAATTATACAGAAACATATTACATTGTCGATTGAAATCTCCGACACACTTTGAAACATCAAAATCATTTATATTTTTAGAAATAACATGACCTAAATGAGTTACTTTTGATGTAATCTCTACATGTCTTCCATTTATCATGATTCCTGGATCCATAACTGGTTTGCCATTACAACTAAAAACTATTAACTGACTCTTTTCAGCATTAAACTGAATATCAAATTTAGTAGCATAATCTGAACAAATTGTAACCAAATGCTCCTGTAAAAACCTTGCCCATAAAGCATCCCATCCAATTTTCACATAACTCTTGTATCAGCCCATCGAGATATATACAAAACAGGCAAGGAGAAATAAGCCCACCCTGTTTAACACCATTTTCTTTTCACTGTGAAATAATCAGAATATGCATTATTCCATTTCAACCTTAGCTTTTGATTTTTATACATATTAAGCAAAAGTCTGCATATCAGTGGACACACCCCTTTGCGAAGCGTAATTTCGAACAATTTTACATAATTGACTCTATCAAATGCTTTACTAGCATCTAGTAATAATCCATACACATTACTACCTTCATGATTAAAGTATGATACCGTTTCTTTAACCATAGCAGTGCAGAGAGTATTTGATAACCCCTCTTTGAATCCAAACTGTAGGTCATTAGTCTGTAACTTCCCCTCTTCCCTTTTCATAATTACGTACTCTAAGACATTACCAATGAAACTACCGAGTGTTATTGCACCAAAGTTTCCTGAATCGCCCAAATTTGTCCAACGGCCTTTAGGTATTGGTACCATTGTACTTTTGAGCATACCATTTCGTGACACTCCATGCCATATCATTGCAGTAAAAAGCATTGCTAAGTATCCACTGATTATTTTCTTTCCATGTATAATATGATCAGACATCACACTTGTTACACCATCGCTTTTTGAAAGATTTAACTTCAGGATTGCTCTAAATGTTTCATCTCTTCCTATAACATGGTCATTCTGTATACAATCATTACATTCACATTTCTCCTGTACATTGGAGTTAATGTGATTTAATAATATTCCCATATTTCCTTCATCACATCCAGTACTTTGATATATACTTCCAAATTTCAGTGCAAACAACTCTGCAATATTTTCTTTGCCCTGAACACCATCCACTCTATTCGGACAACCATTAGACTTTTTACAATTTTTCTTAACCTCTTTCCAAGTTTCTGTTATTCTTCTCTTTTAGCGCATTCGCCATTCTATCACATCTAACTGACATAGATTTGTTCAGCACCATTTTCAAAACTTTATGATACTCAGACCTAGTTTTCTTTCTTAAATTATAAAGTAACCCATCGATTGGGCGATCATTCTCAGCCCATATCTTATGTCAAAATAATGCACTCCTAAAATAAGCCTCAACATGATCATTCCAACCAGGCACTACTTTACGCTGGTCAGACCTCTGACTTAAAATAACAGCATCTGCAGTACTCAGTAAAGCATAGATAATATCATCATGGAATGCATTAATAAGGTCATGATGCTTTCTGCATAACCCGTCCCTACATTGAATGGCTTGAACTGGGATTTGAATTTGCCTTAAGTTATCTTCCAGTCTATGTTCATACAATTTCAAATCTTTTGATGATGCAAACTTCCATTTCACTCTTCCCTCCCTTTCCTTCGATTCTGTTTCCTGATTAATTTCTGTTATCTTTATATCTAACACACTCTTGATTGCCAAATGATCTGAAAAATTGGTAACATTATCAATAATTTCATAACCATGTAGTGCGTCAACTAGATTGTCAGATAATATGCAGTGGTCAATCAGGGATCTTACCCTACTACCTTTGCTACAAAAAGTATAATCAAAATTACAACAAGGATCATTTAAACATAAGAAAAGAAAATTTTGGGCTAAAAATTGTAAAAGAGTCCTAGCTTGATGAGAGTCTCTAGTAATATCTGTATTAAAATCCCCACCCATACATACATAATCAGTGGGAGTTCCTTGAACTATTGAGTCAAGCTCGTTTAAAGTGATCTCGTATTCATGTAAATTTCTATTCAAACACCTATCATCACAAGGCATGTATACACAGCATATTAAAAGTACTTTTCCACCCTCTAGAGTAACTTTTACAGCATTAACCTCGAAGATTCTAGAACTATCGGTTCTACATCAAGTTTCAATTCAGGTTTCCATAAGATTGCACACCCCCCATGAGGTCTTCCTTTAAGCAAAACATCTTCTTCCATTGCACTAACCCCATGGTTTTCTTATTCCATTCTGCAATTTATCAAACCATCCAAACTGTGATTTACACAACCCATGTTCTTGTAACAGTAAAAAATCAGCTGAGCCGAAAAGCTCCTTTAAAAAAGGTATCTTTGCATCATTTGCACATTGAGTGTTATAAGAAATAATTGAAATGTTATGCAACATGTTCATTTTTCAGTGTTCTGAGTGCTTCTCCTCCACCACCTTTGCACACACACACCACATGGCCACATATCTCCGACCATAACTTTGTCTTTCTCAGTTACAGACACAGTGAGTTTATACGAACAATATGCAGCATAAGGATTGGACACACGTTCAATTTCAGCGGAACTAACACCTTTGCCTGTTATATATTGCAACATCTGCTCATCAGTTGTGTCCTTCATCACTCTAGATACGAAGAAATCTCTCTTAGGAAAAGGTGCCCCATGAACTACATCACTCTTCACATTACCATGTACCTTATGTGCAGACTTTACTTTACTATCACCCCTTGCTTTCCTTTTCTCATTCTTCTCTTTCTTCTCTTTAGAGACTTGAATCCATGGTACTTCATGTTGATCATTCTTCTCTTTCATCTGTGATCTACTTTGGCTATCACTTACTTCGCTATCAATCATCTGTATTCCTTTAAGTTTAACAGCATTCTCCATTGCCTGATTTGGTTGCCTCACTATCTCTCGTTTGGGTATCCCCTCCTCGACACTCTCGACTGATCCAGATAATGACTTGTTCACAGGGACAGCACCAAGCCCATGATGGTCTCTGGACATACTTGCATAAGTTGTAGCACCTCTCGGCGTAAAAGATGACGTCCGGGGCTCTACCGGAGACTGCTGACGTACCGTTCCGGCATTCACTACCCTCTCGGCATATGTCTGTTGTCGAAGAGCATCATTCTTCTGAATAAAAGATTCATGCACATGAACGGTTGCTTTGAACCATTTGGAGATAAATCTAATACCCCAGCCTGGGATATCTTGGGCAGTCTCACACAGATTACTAATGCACTTGTGTTTCAAGCTAGTATTATGAACTATAGTTTTTATCTGCTATCTTTTTACTTGCAACCTATGTTCCTGTGGCAAAAAGTCAAATGTGGCAAAAATTCAAATTCAGCAATTTATAATTTATGGCAGTGTCAGACGGTTTTATTACGGTTTAATATTTACTTTCGTTCAGGGGCGGCGCCAGGGTATTTTGATAGGAGGGGCAAGACGACCTAAAGATGACGTCATATTTTTTCTCCATTAAATAACAGGGGTAATATAGAGTTATATGTTTAAGAACTCTCTTTTTAATACTCCTCTTTCTTCTTTCTTCCCTTTCTTCCCTTTTCTTCCTCCTTTTCTTCTTTTTTCTTTTTTCACTACTTGAAAAATCATAGGGGGGGCGGTCGCCCCCTCTGCCCCCCCCCTGTAGCGCCGCCCCTGCTTTCGTTTAACTTGAGTCACTTAGTCATGCTTACATGTCAGTTTCCAAAATGAATGTTAATGTTGCACCTGTACAAGCCATTCAGCCAATTTAATGAACTAGCTGATACATGTACAACTTTACAAGGGTTTTATTAGGGTTTGACGATTCACTTTTTAATTACTGTAATCAGCTATTTTGATAGGACTGAACTATTGGTGTTCTTGGTGAAATATTGTTTATCCCTCTTTTTTTTCCATTTCAGTTGGAAACATTCTTTTTTATAATATGGCTTTAATGGCATTCATCCGCATTCATCCTGTTATCTTAATTTGTTCTGTTGACTTATAACTGATAAAAAAATAAAATTATAGGCCATTGAAATGAACAAATATTAATTTGTGTATCTTTTCTTCATTGCGGTATAACAAACAATAAAGTCAACTCTCTATAATTACTGTGGATACAAGCAAAATACTTGGCCTGATAAGGCTTGTTCACATATGAGCCATTTGTCAACGAGACATTTACCTTGGCACAAAAAGAGTGCATGTTCACTTGTTTTGTATTTTGGTAAATAAAACTTCTGAAATTCCACCAGTAGGCCTACACCAAACCATCACCGAAAATCTAACCATAAACATTTATCTCAACATTTCCAATTCAATTTTCTTACCTTTTGTCAGAATTTTTAGTGTTAATAGCTGGAAATCTTACGGAACTTATTTTTCTTAAGCATCAAGCGACATGTCACGGCGACAAATCACTCATTAATTTTGTGAGCAAGCCTTTATAGTTGTCTGCATTCGTACTAAGAAAAGTTACAATAAATCAAATTCTCTGACAAATGGAAGTTTTCAATAAACCAGAAACGATTTATGTTATAGAGAGTTCACAGTAAGGCATTTATCATAATAAATAAAATGTGACATAAAAAAATTTGTAATTTAAGGTGTTCCCATCGGGACTCGGACTCGGACTCGGATGTCCAGGACTCGGGACTCGGATGCCAGGACTCGGACTTGGACTCGGACTCGGACTCCGACTCCGACTCCGACTCCAGGGACTCGGACTCGGACTCCGACTCGGATGGGATGGACTCGACTACAGCACTGTAGTTTGAATACTCTTTTGAGAGTAAATTCCACTATTTCTGAGCGTGAATTTTCACTCCAATAAGATGGGGATCACTAACTCCTAAAAGAGTGGATTTCCCCTCCTGTCCATAAGGGATATCCTAGTAGACCGACAGTCCACGAGCCCAACAGTTCCATGAAAGACAGCCCTTGATGTGCGTCTCTGAATCCTCAGAGAATTTACCAGGGGCCAGTTTCTCGAAACCGTCATAAGTCTAAGTTCATGGACATCCCATAGAAACGCGTGTTGAAGAATTAACACGCATTTCAATGGGATGTCCACGAACTTAGACTTATGACGGTTTCGAGAAACTGGCCCCAGGAGGCCCTAAAAACTGACACGTTCGTGCAGTGCTCTGGACAACGTATGCTCCGGTGACAATAGACCGGTTCGGTAATGTATTCAAATTTTATACAAACCTTTCAAAGAAAGGTTGTTCTTGACAACCTGAAAGCTAGCCGAACATAGCAACAAGTAATCTATGCAAACTGGATTCCAAGCACTGACTGCTCATTTATAAAAAGCAGGTTAATGGAATAGCTCGTCACTAGGTGCTCAGAGAAGAAATGTGCATAAATTTGAATTATATTACCTAACCGCTCTTTGCTCAAGGCTTTATTTCGTCAAAGATCTTAGTTAGGGTTGCAATAGGGTTTTCGGGTTAGGGTTTGGTAAAGTGATTGGTCCAGGGTTGAAGTTGATGATTCGGTTTGTGAATGATGACCGAGGAGTAATATTCACCAGAGTATGATTCATACAACCGTTGCGCGTTGGTCCCATGAAGCCTCATGACAACTTTACAGAAAACAAGCGAGACCGACCTTAAATTTAAATGCTGTCAAGGCCTCAGCACATAGCCTGGCATAAATAACTGACACCAACAAATTAAAACATGGATCCAATTAGTTTTCATTTATCAAGCATCACAACCTAACATAGAAATGAATATATGAAGAGAGAGAGAGAGAGAGAGAGAGAGGGAGAGAGAGAGAAAGAGAGAGAGGGGGGGGTGTAAAGCGAGTGCGAATGCGGATGCGTGTGGGTGTGTGTGTGTGTGTGCGTTTATGTGAAAGAGGCAGTGGGGGACATGCAGAGGGAACGGGGAGGTAGAGAGAGAGAGAGAGAGAGGGGGGGGGGGGGGGGGGAGGAGGGGGAGGGGATATAGACGTACAGTATATGGAACAGGAGTTTGAAAGGCATGAGCCAAATGTTGACACTAACGCAACTATTTCCTACGAAATTATTAATTCTAGAATTGAAACTATCTTACTCTAACGTCACAGAAATGAAGCATAATAAAGTAGAAATAAAGTGTGAGCACGTGAAATGCTCTCATCAGTATATGAACAAGAAACTTTGAATGAGGGATATAATGTTGACTTTGTGAACACCAGGTGGCGACTTCGTTTTCTTTCCTACAGGGAAGAAAGAGAGAGGGAAACAGAAAGATAGAGTGGGAGAGGGTAAGGAGGAGAGAGACAGAGAGAACAATAAAGAGAAAGAGAAACAAAGAATAAGAGAGAGACCAAGAGAGGGAGAGAAAATGGAGGCATAGGCCTAATCAAAAGGAATGGAAGAGGTGTTTAAGAAGAGTGTAGATAACATCAAGATAGTAAGCCTAATGAAATAAAACAGCAAATAAATAAAAATAATGAGGTGCACTGCGCAGAGAAGAGAGAGCTCCATAAAAGCAATATTTATCTACGCATGCGCGACACGTCAATATAAATAAACATAGAAAGAGCATGATAAGGGGTGGAAAGCTGTTAATTTAAAGATCACAACGCGTGTAGTCCAACACGATTCAAACAATCTGAAATCTCTTGTTTTATCCTCGAGATAAGGCGATTATTATACCATGAATTTTCAGTGGAAAATGGCTATCATTGGCTTCTCGATGCTAGTCTTGTGTACTGCTGGAGCAGCTGCTGTAAAAGGTAAAAGAAATATTTTTTTAGACTATAAAATTACTAACATTTTTATTCATTTTTTAAAGCATTTTCTATTTTCGATGGTATTATCTTTCATCACTAATATGTATGATCAACTAGAGTTTAAAATGCTTTTCTTTTGTCGGTATCTACAGAGAAAATCCGAGAGTGAAACACGGAAGCATGAAACGCGTAAAATCAATGTAAGTCCCATGTAATAGCTCGTTCTAATGTCGATTTTGAAAGGAAGTTGGACTTAGCTCTAAGTTTTCCACTTGTTAACATATTTTACACTCATGGTCGGGTCTAACTGGATTAGTGGAATACAGGCATGCGTCTGATAATGTTTGAACCAGTGGAATTTGTTCATTATCAATAATAAGCTCCACTTCATTAAAGAATAGGAAATTTCAATTAATCTGCCTTTGATGGATTACCACTGGAAATGTTACCTCTACAGTATGGGTAATACATAACTCTTAATAATTTATAATAATAAGTATGTTATGTTCAGTTGATTTATATTAATGTCGTAATATTGTAAAGCAAGTTTTTATACAAGTACAAACAATTATCCTCTATGGACATAATAAATGATTGAATTGAATTGAATTGAAATCATTAAGATATATGTAATTCTAAATAAAAAGATAATGAGTCCAAAAGAGATGTTTAAATAGAATGATAACTGTCTCGGCTGCAAAGTAGAAGAATATGGGGAGCTAAATACTGTAACAGTACCATATGCACACTGTTCAAATAATGCAGACCCTTAAAAAAAATGTATATATGATAGTAGTAATAATGAGAATGATTGTGATCAAAAATAGTGACAATAATGACAATGACAATGATAATGATAATAGTTATGACAATAACAATAGTAATAATCATGAAATTAAAATGACTTTGTGGATTAATGTTAATTCTGTTATCATCAGTAGCAGCATCGTCGCCATTAACGTAGAACATAATTAATAGAATAACTGTTATAATGATTATAGTAATATTAGAAAACAAGAACCAAAATCTTGACAACGATAATAGTATCAAAAATAAAAGCGAAAATAATTATGATTATAACACTACTCTTTACTATAATAAAACTATGTTTTTATAATATGAAATATCATTTCTGCCTTGAATCAATCCAGTGGTCTATATTTTCTACTTTTTCTTCCATAGTTTCGGATTGTCGAGAAGATGGCAAATCTCCAGTGATAACCATCGACTGTGGTGTCGGCTCAAAAATCAATCTCCTAGCAGTGATCTGTGTGAGGCTTGATAAATGTACAGATTACATCCCTGGATACGAGGCACAATGTCCTGACAGTGATAAGACATATGAATGGCATGCCATATGTGAATTTACGAATCCTTGTACTATCTCTGGATCCTGTTTCACTTCTGAGTCCTGCCCTCAGCCCAACTCACATATCTTCGCGGACTACGAATGTAAGTATAGTATATTGGACTATGTACATATTTTTTAGCGTTAAAACGATAACAAACTTTTCACTTACTAATTAATTTAATTTCATAGATTTATATATTCACTCATGTATTTACTTACTTAATTGATTATTCATTTATCTATTGATTAATTAAGTAATAAATTAATTTATCTAAGTGATTAATTTATTTAATCACTTGCTTATTTATTCATAAAATTGTATTTAAGCAGGATAATACAATCAGCACAAAGCTGCTTTTCATTGCGGTCCTGTGATTATACAATAAATATAGTAAAGAAAATAAACAATAGATAATCCATGCCTACAATAAAAAAATAAATGCTAGACAATAAAATATTAATGTAAGAAATATCGATAGCAACACTCTAAAAACTAAAGTGTTAAATCACCATTTAAAAGGGCCGAGGAGAGACTTTTTCAAAATTGTTGATTAACACTTTTAACATGCTGGACACAACACTATACAGGCTGAATCCAGCAGCTGAAAAGAGTTAATCTACCATTTTGAAAAAGTTGTCACTCCTCGACCCTTTTAAATGGTGATTTCAAACTTTAGGTTTTAGAGTGAAGATATACATAGAACTAGAAGTGAGATAAAGATAACATAATGAATAGTTATTCAGAAAATTTACTGCATATCAAAATGGTTTGGAATTGTGGAAAACGAAAATGACTAAACCTATACATGTATATTATTTCAATATAATAATAATAATGATATTGGATATTTATATAGCGCTCATATCCACCATGAATGGTGCTCAAGGCTCTCCAATCAGAGTAAGATTGGATTTCCATAATATTTCAAAATATTTGGCGTAAAAAAGGCGGGGGGGGGGGGGGTTGATGCCACCTCCCGATAACTTTGATGATACCGATATCTTATATAGTTTATATCGATGACGAAATAACTTTTTACCACGTTCATTTTCTTTTACTTTGTCGCTTTGTTCTCTCGCAAAAAACAGAAAACGAAAAGTTGATATTAGGGCAAGAGGCGTCAGTTCCTTGGCGAAAATGTGCCCTGGCAGTCTAGGGGTGGGCCGAAGGGGCAGCGGCCCCCTTTTCGATAACTAATCGTATCAGGAAAAATCTCCTATCCACCTCCCCTTCTATCCCCTCTCAGTCCCAACGAACGAGTTTGGGAGGATTCACTGGGCTATCGAAATAATGTCATTGGAAAAGAATTCCTGTCGGGGAAGAATATCTTTCTTTCAGCCCCTCCCTTCCCTTCTGTTCATTCATTTTTTTCTCAGCATAGAGTAATAAAAAGAAGAACAAACACCAAAACAGAAAATAATAACAAATGAAAGAAAAAATAGATGATTAACTTAATCAGAAATGATGTAAATTTCAAAGGATGAACATGATGATGATTCTCTATATGTACCCGACTGCTAAGAAATCCATGCTTCCTTTGGTACCAAGGGGGCTTACGGTTTAACTTCCAGTCCAGGGGACATAGTGAATCGACTTGGTTTCCAAACCGGGGCAAACGATAAATTATGCATTTATAACCTAATAGGTATATAATTTTCTTAAAGGTATTCCAGAGGAAGGACAATTTCCAACAATAAGCCCACATAAGAAAACAGCAGTGGACAAATCACAAGTAAGCTTTCTTCACTATAATACAAATTATTGTTACATTAACATTTTAAAAACATGGAAAAGATGGGAGTTGATTAGAGATAAAGTTGAGTTCTGGTCATGTCATTTCATTGTGAAAGAAAATATCTTAAAGCATTTTGGAAAGGTTGATGTATACATAAGAATATACTGTGAGGATTTGGATTTTTGTCTAAATGATAAAAAGTTGACACAATCTCGCTGAAAAGCACATGCCATTTACACAGAAAGGCGAAAGGGAAGCAAGAAATTCCTATTTGCTTTCAACTTTTTCCACGTTCTTGATACCTTAAACTTCATCCCCTTTCCCGACAAAGAAGAAGAAGAAGAAGAACAAGAAGAACAAGAAAAAGAATAAGAACAAGAAGAACAAGAAGAACAAGAAGAAGAAGAAGAAGAACAACAACAACAACAACAACAATAACAAGAACAAGAAGAACAAGAAGAAGAGGAGAGAAGGAGGAGGAGAAAAAGAAGAAGACGGAGAAGAAGAAGGAGAAAGAAATCAATACATTTTAATACTAAAAGCTATTGTCTGCTGCTGTATATACTCGCCGTTAGATGAAAGTTAAACTATACAGTATTTGTTAACCCGTATTATAAAACAGGTTCAAGAATGTAGCCATCCTGATTGGTCAAATAACACCACGTGCAAAAAAAAAGTAATAACGCACGGCAAGGGGACTATTAACGCAAGGCTAATCCGGATCAAACCGGAATCTGTAAACATGTAAACATGTAGCGCAGACGGTACGACTCGATTTGGCTATATGTTTTTACACACTAAGATTGTAGATTGTAGATTGTAGATTGTAGATTTTAGACCCGTTTTATAAAACTATTAATACATGGTTGTGAGTTCGTGCGTTAGTGCGATCCGGCAACACGCAGGTTTTTATCGTGGTGTCTAACACACTCGGCTACGCCTCGTGCGTTAGTACACCACGATAAAAACCTCTGTGTTGCCGGATCGCACTAAGTACTCCCAACCATGTATTAATAGTATAATATAATATAGAATGCAAATACAATTATTTTAATTGCATTTTATATTTCTCATTTCCTCGCACTAGGATATAACTAGGTCTACATCTGCAGCTGAACGTAAGTCATCACTTTTGACTATTCCATCTACTGAAATTTATTACTTTTTAATACATTAAAAAGGGTAGATGTCATGGATATAGGTAGGTAAGTAGAGAGAGAGAGAGAGAGAGAGAGCTCATTAGCTATAGTGAAGAACGGGGTAGAAGGAATACAAATGGATAGAGAGAGAGAGAGAGAGAGAGAGAAAGAGAGAGGGGGGTAGAGTTGTTCAGGACTAGTCTTTTTGATGGGTTATCAATAACTCGAGAACCAAATCATACCTTTCCTTTTTCCATTTATTTAGCTTGTCAACAGGACATTAATATTGATAACCAGTGAAACAAATCCATCGGTGCTTACATCAATAACAAATGAAAGAAATTAATAATTATGGCTGACGTTTCAACAGCGTCTTGATGCAATATTGACTTTAGGCAAAACGAAATGGTTATGCATTTAAAGCTGACAAATATGTCAGGTTTTATAACCGTTTAGATAAGTAATATGTAATAAATTATGTGCATTATGACTGTGCTATTGTTGGTAATCGATTTGCAACTGTGGTAGGCCTACATTGTTCATACCAGTCAATGTATATCAATACTGGGGAAAATGAAATGAGAAAATGATAGGACGGCAATAATGATTACATTCATGATATACAGAATATCAATCCTAATGGATGCGCGATGTTTCTATAAAATTGATTATTATTCAAGTGTATTATTCAAGTTTTTTGTGCATCATGGATGCGTTCTAAATTTATCTAAAAACAACAAAAAAGTAACTCTCCCCTTAATCAAATTGGCGTAACTTCTTAACGAAAAGGTTGTGAGCAAAATAACTTGGCAAGAGTGTTCTTACACTTATTGACTAACTTTTCTGTAAAAATGAGATTGATCCATCGAGTCATGCATAAGTGGGCAAACATTAAAGGCAAAAATTTCACTTTTCAAAAGTCACAAGGGTCATTTTTTATGCTGTATTTAACAGTACATTTTAGTTCAAGTTCAAGTTCAAGTTTATTTATTCATTTGTCTTTCTTCCAACAATAAGTAACATAACAATAGCATTAACACAAGTTTTCTTCCAGCAATAATATCAATAACAACTGTAACACTAGGCTTTACAAGTATAAGAAATAATAAAAAAGGGCAACAGTATTTTGAGAAAGGCAAACGAGGAGACCTTAGTGAAGCATAGCTTGTAAGATAAGGTCCCTCGGGAACAAATATATATATATATATATATATATATATATATATATATATATATATATATATATATATTAAAATGTATATAGTCGAAGAAAACAAAAGAAGTAACAAGAAATACACAATATCAAACAGAAAAAAACACAAAAAACAAAACAAAACAAAAAAGGATAAACAAGGGTGGCTATGTACAATGGGGGCAAGGGAGGTAGGGTGGAAAGGGAACATAAAGATATAACAAAGGGTTACGTGAGACGACAAAAGACATACACAGACACAAGACAAAAACGTGACAAGAAGACAGCTACCTTAAATCAAGAATACGATACATTAATAAATAAATTTTTTTTTTTTTTTAAAGAAGTCTGACATAAAGGTATATGCATTTGAAATGTATCATAGAGGATTTACTGTCATTTACTCACATCAACATAATTTAAAGATATCACGAATCAACACAATAATTCCTTTAAAAATGAAACTTCAGACTACGTTTAAAAGCTGATTTATTCAAAGCTTGTTTAATGCTTGCATCAAGCGAGTTCCAAAACCTGGGTCCAGTACATACTAGCGTATTAAGAGTAAATTGTGTCCTTGCACGGGGTAAGTGCAAACCTGAAGCCTGTCTCGTGGCATATCTATGAATTTCACTATTTTTCTTAAAACGTTTGGCTAGTGCCAGTGGGAGGTCAACTGCATTAAAATCATACATTAGAGACCCTAACTGCATAAAATAGATATCTTCCACTTTGAGAATTTTATGTTGATGAAAGAAAGCATTAGTGTGAGCACGAAAATGAGCATTACAAATTATTCTTATCACTCTCTTTTGGATTAAAAATAGCTTTTCATTTTGCGATTTTGAAGAATTACCCCAAGCTAACATACCATAATTAATATATGGAAGAATTAAAGTCGAATACAGTTCAGTTCAGTTCAGTTCAATTTATTAGATTCCATCACAATAAAAACATTTTACATTAATAAAAACATGCAATTCCACATTAAAAAATTTACATAATCGGAATAATACATGTATAGACATATTACTTAAAAAACGGAATGAGGCACAGCTATTAAAAAACCAGAGAAGGTTTTGTCAAGACAGCTTCCTAAATATTTAGAATTTAATGAATATATATTAGACACAAGAACCAAGTAAAGTCTTGGGTAATATCATAATATAAGAAATTGCACAGAATACCGGCACAAACCCTATACACACAAGGATACACAATAGGGATAGCAAAGGAGAAATTAGAGATGAGAAGAAAAAGAATAGAGGAGAGAGAAGGAAAGAGTTTGACACATACATTCATTGAGTGTCACGTGTGATCAAATTTTTTTTGAGTTTGCGTTTGAAACAGTTGTAAAATGAAATTTGAGTTAGATCAGAGGGAAGCGAGTTCCAAATCACAGGAGCATGATGTCTGCAGGAATATGATGCAGTTTCTGAATTAACATGCTATCGATATTTTTTCTTATTTCTAGTATCATAATTGTGTATTGCACTATTAATTATAAACATACTGGATATGGTATTAGGAAGCTGACTTTTTCCATTCTTAAATATAAGTATTGCACACATGTATTCATTTATCTCGTAAACATTTAGAATACCCAGTTTCTTGAACAGTGGTCTAGAATGGGTTTGATAATGAGACAAGGTAATTATTCTTACAATCCTTTTCTGTAGAATATATAAACAGTGCAATTTCGTCGGGTGAGTATTAGCCCAAACGATATTACAATAAGTGAGAAATGGTAGTATTAATGTATTGTATAACATGAGAAGAACAGAATGAGGCAAGGTATGGCGAAGTTTGCTGATGACACCAGTATTCCTAGAAATTATTTTTTTAATGTGAGTTATATGTGTTTTCCATGATAAGTTTTCATCTATAAAAATACCTAAGAATTTGGTTTGGGCGACACGTTTAAGGATATTAGCTTCCATTCTGATGTTAAATGAATTAAGTGTATTAAGTGTATTCGGAGAAATATATTTAGAATGAAAATATATAAAATTAGACTTTTCTGTGTTCAAAATCAATCTGTTACAATTAAACCAATTCGATACTTTACGCAATTCAACATTCAGGGTACTATATAAAGACACAGTGTCATTTGATGAGTATAAGATATTGGTGTCATCAGCAAAGAGAATGAATTTCAATTTATCGGAACAGTGTGGGAGGTCATTTACATATAGTAAAAACAGAAGTGGCCCCAAGATTGACCCCTGGGGTACATCACATGATGTCATTAATGAATCAGATAAAACACCATTGAATGATACACACTGAGTTCTACCATGTAAATAACTTTTAAACCAAAGAAGTGGTATACCTCTTATCCCATAACAATAAAGTTTAGACAATAATATAGAAAAGTCAATAGTGTCAAAGGCTTCGCTTAAGTCTAAGAAGACACCAAAAGCATGTAATCTTTTGTTGAGTGCGTTAATTAGATAATCATGGCGATCGATAACAGCCATTTCTGTAGACACATCCTTTAGAAACCCATATTGATTTTCATTCAAAAGAGAATTACTATATAAATAACAATACATACGATTATAGATAAGCTTTTCTAAGATTTTCGAAAAATAAGGAAGAATAGATATAGGTCTATAATTATTAACATTATGAATGTCATTCTTTTTGTGAACAGGTACAACTTTAGCAATTTTTAATTTAGATGGAACAACTCCTGAGGAAACTGATAAATTAAAATATAACATAATGGTGTAGCAATATAATATATAACATTCTTAATGACCGTAGGATGGAAGTTATCAATACCACAGCTGTTAGTGCAATTCAATTTATTAACAATATCAATAATTTCATTTTCAGATATAGCTTTAAAATATACAGAGTTAGGAGTTTGCTTTGGCAAGAATTTGGCAAAACTGTCGGAAATTGTTTACGAATACTGAAGATCTCAAAGATGAACCCAGATTTACAAAAAAATTGTTGAAGTAATTAGCGATATCTTTAGAGTTTGAAATTTGTTTACCATCTGCATTTATGAAATTAGGCAAAGCATTATGAGATTTACCCAAAATACCATTAATTATCTGCCATGTTTTTTTCATGTTACCTTTAACTGCCTGGAATGTTATCCTGTAGTAGTCCCTACGTGCTATTCTCAATAATTTATTAGTGTAATTTCGACATCGAACATACTTCCTTCTATTATTTTCGGTACGAGTAAGACAGTTTAATCTGTATTTCATATTCTTTACCCTTAACTTTTTATATAAGTCAAATGCAATCCAAGGTTTCCGATTTTTTTTACGAACAGGTTTATATGATTTCATTACAAATACTTTGTTGTAGAGTTCAGATAAAGTTGTTGAAAACTTTTCAAAAGCTACCACTGTATCAGTATAATTAAGAATTGTATTCCAATCATTGCGTATCAACTCTTCTTTAAAAGCATTAATAGATATATCATTGATGATGCGAGTATTATAAACAGGAATGCAGGCGCGCCGGAAGCAGTTTGGGATTGGGGGGGGGGGGGCAAACATTCACGGGGGCTCACCTTTCAAGGGCTCATGTATTCTCACCCCTAAAAAAACACACACGCTTTCCCACCCTCTCACAACAATACAGATCCTACTGCTAAATCAAAATTTTACTCAAAAATTCTCTGACAAGAAAAAAAAAAAAAAAAAAAAAAAAAGGTTATCAGCATTTTTGGGGTGTATTTTTATTGGAAAATTCTCTGACAAGCAAAAAAAAAAACAAAACACCAGAATTATGCTAAAATTCTGCTAAATTTTGTCAAATTATGCTAAAGCGGTCAAAATTCTGTCAGAAAGCAGATTCTGCCAACTCTGGCAACCTTGCGTCTAATACAAAACCTCCACTACGTACGTTAAAGTTTAAAGTTTGAATGCTTTATCTGTCTTCAGTGATCTCCATGAATACGGAAAATGAATACAAAGGCTTACAATTACGTAATAAAGCAATCAAGCTTTTAATATACACTCGATTTTTACTCCTTTACTACTGATTTTTTTTTTTTTATGGGGGGGGGGGGCTTTTGGGGGGGGGGCGAAAATGCATTTTGCCCCCCACTTTTTCTTTTTTTCGGGGGGGGGCGACCGCCCCCCTGCCCCCCCCCCCCCCCCACTTCCGGCGCCTATGCAGGAATGTTATAGATTGGAAATGTTCGCTGTGTTATTTGAAATACTGGAAAATGATTAGATATATCATTATAAAAAAGACCAGAAGAAACATTTAAATCAAAAGTATTTGTAAATATATTATCAATGAGGGACACTGATCTAGCAGTCACTCTAGAAGGTTTATCAATCAAAGGAATAAAGAAATTTGAGTGTATTGCACTTAAAAATTACTTACAGTAGTATTAGTATACTTCATGAGATCAATGTTAAAGTCACCCATTATACACCTGTTTATGTTCAGTATTAATTTTTACCAGACAATGTTCAAAGACAGAAATGAATTCATTAATATTAGACTGAGGTTTTCTGTATATAACACCTACAATGATATTTTTTTGTCTATGCATATTAATTTCAATAAAGAGTGATTCATAATTACCTGTATTCTCATGAGGACGTCGAGGTGGTCCCACACGGTGTGACCGGTCAACCTCCTGTCGAGGAATCTGGATGCCAAGTTTCCCTGTAGCAAGGTCGATCATCACTTCATCATTATCCTCGTTGGCGTTTTCAGGGATGCCATATAAACGCACACAAGTACGTCTGGATTACTGCTCAGCGTCATTCATGCCCCTGCTCAACTTGAGGATCTCCTCTGAATTGCAATCCTGCTGCTTTTGTAGCATTTCTTGCGCGATTTTTGAAGTGTGCTCACTCAACCATGACACGATGACAACCCCGTATTTTCACATAACATGTGATGATACATTTTGGTAAAAATATCTGGAGTTATTTTTTTTTTCAGTAAGCTGAATGGATTTTGCAATTTCATATTCAGGAGGGTTGATTTTTTTTTTAAATTGTGCTTACCCAACCATAATAATGAGAAAAGTGTCAGTGTGAGGGGTCAAGCGATGGATGATAAACAACAACAACAACACATAAATATGCACCAGAAACCGAATTCTCTAAAATCTCGTTTCACAGAATCCCCAAAATGACCCTTGCGACTTTTGAAAAGTGACAGTTTTGCCTTTAATGTTTGCTCACTCATGCATGACGCAATGGATCAATCTCATTTTTACAGAAAAGTTAGTCAATAAGTGTAGGAACACTCCTGCCAAGTTATTCTGCTCAAAACCCTTTT
Source organism: Heliocidaris tuberculata (assembly GCA_025618425.1). NCBI lineage: Eukaryota > Metazoa > Echinodermata > Echinoidea > Camarodonta > Echinometridae > Heliocidaris > Heliocidaris tuberculata. The sequence continues at coordinate 17,141,510 of CM046842.1, read as the reverse complement.
GTTGAAAAGTTACGCTATTTCGATTAAGGGGGAGTTATTTATTTTGTTGTGTTTACTTCAGGAACTTAAAGGAATTCTTTGCTTTTCATAGTCTTTTAGAACATTAAATTCTTTTAAAGTCATTCTAAAGAGAGTCTGTTGCGTATAGCACTACCATCCCCCATATATATGTTTGTAATTTGCTACCCTATTTTGTAGTAATTATTACACTAAAGCCCAATGTTCTGTCTTGAATGGTCATGGTGCAGTCTGTCAGGTTTGTCGCACCACCATGATTCCAGTGATTCAATATAGTGATTCAAAAAGATGATGATTCTACGTGGAGGATTTAGGGGAGCGGGTTGAAGTGGGTGCACTCCCGGCCCGCACCCCCTTACCCCTAGTTCAGATTCTGAACGATTTTATTTTAAGAGTAATCTCCCACTAACTGCTGACAGGCCGAGGATGGCGTATGGCGTAATCCCAAAATCGTACGGGCGAGGAATTATTCCACGGCCTGGCAGCAGTTAGTGGGAGACTGCTCTTAAAATAAAATCGTTCAGAATTTGAACTACCTTCCCCCTTTTGAAACTAAAGTGTACATTGTGTGCCCCCTTGACCTGTATATATATATATATATATTTGCTTTTTTTTTTTTTATTTTTTGCTTTTTTTTGCTTGTCAGAATATTTTGGAGGAAAACGGTACCCCCGAATGGCTTGTCACACGATTTTCTGAGATTCTACCACTATCATTTTGAAAGTAAACACAAACATGTTCCTGGGCTATTTTTTTTCCATGGCCCCGACCCAACACAACTAAACATGTTTATAATAATTTCCGTTTCTTTTCCCCACTTCTTAACCATCAGATACATTCCGCCAAAAGTCGGCCATGTTCAAGGAAGTTAATACACGTCGGTGTCTTCTACATCACGTGATCAGTGTCCAACATGACGTGACGTTTATTGAGTGTACCTCTGTATGTAGCATGCTAGATGGTTGTGTATCATTCAATTTAAGACATCACCATGGCGTTTGTGAGTTTAACAAACGGGTCATGACTGACGATGAGGTCACTGAGAATGACCTGGTTGCCATGGATGGATGTAAACATTACCAGAAACAGTAGCCATGTGTAAAGGTTGTGTGTAGCAACTGTGGCGTAGATACAAGTGGAGGGGGGGGGGGGGGGGGTAGACAAAAAGAAAGAAGGAGGGAGAAGGAAGGTGGAAAGGCAACATGAAAAGAAAGTGATACGACACCGTTCTCTTGCATTTTAGCCACTTGCTATTTTAGTCCGTTGTTAATTGGTCAAAAAAGTGGGTTAGAATGAAATTTTGTGATGATTTTGGGAAGCATGTATTTTTTTGAAAAGTAATGCTATAGATAAAACCATGAAAGTTATTTTCAAATTTTAAAAATGGGTCTTAATTGAATTTTCAGGCATGTTTTTAAATGGATTTGGGGCGTTTTTATGATTTTTAATGAAAACGTCTAAATAATTATTATTCTTTACTGCATAGAGATGTAAATTCCTAACCTATACATGATTTTAGAGAAGAAACTATGCAGAAAAATATATAATTAATGCAAATTAAGTAGGGTTTTTTAAATTCATAAATCAAACGCCGTCTGTAATGACTACAAAACATGGTAGTCTGCTCGTGTTAATATTTTCGACAGATATCAAGTTAGATCGAAGATTAAGATGGGAAATTATTGATCCAGGAGCAGCGGAGCGTATTTCAAAGTGGGGGGGGGGGGCACCAGCCAAAAAGGGGCACTTACAAAGGGTAAACATAAAGCAAAAAACAGAGACTATTTTGTGACATTGGTATTAACCTACAGTCAATTAATATCCTTAATCAACTTCATCTTCTTCCTTTTTGTTGTGCTTCTGGACACTGCTTCAGCTTCCCCAATTAGCAGTTGTGTCTAATGATTCATGTGCGAGCGAGCGGAGCGAGCGAGCAAAAAATTTCAGACTTTTTTTCTAATGCTGAAGTCCTTGGTTTCTGCATTATTTACAGCCATATAATGAAAATGACAACAGCAAATTGATTTGGGGGGAATGCCTTATAATCTTTTTATTCGTACATTAATCCTGTCGTTTTTCTTTAGGATTAACATGATTACATCGATATCATCATAATTTATGCGATCTGCTTGATTTCATTGAATTAAATTATAAGAGCAAGCGAGCGTAGCGAGCGAGTTTTGGGAAAATTTTCAGAAAATATTGCGCTTATACTTGGTGTAAGTTATGGGCACATTCGAGTGAGGGGCATTGTGCCCCTCTTGCCTCCAGCTCCACTACCTTACATTGTAGTTGTAGTATACAGTTTATGGGTACCTGTTACTATATAAAGCCGCACCGATTCTTTGAAGCTAGATATGCATTTTTTTGTAAAAAACCGTGGGAAAATATAAGGAAAAGAGGGCACTTATCAGAAGAGGAAAGATGCACTTATGAGAAGAGGGAAAGGGCTCATATGAGTTAGGAAAAGGGCACTCATCAGAAGTAAAGAGGGGGCACTTTCCACAAGGGGAAAATAGGTACTTATTAGAAGGGAAAGAGGACCTATATCAGAATTAAGAATGCACTTGTTAAGGGAGAAAAGGGCAAATATTAGGAAGAAAGGGGCGACAACCATTGTATTTTAAAAGGGGCACTTATTAGAAGGAAAAAAGGGCACTTAAAAGAAAGAAAAATAGGCACTATCCGCAGTAAAATTGCATTTATCAGAAGGAGAAAGGGGCAATTATTAGAGATAAGGAGCCATTTATCAGATGTGAAAAGGGGCACTTATCAGAAGGGGAAAGAGCACTTATTAGAAAGGAAAAGGGGCACTGTTGATAGTAAAGAGGGCACTTATCAGAGAGAAAAGGGCATTTTTCAGAAATAAATTCAGATTCAGATATTTTATTGTCCAATTGTGGATAAACAAATGGAAATTCACATTGTTCACATTATAGGAGTACATAAAATTTGGCGAAAATAAACAAAATACTTAATACAAAAAAGCAAGAAACAGAAAAGGGAACTTTTGGGATACTTTGAAAAAGTGCCCCCCTGCCCCCCCCCCCCCCCCCCCGGGAAATTTCGGATACCATTTTTAACAAATTTACTAAATAATCCTGAAAATTACAAACAATGAAATACACTGGACGCAGATATGGGTACATGGGACTACAAAAATCTGTGACATTAAAATTTGGTCGAAAGTTGTAAACTAATCTTTGGAACAAAAATATGAGAGCATCTCAAGACAGACCCCTTTTCACTACTACGACATTCTTTCACATAGAAATAAGAATAACGGGAAAATTATTTTCAGCTTTATCATAACTCTCTTTAAAGGAGAATGAAACCCTGGGGAAAATCAATTTTAATGAAGAAAAAAAAGAGGATAGAGAGAAGCAATTTTTTTAAAATCCATCAAAATCGTTTACGAAATAAGAAAGTTATGAAAGTTTCAAAGTCTCGATTTACTTTCTATGGCGATCCTCACATTGGGAATGTTGCTTCAAAGTGACAGGTTTGGTAGTACAATATGTGTTGTACACAAAATTTCATATTTTCCCCATTTTCTCTCAAGGTCAGGTGCAGCTTGTCTCCTTCTTAGCTCAAGATATATCGTGGGAAAATGTATTTGACACAACATACCTTGAGTTCACAAAAAGACAAGCAGCATCTTTAGAGATAATGGAGAAAATATGAAATGTTGTGTACAAAACCTATTGAGAGTTGTACTACTAAACCTGCCATTTTGAAGCAACATTGCCAATTTGATGATCGCCACAGAAAGTAAATTGAGACTTTTCAAACTTCCATAACTTTCTCATTTCGTAACCAATTTTGCTGGAACTTTTAAAAATTGCTTCTCTCTATCCTCTCTTCATTAAAATTGATTTTCCCCCAGGGTTTCATTCTCCTTTATGCACAATACAACTATGAAACAATCATCAAATCAAATCTTCTAGTCATGTAATGTATTTCAAATCTGTATTTGCACTTGAAAGACGATTATAACAAGAAAAACAACATTTTGCACACAACATTGCAATAAACATAAAAGAATCATGACTAATGCCATCCCCAGCCCTTTTCAAATTTGGTAATAAATGTCCTCATATATGTTTCTGTCAGATTTAAGCAACATGAATTAATAGATTATGGGGTACATCAAATAAAAACAAATATTTTCCACACAGGCAAGAGTAAACAGAAAAATCTTATACAGTGACATGATGGTTTCATTATATTTCTACAAATTTTCATCAATTATTTCATAAAATTTGTTTGAATGTAATGTAACTCACTTAATTTACAGGCAATAAAAAAGTAAAATATTATAATTCAATTACAAATTATTACACAACTGAATACCACATAGGTATAATTTGAATAAGTGGAAATTAAGTAATAATCCACTATGCCAATATGACAATGAGTTACACGACAGTATTCATTTATTTGTAAACTGTAATAAAAAAATCAACTGATTTAGTGACATTGTTAAAAAATTAACATTGATTTTTCCTTTTTTAAATGAGGGTCATGATTTGGAAAACAAACAGTTCAAAAGTCTTAATTTTCTTATTGTTCATGCAAAAAATACAATTTATTCAAAATTTATTGGGGGAGAAAATCGTAAATGTGTATTTTCATGAACTCTCTATACTAAGTTTGTTTAACAGATTGATTTGTAATCGCATAGAAACGGAAAAGCAGTGTAAAATGAAAAGCTTATGCATTTTTGAAAACACTGAAATTACGGAAAATTTGATGTTTTACGCAAAATTGTTTGATAATGTAATTTCCATTGATTGTATGATATCTGTGACTTGGTCATATGTATACATGTTATCAATAAATTTATTTTAAAATAAAAACAAACAAAATAATGTAACTCACTGTACATTTCTAATATCTGAATGTTAAGTTACCATGTACTCTTTCTGTATCTGTACATTAAAGCTGCATAATTCTGCAACAGCAGAAAGTCTCCTTCATCACTTATATGCTTTCAGTAAGTCTGATTTTTCTTTTTTTAAAAGCAGTTTCAAGTTAAATTACTTTCATTGCAATGTAAGACTAAATTTTAGACAGGCTGGTTATGAAAATTATTTATCATATCTAGGTTCTCATCTAGATTTCCTCTTCAAGATTTTCTGTTAGCAATCACTACCAAATACATTTACTCCTTGAGTAGCATTAATTCTATATTCCATATATATTTAGCTACTACACATTATCAACTGTAAATAAAGCGGAAGATATATATTTTTATCTTCATTTTAGCAAATCAATTACATCAACAGCTGCTAACTTTAACTGGACAGTTTCAGTATTATAATTGCTTAAAATCACTTTTGTTGAATCTGTATTTCTTGAACAGACATTCTATTATAGACTCTAAAAGAAGTGGAAGATCCAAAATTTCATTATATCTTCTCTGACTATTCCTGATAGACTGCCAATAATTTCATATCTATTTAGCAAATCAATTACATTGAGAGCTGTACATTTTCACTGGCATATTTCAAGGGGGGAAAAAAGAGAAAATAACTTTTCTTGAAAGAATGTGCATTTCTCACATAATTAAACAGAGCAACACACAACTGTTTTTTTTTTTATAATTAGAATACTTTTAGTCTTGTGGGCTGTCTGTCTCGTCTAACCTCGCATAACTTCTTAGAGGGCCTGTGAGACCGACAATGTCTATCTTGTGGGATGTAGCCAAGCAACCCAACTTCTAAAGTCATTCTGAGATGTTTGCTGGAATCCTGTACTTGTTTTATACATGATTAACATTTGATGATACACAGTTGAAAATTATGAGCATCAATTTATATTTAGAAACTGATCAATTTTTAAAGGAACATTTTGCACCAATATCATAATCATGTTTACAAAATGGCGTAAACTAAAAAACTCATCATTCATTTATTGACTCTTCTTCGCAAATTAAGAGTTCGAAAGGTGTTCCTTGATTTCGCCAGGAATGCTCGTGACTAAGGAGACTTACGTCAGATAAATGTGTCTTGCCACAGCAGGTACACAATTACGTCTGAGAAAATAAGGGTACTGTTACATTATGGCAGCAATTTTTTTTTGTGCTGCCTCTTCTCACTAGCACAAGTTCTTAGAGTTGTCTTAAAGAATTTGGCAACTGAATACTTCAATAATACCCTGAAAGCATACAAACCACCTTGTAATCTTCACTCAATAACTGCCATATTATATGTAAACTTATCATTTCAAAATCCAGACTCTCAACAACTAAAAAACGTTTTATACTGGCCGCATAAAAAACATGGAACAACATCCTACCTTGAATAGGAGAAATAAATGTAACTTGTCTCACCTCCTTCAAAAGATCCCTTAAAACGTCAAAGTTGCCTAATGATTTACAGCTTACAGCAGTAACCAGATATTTGTTTACACATTTACAATGACCTATGACCTTTGACCTTTCATACCCATAATCTAATCAGTTCATCTTTTCATGCTTATACAATATACATGTTAAACTGCTTCAAGAGTTCTCAAATGCGACTTGTCATATATCGAACACGTTTCCGAAATACTTTAGCACAATACCCTGCAGTAATATGTATACTAGCACAAAAGACACTGAGAGCTTAGTTCCTGCCGATATCTGAACCTATGCTAGCTCTCTCTGTTGTTGTTTCTCACGCATTAAAGCGCATAATAAATACAATAAGCTCCCATACATATTCCTTACTTCTTACATCTTTTGTTATTATTTGTAGTAATTATACCTTGTATTGCATAAGTATTCTTGGTTATGGATAAAGGGCTGGTCACACCAGGGCTCTGTTTCATAAAACTTGTCATCAATGACAAGTTGCAATAATTGTTATAAGCTCCTGAAATCCTTGCATCTGATTGGATGAGAGCAAATATGTCGATAAAAATCACCGACAAGACTCTTGATGAAACACTCCCTAACGATAACAATGATAAAAGATATATATACAATGCAATAACACCAATAAAAGTGGTCCAACCTGGACAATTTTGGCAGCTATCAAATCATTAGATATCTGTCAATCATATAGAATGGACACTCAGTTGATCTGACATCGCAATTGGCTATTAAACAGATATTACCCTTGAGGTCTGTCAACAGGGGGGGTACTCAGATTATAATCGGACGGGGGTGTGCGGCTGAGAACTCCAGACCCATACCCACATCCAAGGGTCCTTTTGCTATAAATAGGCACCCATGTCTAAGGATTTTTCGTGAAAAATGGACCCATGTCGAAGGATTTCCCGGACAAATGAGGGAGAAAAGAGAGGAATGAAACAAATGATAAGAGCCGGGATAAGAGACCCATGTCTAAGGATTTTTTGGGGAAAAATGGGACCCATGTCTAAGGATCTTTTTAATGAAAAGGGGACCCATGTCTAAGGATCTTTCTTCAAAAAGTCACCCTTCCCAGCGGCACATCCCCGTATACCCAATATACGTGAGTACCCTCCCCCCCCCCCCCCCCCGGGGGTCTGTCCTACAATAATCGCTTGCCAAGCAATCCAAACACAATGATTTAACTGTTGAGCGAGACTCATTAGCATAAATTATAGAAGTGGGGCTATCAAGACTTTCAATGCCTTGTACACATAGAGAACAGGAGAGCGATTTCGAAACGATTTATCGTCAGGTTTGACCAGCCCTTTAATCTGTAGATCCACTGATTTATTTTGAATGTAGTTCTGCATTGAGTTCACATAGCTGTACAAGGAATCCATCGTTTGGACCAATCTCTCGTTTTGTTCGGATAGTTCGTGTTGCTTCCTGAGCGGTCATCCCACGTCGGATCATGAGGTAAGCAATGGCTACAGTTGCTGACCGGCTGAAACCAACAACGCAATGAATCAAGACCTTCGCTGTAAAAAGCCAAGGTAGAGAAAAAAAGTGTATGAAGACATACAGTGAAAACTCACTATAACAGGACTTTGGGACAATGAATACTACCTTGTTATATCAGGAATCTCTTTATATCAGGCTAAAAAAGCAAAGGACCATAAAGACTTGGGACCAGCGAAATTACCTTGTTATATCAGAGCTTTTTATAACAAGTTTCCACTGTATACAATATTAAATATTGCCTTGAGCCAGAAAAGTGGATATATGCCATGAACCGACAATATTTCATGACCTAGTGCGAGATACCCTTGTGTTCCATAAAAAGAAAAGCCATTCAACATTATTATTCAATTTATGTTAATCTATGTAACCTCTTATTATTTCCATAATCTAACCAGCATTTTCACATTTACTTGAAAGGACATTAATTTGTCTCATCTCTGCAGTTTGGAAGGATGAAGCATGTATATCCATTGTCTAAGCCTTTTCAAACACTGTCCTTATATATTTTACTATTTAAGTTAAATTTTGTTTTTGAAAAATACTATCCTTATTCGTCAAAAATACCTTTATACATTATCTATCAGATTCAATAAATGTATAAACCAAAAACAGTACAAGAGAGATTTACCATCTTTTTGAGCAAGAACTTCGTCAATAAATTTGGCAGCTGTCTCAAAATGTTGCTTGAGGTTTGCTCGAGGTTCATCGGATACTGGAAGACCACAATACTTGATGTTTACATCCTGGAATGATAGAGAGAAGGGAGAGATCAGTGGTGATATTGAGACAGATAATAATACACTTAAAGATAAAGACTTGAAATCTGACGCATTCCCCCCCCCCCCCCCCATTTTTCCTACTTTCCTTCATCCTGCACAATTAATTTCTAAATAATATGTATTCTTTTATATATCATTCTAATGATTTCATCAAATGTAATTCATTTTTCCACCATAAATACACAAAATAAAAGATAAAGGTTTTCTTTTTTAGGCGAAGACTATTTGGGGCAGCAAATAACCCATGGCCAGCAGGAACATCTGCCCACGGCACGGAAAGAGTTAAATATTTCACCATAAGAAACTTCTGTGAATCTGAACCACTTGCAAAATTCACAGAAGTTTCATGCACACAAAAATTTATTTGTTTTACAGAGTTGCCCACAGATCATAATCTATGGGGGGGGGGGGGAGGGAGTGGTCTGCCCAACTTACCACATAATACTCTTGATTTGTGTCAACCCGAAACATTCTCGCTGGTCCTTCTGCACAGTTGAGTACATGTGTAATGCCGAGAGCAGCTAACTTGGTAAAGTCTCTTGCTATCTCTCTGCAAGAAGAACAGACATGCTAACTTACATTATTCTACCCAACCTCTGTTGACCCCTGTTACTGGAGGGGATTTCTAGCTCATAGCCAATAGTCTGCAACCGCAGATTCTAATTTGAAAATTACACTGTCTTGAGTGAAACATTGCACAGCTTCCCAATGGCTGTGTCAGGAACAGGTAGAGTCCATTGCCCATGGGTTGCAGTCTACAGTCTTACGGTTCAGACTCTGTGATATACATTAAGACTGACAAGGGTTTGTGCTTGCATACTAAGCAATTGCCGATGAACAATCACATAGTTTTATAAGGGAAAACATATCTTGTCAAAAAATCACAGCAGTGTAATGCTTGTACAAGCCATAATAGGCAGTCCAGTGAGAGTCTTGTTGGTGATGGAATGGGTCAACAATGGGGCATGACACAACTTTAAATTAGGCTGGGGTCATGTTGTTGCTGTTGGTGGGGGTAGAGGTCAACATTAGTCATTACTATACGCTTTAGAATGTAAAAACCGTGTAAATATCAGTGTTGGGTCCAAGACCAGAGGGTCCGAGATCAAGATCAAGATCAAGATCAGTCCGAGATCCAGATCAAGATCAAGATCCGCAGCTCAAGATTGAGATTAGAACATCTGAGATCAAGATCAAGATTGAAGGTTACTGATGCCGATCTCGAGACTGGTCTCGAGATCAAGATCGATCTCGAGGTACCCAACAGTGAGTCGTGTTTTCGCCGATTGGTGAACGATTTTAAAAGCTTTTTCGTTTGATAATTTACATAATAACAATGTTGATCTCGAGCGATCTCGAGCGAAAATTCCGAGAACAGAAGCTCCGAGATAAAGTTCAAGATCAAGACCAACACCTTCGAGATCAAGAACAAGATCGAGCTTACTGATGCCGATCTCGAGATCAAGATCGATCTCGAGGTACCCAACACTGGTAAATATACAAAATAAGATAAAAACAGCAACTGATGAAAGTGTCTACTAAAATTACCATAATTTCTGAAAATAATTCAGCGTGTGGATCATGACCCATTCATATCATAGAAGTTTCAAAGGGTTATGTCATGAAAGGGTTAAGAAAGGGCTGTTCTGACTTACTCTCCACCTACAAACACTCGGTCAAACACTTCATTGACATCACAGCTTGGTTCATACAGGAAACCTACATCAGCTCTACACAGGGCCTCTAACTCCTCAGGGGTGCAGGATGCACTCTTGGTTGCCATAATAACAGGATGATGACTATCAGAAGATGAGCATAGTGAATAAAAATAGTCAGAAACCATAGGTAATCTTCAAGATATCTTGTAGACTCTGACATAAACAGGAGAGAGAGCATGTAACATCAACCCTAACCCAAGGACATGCACAGTGAAGAAACCTACATGTACATTAGGACAAGCATGCTCTCTCTGGTTTGCATCACAATCAACATGATGAAAGAATCATATTTGACTACCTAAAAAAAAACAATAAGATTTAAAGAATCTTGACTACTCGGTACTCAGATTAAAGTAGCATTTAATGCATATCAAAACCTTTTAATTTACAATGTTAATCTAAAAGAAGATTTCATATTAGTTATTGAACTTCGTGCCTCACGAGTCACAGCACTCATAGGCCCTTGCCTACATGTATGTGGCACTGTGTCAAACATTCACTGTTGCAGTAGTAAAAAAGAGACAACAAATTTGATCCAAGCAAGATTTAATTTTCTTAAATTTGCTAGATTACTTGATTCACGGACTCTTCAACTCTTTAACTGCTACAAATTTGAGGTTTCAGAGTTGAAAATGAAATTTCAAATAATTATTTTGAATATTTTCCTCTCATGTATGAATGATCTAGAATGGACGATAGCCCACTAATACACTCAAAACCTATTGAAGCCTATTCACTCGTAAAAGACATTGTGGATTACAACTGTACAAGCTTATCTTCAGATAAGCTTGTACTTGTATAAGTGGAGTCATGGCTTGTATTAAATGGGACATCCCAGTAGGCCTTAGACCAAAAATTCTGTCTTATTTTGGTTAGGGTCGGACTCGGCCCTCACTTAGAGACAGAAGCGGGCCGTTCAATCTGCTGTGCAAACCGAATACATATTGACTCACACACTAATAACAGTTAGAATACGGTTGCAAGATTTTCAAACGGAGAATACCTTGGACCCTGAATTACCTGAAAAATGAGCATTAAAAGGAATAAAACAGTCAAATTGGTAAGTGAGCAGATCCGTTATAACATAAAGAATCTAGGCCTAATCTATTTGATGTATTTAAAATATATGAAAAAAATAAAAAATATGAATTTTTTCCAACTACATGCCGACTGGCCGTCGGCGGTCAGTAAGTTTGCACAGCAGAGTGACGGGCCCGTTTCTGTCTCTAAGTGAAGAGCCGACCCTACCAAAATAAGAGGCTAACGAACAAGAAACAGAATTTTCGGTTTAGTTCTACATAGATCTATGTGTATGTATGACTGATCTTATCCCTTTTTGCCCCTTATAACATGTACAAGCTTATCTGAAGATGCGGGTAAGCTTTTTAGTTTTACTCAATAGCTTTTACGGGTGAATAGGCTTCAATAGGTTTTGTGTGTATTAGCGAGCTATGTTCCATTCTTGATCATTCATACATGAGAGGAAAATAATTATTTAAAATTTCACTTTCAGTTTCAACTCTGAAACCTCAAATTTTTAATTGTAGCATAGATCTAGGTCTACTATAGTAAGAGTTGAAGAATCCCTAAATGAGACTACTGTTTATATAACCTTGTTCATTGGATAAGTGCCTACATCATCATCATGTAGCATATTTAAGATTAATAAACGAAATCTTGCTTAGGTCTAGAGCAATTTTGTTGTCTGTTTTTGACCAGAGTCTACTTCAACAGTGAATGTTGGACACAGTCCCACATAGGCAAGGGTCTATGGCTATGAGTGAATCATGCCCACATATTTGAAAATTGAATGGAAATTCATTCATATTCATAGACCATCAGCAACTGATCAAGACAACATAGTCTAGGCCTAAATCCTAATATTTGTAATAAGTGGGACCGAAATTAATATTCAACGGAGCCATACTGACGCTAAAATGTATAGACTATTTAGAGAAAATTGCAAAAACAGGTACGGTACGGTAGGCCTACTCACAAATTCAACTCGCTGTAAGAAGACAAAGGTATTTAACAATCCTTGTTACTTGTGGACCGTTCCATTCACTTACTGTACTGCACGATGATTGAGGAAGAGTGATAAGTAATAACACACTTGAATTGCAAAATGTTACGCAATCGCTCCTTGAAACTGGCGACCAATAAGCCAGCGACCAATAAGAGGATTATGGTGTCGTCAAAATCTCCAATCAAAAAGGAAAAAGAAAATTTTCCGGATCTCCATAGGCGATAACTTCAATGGGAATGAAGGACTAGATTGGAAGGCTTTTAAAACTAATGTATGACATTTTAACTAAATCATGACCTATATGAGATTAAAGTTGTATAGTTGCTTTATACTCTCACATATGTCACATGCCGAAACTTTTTGTCTGGGTCTTACTGTTTTAAATTGAAATCAGAGCTCAAAACAGCATACCGGAGGTCTTATCTGCACAATATACGCAAAAAAATACAAATGTCGTTTTTAAATTTGAAGCCTTTTAAAACTACCGTATGACATTTTAACTGAATAATGACCTATATGAGATTAAAGCTGAATAGTTGCTATTTACTCTCATATATGACACATGCCGAAACTTTTTGTCGGGGTCTTACTGTTTTAAGTTGAAATCAGAACTCAAAACGGCATACCGGAGGTCTTAACCGCACAATGTAGCGGAAATATACATATTTCGTTTTTAATTTTGAAGCCTTTTTAAAGTATCGTATGACATTTTAACTAAATAATGACTCATATGAGGTTAAAGCTGAATAGTTGCTCATCACTCTCATATATGTCACATGCCGAAACTTTTTGTCTGGGTCTTACTGTTTTAAAGTGAAACCAGGGCTCAAAACAGCGAACCGGAGGTCTTATCCGCATACTACACACGGAAATGGACGAAATGCGTTTTTAAATTTCAAGGCTTTTAAAACTATCGTATGACATTTTAACTAAATAATGATTCATATGAGGTTAAAGCTGAATAGTTGCTCTTTACTCTCATATAGGTCACATGCCGAAACTTTTTGTCTGGGTCTTACTGTTTTAAAGTGAAATCAAGGCTCAAACTGGCATACCGGAGGTCATATCCGCACAATATAGCGGAAATGTACAGAATTCATTTTTAATTTTGAAGCCTTTTTTAAGTATCGTATGACATTTTAACTAAATAATGACTCATATGAGGTTAAAGCTGAATAGTTGCTCTTTACTCTCCTATATTTCACATGCCGAAAATTTTTGTCTGGGTCTTACTGTTTTAAAGTGAAATCAGGGCTCCAAACAGCGAACCGGAGGTCTTAACCGCACAATGTAGCGGAAATGTACAGAATTCGTTTTTAAATTTGAAGCCTATTTTAAGTATCGTATGACATTTTAATAATAATAATAATAATGAACTATTCTTGTATAGCGCATAACACATTACGTAAGAATGTCTCTATGCGCTTGAGGAAAAAAAACAACTAAATATTTAACTAAATAATGATTCATATGAGGTTAAAGCTGAATAGTTGCTCTTTACTCTCATGTATTTCACATGCCGAAAATTTTTGTCTGGGTCTTACTGTTTTAAATTGAAATCAGGGCTCAAAACAGCAAACCCGAGGTCTTATCCGCATACTACGCACGGAAATGGACGAAATTCGTTTTGAACTTTGAAGCCTTTTAAAACTATCGTAAGACACTTTAACTAAATATAATGGCCTACATGAGATTAAAGCTGAATAGTTGCTTTTTACTCTTTTATATGTCACATGCCGAAACTTTTTGTCTGCGTTTTACTGTTTTAAATTGAATTCATGGATCAAAACGGCATACCGGAGGTCTTATCCGCACAATGTAGCGGAAATGTACAGAATTCGTTTTTAATTTTGAAGCCTTTTATAAGTATCGTATGACATTTTAACTAAATAATGACCTGTATGAGATTAAAGCTGAATAGTTGCTCTTTACTTTAATATATGTCACATGCCGAAACTTTTTGTCTGGGTCTTACTGTTTTAAAGTGAAATTGGGCTCAAAACAACAAACCGGAGGTCTTATCCGCATACTACCCACGGAAATGGACGAAATGCGTTTTGAACTTTGAAGCCTTTTGAAACTAACTACCGCCCCGCATCAACAATAGCGCCTTAATCAAAATTTCGCTTAACCCAAGATGAAGTCCTTCAATAAAAGTGATATAAAAACTCGCTCGACATTTCTTTCTCTTAGCTGATTAGTGCTTCAAATAGAGGAGATATTCAGCTTTCTCGTGGTATAGGTCGGTACTCGGAGCAAGTTGTCTGGATCTTACTGTTTTAACTCAAATTTGCGACCCACCCCAAGATATTACGCTCCGCATCAACCATGTCAACAATAGCGCCTTCATCCAAATTTCGCATATATTCTCAAAATGAGGTCCCGAATACAAAGTGCTATAAAAACTCGCTCGACATTTTTTATTCTTAGCTGATTAGTGCTTCAAAAAGAGGAGGTACTTAACCTTCTCGTGGTATAGGTCGGTATTTGGAGCAAGTTGTATGGATCTTACTGTTTTAACTAAAAAATGCGACCCACCCCAAGATATTTACGCTCCGCATAATAGCGCCTTAATCCAAATTTCGCATATGTTCTCAAAATGAAGTCCCGAATATACAGTGCTATAAAAACTCGCTCGACATTTCTTATTCTTAGCTGATAAGTGCTTCAAAAAGAGGAGATACACAGCTTTATCGTGGTATAGGTCGGTACTAGGAGTAAGTTGTCTGGATCTTACTGCTTTAACTCAAAGTTGCGACCCACTCCAAGATATTTGTACGCTCCGCATCAACAATAGCGCCTTAATCCAAATTTCGCATATTAACTCAAAATGAAGCCCTTCAATATTAGCATGACATGACATGACATGACATGTGACTTGTGAGTACTACCTTTGGTTGTTAAGTTTCGTCTCAATATGACACAATTTTCTTGATTTTGCCGACTGCATCATCTAGTCATACTTCAATGTGTCACTTTGACTCGCTTCTGGGTAAACCTGCCACCTATGTATGCTGAATTTCTTCTCTAATTTCATTGTGAACTTTGTACTGGAGCACACTTGGAGCACATGTTCTGTTTATACAGCCCCACATACCCGCTTTTGAGTTGGGTGAGTTAATTGACTTGATATTGTTGATAGAAGTCTTTGACCTGTGTAGTGCATTACTGAGCTGTGTTTTCATGTCAATTACGACTATGGTGAAGGTAGCTAACAAATTCCAAGCCCTCCCAGTGGAAGATGATGTTGATATTACCACCACGATCGAAGATGTGGTAGCTAGTGCCATGGCGCTCATTCCAGATCGTCCACGTGGAAAGGGCGCCGCTGCTGCTCCTAATGATTCCAGCAAGGAGCTGGTTGGCGACATCGTGAAGGCAGTCGTGGCTGCCGTCCTGCCTATGATCCACTCTCTGTCTGCTCAGATTGCAACCACCACCCACATGTCCAAAGAAAAAACCCAAGCTGTGTTACAGTTCCATGACAACAGGCTCGACGATGTTGAACAATATTCCAGACGGGATAATATAGTTTTTCGGGGGGTGCCTGAAAGTGATGGAGAATCTACGACTGCTGTGGTAAGGGAAATATCAGCAAAGGCCGGTGTACCCATCGGTGAAACTGACATCAGCACTAGCCACCGGGTCGGCAGGCCACAATCAACGAAGCCCCGCCCTATCGTGGCCCGTTTTGTCAGAAGGGATATCCGCACCTCTCTCCTGAGGAAGAAGAAACAGCTGCGGGATACTGAGTATAAAGACGTTATGCTGAGTGAGCATTTGGCCCCATCACGCGCTAAACTCCTCCATGTGGTGAAACGGGATGATGACACTGACAAAGTGTGGACAGTAGACTGCAAGATCTTCTGCACTCTCAAAAAGGATCCTCAGAAGAAATATGTACTTTCTTCTCCAGAAGACTTGTTCAAGCAATTAGGATGGGGGGAGGAGAAGCTCAAACGGTCAGGACTCTTCATTGATGTCTCTGGCTAGGGAAACGAAGGCCCCCTTTTGGCATCTACTGCAGCCCTTTCTGTACATAGCCCTATCTTGCTTTCTGTTGTAGCGTTAAATGTTAATGGTTTGACCAGTAAGTTAAATGCTGGTATTATTGATGTGTATTTGAAGGCTTATGATATTATTTGTCTCTCAGAAACGTTAACTGATTTTATAGACCTGTCTCATTCCTATTTACATGATTATGAGTGTTACTGTTTGCCTAGAAGAAGTGAACAGAAATTTGGAGGATTTCATGGCATGTGTGTATTAATGAAAAAGCATATTTTTGAGTATTCAGAAAGGTTATGTGAAACCACTTCCCCTTCAGTTATTTGGGTCAGGATTCACAGAGAAATCTTAGGCTTCGAGTTTATATTGGGTGCAGTTTATCTACCTTGCGAAGGCTCAATTTATCATAGCAATGAGGTCTTTGATTGTTTGGTACAGGATATAATTAACATTAAAAGTAAATTTAATGTTCCTTTTTGTTTAATTGGGGATTTCAATGCTCGTACAGGGTTACTCGCTGATTATTTAGATAATGATGATAATGTTGTATCTGACCTTCTTGGTTTGAGCTTTAGTGATGATTCCAGTCTGTTACCTATGGATAAGTCATACGTGCCCATCAAACGTAAAAATATGGATGTTAAGGTAAATAACAATGGTAGTCATGTAAATGATTTGTGTAAAAGTTTAGGTCTTGCTATCGTCAATGGACGGTTGGGTGGTGATAATGGTATTGGAAACTTCACATGTTTCAATAAGAATGGAGGTTGTAGCGCAATTGATTATGCTATTGTTTCCCATGAATTGTTTTATAACATACAAAACTTCCAGGTTGACTTATTTGATAAGTGTTTATCAGACGTGCACTGTCCTATTGTTATGACTTTACAGTCAAAGCATACACACAACCAAGAAGTACATGATGTTAAAGAAGGGAGGAGTGATACCCAAATTAATACCATTTGTGATTCGTCTAAACCCAGGTACATGTCTTTCAAGTGGAATAGTGAAAATGCAAATGAATACTCTGATCGGCTACACGAATTATCATTACAATTGTTGGGAATTACGGAAAATATTCATGAAAATGCCAGTCAGGAACTGGTAGATCGTTGCTATTCTGAAATTTGTAAGTCTTTTTTACAGGCTGCACAAGATCTTGGTGTGTGTACGTGGAAACAGTCAAAGACAGTTAAGAGTCATAAAGAACAGCATAATGTGAATTCTTCATCACAATTATGGTTTGATGCTGAGTGTGATGCTGCCCGTAAAGAGTATCTTAATTTAAAGAATAGGCTAAGCAGGAAGACCCAGCTACGCAGAAGATTAGATGTTCAAGTTTCAGATATTGATGTTTTACACAGTGACTTTCTTTTGGCAAGTAAGAAATATAAAAAATTACTAAGGTACAAAAGGAGAAAGTATAGTAAAGATTTTAATGCCTCTTTACGGTCCTTAAAAAAAGGTAACCCTAAAGCCTATTGGGATTTATTAAACTGCAAAGGTCGTCAGACTAAAAGTGCAATCAATGTTTCTTTAAGTGATCTTGTGCAGCATTTTAAATCTCTAGGAAATGTGTGTAAATCAGAGTATCATTCAGTGGAAAGGATGTCTTTGGATGCTGATAAAGTGACAAAACAAAATGATTGTTTGAATGAATCCATCACATTAGAAGAGGTTGAATTAATGATTAATAAATTGAAAAATGCCAAAGCTTGTGGTAATGATTTAATCAGAAATGAATTTTTGAAAAATTGCCCTTTAGAAATGCGTATGATAATTGTTGATTTTTTTCAATACTGTTTTAGACAGTGGAATTGTACCTTCTGAGTGGTGTATAGGAATGATTATTCCAATTTTTAAGAATAAAGGTGAAAATACAAATCCGGATAATTATAGAGGGATTACCTTGCTAAGTTGCCTTGGTAAACTTTTTACCTCAGTCTTGAATGATAGAATTTCTAGCTTTCTTGATAGTAATCATATGTTAGGTGAGGAACAAGCTGGATTTCGTTCAACTTATTCAACCATTGATCATGTATTTGTTTTGAAGACTAACGTAGGAGTTAGACAAGGTGAAAACCTTTCGCCGCTGCTGTTTGCTGTTTACTTAAATGACTTTCAAGAACATATTGCAAAATTTCATCCTGGCTTGAAAATGTTAAGTGAAGAAATATGCAATACCTTACAGGGTGAGGAGTTGGAGTTTTTTTCAAAGTTGATTTGCTTATTGTATGCTGATGACACAATCATTTTGGCAGAAAGCCCTGGCGAATTACAAGTAGCGCTGAATGCAGTACAAGGATATTGTAATACATGGCACCTAACAGTCAATGCAAGTAAGACTAAAATAATGATTTTTTCCAGAGGGAAAATTAGGAAGATACCAAATTTTACATATGGTCAAGAAAAAGTAGATGTGGTATATGATTTTGTTTATCTTGGAGTACAGTTTAATTATAATGGTACTTTCAAAAAGGCAATTTCAAAGCAGATAATACAGGCCAGAAAAGCTTTATACAGTATGTTGACTAAAGCGAAGCAAATGCAGTTGTCAGTTGATATTCAGTGTCATTTATTTGACCATTTGATTTTGCCTATCTTATTGTATGGTAGTGAAGTCTGGGGATATGAAGATATAAAGCAGATTGAAGTTTTCCATAGGAAATTCCTTAGAACTTTATTATCGGTAGGTTCATGTACCCCAGACTGTATGGTTTATGGAGAGACTGGGCGAGGATTGATTTTGAATCATGTGAAGTGCAGAATAGTCAATTTTTGGTCAAGAATATTGAGAGGTAAAGTGAGTAAATATTCATATGTCCTTTTGAAGTTCATTTCTGCCATTCATAAAGATGAACATTTGGGATTTACCTCCTCGTGGTTAAAATTCATTGAAGACACGTTAAATCAAGCTGGTCTATCCAATGTTTGGCTAAGCCAAAATAATGGATTGGGTTTAAATATTAATTCTTTGTTAAAATTAAGACTAAATGATATTTTTTGTCAGGAATGGAGAGACGCAGTATGGTCAAATCGTATTTGCACAAATTATAGAATATTCAAAGGCAACCATGAATTTGAAAGCTATTTACTTACCCTAAATAAAACCGATGCTTTTACTCTATGTAAGTTTCGGTGTAGATCACATAAATTACCTGTAAACAAAGGTCGATTTAATGCTAACACACCACATTGTGATATGCAGTGCACACTCTGCTTGTCTACTGATACAGGAGATGAATTTCACAATATTTTTGTTTGTCCATATTTTCAAAAGGAGAGACGTTTATATTTGCCTAAAAAGTTACGTAAGATAAGGTTTCCAAGTGCTTTGCACATGACAAAACTTTTTGATAGTAGAATCACTTCTCAGTTGAAGAATTTAGCAAGATTTACTCGCCTTATAATGTTGCAGTTTTCTCAGAAAACAGAGAAAGAAGATTGTTCAATCATCTTAGGTAGTACAAATAGAGTTGGACATAGTCCTACACGTACTCGTAGTGGTAGGATAGTGAAACAGCCTGCTTTATTAAACTTGTAAATAGACTGTACTATACTTCAAATATTATTGTCATTATCTATGTATACTTCATATATTATTTTCACTATCTACGTATACTTCATATATTATTATCACTATCTATGTATTCATTGTATTTACAAGTTGGTTACATTGTTCATTTTTGTACTCTTATACACTCTATTATCGTTTGTACCTTTGTGTCATTATCTATGTATAATGTACATGAATTGTATTCACAAGTCTGTTATACATTGTTGTTTATACTTCATGTTTGTTTGTACTCTCATACCCCGAGAGGGGGTCGAAAGAGTTAATAAAATTCTAAATTCTAAATTCAATAAAAGTAATATTAACACTCGCTCGACATTTCTCATTCTTAGCTGATTAGTGCTTCAAAAAGAGGAGATACTCAGCTTTCTCGTAAGAACAGTAAGATCCAGACAACTTGCTCCGAGTACCGACCTATACCACGAGAAAGCTGAATATCTCCTCTATTTGAAGCACTAATGAGCTAAGAGAAAGAAATGTCGAGCGAGTTTTTATATCACTTTTATTGAAGGACTTCATCTTGGGTTATGTGAAATTTTGATTAAGGCGCTATTGTTGATGCGGGGCGTTAATATCTTGGGGAGGGTGGCTACCTTGAGTTAAAACAGTAAGACCCAGACGACTTGCTCCGAGTACTGACCTATACCACAAGAAAGCTGAAGATCTTCTCTATTTCAAGCATTAATCAGCTAAGAATAACAAATGTCGATCGAGTTTTTATATCATTTTTATTGAAGGACTTCATTTTGGGTTGTGCGAATGTTGTATTTAGGCGCTATTGTTGAAGTGGAGCGTATAAATAACGGGGGTAGGTCACAATTGAGTTAAAACAGTAAGACGTACCCAGACAACTTGCTCCAAGTACTGACCTATACCACAATAAAGTTGAATATCTCCTCTATTTGAAACACTAATCAGCTAAGAATAAGAAATGTCGCGCGAGTTTTTTATATCACTTTTATTAAAGGATTTCATTTTGAGTTATGCGAATGTTGTATTTAGGCGCTATTTTTGAAGTGGAGCGTATAAATAACGGGGGTAGGTCACAATTAAGTTAAAACAGTAAGACCCAGCCAACTTGCTCCTAGTACTGACCTATACCACGAGAAAGCTGAATATCTCCTCTATTTGAAGCACTAATCAGCTAAGAATGAGAAATGTCGAGCGATTTTTTATATTATTTTTATTGAAGAACTTCAATTTGAGTTGCGAGTAGTCCTGCGCCACAGTACGCCGCTCACGATTACGTGTATTAAAATGTTAGATTTGCAATATTTTTTTATATACATCATTCGTATGACCCATAATATTCAAATTGAAAGATAATCATGCTCATGGGCCCATTTTATACCTTTACACATTCCCACACTAGGAAATAAACACCCTTGTGCCTAGTTTTTTTTTTTAGAAAAATATTTCGTTTTCGATTGGACTTTTCGGCGACACCCTACTTGGTCGCTGAACTTGTGGTCGCCAGATTCAAGGAGCGTGTTTTGCGGGAGAGCAATAATTCTTGAATTTACAACATTGGACGGAGTGTTGTGTAAGTTTGTTGAAATGATTTGAATAACCATTGATTTTAAAATTCTATGTACCGGTACCACTAGTACTCGTGTCTCACGCAAATACAAAATTAGAACCTAGCCAGAGCCTTAGAATAGGAATGCTGTTTTTTAATTCTTGTCCCACATATAGAGAATTATGTACTGCACCGCCACAACTACTGTTCTAAACCCCAGTCTTAATCAATTGTCACTCATACACATACGAGGTTATCGTAAGATAACCTCGTACTCCATACGTGTTTTAATGGCAGATTTGAATGTATACTTTACAATATCACCTCCCTTGCAATTCCAAGGGTTTATTCCCTATTTTTGCTGTATTTATGTTGTATGATGTCTATGTATGTAAATGAATTTGATTTTTAAACTTGTATTAAACTAATATTTTAACTACAAAAAGACAAAAACTTACCAGTTTGCTTTCCATTCAGCGGAGTTCTCGTAGAAGATGTTTGGCTATGGCGGCGTTGTCGTAGTTGTTTTGGTGCGCTAGCCTAGAATTACAGTCGTTTCGATATATACTAACGCTGATGGCGCTATATAGAAATATACGATCCTATGGAAGAATTATGCAATGCAAAAATGTTTTTCCCCAAACGTCTGGAGAACAAAGCCAGATGCCGAATCAAGCTTCCGGGGCACTTTTCCCTAGAGATCAGGTGCTTCCGGGGTCGGGCAAACTTCTCAAAGACCTTTAATAGTGTTAAGACAAATTACTCTCTCGTATTTCCGTAGTACACTCGGCAGGTGTATATTGCCGTGTTCAAACGAGACTCGCCTTACGAGTGCACCACAATACGCACACGTGCTTAGTAGCGGGTTGAGCACTCTTCGCATTTATACTCTTCGCTTCAGGTCAAGGCATATAAGCGTACTGTAGATGATTTTACCTTGGCCCAGTCCCCGCTGCTGTATACACGAGGAGTGAGAAAAAGCCCTTTAAAGTACTGCTTTCCAGTTTTGGAATCAGAAGTCAACATACAAGAGTTGAAGAGTCTCTGAATCAGGTATTCTAGCAAATTTAAGAAAATTAAATCGTGCCTAGAGCAATTTTGTTGTCTGTTTTTGAATGCTTGCAACAGTGAATGTTGGACACAGTCCCACATAGGCAAGGGCCTATGAGTGATCAATTGTCTAGTTTTATTTACCGGTAAGCATTAAAAAATTTTATGTTTAATATTTTCCCTGAATGAAAGATGCATAATCTAAGTTGCAAGTGCTCTTTCCACTCCTTTTGCATTGTATTATCAAAATTATTCATGGCAGTTAGTAACATTAACAATAATAATTTAAAATGATGATAATAATGATTATACTGCCTGGTGATGATAACAATCATAATAAAATCATAATAATAACAATAGTATTATAGACCTTCTATAATATCATTTTATACAGATCTAGCCTGAGGATTTTTAGGGGTAACTTTTGGGGCTGGAAAGGGTACCTATTATTAGGGACTTTGGATGAAAAAGCAAAATGATTTCAATCATTTTTGCATCTGGGATTTGTACTCATGGGAGAATATGGGTGCTCTTTTTCTGAAGAAAGTAGTAACACATGTTTAAGGCCAAGATCTAAAAAGTGGAGCAATTTGTAGGAATTTTCTGACCAAACTCGTACCCATGTTGAAGGTATGGAATTTCCAATAAGATAGAAAAAAATTGTTATCTATTTTCTTTCAGAAGGAAGTAAATAGGGAGGTCCCACTCATAGGCCCTTGCCTATGTGGGACTGTGTCAAACATTCACTGTTGCAGTAGTCAAAAACAGACAACAGAATTGCTCTGAGCAAGATTTAATTTTCTTAAATTTGCTAGATTACCTGATTCAGGTATAAGTGGGGAGTTCCTGATTGTCTGTTTTTGTTTTAAATGGGAAAATGTAGCCCCCCCCCACCCCCCCCCCCCCCCCCCCCCCATCTAGCAATTATGCATTTGATGGTACCCATGGCAACTGTTACTGGCTTCTTATTAACAATAACCTATTTCTGTTTAGATTAACTGCAGCTGTTATGGGAAGTAAGGTATCCTGCACCCCTCAAGAGCTCATACTGATCTGTGAAGACAGGAAAGGAGCCTTCAGTTTCCCATCCAATCATGTGGATGAAGTCTATGATCATGTCTTTGTCGGAGGACAGTAAGTACACCTCTTTCTCACTCACAAAACCATCTCTGGGTGGGGCTGTGTCAATTTTGGCAGTGGTCGACCTCTAAGTTGAAGATGTAAAGTCCCCAGAATATTAAGCAAAGTTCTGGGGAAATACTTTTTTTTTAATACATTTCAGGATGATAATATATCTTGTCTCTAGACGATTCTGTGAATTGGATCACTATCACCCTGATCAAGTGAAATTTTCAGGCCTTTTTGGCTGGCAATCTTGCTCCTTTGAAGCTCTCACAATGAGCTTGAGATTGCACACTTGCCTAGGGGAGGTAATCCCTGCAGTATGGAGATATGGAGTGCGAGGTTATCTGTACATAAATTTCCATTTTAGTGGGTGTTAGTTGAGGAATTTACCCTTTTCATACGGGGGGTGTGTCCACTGAAATATCAAGGACCCAGGAATACATCTATTTTCTTCATAGAAAATAGACATTTGTGACATTTTCATTATACAATAAAATTGGGAGAGGTGCTTGCAAGGTAAATTATAGAGATTCTAATATTTATTTGATGATCGCATCTTTAAAACAAAACTTTCTTAATTTTATGGTATGTCTTCGTTTTACAGACAGATAGCAAAAGACAAGACCAAGCTACAAGCTCTAAACATCACACATGTACTCAACTGTGCTGAAGGAACAGAGATGTTTAATGTAGATACTAACCAGGAATTTTATCAGGTAAGTTTTCTTGTAGCTCATACTGTGCCAAGGGGTTTCGTTCGTTTTGAAATTTTACCAAAACATGAACAATGCTTCCTTCAAACACCTGCACTTCCTTACTCATGTCTTACATTACAAAATGTTGTGTACAAAAGAAAAGTTGTAGGGAATTTAATATCCCTTTTAACGATACCAAACATTTCAACCTCAATCAATTTCATGCATGAAAGTTATTTAAAAAAAAAAAAAAAGCAACAAATTCCTGTTAGTCCTTTACATTTTCTGTTCCTCATTTGTTTCCTACTGTTTAAGGTAATTGCCATTTGGTCAAAGACCATTTGGTCCAATTGTCAGCTGGTCCAACATCATTTGGTCAAATATCATTTCGTCCATTAACATTTCGTCCACTGAACATTTAGTCCAATAATCATTTCGTCCAATACTCATTTTGTCCAAGGACCAGTTCATCTATAACCATTTCGTCTAAAAAACATTTGATCCAATAACCATTTGGTCTATACCCAATTAGTTCAGATACTACTTGGTCTAATACTCAGTTTGTCCAATATTCATTTGGTCCAATACCCATTTCGGCTAATGTCAGTTGGTCTAACATCCACATGATCTAATCATCAATTCATCCAATTACCATTTCGTCTAATCATCATTTTGTCCATGGACCAATTGGTCTGATGATCATTTTGTGGAATGACAAGTTAGTCTAATATTCATTTGGTCCAAATCTCAGTTCGTCTAATTACCTTTTGGTCTATTACTCATTTGGTCCAATGTCCATTTGGGCTAATACTTCAAACAAATATGTTAATTAGTACAGATTATTATGTGCCAACTTTTTTTGCATTATTAAAATGATACATAGGCTACAATGTAGTACAGTAAACCATCCTGTTTACCCTACTCCTCATGTTATAAGTATATCCAAGATACGAAAGGCATTTTTAATTGATCTAGACTCTAGATACTGTAAATTAAATGCGGAAACTTAAAGGAAACCAAAACCCAAGGAGGGAATCAATGTTATTGGAAAGTGAAAATTCAGAGAAGCACTTTACAAAAAGTTTCATTAAAATTGGTTAAAAAATGAGAGAGTTATGGAAGTTTGAAAAGTCTCGTTTTACTTTCTATGGGGATCCTCAAATTGGCAAAATTGCTTCAAAATGGCTGATTTTGTGAACAACTCTCCATTTGTTTTGTACACAGATTTTCAGATTTTCCCCATTATCTTTCAAGGTGCAGTTAATCTCCTTTTGAGCTCAACATATATAATGGGAAAATGTATTTTACACCACATATGTCGAGTTCAGGAGGAGACAAGGAGCACCCTGAGAGATAATGGGGAAAATCTGAAAATCTGTGTACAAAACAAATGGAGAGTTGTTCACAAAATCAGCCATTTTGAAGCAATTTTGCCAATTTGAGGATCCCCATAGAAAGTAAAACGAGACTTTTCAAACTTCCATAACTCTTTTATTTTTTAACCAATTTTAATGAAACTTTTTGTAAAGTGCTTCTCTGAATTCTCACTTTCCAATAACATCGATTCTCTCCTTGGGTTTTGGTTTCCTTTAAATTGATTGTCGTAAAGAAGATGGATCTAAACTTGAAAATCATGCAGCACATATGGACGTTCAAGTGTCGTAGAGGGCTAGCTTTGACTGAATGCTAATTAGACCAGTTGATTATTAGACCAAATGATGGTTATTAGACCAAATGGTAATTGGACCAAGTGCTAATTAGACCAAATGGCAATTAGACCAAGTAGTTATTAGACGAAGTGGGTGTAGACGAAATGACATTAGACCAACTGAAGTTAGACCTACTGTTAAATGGACCAAGTGATTGATGGGCCAAATGGGTAGGCTACTGGACTAATTGGGTTTAGACCATTTAATGATTAGACCAAATGGTAAATGGACCAATTGATATTGGACCAAATGGTAATTGGATGAAAAGATTATAGACGAAATGTCTTTTTACCATACTGGTCATTGGAGGAAACGTTGATTGGACGATATGTTGATTAGACCAACTAATATTAGACCTTAGGATGATTGGACCAAATGCCATTAGACCAAATGGCAATAAACCCTGTTTAATGTTAAAGTGAGAAATAATCCTATACAAAATCTGCCATTTTCTCAACAAAAATTCTAAGGTAGCAATATAATAATTGTTACATATTTAGAATGTTTGATTTTTTCTCTAAGCATTGCAATGAATAAAGCATCATGTACCTGTTGCTTGGAGGAGCAATAATTTGAAAATACCTGGTCTGTTTGTCACATAGATAAAACACCAGCACAGTTTTCTTTTTTCGTGGATACAGAGAGGGGAAAGAGAGAGGGGATGGCAAAAACCTGAGATGGTGTATACTTGAACTACACATTCACTACAAAAAAGAAAAGAAAGGAGAATGTACACCCTAATTGAGCCCACTTCCCCCAGGCAGCAATTTCAAACTCAAAATGTTGAATAAATAAATCTTCGCTGATTTTACGAACCAGCATACGAATTCTAGCAGGGATTAAACCCAAAATTAAATACTGCGTTTCTTTTTCTTAAATATCCAATGCATATGAAAGAAAATATTCCACTCTCATCACCTGTATAATTTTACGATGATTGAATGAAAGTAAGGTATTCAAGTTAGCATTTTAAACGGACAAAGTCTTTATACATGATTATCTCAGAAACATGTTTTCGCGCTCTGAGGCTTCGTATGCCGGTTCGTAAAATCAGCGCCAAAATGTTGACATATGTGATAACCTTTGTTTTTGTCAGAGATTTTCCACAGTTGTCCTCTTCTCATTCTTTACTTCTGTCTCAAATTTTTCTCTTCTAAATGATCTAATCTCTCCTTTCTCTCTTTCTCTCCAGGATACAAACATCAAGTATTGTGGTCTTCCAGTAAATGATGAACCAGTAGCAAACATCAAAAAACATTTCAATACAGCTGTCAAATTCATTGATGAAGTTTTTGAACAAGGAAATGGTAAATATGCCTATGATTATTATTTAGATTGCCTTATGCAAGAGAGAGAGAGAGAGTCATCTGTTGCATTCCATGTCATATTATGGGAAATCCAATTTGAATAAGAGCATGAAAATCAGAGCTGAGATTTGTGAGAAGTTTTAAAAAATTAGATAAACAAAAGGAACTTTAGGAATGTATACATATTTATGCTTATTTCGAATGGGTGAATTGGTAATAATACTTGAGGAAATGTCAAATATTTTTTCACATTTGCTCTTCCATGCAAAATGAATTCAATATGATTTCTGTAAATTCTATATGCAGGATCATTTCTGTAGCACAGTGCTGTCTTAAATATCTTTTGAGAACAACCGCCAACAAAAAATTCACTTTGGAGAAAAATGGAAATACATTTATATCTTTGTGTGCAACAAATGGGAGAATTGTCCACCAATTAGGTCACTCTCTGATGATTAGTTTGGTAATTTCAGACTTGCATAGGCCAGTATTCACTTGTTCAGATTCAGTTTAGCCCAATGTCAAATGTAAGTCAGGTTTAACAATGGGAAAACATAGATTCAGTCTAACTTTCATTGCTGAACCCAGAGTGAGGTTTAAATTTTAGTACAGTACAGGCCATAGAGTTTGTGATCGCATTACTCAAACATTCATCTATTGCATGTGTCATTTTCATCAAGCTTTCAGCTAAGTCTTTTTCAGTCTCATTTCTGCAATTTAAAAAAAAAAAATCAAAAGATAGTTGGCTTGATTTCCTTGTTTTTTGAATTTCTTGTTACTCTTTCCAGGTAATGTCTTGATCCATTGTGTGGCTGGTTTCAGCCGATCAGCGACAGTAGCCATCGCTTACCTCATGATCAGACGCGGGATGACCGCTCAGGAAGCGACACGGACAGTCAGGAAAAAAAGACCTATCGGGCCTAACCAAGGTTTTCTTAAACAGCTATGTCAACTAAATACAAAACTTTATCCTCTATAGACTTGCCTATCTCATAGGAGATCTGTACATGTACTTGGAGAGGTACTATTCTTTATTAGACCTATCGGGCCTAACAAAGGCTTTCTAAAAGAGCTATACAAAACTATATCCCCCTTAGACTTGCCAATATTACAAGTGATGTGTACTTGTTTTCTAATGGAGATGTACTGTTCTTTGTTAGACCTATCAGGCATAATAGTTTTCTAAAACAACTACATGTTACATTAATTAAATATAAAACTATTTCTAAGTCTATAGACTTGCCAATTGGGAAGGAGATCAGTAACCACACTTATTTTCTTATGGAGCTATACTATTCTTCACAAGATCTGTCGGGTGTAATGAAGGTTTTGTAACCCAGATATTGTCTGTTTTGAGCCAGAAGTGTGTTAACTCTATACTTTAACACAGAGTTAATGCCCTTCTGGCTCCAAACAGATGACATCTCAGTTACATTCAAAACTGTATGTTTTAGACTTGCAAATATACCAGGAGTCTGGAGATCTGTATTTGTTTTTCTCTGGAGATGTAACTATTCTTTATAGCATAGCATAGCATAGCATAGCATAGCATAGCACTGGGCCCAACGAAGGCTTTCTGATATAGCTATACAAAACTATACCCACTCTAGACTTGCCAATATCACAGATGATTTGTACTTGTTTTCTTATGGAGAAGAACTATTCTTCTTTAGACCTATTGGGCATAATGAAGGTCTCCTAAAACAGTCTGTCAGCTAAAATACAGAACTACACCCACTCTGGCCTTGCCAATATCACAGATGATCTCTCATTGTTTTTCTCATGAAGATGTACTATTCCACCAGCACTAATGCTGGACCTGACATTGGAAATAAAACCGGATTAGCAGAACTTTAGATGATGCTGGTGATACTGATTGATATAACACCTGTACTATGTGCTTATGTATTACTTTCAAGTTATTAAGGAGAATCGGGGATACTTTTGAAAGATTGATTTACTTTAATATTTGTGATTTTCTTCTGCCATAAAGATTTTAATCGACTCAGCTGCAGGCAATAAATGACCAATGGGGCCAAATGAAGGTTTTCTAAAACAGCTTTGTCAGCTAAATACAAAACTTTTTTTTTAACCCCTTTGGTTTAATTATATTTTGGTTTAACACGCATTTCCTACAGACTCCAGCTCTGTTGCCCCCAAAGCAACTTCGAGCATTTTGCATAATTTGCATAAATAAAAAACGGCACATAGACAGGCAATGTTAAACCACCCAAGACAACTTATGCACTATGTGCGCGCTGCACCCAATGCTAACAGTGTTTGTTAATCTTGTGCAGTGAAACCTTTGATACAATACAGTTCCCTGGTATATCCCCCGTTCATTGCGTCACAGGTTGTGCTGCATGAGATGAATGACACACTGGATTTTGATATGCAAATTGCTGAAGGTTGCCCAAGGGGCAACAAAGCTGAAAATGTTCTTTGACTACTTACCATTACAAATCCTAAAAAAAACCTTCAACAGATAGAACTTTTCCAGGTTCACTGTTGGCGCGTGGACTAACTTGCCAATAGCACTGGTGATCTCTATTTTCTTTCTGATGAAGGTGTACTATTCAGCCAGTTCTAATTCTCTGGCCAAGTAAAATTCCATCATAGATTCTTTTCCGGATTTTTCGAAAAGGAAGAGGAAAGGGTCCATGTTATTTGATATTTGATATTTCCCCACATACATAAATGCTGTTGGGTCAATTTCAGCATAAAATCTTTGAAATAAAATTTTATTTTAATATCTGTGCACCTCAGAGGCTCAGAACAAGTTTAAACTGCAGCATATAAATGGTTTTTGTTATTCTGATTGTCTAGGATTCATCAGATTCTCTTTTATTTCATGTCTGATAAAAAATATCAAACAACAGAAAATTTGAGGCAGCTGATAAAAGGACGGAGGAGGGGATGAGACACTAGGAATCAATTTCATTCAGCTCCATCTGAATATGAAGATAAGATGGGAGGAGCAGAATGGTAGATGAAGGTGATATTGATTGATAAAACACCTGTAGGTAGTTTAGCTATATGTGGAGGGGCACAGGGGCACATGCCTTCCAAACAAAAGGCAACAAATTAGAGGAAAAGAAAGAGGAAGAGAAAGAAAGAAAGAAAGGGGATGGGGAGGCAATGTCAAATGAGGATGATATGACTCCATTCCACAACCTCCCCTCATTTAATGGGGATGACAAAAAGTAAAAGGGAAGAAAAAGAAAAATTAAAGAAAAAAGGGAGGGCAGGCAATTGTTAATCTGTCATATCATCCCCTTAGTAGGCCCCCTCAAAACGGCTGGACCCTCGCTGTGCCACTGACCTATACTGCTTGCACATGTGTTGCTTCCAGTGACAAGGGAAAATTGATGATACTTTAAAGATTTTAATCAACTCAGGCAGTCGTATCTATTCAGAGTTTCAAAGTCTTCCATAAGATACTGTGCCTTTTTACTCATTGCTATCCAAGAGGCTGGACAGTGTTGTGATTTTAAATTTTTTCATTTATTTCTGATATTTATACAGGGTACATGTAGCACATTTTCACCAGTAGTGGTGGTCTTCCATGATAGAGGCCCTGTTTGATAACAAAGATATTAAGTGACAATATAAACTCATTACAGCAACAAAACAAAATACAGAAGAAAATTAAATATAATTACATGTATATACAAATTATCTGGTATGATTGGCATGATCATAGGTGTACGGGCACATTTTCGCGAGGGGGCTTGATGCCTATTGCCCAAATATCAACTTTGGAGTTTTGAATCCATTTTTTCACGGTGGAAATGGACAGAAATTACATAATCGTGCACCTCTTCCAAATACATGTATGAGGATATTTGGGCACCTCGCTGTCACCTCATGGTGGTGGTTGCCTGAATACTGGAACTTTAAAAACCCTGGGAGGGGGTGCTGCAGTCCCCCCTTCTCCCATTATTATTATTGTTATGATTATTATTATTATTTGTCTTGTGAGTTATCCTGTAGAGTAAGACCTCTATTGAGAGCCAGAAGGGTATTACCCCTTTCAGGACAGGAATTATTCAAAGACTATTTTGATCAGCTTTTCATCTTCAAATTGGCAACACTGGTATTTTTTCTTTGCTATATTTTTCTAATAGCAATCCATGTATCTGAAATAAATATATATTGACGGAAAGAATGCCGAAAAGTAAAAAAATTGCCAATTTGCATGAAAAATTTTAATCATGTTGCCAATTTAAGGATTTCACTGCTTATTATCATTTTATTAATTCCTAGAATCAAGCCCCAAATGATTACACAACAAAAAAAATACACAGTATATGCAGAAATATTTGCTCTTTCTGCTCATGGATATGGCATATTTTTTTCTGGGCTCTGCGTCAAAAGATATAGAGCCCAGGCTGCCAAGCCACAAAATGCAGTCTATTATCTGGAAAGGATTAACTCTGTGTTGTGTGATATGAGTATACCCTGTTAAGCTCCCAGCAGATATGGTATTCACTCTATCTTACTTCTGAATGATAGACTTGTCTGTCACTAGCAAGTTTGATGAATTGGGGTCAGCTTCACATGTTTTCACTAACGGGGGTTATTTTTACATGGATTTTATGGGTGAAATCTTTTGGTTTTGAGACTTTACTTCTTGTATAAAAATGAGGGCCTCTTTCACATTACATGAAGTAGCTATTGGAAGTATGCATGGTCACTTGTGAAACCTTTAGTTTACATTTTTTTAATAGGAGGTCGAGTGCAAGCTTTTTTGTCCCATACACATGTATTACCGACCACTTCTAAGATTTAAGTATATCTGATAACTGTTACAGTATCATGTAGCCCTGCTAGACTTGAATCAGACAAAATAGATATCAAAATTATATTTTTGTGTTAATTTATGTTCACAATTCTATAATGTAATATAAATAATACTTGGTAACTTATTGGATTCCTTTGACTTGACCTGGGATATTCCCCTATGTCCCCTTTTATTAACATCATTTATATTTAGAATGATTTAAAATTGATCTGAAGAGATCAGAAGCTGTACTTAGGGACAACAGTCACACTAATGCAGAAATTCAATGTGACAACTGTGCATCTTTAGACAATTCCATGAAGTTTTACTAAGAAAATTGTGACAGGAGTTTCAAAACAGAAGAAAACAAGATGATAAACAGGGGTCCTAACTATTTGCATTTTATATTATCATATTAGTGTCTGTAAGGATTGGGGGGGGGGGGGGCAGTGCAGCATGTAGAATTTTTCTTCAAATATGTTGGCCATTCAAAAAAAAAAAAAAATGGCTGAAAAATGATACGGGTTACTATTGTAGTGACACTTGGATTGTTGATGATATGCCCTTCTTTAAGGGCAGCATCTTTTTAATGCCATTCACTGTAGTCTTTCATGTGGAAATACAGAGTTTATACTTATTGAGTTGCAATAAATTTTTATACAAATAATTTCCATGTTATTATTGTATTGACTTTGTATATATTTTTTTTTCAGGGAAAGAGGGAGAGAAAGAGAGAGAGACAGACAGACCAGAGACAAAGAGAGAGGGACAGAAAGAGAGAGAAGAGATGGGGTAAGGTATAGATAGGTAGATAGAGCGGGGAGAGAAATTAAAAGAGGGAGAGAGAGAGAAGATAGGGGAAGGTTCAGAAAGAGAGAGGGAGGGGGAGGAAAAAAAAGGAGGGAGAGAGAGAGGAGAAGCGGTAAAGTAGAAAGAGAAAGCAAGAAAGAAAAATAGGGAGAGGGAAACAGAAAGAGAGATGGGTTAGGGCAGAGAGAGGGGGGGGGGAAGAGGGAGAGAAAGAAAAAGAGGGAGAGAGAAAGAGGAGAGATGGAGTAAAGTAGAAATGGAGAGAGAAAGAAAATGAAAGAAAAGTGGGTGGAAATCTTTCTTCAAACGAGAAGGGGACACATCCAAAATTCTCTGACAAGCAACCGGGGGGGGGGGGGGGGGATCAGCTTTGTGCGTGAACTCTTTTACTCCAGAATTCTCTGACAAGCAAGCAAAAAAAACAAAAAAACAAACCACCAAACAAACAACAAACAAACAAAAACAAAACAAAGCAATTGAAAAAAAAATGTGATCAGCATTTTGCGTACCGGTTTTCACTCCATTTTTTTTTTTTTTTTTTTTTTTTTTTTTTTTGGGGGGGGGGGGACAAAAAACAAAACGAAACAAAACTTGGGAAAAGAAGGGGGGGGGGGGGCTTCCAAACGGCCTAAACAGATCAAGTTTTTTTCTTGCCGATGTTGAGCTTCACTAGATATTTTTTGACCCCTCATACCATGGACCTACGTAGTAGGTCCATGCTCTTACAAAGCACTGAATTTTATACAATATGGCTTTTGCTCCAGTGATTTGTATAAAAACGGATTGAGCTTGAAATTATCTTATTATAAAGGCCATCAAGCTTTGTTATTGAAAATCTTTTTGGTGTTTGCATAAATGATGGCTTTAAAAATACCAACATCATTGTTGCCGCATGTATATCCATCTAAAGGTCTTTTTTTCTAATCGTTTAAAATTTCAACAACAAAAAAAAAGAAAAAGAAGAAAAAAGGAAGATTGACATTTTAATAACACACATAGTGAACGAGTCAGAGAGCTACTAGTGCAGTGCATGCAGTGGGGGATGCAAAAACTTAAAGTGCAGTCGCAAATATTACTCGACACTCTGATGCAAAGGTAAACTGTGCCATATTATAGCAGAAAAAATTTCCTTTAACATGATAATTCAAGAGCTGAAAACTTTTTATTCGAATTTTTAAGTTGAGATTTTGGGGGGATTTTGAGTCGATACATCCCAAATGTACGCAAAAAGAATCGTATGACTTTTAAACTAAATAATGACCTATATGAGAAAAAAGCTGAATAGTTGCTCTTTACTCTCTATCAATGATGCTGAAATTGAAATCGGGGGGGGGGGGGGGCGTTTCATCAAGTCTCTTGTCGGTGATTTTTACCGACAAATTTGCTCTCAGCCAATCAGCTGCAAGGATTTCAGTAGCTTATAACAGTTATTTGCAGCTTGTCACTGATGACAAGTTTTATGAAACAGGGCCCAAGGCTCAAACCTGCATACCGGAGGTCTTATCCCCACATTGCACACGGAAACGGACAAAATTCGTTTTTAACTTTAAAATGCTTTTAAAACTATAGTATGATATTTAAACAAAAATAATAACCTATATAATATTAAAGCTGAATAGTTGGTCTTTACTCTCATATATGTCACATGCCAAAACTTTTTGTCTGGGTCTACTGTTTTGAATTGAAATCAGGGCTCAAAGCTGCGTACCGGAGGTCTACAGTATACCCACGGAACTGGATAAAATACGTTTTTAACTTTGAATACTTTTTAAAACTATAGTATGACATTTAAAAAAAATAATGACCTATATGACATTAAAGCTAAATAGTTCCTCTTTATTCTCATATATGTCAATGATGCCGAAACTTTTTGTCTTTCTTTGTTTTTCCTCTTCTATATCCTTTCCCCTTTCCTTATGTATTTCTTTGTTTTTCTTGTCATCTATCCTCTCCCCTTTCCTTATGTATTTCCTTGTTTTCCTTCCATCTATCCTCTTCTCTTTCCTTATGTATTTATTTGTTTTTTCTTTCATCCATCCTTTTCTCTTTCCTTTTGTGTTTCTTTGTTATTCCTCTTCTATATCCTCTCCCCTTTCCTTATGTATTTCTTCGTTTTTCCTTACTCTATCCTCTCCCCTATCCTTTTGTATTTCTTTGTTTTTCCTTTCATCTATCCTCTTCCCTTTCCTTCTAGTCTGGGAGCCTGTCCCGAAATAGTCACCCCATTTTACCCATAAGATTTGACCCCTTAAAGTTGCTTAGACCATCTAAGTCATTGACGAAAAGGTTGTAAGACTGACAATAGCTGTCGGGTTAAGCCCCAGGAGCCCTCTAAAGAAGCCCCAAAGTCCGATCGATTTCACCCAAACTCCCCCATGCACATAAAAGTTTGAAATGAATTGAATAAAACAATTTTGAGTTATTATAGTTAGAAGTTAAGAAAATTGTTTTGTTTTTTTTACATACAGAGCATTTTTTTTTTTTGGGGGGGGGCAAAGCGTTGTCAAAGGGCATTTCGGGGTTTTCATTTCTGGAGGTCTGACACCCCTTCCCGATGGACAATTTTGTCCGCTTTTCTATTTTTGGAATGTACATCCATAGCTCTTCCTTCTGACAAAATTTGGTCCCTGGGCTTCAAGGGGAAAAATTTACCCCAATTTTAAGGGGCCGTCTGACACCCATCCCGACGAAAATTTTGTCAGTTTATGTGTTTACTATGTACAGTCATACTGCTTCCTACTGACAAAGTTTGGTGCATGGGGGAGATGGGGTGAAATCGACCCGACTTTGGGGTCTCTTTTGGGGGCTCTTGGGGCTAAACCCGGCGGCTACGTTCAGGCTGACAACCTTTCTTTCAATGACTAAGATGGTCTAAGTAAGTTTAAGGGGTCAAAAATTATGGGTAAAATGGGGTGACTATTTCGGGACAGGCTCCTGGCCTATATGATCTTTTCATCAAAGCCGCGAAAGGCCGCCTACGCGAGTATAAATAGACATGCAAAATAGCAAAATAAAAAATATAGCCCATTACAATGAATTCAACCAAGCAGGGCCTAATAGATACATGTACAGTTCTATAGCTTATATTGAGTATTTCGAGGGGCTCTCACACGGCACGTTTGTGATGCCATGCTAAAACCAAATCTGAACCGGAATTTGGCCTGGATTACAAGCTAATAGAATTAAATTTTGTCTACCATGTCGATGGATCAAAAACATATTTCACATCGCGAAATCCACTACCGTAACTGCGCAGCTTGAATATTAATCCAACCATGGGTAGGTGTTCAGAAGTGTTTGGATCGCCTAGCTTCCCGCCGGCTCTCCTCATATTCCTAACAGGCCTCTCTCAGATGGGTACTATTAAATCTATAGGAATCTATGTGGAAGAAATCACTACAGATCTTAGCACATCCTCGACGGACATCGGCATTGCTATAGGACTTTTCGCTGCTGTTAGCTTCATCCCAGGTACCGGTATAGTATACAAATTATACTGCCATGAGAGGGTCTGGCTGGAAATACAGTCCCCGAGGTGACATGAACCATGACTATGTATTTTCATGAGGGGCGAAGCCTCGACGGAAAGCGTTCGTCTTCACGTCACCGAGGGTACCATAGTTTAACCATAGTTTAACCAGATACTCAAATGTAGGCAGTAATTTGGTTTATATCGTTTGTCACCTTTGAACTAAAGCCTAAATCTACTGATCTACTGACATTGGCGTAGACAGGTCCTCATAAGTGGGGGGGGGGGGGGGGGTATGATTTCCCTCAAGGGCCATATATATACACACACACACACACGCACACCCACACGCAACCGCACACAACACACACACACCACACACACACGCACACACCCACACATATATATATATATAATTGGGGGTCCGCTCGCTATTCATAAGAACCGCTATTCATAGAAAACCGCTATTCATTTAACACGCGTTATGAATAGCGGTCCTTATGAGTAGTTATGAATAGTGGTCCTTATGAATGGATGTCCTTATGAATAGCGAGGAAATTTGTCTATGGTTAGCTCGCTATTCAAAAGGACTGCTATTCGTACAAAACCGCTCTCGTGGAGATAAATACATTGTAAAAGGAAATGAGAGAATAATAGTTGCGTAACTTAAATTAAAGTTCCCCAGAGCTGTTCTCCCTTTTTGAAATTTTTGCAAAGACATTGGCGTTCTAAGCCAACGGGTTCGATTCCCGGCGGAGACATTTTTTCAACCTTTGCAAAAATTTCAATAAGGGAGGACAGCTCTGGGGAACTTTGATTTAAGTTACGCAACTATTATTCTCTCATTTCCTTTCACATTATATATATATATATATAATATATATATATAATATATATATAATATATATATATAATATATATATATATATAATATATAATATATATATATATATATAGCAAACAATTATGTTGAAATAAAGACACCGCAAGACGTAAGGTCTTGCGGTGTTTTTTATTTCAACATAATTGTTTGCTATCTATTTCAACACACCGACGCTGAACCTTCTTGATATATATATATATATATATATATATATATATATATATTATATATATATATTGTAAGAAATGTTCCTCGAACACAACGCTGGTGGTCACTCATAGTTGTTTTAGTGGAAGGTAAAATGAAAGAAATGTCACTATGAGACGGTCGTAGCTTTTATTGTCCTCCTTTATTTGTCAAGCTTTCGATCAATGATCTTCGTCAGGACTGTATAAAAACACAAAATGATGGCTGATTTACATCGGAATATACATTTCAATTTC
Organism: Heliocidaris tuberculata; assembly: GCA_025618425.1. Classification (NCBI taxonomy): domain Eukaryota; kingdom Metazoa; phylum Echinodermata; class Echinoidea; order Camarodonta; family Echinometridae; genus Heliocidaris; species Heliocidaris tuberculata. The sequence continues at coordinate 17,103,730 of CM046842.1, read as the reverse complement.
TTACAATAGTTAAGTACTAATTAATATAATTATAATAATATTAATTATGTTGTTTATTATTATAATGATTATTATTATTATCATTATTGTTATTATGTCTGTTATTATATTATTATTAGTAGTAGTAGTAGTAGTAGTAGTAGTAGTAGTAGTAGTACTCTCTAAAAAGAAAAGAGTGAATTTTCACTCTATTTTCACTCCCCTGGAAGTGACGTCAGTGATCACTTGTTTAGGAGTGAGTATTGAGTGATTATCGAGTGCTCTTCCTAAGACAAAAAGAGTGAATTTCACTCTATTTTCACTCTATTTTCACTCCTTTGGGGAGTGACGTCAGTGATCACTCGATATTTTTTAGAGAGTAGTAGTATATTATTAACATCATCATTATTATACATTTGCATATTTTTTAAAAGAATAAATCAATGTGTGAAAAGATACTTGCATGTCTATATTTACAAATCTATTTCTGTAAATAATATTTCTATGAATATATATATATATATACATATAAATATATATCATCTTTGGTTTGAATTCATCCCACTATGTTCTATATCACCCAAACCAAAGCGAATGGTAAAAGTAGACTCAACATCATCACATTACATATAAATATAAATATATATATATTTATTTAATAAGCTATACTTTTAATACGAGCGAGCATTTGGGAATACTGGCTCTAAGTCACTTTGGATTAGGGGCACATGTTATGGAAAATGGAAACTTGGTACTTATCATGGGGAAAAGGACACTTCTTAGAAAAATAAATGAATGTGTAGGAAAGGTAGAAAAGGCAGTTCATCACATTTGAAAAGGGGCACTTATAACACCTGAAAAGGGGCATTTATAAGAACGGGAAAATGTTCTTATGTAAAGTAGAAAAATTAAATCAGTGTCTATATATTACAAAGAAAAAAAAATGACTTGTTACATTAAAAGGAATAAAAGGGATTAAAAGGGGGGAAATGCTCTCGTTGAAATAGGAGCATTTATCAAGGGTAAGGTGAGGGATGAGGTATAATTATCAAAATGGGCACTTAAAAGAATATGGAACTGGGATTTACTCGAAAGAAAAATGGGGGTACTTATCTGAAGTTAATGGGAAAAGAAGGGGCACTGTCCCCACATGCAACGCCCAGGGCGGTGCTTCTGACCGGGCCTACATGTTATGATTGTCATTTCATAATTCTATGTATAGTTGGGTGATGATGACACAGGTCATCATCATCCTCAATAAATATTGGGTGTGATGTATTCCCTCTTTCTCCACCACATTCGATTCCACCACATTTCCACCACATTTCATTTCAGTTTTGCAACCCCCCCCCCCCCCCCACTTCATTAAAAAAAGATTATGCCGCCATATCACTCCAAGATCAACACCCATGTTGTATAATTTGAAGTAGATGGTTTTCACTTTCTAGTGGTGTCAAAATATATTGGGAAAAATCAGAAGCCACGACAGCATTGTAGATAAATATTAATAAATTCACATAAATCTACAATATTGTACACAGATATATAACATTTATATTGAAATAAAGAATATATAACAATAAAATTAATAGATATAATATATCAAATTATATTTATCTACAACAAAATATAGAAGTGTATATTTTCCACCACTTTTTTTTTTTTTTTTTTTTTTGGTGGGGTGAAACTTGGGGGGGGGGATGTTTGTACACACCATCCCCCCACCCGAAAAGTTGGGGGGGGGGGAATGCATACCCCCATCCCCCCCCCCCCCCCCCCCCCCCCCGCTATCTACTCCCCTGATACGATTCCACTAAAACCGATATCCGATGATTTTGCAGCGCGTCCGTATTTTGCATCGGAGTAACCTTTTTCATCATGTCTTGTATATTATGTCAATTAAGAGGACAAGTATCTTTTCTGAAAATAACTTTGTTTTACAAAACAAATTGGGCTGTTTTACAGTCGGGAAAAGGGTAGGGGAGATCCAGGAGAGTTGAGCCACTTTTTTCATAATGGGCCATATTTCCCCAGATCTGCATTGTGGGTTGGACAACTTCTTCTCATTTGAAATTTAGCTCCTATGTTATAATACAATGTGGGTTATGATATTCAAAGTGATTGAATTTCAAAGTAGTAGTCCGTTTTAAAAAAAATTGTCGAATGGCGCAAGTCTCCCGCAGGGTGAGGAGAGTTGAGCATACTCATAACGAGAGTTGAGCCACCAATGGGAGAGTTGTAAATGGGAGTAGGGAAAGACATGTTTCGCTTGTGGATTGGCCTGCATTGCCTAGTATAAAGTGCTGGTATAATCGCCATAATAATATGCATGATTTTGTAAATGGAAATGACATTTACCAGTGGCGGATCCAGGGGGGGGCAATCCCGGCCCCGTGCCCCCCCCCCCCCCTTTTGAGGGAAAACAATGCAATGTGCCCCCCCCTATTTGCGATTGTGCCCCCCCCCCCCCTTTTCGACCAGAAAACGTTTTTTTTTTTTTTTTTTGCTTGTCAGAGAATTATGGAGGGGAACTGGACCCCATAACCCCCCCCCCCCCCCCCACTGAGCGACTTTTGGAGGGCTGGCGAAAATTTTTTTTTTTGCTCGCCACACCCCCCCCCCCCCCCCCCCCCCCCCCCCCCCCCCCCCACTGAGCGACTTTTGGAGGGCTGGCGAGAGACCAAAAAATATGGGTCTCCCTCCAAGCAGTTTCCCAAAGTTGACAATCCTGCATTTGCGTGCCCCCCCCCTTATACGAAATCCTGGATCCGCCCCTGCATTTACTAATGGTAAACTATGAATTATTTCAGGCAGCAAATGGATCTATTTTCCAAATTGTAGACGCATCTTTGATACATCGATCTATGCTGACTTAAAGATGGATAGCTGGGGCTGGGGCATTTGTAAAAATATTAATGAATAATTACGGAACATATTCGTCCGCGCAATCAATCCCATGGCATGAGTTATTAGTCATGTATTTTTTTTTTATCAGCGATAGCCAGTGTCATTTTTTAATTACTCAACATAAAAAAAAAAAAAAAACTTTCACCACAATGCACACATAAGATGGAACCCTTAGATTTAAACTTTGAAGACATAAAACCATTTTCGTGTAGACATGATAGAGGTCTAACTTAGAACCCCATGTATTATGGTACCTGCTGTTTGAAGTAACAAGAAACAGTGTCGGTTAAAAAGTACAATGAACTCATGTCTGCGTGGGAGAGCGACTTCGAAAAACATATTCCAGTTTCTGGTGCGTTTCTTTTTTCAACACTGAAATGTTGGATTTTGAATTGTTGGTGTGTGACCTCCAAATTCCCAGTAGGTCAGGTATAATCAATGAATGATTCTAAAAGGACAGTGTATATTCCCTCACAATCATGGTATTGAAGAATGTTCTACTGTTAATGAATAGAATCAATGAAACATGCAGTTTAGACATATTCAATAAAAGAACCCACTGACATTGAACATGATATTCCTACATTCACGTTCTTATAATACGTGTTGTAAGATGATACCAGAGACTTATACCAAAGAGTATAAATACGAAGAGTGCTCAGTACCGAAATAAAGCACGCGTATATATTGTGGTACGTGTCGATCGGCCGAGAGGGAAAGGTTATAGTCTTTATCAAGATGTTTTTATTTTTTATTTTCTTTATTTTTTCTTCTTTTTCTGTGCATCGCTTTTGGTAAAGCCGTAAAGGGCATAACCTTGATATTGTCCCTTCAAATACAAACTTATGTCCCAAACAGATAGGAATCAACTCTAACTGCACCAGGGAGGAGAGGGAGAGAGTTGGGAGGGGGAGCTAGGAGAGATGTTTGTATTTTTGTTAAAGTTATTTGCTGTGAAATTTCTATTAATATTTATGTGATGGGGGAGGGGGGGGGGGTGGTCCAAACATGTTCCCTGATATTAAGCTCTATATGAGCAAACACTGCGATATCTGACGGGAATGTCGAGAAAAGTATTTTAAAAAATAAATAAAATGATAACTTTATTTTTCTAAATCAGAATATTTCATTTGATATCATGATTTATGCAAATTATAGGGATTGTAGACCCATAATGTAAATTTATTGGCCTTATTCTGTTAAAAGTCAAGACAGAAAAGGCTTTATTGAAATGAGATTGAGTGCGAGCAATTCCTTAAATAAAATATAAAGATTAGTTAAGAGTGGCGTATCCAGCAATGCACGTGCCCCTACGTGCCAGCCAGAAACCAAATCTGACATATCTTAGTTACACATCGAATGAAAGGAAATGTGTCCCCCCCCCCCAACCCCCCAGCACAGAAAGAACATGAAAAATGAGATTTTTTAATTTTTTTTTATTGCTTGTCCGAAAATTCAGAATAGAAGGCATCTGATGATTTTTTGCTTGTCAGAAAATTATGGAGGGAAACTGGACCCCATAAAATCTGATAGCCCCCCTCCCCCCCCCCCCCCCCCCCCCCCCCACCACTGAGTAACTGAGCAACTTTTGGAGGGCTGGCGAGAAGAAGAAAAAAATACGAATCTCCTTTCAACCAGTTCACAAAATTTGACAGCCCTGCATTTGTGCCCCTGTCATGAACTGTCAGTGTCAGACTCATATCCATAATAGGGTTCAGAAGCCCCCTCCCACTACATTGTCGGTCTCTCGGGGCTGTCGGTCTCGTTGGCTAAAGCCAAAGTAAACGACGATCAGCAAGCCAAAAACTTCGATGAGCCAAGTTTGAGGAGAACACCTTTGGCAAACTGACATATAGTTCCATCGGCAACGCCACCACCTCGATCGGGATCGCAGAGGGGTAGACCTAGCCTAGCTAGAGCTAGACACTTGTCGGACGCTATTCAGCTCAGCTATTCCATGCTGCTTACATGATCTAACATCAGTCATTTGGCTAGGCTTAATTCGGTGACAGGACATTGATTATATGAATTTATGAATTTAATACATTGAATTTTGCCTCTGGTACATTAGAAATATAATAGTGAACTAGAATTTAGTTAGAGTTTCTGCTAATAGCGGCTTGGCTGGGCTTGCCTTCGGGCGCGGGCGTACGTCTGCTACATGGTCGTCTGCTAGCGCACGATCTCATTGGATGTCGTCGATCTCACGTGATCGATACTACACGCCCACATTACGTCATCAATAACAACAAACGGTTTCACGTGTTATATGACAAATTATTTTTTTTGGTCAAAAGCATGCACATTCCCAGGGATTTATGGGGGGTTTACTGGACTCTTCGAGCCTTAATTATACTCCTTCATAGCTTTCAATTTCATGTAAATTATATTTTTCATAATTTCAAATAAATATTAGGGGAATTAAACTCATTTCAAAATCCCTCTTTTCATGTGTTAACCTATGGGAGCTGGAAGGCCAAAAGCATGTATATTCCCGGGGATTTATGCGGGGTTTACTGGACTCATCAAGCCTTAATTATACCTTTTCATAGCTTTAAATTTCATGTAAATCACATTTTTTATATTTTCAAATAAAAACAAAGGGAATTATAATCATCCTAAAATTCCTTGTTTTCGCATGTAAACCTATGGCAGGCGAGACGTTTTTTGGTCAAAAGCATGCATATTCCCCTGGGTTTATGTGGGGTCTTTTCAATTTTTTGAGCCTTCACTAAGCTTTTTCAAAGCCTCAAATTACATGTAAATCACATTTTTTATATTTTCAAATAAAAACTATGAGAATTATAATCATCCTAAAATTCCTTGTTTTCGCGTGTAAACCTATGGCAGACGAGACTTTTTTGGGGTCAAAAGCATGCATATTCCCTGGGATTTATGCGGGGCCTATTCGACTAGTTGAGTCTTAATTATACATTTTCAGAGCTTTAAATTTTATTCAATGCACATTTTTTCAAAATTTTGATTTAATTCTGTGGGAATTATAATCATTCAAAAATCCCTGTTTTTGCGTGTTAACCTATGGGAGCTGGAAGGCCAAAAGCATGCATATTCCCGGGGATTTATGAGGGGTCCCTTCCACTTTTTGATCCTTCATTAAGCTTTTTCAAAGTCTCAAATTACATATAAGCCACATGTACACTAAATTCAAGGAAATACTAGAGGAACTATAATCATTCTTAAAGGCCCAGTCACACCGCCCGAACTTTGTTGGAGCGTTCCTTGAACGGTAGGGAGAGGGGGCCGAATTTCGACAACGCTCGTCACCGCGCACAAAATGGGAAAAAAAATCGAAAACACGGGCGTTGCCTTAGCGGTGCACCGCTGAAGCCGGCGTTGCTTTAGCGTTGGTTTAACGGTAGCGAGCGGTAGCGAGCGTTGGTTTAGCTCCGACACCTCCATACCAACGCCAAACCAAAGTTCATCACCGCAATGGATCGCTGCTTCAACGCCCGACACCGTTCCAGCAATCCCGTGTCCGCTCGTAAAACGCTTACAACCGCTGCACCAAAGTTTGTGCAACGTTTAATCACCGCCCGGGCAAAGCTGGCGAAGCAGCGGTGGTCCAGCGTTCAAGATTTCTGCGTTGGCCTAGCGGACCCAAGCGTCCACGAACTTGCGTCTAGCGGTGCCAAACTTTGACTGGGCGTTGTTGGAGCGGTGGTGAACTTTGCCGGAGCGGAAAATTGCCCGCTCCTCACCGCTCGCAATATTTTGTGCAGCTCAAAACTTTCGGAGCGGTAGGAGGGACCATCAGCGGTGGCCGAGCGTATACGGCGTTGCCTTAACGGGGGCCAACTTCTGTTAAACGGTGGTGAACGGTTACGAGCGGTGAAGAATTTTTTTCACCGCTCCAGGAACGCTCCAGCAAAGTTCTGGCGGTGTGACCGGGCCTTAAAATCCATGTTTTCACGTGTTAACCCTATGGAAGATGACTGTCAAAAAGCAGGCATGATCCCGGGGATTCATAGTGGCATTTATTGACAATAAAGGTTCAAGAAGTGTTTTTTGAACTATCCATCCTTTCTGTCGTGCAAAAATCAGACTTGAACAAGATAGAGTAAGATATGAAATATCAAGAAAAAATGAGACATCTTTTCACGTGTTATACCTATGGCGAACGTATTTTTCCGAGTCTTTTTTAACACAGCAATTTACGCTTGCCGAATGTACTACGGAAGTAGGTGAGAGTAATCTGTCTTGATACTATTAAAAGTCTTTGCTTATACTCATCAGAACCCTGACAGACTCGGCGTACTCCCCATCCTTCCCCTCTTACAGGCCCCCCAAACAAAAAAGCTGAACAAAAATTTTAAAAACCCTACTTGCGTCGCACGTTTTTTCCAAGCACGTATAGGAGCACGCAGGACACGCAAAGAGAGTGTTGGACATGTCCAACAATCTCTCTGTGTGGCTACGTGTTCACATGAACATACGTGACACGCGCAGCCATCGTACTGCTTGCACGTGCTTCTTGCGACCATCGCACGGGCTCCTTGCGGAGGTCTCAGGAGGCCCAATTAAGGCTCCATACGGAGCCGTGACATGTCGCGCGTCAGTTGCACGGTACCTGTACGGGCCTGTACGTTCGCTGTCAAGAGTTCTTGCAGGTAAGAAAGGGTATGTTAATGAGGAGGGTGCAAGACTTTGAAGGGGAAGACCCTGAGAGGGCCATTTTGTTAAATGGGCACAACTGGTCCCAGGGCCCGAAGTTTTGGTGGCCCCATATCCAGAATTATTGGGCATAAAAAAACTCTACCTACATGCCAAATTTTATGCTTTTATGAAAAAGTTCACGATTCCATCAATTTTCTGCACCCATCTGCTGGACTATCACTTTATTATGACTCAACATCTAGGATTCTACTGTTTAAAGGGTATACCTGAGGCCTGGAAAAATAATTTGTGTATAGTTAGCTTACACAAAATCAACCCCAGAAAACATAACACGACATTCAACGTTGACAGGATACAGGAGATATTGATTTTTGAAAATAAAATACCCCCCCCCCCCCCAAATTAATATAAATAAGACTTGAGCAAAGACTAGTCGATCTAACACGATAGCTCACCTAACGATATATCAATTCAGGAACGTCTTCACTTTCAATTTTCGATTCGATAAATGAATTTTGCGACTTAGTTCTAATTTATTTGTTGTTTCATTTGGTCTGTAGATTCTTTGTAATATATGCGCCAAACCAATTTTCTATTCGATTTAAACGTTTTGCGTTGAATACTTGATTCATCTGTTGTTTTGTTTGGGTTGTAGATTCTCCATAAATTACGCGGCAACTTATATTTTTCAGTTCGATAAAAACAGTTTGCGTTGTATACTTCATACATTTGATGTTTTATTTGGGTTGTATATTATCCCTGAGTTAAGCGCCAAATCAATTTTCGATTCGATATATGTATTTTGCGTCTTATTTCTAATTTATTTGTTGTTTCTTTTGGTCTGTAGATTCTTTGTAATTTATGCGCCGAACCAATTTTCTATTCGATATAAAAATTGTGCGTTGTATACTTCATCCATTATTATCGAGACATTAAATACGTGATAGATTTCCTTATTTTTAACATAAACAAATTATATATTTTGTGTCATTTCACATTACTTTATCGTATTTTATTTTTCATATTTCATATTACATATCTTTAAAATATGTTTATAAATTTCAATTTTTATACCTTTATACTGAACTCTTTCATTTTGATATGTTTTGTTATATTTTTCTAAGCCCTATGATTTCTGTATATATTATTTTATCATTTTTTTCTATGCATGTAATTGTTGTTTTGATATTTATATTTATTTTTCATTGTATTTTATTGATACACGGCCCCATTGTAAACCAGCCAAGTAGCTGAATTGGGCTTATACCGTGTTTAAATAAATAAATCAAATCAAATCAAAAATCCATTTCATGTTTTATTTGGGTTGTATATTATCCATTATAATTAGTTACGCGCCAAATCAATTTCCAATCAATAAAAAAAAAACATTTTGCGTTGTATACTTCATTCATTTCATATATTATTTGGGTTGTATATTATCCATTAATTAAGCACTAATTCAATTTTCGATTCGATATGTGTATTTTGCGTCTTATTTCTAATTTATTTGTTCTTTCATTTGGTCTGTAGATTCTTTGTAATTTATGCGCCGAACCAATTTTATATTCGATATAAAAATGTGCGCTGTATACTTCATCCATTTCATATTTTATTTGGGTTGTATATTTTCCATTAGTTACGCGCCAAATCAATTTCCAATCGATAAAAAAAAAAAAAAAAAAAAATTGCGTTGTGTATACTTCATTCATTTCATATTTTATTTGGGTTGTATATTATTCCTAAGTTAAGCGCCAAATCAATTTTCGATTCGATAAATATATTTTGCGTCTTAGTTTTAATTTATTTTTTGTTTCACTTGGTCTGTACACAGTAAAACATATTTTAAACAACTCTTCAAAATTTTTAAACAACGCTGTTTAAAGGTATCGTACAGTAGTGGGAAAGGTGGCGCTTTGGATATTTAACTACTTTGTCAGCTGGAATGGAAATTACTAAATATACTGTTGTGAAATGATTAATTTCGAACGTAGGTGACGTTTGTTTGAAGAAAAATGGTTTAGAAATGGCTAAAATATCCCCCCAAATAAACATCGAATTACAAGCGCGGTACCGCGTTGACAGTTCACACACGTGTAAACAGTGTGTGCGAACCGCTGTGCGCCGTTGAGCCGGGAGCGTCGGGGTAGGTGGTCCTTAGCGAGGGTATAAGGTAACCGTTGATAATAAGATCATTTGAATTATTTTACTGAAAATCACCGGAAATCATGAATAGAATACCGGATTATCTCACTCATGTATCTTTTTATGCAAGCCAAACAATATGAGACTGTTTTTGAGCAGTTTCATGCCAACTTTCATTTTGCTACCACTACTGTTTATTACCTTTAAGCCGGTCACTCTAACAACTGTTGTTTAAAATGTTAAACAACTACGGTTGTTTAAACTTTAAACAGCCTGTTGTTTAAAATTTTAAACAATTTTTTTTAAACACGGCTTTTAAACAACTAGGTTGTAATTAAGTTCTTTAAACACACACAGTTGTTTAAAACTTTTTCACAACTATTGTTTAAAATATTTGTTGTTTTAAAAAAAATGTTTCAAACATCTAGGTTGTTTAAATTAAGTTGTTTAAAACTTTTTGCACAACTGTTGTTTAAAAAATACATTCAAAGTTAATGGTTCAAAATAATTGTTTCAAACAAAGCAGTCCATTGTAGCTGGGAGGATCTAGGACGGTGTTCACGTCGACACATTCGAAAACCCACTATTGCTACATCTAGGCCTACTTGTATTTCAATTTCAATATCAATTTTAATTTAAATTTAAAATTTAATATTTATTATCATTTTCGCTTTCAACCTCAGTGTCAATTTCAGTTACAATTTCTATTCCAATTCTAATATCAATTTTAATTTCAATTTCACTTTCTCAGCTCCACTTGTAGCAGCCATGTATCGACAGCAATCTTTTCGTCGTATTATGCTGATATGTTGTTCTTTCTTGACTCCACTCGGCATCCTGATGACTTCAGTGGCAATACACAAAATTTGGCTTCCAATATTTCTTTCAATTTCAGGTAAGGAAATAATCGAGTGGTTTAAGGGCTGGTCACCTTTGTCCGATAACGATAACGACAATGTTTGCGCATAGAAAATGTACCTATAACGATGACGATAAAAGTCGTCACACCTGGCCGAAAAGATCGGTGGGGTTCTGTCAATCAAGAACGACGAACACTGCCCACATGATTTCTTCTGAACTAACGTCACCTCGAACGAGCAAAAACAATTGGCTCTCAGAAAATATCTGTAAACTCTGTCCTGAAAAAAAAAATCGGTGGCCGAGCGATTCCACCGAGACTATAAAATCGGAGATGTCTGACCTACCACAAAGAATTCCTATTCATTTTCCACATAAACAACGCTTGGGCTATTTGGCAACGATAAGAAGGTATAGTTATCATTATCCTTATGGGACAAATGTGACCAGTCCTCTAAGCGTGGGTCACATTTGTCCGATAAGGATAACGATAACGAGATTTTCATTAAAAAATACACCCTACTATATGGTGTGTACGTGTGAGTATGCTCGTGTCTGTTAAGAGTGGGGCAGCTCTTGGGTGTACCTTTAACAGTCAGACCCAACTCCGGAAAACCGAGCACAGTTATATACTCCGAAAACGGCGTATGAAGCAAGATGAATATAGAGCCCTCATCGTTCAGTTCGAGACAGTGTGTACAAAAGGCATGTGGAAAATCGTGCAATGTCGACCTGCTCTCGATCATATAATTTTCAAAAATAATGCTGCGGATATATTTATTTCAAATGTTTGTCATTTAAAAGTCATTTCATATGATGAATTATTCAAGGGTTTTGAAGATATTTCACACGCAGCATTAATTTTAAAGATATATATATATATATATATATATATATCGTTGGCAGGTTGGTTTTGCAAGATTTTTCCCATGCCTTTTGCACACACTGCCTCGCACTGAACGATGAGGGCTCTATGCTATACGCCGTTTTCGGGGTATATACCTGTGCTTGGGTTTCCGAAGTTGGGTCTGACTGTTTAACAATAATAATTTAAACTAGAACTGCAATCGTATCGGAACGATGTGCATGCAATGTCGACCGTATCTTTTATTTTGTTGAAAAGTTGACATGCGAAATATAAAGTTATGCATGTTGAAACATGATATCAGATAAGATGGGAGAAAATAATGCTACTGTTAAATTAGGAGATGACAGAAAAATTAAAACAAGAAACAAAGAACAAAAAACAAAGAATGATGATGTTAATTGTGATGACAATGATGATGATGCTGATGATGGTGATTATGATAATGATGATGATGGTGATGATTATGATGATGATCATAGTGAGATATAATAATAATAATGGTGATTGTGATCATGATTACTATGATGATATAATGATGATGATGGTGATAAAGATGGTGATGATAATAAAGGTGATGATGATGGTGATGATGTTGATGGTGATGATTATGATCATTATCATGAAGATGATGCTGCTATAATGATGATGACATAATGACAATGATGATGATGATGATAATGATGATATAATGATGGTGATGATGATTATGATGCTATAACGATGATGATGGCGATGATGATGATGATGATGATGATGATGATGATATAATGATGGTGATAATGATGATGGAGATGACGGTGATGATGATAATGTTGATGATTGTGATAATGATAATGATAAAGGTAATGATAATGGTGATGATTATGATGTCTTAATAACGACGACGATAATGATGATTATTATGATGATGGTGGTAAAGATGGTGATGATAATAATGATGATGATGATAATGATGATGATGATGATAATGATGATGAGGATATATTGATAGGCTTCGGCCACGTGGCTTGCATACTATATGTGACGTATAGTATACCACGGCACATTGGCACTGTGTAGAATAGTACTGAAGAATATGTCATTAAAATGGTATGTACTGAAATGACTTTCTTTGCCATTATCTTGGCCTTTTTTGTTTTTTTTTATATGCCGTATTTGGTATCATACGAAAGAGCATTTCATAGCGGTCATTTTGAGACCACTTTCATATTTTTATGACAATCCTATCGGAGCGTGTGATGCATAGTAGTTTTATAGGACAAAATGGCGTCTAAAATGTCACGCTTGACCATAGAGATATGTATCTCTATGCGCTTGACCGATTTTAAAAATCCGGCTTCAAGATTCTCTTCATTTTGCCTCAAAGAATGTGCCTGCCAAATTTCAAGAAAAATAAAGATCGTTCAGGGGGCCAAAGTTGGGATCCCGATTTGCCCCATAGACAATACGTGTAATGCATGGGCGGAAACTGTGCAGGATCCGTATTATGACCTGACTTAAATCGCGATTTACTGAAAATTTTCTGTGAGACCTTATACCGTGTTTGGTATCCCCCAGAAGGGAATTTCATTGCGGTCATTTTGAGCCAACTGCCGTTAGGGCGCCATTTAAAATAAGCATATTATTAAATAATATATTGTGCAGGGTAAATTGAGGTTTTTACCACGCCACATCGGCTTTGCGTAGAATTGTATTGAAGAAAATGTCGTTAAATGGCATGTACTTAAATGGCTTTATTTGCTAATAACTGGGCTCTTTTTTGTTCTCTATGTGCCGTATTTGGTATCATACGAAAGAGCATTTCATGGACGTCATTTTGGGACCACTTTCATATTTTTATGACAATCCTATCGAAGCGTATGATGCATGAAAGATTTATACAACAAAATGGCGTCTAAAATGTCACGCTTGACCGATTTTCAAAATCCGGCTTCGAGATTCTCTTCATTTTGCCTCGAAGAATGTGCCTGCCAAATTTCAAGAAAAATAAAGATCGTTCAGGGGGCCAAAGTTGGGATCCCGATTTTCCCCATAGACAATACGTGTAATGCACAAAATGGCATCTAAAATGTGACGCTTGACCGATTTTAAAAAATCCGGCTTCGAGATTCTCTTCATTTTGCCTCAAAGAATGTGCCTGCAAATTTTCAAGAAAAATAAAGATCGTTCAGAGGGCCAAAAGCGGGATCCCGATTTGCCCCATAGACAATACGTGTAATGCATGGGCGGAAACTCTGCAGGATCCGTATTATGACCTGACTTAAATCGCCATTTACTGAAAATTTTCTGCGAGACCCTATACCGTGTTTGGTATCTCTGAGAAGGGAATTTCATTGCGGTCATTTTGAGCTGAATGTCATTAGTGCGCCATTTAAAATAAGCATATTACGCCATATTATGTAATGCATATTAATTTGAGATTTTTTGCGATAACTTCGTGATGACGTCATCAATTTTTACCAAATTCAGCTGACAGTTGTCAAATACATTGATACACACACCTACCAAGTTTCAAAGATGTAGGTTTAAATTTCGCAATTTTAGAGCAAGTTGAAGTTATTTCGGCATTTCCGTAAATTTCATGATTTTTACGAGCAATTTTCGCCAAGTTGGTCTGTGATAAGGTATATATTTTTTCAGTTGGCTGAATAGAGTATATCTTGAAACACGTAAATCCAAAAAAGGGTACGGTTTTAGCCAGGCATGATGGAGATACGGCCACAAGAAAAAAGCCATTTTGGAAACTTTAGAGGGCGCTATTTTTACTATGCCGAATCATTGAAGCATGAAACTGATTAGGGATGTGTGCAATGACAAGATAAAGCCACAGTGAAAATTTGAGACAAAAATGACTTGATATGAGGAAGTTATGGCAATTTTTCAAATTCGGGAATGAATATTTTAAGAATTTTAATGTTTTTTAATGTTGCCGATTTCGGATTTGAATTTAGAGTATGAAGATGAAATTTTGAAGGTTAGGTAAAAAAAAGAAAATTTAAGAACAAGTCTTACTCTATATAGAGCACTTTGTTAGAAGTCTGTAGCATGTAGGATAGTGGAGATAGGCAAGAAGAAAGAAAGACATGAAAATGGCCCGAAAATGGACAAAATGGCGCCTGGATGTTCATGCATGAGTGATTTCGGAAAATGAAGAGTTAGGTGCGCAACAAGACATGGCAAGGAAGATGGCTATGAAATTTGAAATGAAATGGACGAGAGGAAGGGACCTAATTAGGAGGAACAAGCACTACGTGCAAAATGAATAGGAGTTTGAGGTAAGAAGATCAAGAAGAAGAAGACTAGAACTGCAATCGTATCGGAACGATGTGCATGCAATGTCGTCCGTATCTCTTATTTTGTTGAGAAGTTGACAGGTGAAATATAAAGTTATGCATGTTAAAACATGATATCAGATAAGATGGGAGAAGATAATGCATACTGTAAAATTAGGAGATGATAGAATCGTTAAAACAAGAAACAACGAACAAAAAACAAAGAATGATGATAATGGTGATGACAATGATGATGATGGTGATGATGGTAATGGTGGTGATGATGATAATAATGATGATGGTTATAATGATGATTATGATGATGGTTATGATGATAATGCTGATGATTATGATGATGATGATGATCATGATTATGATGATGATGATATAATGGTGATGGTGATCATGATGATTATGATGATATAATGATGATATAATAATGGTGATGCTGATCATGATTATGATGATATAATGATGATGATGATGATGATGATATTGATCGATATGTTGATAATGATGATGATGATGATGATATAATAATGATGACGATGGTGAGCATTATTATGATATAATGATGATAATGGTGATGAAATAATAATGATGATAATGGTGATGATGATAATGACGATGATGATGATGATATAATAATAATGATGATGGTGGTGCATGCCCTGACCCAAATGGCTTTCTACAGGCTCCAGTCTACATGGCCTCAACACAATGAAGCATAGTAAACCACGCGCATCACTTTCGGGTTGTGCGGTATTTAACATAAGGAAAGGAAGAAATCAAAGATCATAGAACAATGACAGTAGGGTAAAACATAGAAAGACAAGATGACAAAGAATAACATAGGGAAAGGTAGTAGGATAACATGCCTTCCCATAGCCTCTGGCCACGTGGCTTCCACACTATACGTGACGCATAGTATACCAGGCCACATCGGCTTTGCGTAGAATTGTATTGAAGAAAATGTCGTTAAATGGCATGTACTGAAATGGCTTTATTTGCTAATAACTGGGCTCTTTTTTGTTCTCTATGTGCCGTATTTGGTATCATACGAAAGAGCATTTCATGGCCGTCATTTTGGGACCACTTTCATATTTTTATGACAATCCTATCGAAGCGTATGATGCATGAAAGATTTATACAACAAAATGGCGTCTAAAATGTCACGCTTGACCGATTTTAAAAATCCGGCTTCGAGATTCTCTTCATTTTGCATAAAAGAATGTGCCTGCCAAATTTCAAGAAAAATAAAGATCGTTCAGGGGGCCAAAGTTGGGATCCCGATTTTCCCCATAGACAATACGTGTAATGCACAAAATGGCATCTAAAATGTGACGCTTGACCGATTTTAAAAAATCCGGCTTCGAGATTCTCTTCATTTTGCCTCAAAGAATGTGCCTGCAAATTTTCAAGAAAAATAAAGATCGTTCAGAGGGCCAAAAGCGGGATCCCGATTTGCCCCATAGACAATACGTGTAATGCATGGGCGGAAACTCTGCAGGATCCGTATTATGACCTGACTTAAATCGCCATTTACTGAAAATTTTCTGTGAGACCCTATACCGTGTTTGGTATCTCTGAGAAGGGAATTTCATTGCGGTCATTTTGAGCTGAATGTCATTAGTGCACCATTTAAAATGAGCATATTACGCCATATTATGTAATGCATATTAATTTGAGATGTTTTGCGATAACTTCGTGATGACGTCATCAATTTTTACCAAATTTAGCTGACAGTTGTCAAATACATTGATGCACACACCTACCAAGTTTCAAAGATGTAGGTTTAAATTTCGCAATTTTAGAGCAAGTTGAAGTTATTTCGGCATTTCCGTAAATTTCATGATTTTTACGAGCAATTTTCGCCAAGTTGGTCTGTGATAAGGTATATATTTTTTCAGTTGGCTGAATAGAGTATATCTTGAAGCACCTAAATCCAAAAAAGGGTACGGTTTTAGCCAGGCATGATGGAGATACGGCCACAAGAAAATAGCCATTTTGGAAACTTTAGAGGGCGCTATTTTTATTATGCCGAATCATTGAAGCATGAAACTGATCAGGGATGTGTGCAATGACAAGATAAAGCCACAGTGAAAATTTGAGACAAAAATGACTTGATATGAGGAAGTTATGGCAATTTTTCAAATTCGGGAATGAATATTTGAAGAATTTTAATGTTTTTTAATGTTACCGATTTCGGATTCGAATTTAGAGTATGAAGATGAAATTTTGAAGGTTAGGTAAAAAAAAGAAAGTTGAAGAACAAGTCTTACTCTATATAGAGCACTTTGTAAGAAGTCTGTAGCATGTAGGATAGTGGAGATAGGCAAGAAGAAAGAAAGACATGAAAATGGCCCGAAAATAGACAAAATGGCGCCTGGATGTTCATGCATGAGTGATTTCGGAAAATGAAGAGTTAGGTGCACAACAACACATGGCAAGGAAGATGGCTATGAAATTTGAAATGAAATGGACGAGAGGAAGGGACCTAATTAGGAGGAACAAGCACTACGTGCAAAATGAATAGGAGTTTGAGGTAAGAAGATCAAGAAGAAGACTAGAACTGCAATCGTATCGGAACGATGTGCATGCAATGTCGTCCGTATCTCTTATTTTGTTGAGAAGTTGACAGGTGAAATATAAAGTTATGCATGTTAAAACATGATATAAGATAAGATGGGAGAAGATAATGCATACTGTAAAATTAGGAGATGATAGAATCGTTAAAACAAGAAACAACGAACAAAAAACAAAGAATGATGATAATGGTGATGACAATGATGATGATGATGGTGATGATGGTAATGATGGGTGTTGATGATAATAATGATGATGGTTATAATGATGATTATGATGATGGTGATGATGATAATGCTGATGATTATGATGATGATGATGATCATGATTATGATGATGATATAATGGTGATGGTGATCATGATGATTATGATGATATAATGATGATATAATAATGGTGATGCTGATCATGATTATGATGATATAATGATGATGATGATGATGATGATGATGTTAATATATATGTTGATAATGTTGATGATGATGATGATGATATAATAATGATGACGATGGTGAGCATTATTATGATATAATGATGATAATGGTGATGAAATAATAATGATGATTATGGTGATGATGATAATGACGATGATGATGATGATATAATAATAATGATGATGATGGTGGTGCATGCCCTGACCCAAATGGCTTTCTACAGGCTCCAGTCTACATGGCCTCAACACAATGAAGTATAGTAAACCACGCGCGTCACTTTGGGGTTGTGCGGTATTTAACTTAAGGAAAGGAAGAAATCAAAGATCATAGAACAATGACAGTAGGGTAAAACATAGAAAGACAAGATGACAAAGAATAATATAGGGAAAGGTAGTAGGATAATATGCCTTTCCATAGCCTCTGGCCACGTGGCTTCCACACTATACGTGATGCATAGTATACCAGGCCACATCGGCTTTGCGTAGAATTGTATTGAAGAAAATGTCGTTAAATGGCATGTACTGAAATGACTTTCTTTGCCATTATCTTGGCCTTTTTTGTTTTTTTTTATATGCCGTATTTGGTATCATACGAAAGAGCATTTCATGGCCGTCATTTTGGGACCACTTTCATATTTTTATGACAATCCTATCGAAGCGTATGATGCAAGAAAGATTTATACAACAAAATGGCGTCTAAAATGTCACGCTTGACCGATTTTCAAAATCCAGCTTCGAGATTCTCTTCATTTTGCCTCGAAGAATGTGCCTGCCAAATTTCAAGAAAAATTAAGATCGTTCAGGGGGCCAAAGTTGGGATCCCGATTTTCCCCATAGACAATACGTGTAATGCACAAAATGGCATCTAAAATGTGACGCTTGACCGATTTTAAAAAATCCGGCTTCGAGATTCTCTTCATTTTGCCTCAAAGAATGTGCCTGCAAATTTTCAAGAAAAATAAAGATCGTTCAGAGGGCCAAAAGCGGGATCCCGATTTGCCCCATAGACAATACGTGTAATGCATGGGCGGAAACTCTGCAGGATCCGTATTATGACCTGACTTAAATCGCGATTTACTGAAAATTTTCTGTGAGACCCTATACCGTGTTTGGTATCTCTGAGAAGGGAATTTCATTGCGGTCATTTTGAGCTGAATGTCATTAGTGCACCATTTAAAATGAGCATATTACGCCATATTATGTAATGCATATTAATTTGAGATGTTTTGCGATAACTTCGTGATGACGTCATCAATTTTTACCAAATTGAGCTGACAGTTGTCAAATACATTGATACACACACCTACCAAGTTTCAAAGATGTAGGTTTAAATTTCGCAATTTTAGAGCAAGTTGAAGTTATTTCGGCATTTCCGTAAATTTCATGATTTTTACGAGCAATTTTCGCCAAGTTGGTCTGTGATAAGGTATATATTTTTTCAGTTGGCTGAAAAGAGTATATTTTGAAGCACCTAAATCCAAAAAAGGGTACGGGTTTAGCCAGGCATGATGGAGATATGGCCACATGAAAAAAGCCATTTTGTAAACTTTAGAGGGCGCTATTTCTATTATGCCGAATCACTGAAGCATGAAACTGATAAGGAATGTGTGCAATGATAAGATACAGCCACGGTGAGAATTTCAGAGAAAAATGACTTAATATAAGGAAGTTATGACAATTTTTCAAATTTGGGAATGAATATTTCATGAAATTATGTGTTTTTTAATGAACCCGATTTCGGATTTGAATTTAGATTATGAAGATGAAATTTTGAAGGTTGGGTTAAAAAAAGAAAGTTGAAGAGCAAGTCTTACTCTATCTAGAGCACTTTGTTAGAAGTCTGTAGCATGTAGGATAGTGGAGATAGGCTTGATGAAAAAAAGGCATGAAAATGGCCCGAAAATGAACAAAATGGCGCCTGGATGTTCATGCATGAGTGATTTCGGAAAATGAAGAGTCAGGTGCACAACTAGGCATGGCAATGAATATGGCTATGAAATTTGAAATGAAATGGACTTGAGGAAGGGACCTAATTACGAAACACAAAAGATACGTGCAAAGTCAATACGTTTTCGAGGTAAGAAGAAGACAAAGAAGAAGAAGAAGAAAAGGAATGTGCAGAACGCGAACGGAAATAAGGCAATGTCGAGGACGACATTGCAAAGAAGAAGAAGAAGAAGAAGAAGAATAGGAAAGTCAGAACGCGAACGGAAACAGGTCAATGTCGTAGTACGACATTGCAAAGACTAGAACTGCAATCGTATCGGCACGATGTGCATGCAATGTCGTCCGTATCTTCTATTTTTTTTGAAAAGTTGACATGTGAAATATAAAGTTATGCATGTTGAAACATGATATCAGATAAGACGGGAGAAAATAATGCATACTGTTAAACTAGGAGATGATAGAAAAATGAAAACAAGAAAAAAGAACAAAAAATCAAAGAATGATGATAATGGTGATGACAATGAGGATGATGGTGATGATGGTAATGGTGGTGTTGATGATGATGGTGTTGATGATTGTGATGATATGATAATGGTAATGATGATAAAGATCGATAATTATAAAATGATGATGATGGTGATATTGATAATGGTGATGATGATTGAGATGATATGATGATGATGATATAATCATGGTGATGATGATAATGATGATAATGATGATAAAATGATGATGATGATGGTGATGATAATGGTGATGATGATGGTGATGATGATATTGATGATATAATGATGATGAAAATGGTAATGACGATGATATAATGATTGTGATAAAGATAATGGTGATGATGATGGTGATGATGATGACGATGATGGTGATGACGATGATGGTGGCGCACGCCCTGACCCAAATGGCTTTCCACACGCTCCAGTCCACATGGCCTCAAAACAATGAAGCATAGTAAACTACGCACGGCACTTTGGGGTTGTGCGGTATTTAACATAAGGAAAGGAAGAAATCAAAGATCATAGAACAATGACAGTAGGGTAAAACATAGAAAGACAAGATGACAAAGAATAACATAGGGAAAGGTAGAAGGATAAAATGCCTTTCCATAGCCTCTGGCCACGTGGCTTCCACACTATATGTGACGCAGAGTATACCAGGCCACATCGGCTTTGCGTAGAATTGTATTGAAGAAAATGTCGTTAAATGGCATGTACTGAAATGGCTTTATTTGCTAATAACTGGGCTCTTTTTTGTTCTTTATTTGCCGTATTTGGTATCATACGAAAGAGCATTTCATGGCCGTCATTTTGGGACCACTTTCATATTTTTATGGCAATCCTCTCGAAGCGTGTGATGCATGATAATTTATAGAACAAAATGGCGTCTAAAATGTCACGCTTGACCGATTTTAAAAATCCGGCTTCGAGATTCTCTTCATTTTGCCTCAAAGAATATTCCTGCAAAATTTCAAGAAAAATAAAGATCGTTCAGGGGGCCAAAGTTGGGATCCCGATTTGCCCCATAGACAATACGTGTAATGCATGGGCGGAAACTCTGCAGGATCCGTATTATGACCTGACTTAAATCGCGATTTACTGAAAATTTTCTGTGAGACCATATACCGTGTTTGGTATCCCCGAAAAGGGAATTTCATTGCAGTCATTTTGAGCCGACTGCCGTTAGGGCGCCATTTAAAATAAGCATATTATTAAATAATATGTTGTGCAGGGTAAATTGAGGTTTTTACCACGCCACATCGGCTTTGCGTAGAATTGTATTGAAGAAAATGTCGTTAAATGGCATGTACTGAAATGGCTTTATTTGCTAATAACTGGGCTCTTTTTTGTTCTTTATGAGCCGTATTTGGTATCATACGAAAGAGCATTTCATGGCCGTCATTTTGGGACCACTTTCATATTTTTATGACAATCCTATCGAAGCGTGTGATGCATGATAATTTATAGAACATAATGGCGTCTAAAATGTCACGCTAGACCGATTTTAAAAATCCGGCTTCGAGATTCTCTTCATTTTGCCTCAAAGAATATGCCTGCAAAATATCAAGAAAAATAAAGATCGTTCAGGGGGCCAAAGTTGGGATCCCGATTTGCCCCATAGACAATACGTGTAATGCACAAAATGGCATCTAAAATGTGACGCTTGACCGATTTTAAAAACATCCGGCTTCGAGACTCTCTTCATTTTGCCTCAAAGAATATGCCTGCAAAATTTCAAGAAAAATAAAGATCGTTCAGGGGGCCAAAGTTGGGATCCCGATTTGCCCCATAGACAATACGTGTAATGCATGGGCGGAAACTCTGAAGGATCCGTATTATGACCTGACTTAAATCGCGATTTACTGAAAAATTTCTGTGAGACCATATACCGTGTTTGGTATCCCCGAAAAGGGAATTTCATTGCAGTCATTTCGAGCCGACTGCCGTTAGGGCGCCATTTAAAATAAGCATATTATTAAATAATATGTTGTGCAGGGTAAATTGAGGTTTTTACCACGCCACATCGGCTTTGCGTAGAATTGTATTGAAGAAAATGTCATTAAATGGCATGTACTGAAATGGCTTTATTTGCTAATAACTGGGCTCTTTTTGTTTTTTATGTGCCGTATTTGGTATCATACGAAAGAGCATTTCATGGCCGTCATTTTGGGACCACTTTCATATTTTTATGACAATCCTATCGAAGCGTGTGATGCATGATAATTTATAGAACAAAATGGCGTCTAAAATGTCACGCTAGACCGATTTTAAAAATCCGGCTTCGAGATTCTCTTCATTTTGCCTCAAAGAATATGCCTGCAAAATTTCAAGAAAAATAAAGATCGTTCAGGGGGCCAAAGTTGGGATCCCGATTTGCCCCATAGACAATACGTGTAATGCACAAAATGGCATCTAAAATGTGACGCTTGACCGATTTTAAAAAATCCGGCTTCGAGATTCTCTTCATTTTGCCTCAAAGAATGTGCCTGCAAAATTTCAAGAAAAGTAAAGATCGTTCAGGGGGCAAAGTTGGGATCCCGATTTGCCCCATAGACAATACGTGTAATGCATGGGCGGAAACTCTGCAGGATCCGTATTATGACCTGACTTAAATCGCGATTTACTGAAAATTTTCTGTGAGACCCTATACCGTGTTTGGTATCTCTGAGAAGGGAATTTCATTGCGGTCATTTTGAGCTGAATGTCATTAGTGCGCCATTTAAAATAAGCATATTACGCCATATTATGAAATGCATATTAATTTGAGATTTTTTGCGATAACTTCATGATGACGTCTTTAATTTTTACCAAATTTAACTGACAGTTGTCAAATACATTGATACACACACCTACCAAGTTTCAAAGATGTAGGTTTAAATTTCGCAATTTTAGAGCAAGTTGAAGTTATTTCGGCATTTCCGTAAATTTCATGATTTTTACGAGCAATTTTCGCCAAGTTGGTCTGTGATAAGGTATATATTTTTTCAGTTGGCTGAATAGAGTATATCTTGAAGCACCTAAATCCAAAAAAGGGTACGGTTTTAGCCAGGCATGATGGAGATACGGCCACAAGATAATAGCCATTTTGGAAACTTTAGAGGGCGCTATTTTTATTATGCCGAATCATTAAAGCATGAAACTGATCAGAGATGTGTGCAATGACAAGATAAAGCCACAGTGAAAATTTGAGACAAAAATGACTTGATATGAGGAAGTTATGGCAATTTTTCAAATTCGGGAATGAATATTTGAAGAATTTTAATGTTTTTAAATGTTGCCGATTTTGGATTTGAATTTAGAGTATGAAGATGAAATTTTAAAGGTTAGGTAAAAGAAAGAGTTGAAGAACAAGTCTTGCTCTATATAGAGCATTTTGTTAGAAGTCTGTAGCATGTAGGATAGTGGAGATAGGCAAGAAGAAAGAAAGACATGAAAATGGCCCGAAAATGGACAAAATGGCGCCTGGATGTTCATGCATGAGTGATTTCGGAAAATGAAGAGTCAGGTGCACAACTAGACATGGCAAGGAAGATGGCTATGAAATTTGAAATGAAATGGACGAGAGGAAGGGACCTAATTAGGAGGAACAAGCACTACGTGCAAAATGAATAGGAGTTTGAGGTAAGAAGATCAAGAAGAAGAAGACTAGAACTGCAATCGTATCGGAACGATGTGCATGCAATGTCGTCCGTATCTCTTATTTTGTTGAGAAGTTGACAGGTGAAATATAAAGTTATGCATGTTAAAACATGATATCAGATTAGATGGGAGAAGATAATGCATACTGCAAAATTAGGAGATGATAGAATCGTTAAAACAAGAAACAACGAACAAAAAACAAAGAATGATGATAATGGTGATGACAATGATGATGATGATGGTGATGATGGTAATGGTGGTGTTGATGATAATAATGATGATAGTTATAATGATGATTATGATGATGGTGATGATGATGATAATGCTGATGATTATGATGATGATGATGATCATGATTATGATGATGATATAATGGTGATGGTGATCATGATGATTATGATGATATAATGATGATATAATAATGGTGATGCTGATCATGATTATGATGATATAATGATGATGATGATGATGATGTTGATCGATATGTTGATAATGTTGATGATGATGATGATGATATAATAATGGTGACGATGGTGAGCATTATTATGATATAATGATGATAATGGTGATGAAATAATGATGATAATGGTGATGATGATAATGACGATGATGATGATGATATAATAATAATGATGATGATGGTGGTGCATGCCCTGACCCAAATGGCTTTCTACAGGCTCCAGTCTACATGGCCTCAACACAATGAAGCATAGTAAACCACGCGCATCACTTTGGGGTTGTGCGGTATTTAACATAAGGAAAGGAAGAAATCAAAGATCATAGAACAATGACAGTAGGGTAAAACATAGAAAGACAAGATGACAAAGAATAACATAGGGAAAGGTAGTAGGATAAAATGCCTTTCCATAGCCTCTGGCCACGTGGCTTCCACACTATACGTGACGCATAGTATACCACGCCACATCGGCTTTGCGTAGAATTGTATTGAAGAAAATGTCGTTAAATGGCATGTATTGAAATGGTTTTATTTGCTAATAACTGGGCTCTTTTTTGTTCTTTATGTGCCGTATTTGGTATCATACGAAAGAGCATTTCATGGCCGTCATTTTGGGACCACTTTCATATTTTTATGACAATCCTATCGAAGCGTGTGATGCATGATGATTTATAGAACAAAATGGCGTCTAAAATGTCACGCTTGACCGATTTTAAAAATCCGGCTTCGAGATTCTCTTCATTTTGCCTCGAAGAATGTGCCTGCCAAATTTCAAGAAAAATTAAGATCGTTCAGGGGGCCAAAGTTGGGATCCCGATTTTCCCCATAGACAATACGTGTAATGCACAAAATGGCATCTAAAATGTGACGCTTGACCGATTTTAAAAAATCCGGCTTCGAGATTCTCTTCATTTTGCCTCAAAGAATGTGCCTGCAAATTTTCAAGAAAAATAAAGATCGTTCAGAGGGCCAAAAGCGGGATCCCGATTTGCCCCATAGACAATACGTGTAATGCATGGGCGGAAACTCTGCAGGATCCGTATTATGACCTGACTTAAATCGCGATTTACTGAAAATTTTCTGTGAGACCCTATACCGTGTTTGGTATCTCTGAGAAGGGAATTTCATTGCGGTCATTTTGAGCTGAATGTCATTAGTGCACCATTTAAAATGAGCATATTACGCCATATTATGTAATGCATATTAATTTGAGATGTTTTGCGATAACTTCGTGATGACGTCATCAATTTTTACCAAATTGAGCTGACAGTTGTCAAATACATTGATACACACACCTACCAAGTTTCAAAGATGTAGGTTTAAATTTCGCAATTTTAGAGCAAGTTGAAGTTATTTCGGCATTTCCGTAAATTTCATGATTTTTACGAGCAATTTTCGCCAAGTTGGTCTGTGATAAGGTATATATTTTTTCAGTTGGCTGAAAAGAGTATATTTTGAAGCACCTAAATCCAAAAAAGGGTACGGGTTTAGCCAGGCATGATGGAGATATGGCCACATGAAAAAAGCCATTTTGTAAACTTTAGAGGGCGCTATTTCTATTATGCCGAATCACTGAAGCATGAAACTGATAAGGAATGTGTGCAATGATAAGATACAGCCACGGTAAGAATTTCAGAGAAAAATGACTTAATATAAGGAAGTTATGACAATTTTTCAAATTTGGGAATGAATATTTCATGAAATTATGTGTTTTTTAATGAACCCGATTTCGGATTTGAATTTAGATTATGAAGATGAAATTTTGAAGGTTGGGTTAAAAAAAGAAAGTTGAAGAGCAAGTCTTACTCTATCTAGAGCACTTTGTTAGAAGTCTGTAGCATGTAGGATAGTGGAGATAGGCTTGATGAAAAAAAGGCATGAAAATGGCCCGAAAATGAACAAAATGGCGCCTGGATGTTCATGCATGAGTGATTTCGGAAAATGAAGAGTCAGGTGCACAACTAGGCATGGCAATGAATATGGCTATGAAATTTGAAATGAAATGGACTTGAGGAAGGGACCTAATTACGAAACACAAAAGATACGTGCAAAGTCAATACGTTTTCGAGGTAAGAAGAAGACAAAGAAGAAGAAGAAGAAAAGGAATGTGCAGAACGCGAACGGAAATAAGGCAATGTCGAGGACGACATTGCAAAGAAGAAGAAGAAGAAGAAGAAGAATAGGAAAGTCAGAACGCGAACGGAAACAGGTCAATGTCGTAGTACGACATTGCAAAGACTAGAACTGCAATCGTATCGGCACGATGTGCATGCAATGTCGTCCGTATCTTCTATTTTTTTTGAAAAGTTGACATGTGAAATATAAAGTTATGCATGTTGAAACATGATATCAGATAAGACGGGAGAAAATAATGCATACTGTTAAACTAGGAGATGATAGAAAAATGAAAACAAGAAAAAAGAACAAAAAATCAAAGAATGATGATAATGGTGATGACAATGAGGATGATGGTGATGATGGTAATGGTGGTGTTGATGATTGTGATGATATGATAATGGTAATGATGATAAAGATCGATAATTATAAAATGATGATGATGGTGATATTGATAATGGTGATGATGATTGAGATGATATGATGATGATGATATAATCATGGTGATGATGATAATGATGATAATGATGATAAAATGATGATGATGATGGTGATGATAATGGTGATGATGATGGTGATGATGATATTGATGATATAATGATGATGAAAATGGTAATGACGATGATATAATGATTGTGATAAAGATAATGGTGATGATGATGGTGATGATGATGACGATGATGGTGATGACGATGATGGTGGCGCACGCCCTGACCCAAATGGCTTTCCACACGCTCCAGTCCACATGGCCTCAAAACAATGAAGCATAGTAAACTACGCACGGCACTTTGGGGTTGTGCGGTATTTAACATAAGGAAAGGAAGAAATCAAAGATCATAGAACAATGACAGTAGGGTAAAACATAGAAAGACAAGATGACAAAGAATAACATAGGGAAAGGTAGAAGGATAAAATGCCTTTCCATAGCCTCTGGCCACGTGGCTTCCACACTATATGTGACGCAGAGTATACCAGGCCACATCGGCTTTGCGTAGAATTGTATTGAAGAAAATGTCGTTAAATGGCATGTACTGAAATGGCTTTATTTGCTAATAACTGGGCTCTTTTTTGTTCTTTATTTGCCGTATTTGGTATCATACGAAAGAGCATTTCATGGCCGTCATTTTGGGACCACTTTCATATTTTTATGGCAATCCTCTCGAAGCGTGTGATGCATGATAATTTATAGAACAAAATGGCGTCTAAAATGTCACGCTTGACCGATTTTAAAAATCCGGCTTCGAGATTCTCTTCATTTTGCCTCAAAGAATATTCCTGCAAAATTTCAAGAAAAATAAAGATCGTTCAGGGGGCCAAAGTTGGGATCCCGATTTGCCCCATAGACAATACGTGTAATGCATGGGCGGAAACTCTGCAGGATCCGTATTATGACCTGACTTAAATCGCGATTTACTGAAAATTTTCTGTGAGACCATATACCGTGTTTGGTATCCCCGAAAAGGGAATTTCATTGCAGTCATTTTGAGCCGACTGCCGTTAGGGCGCCATTTAAAATAAGCATATTATTAAATAATATGTTGTGCAGGGTAAATTGAGGTTTTTACCACGCCACATCGGCTTTGCGTAGAATTGTATTGAAGAAAATGTCGTTAAATGGCATGTACTGAAATGGCTTTATTTGCTAATAACTGGGCTCTTTTTTGTTCTTTATGAGCCGTATTTGGTATCATACGAAAGAGCATTTCATGGCCGTCATTTTGGGACCACTTTCATATTTTTATGACAATCCTATCGAAGCGTGTGATGCATGATAATTTATAGAACATAATGGCGTCTAAAATGTCACGCTAGACCGATTTTAAAAATCCGGCTTCGAGATTCTCTTCATTTTGCCTCAAAGAATATGCCTGCAAAATATCAAGAAAAATAAAGATCGTTCAGGGGGCCAAAGTTGGGATCCCGATTTGCCCCATAGACAATACGTGTAATGCACAAAATGGCATCTAAAATGTGACGCTTGACCGATTTTAAAAAATCCGGCTTCGAGACTCTCTTCATTTTGCCTCAAAGAATATGCCTGCAAAATTTCAAGAAAAATAAAGATCGTTCAGGGGGCCAAAGTTGGGATCCCGATTTGCCCCATAGACAATACGTGTAATGCATGGGCGGAAACTCTGAAGGATCCGTATTATGACCTGACTTAAATCGCGATTTACTGAAAAATTTCTGTGAGACCATATACCGTGTTTGGTATCCCCGAAAAGGGAATTTCATTGCAGTCATTTCGAGCCGACTGCCGTTAGGGCGCCATTTAAAATAAGCATATTATTAAATAATATGTTGTGCAGGGTAAATTGAGGTTTTTACCACGCCACATCGGCTTTGCGTAGAATTGTATTGAAGAAAATGTCATTAAATGGCATGTACTGAAATGGCTTTATTTGCTAATAACTGGGCTCTTTTTGTTTTTTATGTGCCGTATTTGGTATCATACGAAAGAGCATTTCATGGCCGTCATTTTGGGACCACTTTCATATTTTTATGACAATCCTATCGAAGCGTGTGATGCATGATAATTTATAGAACAAAATGGCGTCTAAAATGTCACGCTAGACCGATTTTAAAAATCCGGCTTCG
Organism: Heliocidaris tuberculata; assembly: GCA_025618425.1. NCBI lineage: Eukaryota > Metazoa > Echinodermata > Echinoidea > Camarodonta > Echinometridae > Heliocidaris > Heliocidaris tuberculata. The sequence continues at coordinate 17,074,788 of CM046842.1, read as the reverse complement.
AGATTCTCTTCATTTTGCCTCAAAGAATATGCCTGCAAAATTTCAAGAAAAATAAAGATCGTTCAGGGGGCCAAAGTTGGGATCCCGATTTGCCCCATAGACAATACGTGTAATGCACAAAATGGCATCTAAAATGTGACGCTTGACCGATTTTAAAAAATCCGGCTTCGAGATTCTCTTCATTTTGCCTCAAAGAATGTGCCTGCAAAATTTCAAGAAAAGTAAAGATCGTTCAGGGGGGCAAAGTTGGGATCCCGATTTGCCCCATAGACAATACGTGTAATGCATGGGCGGAAACTGTGCAGGATCCGTATTATGACCTGACTTAAATCGCGATTTACTGAAAATTTTCTGTGAGACCCTATACCGTGTTTGGTATCTCTGAGAAGGGAATTTCATTGCGGTCATTTTGAGCTGAATGTCATTAGTGCGCCATTTAAAATAAGCATATTACGCCATATTATGAAATGCATATTAATTTGAGATTTTTTGCGATAACTTCATGATGACGTCTTTAATTTTTACCAAATTTAACTGACAGTTGTCAAATACATTGATACACACACCTACCAAGTTTCAAAGATGTAGGTTTAAATTTCGCAATTTTAGAGCAAGTTGAAGTTATTTCGGCATTTCCGTAAATTTCATGATTTTTACGAGCAATTTTCGCCAAGTTGGTCTGTGATAAGGTATATATTTTTTCAGTTGGCTGAATAGAGTATATCTTGAAGCACCTAAATCCAAAAAAGGGTACGGTTTTAGCCAGGCATGATGGAGATACGGCCACAAGATAATAGCCATTTTGGAAACTTTAGAGGGCGCTATTTTTATTATGCCGAATCATTAAAGCATGAAACTGATCAGAGATGTGTGCAATGACAAGATAAAGCCACAGTGAAAATTTGAGACAAAAATGACTTGATATGAGGAAGTTATGGCAATTTTTCAAATTCGGGAATGAATATTTGAAGAATTTTAATGTTTTTAAATGTTGCCGATTTTGGATTTGAATTTAGAGTATGAAGATGAAATTTTAAAGGTTAGGTAAAAGAAAGAAGTTGAAGAACAAGTCTTGCTCTATATAGAGCATTTTGTTAGAAGTCTGTAGCATGTAGGATAGTGGAGATAGGCAAGAAGAAAGAAAGACATGAAAATGGCCCGAAAATGGACAAAATGGCGCCTGGATGTTCATGCATGAGTGATTTCGGAAAATGAAGAGTCAGGTGCACAACTAGACATGGCAAGGAAGATGGCTATGAAATTTGAAATGAAATGGACGAGAGGAAGGGACCTAATTAGGAGGAACAAGCACTACGTGCAAAATGAATAGGAGTTTGAGGTAAGAAGATCAAGAAGAAGAAGACTAGAACTGCAATCGTATCGGAACGATGTGCATGCAATGTCGTCCGTATCTCTTATTTTGTTGAGAAGTTGACAGGTGAAATATAAAGTTATGCATGTTAAAACATGATATCAGATAAGATGGGAGAAGATAATGCATACTGCAAAATTAGGAGATGATAGAATCGTTAAAACAAGAAACAACGAACAAAAAACAAAGAATGATGATAATGGTGATGACAATGATGATGATGATGGTGATGATGGTAATGGTGGTGTTGATGATAATAATGATGATAGTTATAATGATGATTATGATGATGGTGATGATGATGATAATGCTGATGATTATGATGATGATGATGATCATGATTATGATGATGATGATAATGGTGATGGTGATCATGATGATTATGATGATATAATGATGATATAATAATGGTGATGCTGATCATGATTATGATGATATAATGATGATGATGATGATGATGTTGATCGATATGTTGATAATGTTGATGATGATGATGATGATATAATAATGGTGACGATGGTGAGCATTATTATGATATAATGATGATAATGGTGATGAAATAATGATGATAATGGTGATGATGATAATGACGATGATGATGATGATATAATAATAATGATGATGATGGTGGTGCATGCCCTGACCCAAATGGCTTTCTACAGGCTCCAGTCTACATGGCCTCAACACAATGAAGCATAGTAAACCACGCGCATCACTTTGGGGTTGTGCGGTATTTAACATAAGGAAAGGAAGAAATCAAAGATCATAGAACAATGACAGTAGGGTAAAACATAGAAAGACAAGATGACAAAGAATAACATAGGGAAAGGTAGTAGGATAAAATGCCTTTCCATAGCCTCTGGCCACGTGGCTTCCACACTATACGTGACGCATAGTATACCACGCCACATCGGCTTTGCGTAGAATTGTATTGAAGAAAATGTCGTTAAATGGCATGTATTGAAATGGTTTTATTTGCTAATAACTGGGCTCTTTTTTCTTCTTTATGTGCCGTATTTGGTATCATACGAAAGAGCATTTCATGGCCGTCATTTTGGGACCACTTTCATATTTTTATGACAATCCTATCGAAGCGTGTGATGCATGATAATTTATAGAACAAAATGGCGTCTAAAATGTCACGCTTGACCGATTTTAAAAATCCGGCTTCGAGATTCTCTTCATTTTGCCTCGAAGAATGTGCCTGCCAAATTTCAAGAAAAATTAAGATCGTTCAGGGGGCCAAAGTTGGGATCCCGATTTTCCCCATAGACAATACGTGTAATGCACAAAATGGCATCTAAAATGTGACGCTTGACCGATTTTAAAAAATCCGGCTTCGAGATTCTCTTCATTTTGCCTCAAAGAATGTGCCTGCAAATTTTCAAGAAAAATAAAGATCGTTCAGAGGGCCAAAAGCGGGATCCCGATTTGCCCCATAGACAATACGTGTAATGCATGGGCGGAAACTCTGCAGGATCCGTATTATGACCTGACTTAAATCGCGATTTACTGAAAATTTTCTGTGAGACCCTATACCGTGTTTGGTATCTCTGAGAAGGGAATTTCATTGCGGTCATTTTGAGCTGAATGTCATTAGTGCACCATTTAAAATGAGCATATTACGCCATATTATGTAATGCATATTAATTTGAGATGTTTTGCGATAACTTCGTGATGACGTCATCAATTTTTACCAAATTGAGCTGACAGTTGTCAAATACATTGATACACACACCTACCAAGTTTCAAAGATGTAGGTTTAAATTTCGCAATTTTAGAGCAAGTTGAAGTTATTTCGGCATTTCCGTAAATTTCATGATTTTTACGAGCAATTTTCGCCAAGTTGGTCTGTGATAAGGTATATATTTTTTCAGTTGGCTGAAAAGAGTATATTTTGAAGCACCTAAATCCAAAAAAGGGTACGGGTTTAGCCAGGCATGATGGAGATATGGCCACATGAAAAAAGCCATTTTGTAAACTTTAGAGGGCGCTATTTCTATTATGCCGAATCACTGAAGCATGAAACTGATAAGGAATGTGTGCAATGATAAGATACAGCCACGGTAAGAATTTCAGAGAAAAATGACTTAATATAAGGAAGTTATGACAATTTTTCAAATTTGGGAATGAATATTTCATGAAATTATGTGTTTTTTAATGAACCCGATTTCGGATTTGAATTTAGATTATGAAGATGAAATTTTGAAGGTTGGGTTAAAAAAAGAAAGTTGAAGAGCAAGTCTTACTCTATCTAGAGCACTTTGTTAGAAGTCTGTAGCATGTAGGATAGTGGAGATAGGCTTGATGAAAAAAAGGCATGAAAATGGCCCGAAAATGAACAAAATGGCGCCTGGATGTTCATGCATGAGTGATTTCGGAAAATGAAGAGTCAGGTGCACAACTAGGCATGGCAATGAATATGGCTATGAAATTTGAAATGAAATGGACTTGAGGAAGGGACCTAATTACGAAACACAAAAGATACGTGCAAAGTCAATACGTTTTCGAGGTAAGAAGAAGACAAAGAAGAAGAAGAAGAAAAGGAATGTGCAGAACGCGAACGGAAATAAGGCAATGTCGAGGACGACATTGCAAAGAAGAAGAAGAAGAAGAAGAAGAATAGGAAAGTCAGAACGCGAACGGAAACAGGTCAATGTCGTAGTACGACATTGCAAAGACTAGAACTGCAATCGTATCGGCACGATGTGCATGCAATGTCGTCCGTATCTTCTATTTTTTTTGAAAAGTTGACATGTGAAATATAAAGTTATGCATGTTGAAACATGATATCAGATAAGATGGGAGAAAATAATGCATACTGTTAAACTAGGAGATGATAGAAAAATGAAAACAAGAAAAAAGAACAAAAAATCAAAGAATGATGATAATGGTGATGACAATGAGGATGATGGTGATGATGGTAATGGTGGTGTTGATGATTGTGATGATATGATAATGGTAATGATGATAAAGATCGATAATTATAAAATGATGATGATGGTGATATTGATAATGGTGATGATGATTGAGATGATATGATGATGATGATATAATCATGGTGATGATGATAATGATGATAATGATGATAAAATGATGATGATGATGGTGATGATAATGGTGATGATGATGGTGATGATGATATTGATGATATAATGATGATGAAAATGGTAATGACGATGATATAATGATTGTGATAAAGATAATGGTGATGATGATGGTGATGATGATGACGATGATGGTGATGACGATGATGGTGGCGCACGCCCTGACCCAAATGGCTTTCCACACGCTCCAGTCCACATGGCCTCAAAACAATGAAGCATAGTAAACTACGCACGGCACTTTGGGGTTGTGCGGTATTTAACATAAGGAAAGGAAGAAATCAAAGATCATAGAACAATGACAGTAGGGTAAAACATAGAAAGACAAGATGACAAAGAATAACATAGGGAAAGGTAGAAGGATAAAATGCCTTTCCATAGCCTCTGGCCACGTGGCTTCCACACTATATGTGACGCAGAGTATACCAGGCCACATCGGCTTTGCGTAGAATTGTATTGAAGAAAATGTCGTTAAATGGCATGTACTGAAATGGCTTTATTTGCTAATAACTGGGCTCTTTTTTCTTCTTTATTTGCCGTATTTGGTATCATACGAAAGAGCATTTCATGGCCGTCATTTTGGGACCACTTTCATATTTTTATGGCAATCCTCTCGAAGCGTGTGATGCATGATAATTTATAGAACAAAATGGCGTCTAAAATGTCACGCTTGACCGATTTTAAAAATCCGGCTTCGAGATTCTCTTCATTTTGCCTCAAAGAATATTCCTGCAAAATTTCAAGAAAAATAAAGATCGTTCAGGGGGCCAAAGTTGGGATCCCGATTTGCCCCATAGACAATACGTGTAATGCATGGGCGGAAACTCTGCAGGATCCGTATTATGACCTGACTTAAATCGCGATTTACTGAAAATTTTCTGTGAGACCATATACCGTGTTTGGTATCCCCGAAAAGGGAATTTCATTGCAGTCATTTTGAGCCGACTGCCGTTAGGGCGCCATTTAAAATAAGCATATTATTAAATAATATGTTGTGCAGGGTAAATTGAGGTTTTTACCACGCCACATCGGCTTTGCGTAGAATTGTATTGAAGAAAATGTCGTTAAATGGCATGTACTGAAATGGCTTTATTTGCTAATAACTGGGCTCTTTTTTGTTCTTTATGAGCCGTATTTGGTATCATACGAAAGAGCATTTCATGGCCGTCATTTTGGGACCACTTTCATATTTTTATGACAATCCTATCGAAGCGTGTGATGCATGATAATTTATAGAACATAATGGCGTCTAAAATGTCACGCTAGACCGATTTTAAAAATCCGGCTTCGAGATTCTCTTCATTTTGCCTCAAAGAATATGCCTGCAAAATATCAAGAAAAATAAAGATCGTTCAGGGGGCCAAAGTTGGGATCCCGATTTGCCCCATAGACAATACGTGTAATGCACAAAATGGCATCTAAAATGTGACGCTTGACCGATTTTAAAAACATCCGGCTTCGAGACTCTCTTCATTTTGCCTCAAAGAATATGCCTGCAAAATTTCAAGAAAAATAAAGATCGTTCAGGGGGCCAAAGTTGGGATCCCGATTTGCCCCATAGACAATACGTGTAATGCATGGGCGGAAACTCTGAAGGATCCGTATTATGACCTGACTTAAATCGCGATTTACTGAAAATTTTCTGTGAGACCATATACCGTGTTTGGTATCCCCGAAAAGGGAATTTCATTGCAGTCATTTCGAGCCGACTGCCGTTAGGGCGCCATTTAAAATAAGCATATTATTAAATAATATGTTGTGCAGGGTAAATTGAGGTTTTTACCACGCCACATCGGCTTTGCGTAGAATTGTATTGAAGAAAATGTCGTTAAATGGCATGTACTGAAATGGCTTTATTTGCTAATAACTGGGCTCTTTTTTGTTCTTTATGAGCCGTATTTGGTATCATACGAAAGAGCATTTCATGGCCGTCATTTTGGGACCACTTTCATATTTTTATGACAATCCTATCGAAGCGTGTGATGCATGATAATTTATAGAACATAATGGCGTCTAAAATGTCACGCTAGACCGATTTTAAAAATCCGGCTTCGAGATTCTCTTCATTTTGCCTCAAAGAATATGCCTGCAAAATATCAAGAAAAATAAAGATCGTTCAGGGGGCCAAAGTTGGGATCCCGATTTGCCCCATAGACAATACGTGTAATGCACAAAATGGCATCTAAAATGTGACGCTTGACCGATTTTAAAAACATCCGGCTTCGAGACTCTCTTCATTTTGCCTCAAAGAATATGCCTGCAAAATTTCAAGAAAAATAAAGATCGTTCAGGGGGCCAAAGTTGGGATCCCGATTTGCCCCATAGACAATACGTGTAATGCATGGGCGGAAACTCTGAAGGATCCGTATTATGACCTGACTTAAATCGCGATTTACTGAAAAATTTCTGTGAGACCATATACCGTGTTTGGTATCCCCGAAAAGGGAATTTCATTGCAGTCATTTCGAGCCGACTGCCGTTAGGGCGCCATTTAAAATAAGCATATTATTAAATAATATGTTGTGCAGGGTAAATTGAGGTTTTTACCACGCCACATCGGCTTTGCGTAGAATTGTATTGAAGAAAATGTCATTAAATGGCATGTACTGAAATGGCTTTATTTGCTAATAACTGGGCTCTTTTTGTTTTTTATGTGCCGTATTTGGTATCATACGAAAGAGCATTTCATGGCCGTCATTTTGGGACCACTTTCATATTTTTATGACAATCCTATCGAAGCGTGTGATGCATGATAATTTATAGAACAAAATGGCGTCTAAAATGTCACGCTAGACCGATTTTAAAAATCCGGCTTCGAGATTCTCTTCATTTTGCCTCAAAGAATATGCCTGCAAAATTTCAAGAAAAATAAAGATCGTTCAGGGGGCCAAAGTTGGGATCCCGATTTGCCCCATAGACAATACGTGTAATGCACAAAATGGCATCTAAAATGTGACGCTTGACCGATTTTAAAAAATCCGGCTTCGAGATTCTCTTCATTTTGCCTCAAAGAATGTGCCTGCAAAATTTCAAGAAAAGTAAAGATCGTTCAGGGGGGCAAAGTTGGGATCCCGATTTGCCCCATAGACAATACGTGTAATGCATGGGCGGAAACTGTGCAGGATCCGTATTATGACCTGACTTAAATCGCGATTTACTGAAAATTTTCTGTGAGACCCTATACCGTGTTTGGTATCTCTGAGAAGGGAATTTCATTGCGGTCATTTTGAGCTGAATGTCATTAGTGCGCCATTTAAAATAAGCATATTACGCCATATTATGAAATGCATATTAATTTGAGATTTTTTGCGATAACTTCATGATGACGTCTTTAATTTTTACCAAATTTAACTGACAGTTGTCAAATACATTGATACACACACCTACCAAGTTTCAAAGATGTAGGTTTAAATTTCGCAATTTTAGAGCAAGTTGAAGTTATTTCGGCATTTCCGTAAATTTCATGATTTTTACGAGCAATTTTCGCCAAGTTGGTCTGTGATAAGGTATATATTTTTTCAGTTGGCTGAATAGAGTATATCTTGAAGCACCTAAATCCAAAAAAGGGTACGGTTTTAGCCAGGCATGATGGAGATACGGCCACAAGATAATAGCCATTTTGGAAACTTTAGAGGGCGCTATTTTTATTATGCCGAATCATTAAAGCATGAAACTGATCAGAGATGTGTGCAATGACAAGATAAAGCCACAGTGAAAATTTGAGACAAAAATGACTTGATATGAGGAAGTTATGGCAATTTTTCAAATTCGGGAATGAATATTTGAAGAATTTTAATGTTTTTAAATGTTGCCGATTTTGGATTTGAATTTAGAGTATGAAGATGAAATTTTAAAGGTTAGGTAAAAGAAAGAAGTTGAAGAACAAGTCTTGCTCTATATAGAGCATTTTGTTAGAAGTCTGTAGCATGTAGGATAGTGGAGATAGGCAAGAAGAAAGAAAGACATGAAAATGGCCCGAAAATGGACAAAATGGCGCCTGGATGTTCATGCATGAGTGATTTCGGAAAATGAAGAGTCAGGTGCACAACTAGACATGGCAAGGAAGATGGCTATGAAATTTGAAATGAAATGGACGAGAGGAAGGGACCTAATTAGGAGGAACAAGCACTACGTGCAAAATGAATAGGAGTTTGAGGTAAGAAGATCAAGAAGAAGAAGACTAGAACTGCAATCGTATCGGAACGATGTGCATGCAATGTCGTCCGTATCTCTTATTTTGTTGAGAAGTTGACAGGTGAAATATAAAGTTATGCATGTTAAAACATGATATCAGATAAGATGGGAGAAGATAATGCATACTGCAAAATTAGGAGATGATAGAATCGTTAAAACAAGAAACAACGAACAAAAAACAAAGAATGATGATAATGGTGATGACAATGATGATGATGGTGATGATGGTAATGGTGGTGTTGATGATAATAATGATGATAGTTATAATGATGATTATGATGATGGTGATGATGATGATAATGCTGATGATTATGATGATGATGATGATCATGATTATGATGATGATGATAATGGTGATGGTGATCATGATGATTATGATGATATAATGATGATATAATAATGGTGATGCTGATCATGATTATGATGATATAATGATGATGATGATGATGATGATGTTGATCGATATGTTGATAATGTTGATGATGATGATGATGATATAATAATGGTGACGATGGTGAGCATTATTATGATATAATGATGATAATGGTGATGAAATAATGATGATAATGGTGATGATGATAATGACGATGATGATGATGATATAATAATAATGATGATGATGGTGGTGCATGCCCTGACCCAAATGGCTTTCTACAGGCTCCAGTCTACATGGCCTCAACACAATGAAGCATAGTAAACCACGCGCATCACTTTGGGGTTGTGCGGTATTTAACATAAGGAAAGGAAGAAATCAAAGATCATAGAACAATGACAGTAGGGTAAAACATAGAAAGACAAGATGACAAAGAATAACATAGGGAAAGGTAGTAGGATAAAATGCCTTTCCATAGCCTCTGGCCACGTGGCTTCCACACTATACGTGACGCATAGTATACCACGCCACATCGGCTTTGCGTAGAATTGTATTGAAGAAAATGTCGTTAAATGGCATGTATTGAAATGGTTTTATTTGCTAATAACTGGGCTCTTTTTTCTTCTTTATGTGCCGTATTTGGTATCATACGAAAGAGCATTTCATGGCCGTCATTTTGGGACCACTTTCATATTTTTATGACAATCCTATCGAAGCGTGTGATGCATGATGATTTATAGAACAAAATGGCGTCTAAAATGTCACGCTTGACCGATTTTAAAAATCCGGCTTCGAGATTCTCTTCATTTTGCATAAAAGAATGTGCCTGCCAAATTTCAGGAAAAATAAAGATGGTTCAGGGGGCAAAAGTTGGGATCCCGATTTGCCCCATAGACAATACGTGTAATGCATGGGCGGAAACTGTGCAGGATCCGTATTATGCCCTGACTTAAATCGCGATTTACTGGAAATTTTCTGTGAGACCTTATACCGTCTTTGGTATCCCCGAGAAGGGAATTTCATTGCGGTCATTTTCAGCCGACTGCCGTTAGGGCGCCATTTAAAATAAGCATATTATTAAATGATATGTTATGCAGGGTAAATTGAGGTTTTACCACGCCACATCGGCTTTGCGTAGAATTGTATTGAAGAAAATGTCGTTAAATGGCATGTACTGAAATGGCTTTATTTGCTAATAACTGGGCTCTTTTTTGTTCTTTATGTGCCGTATTTGGTATCATACGAAAGAGCATTTCATGGCCGTAATTTTGGGACCACTTTCATATTTTTATGACAATCCTATCGAAGCGTGTGATGCATGAAAGATTTATAGAACAAAATGGCGTCTAAAATGTCACGCTTGACCGATTTTCAAAATCCGGCTTCGAGATTCTCTTCATTTTGCCTCGAAGAATGTGCCTGCCAAATTTCAAGAAAAATAAAGATCGTTCAGGGGGCCAAAGTTGGGATCCCGATTTTCCCCATAGACAATACGTGTAATGCACAAAATGGCATCTAAAATGTGACGCTTGACCGATTTTAAAAAAATCCGGCTTCGAGATTCTCTTCATTTTGCCTCAAAGAATGTGCCTGCAAATTTTCAAGAAAAATAAAGATCGTTCAGAGGGCCAAAAGCGGGATCCCGATTTGCCCCATAGACAATACGTGTAATGCATGGGCGGAAACTCTGCAGGATCCGTATTATGACCTGACTTAAATCGCGATTTACTGAAAATTGTCTGTGAGACCCTATACCGTGTTTGGTATCTCTGAGAAGGGAATTTCATTGTGGTCATTTTGAGCTGAATGTCATTAGTGCGCCATTTAAAATAAGCATATTACGCCATATTATGTAATGCATATTAATTTGAAATTTTTTGCGATAACTTCGTGATGACGTCATCAATTTTTACCAAATTCAGCTGACAGTTGTCAAATACATTGATACACACACCTACCAAGTTTCAAAGATGTAGGTTTAAATTTCGCAATTTTAGAGCAAGTTGAAGTTATTTCGGCATTTCCGTAAATTTCATGATTTTTACGAGCAATTTTCGCCAAGTTGGTCTGTGATAAGGTATATATTTTTTCAGTTGGCTGAATAGAGTATATCTTGAAATACCTAAATCCAAAAAAGGGTACGGTTTTAGCCAGGCATGATGGAGATACGGCCACAATAAAATAGCCATTTTGGAAACTTTAGAGGGCGCTATTTTTACTATGCCGAATCATTGAAGCATGAAACTGATTAGGGATGTGTGCAATGACAAGATAAAGCCACAGTGAAAATTTGAGACAAAAATGACTTGATATGAGGAAGTTATGGCAATTTTTCAAATTCGGGAATGAATATTTTAAGAATTTTAATGTTTTTTAATGTTGCCGATTTCGGATTTGAATTTTTGGTATGAAGATGAAATTTTGAAGGTTAGGTAAAAAAAAGAAAGTTTAAGAACAAGTCTTACTCTATATAGAGCACTTTGTTAGAAGTCTGTAGCATGTAGGATAGTGGAGATAGGCAAGAAGAAAGAAAGACATGAAAATGGCCCGAAAATGGACAAAATGGCGCCTGGATGTTCATGCATGAGTGATTTCGGAAAATGAAGAGTTAGGTGCACAACAAGACATGGCAAGGAAGATGGCTATGAAATTTGAAATGAAATGGACGAGAGGAAGGGACCTAATTAGGAGGAACAAGCACTACGTGCAAAATGAATAGGAGTTTGAGGTAAGAAGATCAAGAAGAAGAAGAAGAAGAAGAATAGGAAAGTCAGAACGCGAACGGAAACAGGTCAATGTCGTAGTACGACATTGCAAATAGGAAAGTCAGAACGCGAACGGAAACAGGTCAATGTCGTAGTACGACATTGCAAAGAAGAAGAAGAATAGGAAAGTCAGAACGCGAACGGAAACAGGTCAATGTCGTAGTACGACATTGCAAAAATCTCGTTATCATCACTGATCATGCGACCCAACCATAGGGACCCAACAATAAGGGCTGGTCACATTTGTCCGATAACGATAACGAGATTTTTCATTAAAGGTTCACCCAAGAGCTGCCCTATTATTAACAGGCACGAAGCATATTCACACGTACACACCATAAAGTAGGGTGTACCTTTAATTGAAAATCTCGTTATCGTTATCGTTATCCGACAAATGTGACCCTCTAGTTTCATTTCTCAACAGGCATTTGTAGTAATTTATTCAAATTCATTGCTTACATCTTTGTCAAATGGCCATGACAGATTATTTTATTCACCTGTTTCGAATAATTGCACTTCAAAAATCAGAATGCAAATTGCATACATTACATGTTCTTTGGTCGGGCAATCCATAATGTTTGTTAGACATAGCAACACCTAATGTGTGCAGTTTGCATTCAGGCTGTTGATATTCAATATGAGGTGAATATATCTTTCTCAGCATTACGAAAATGGTCTATTAGCTTGACCTATATATTTTAGGAAGATATAGACAACGCCTCTCTAGATAGAGCCCCGCCCCGAGGCTGCTCGATTGTTGTGAACTCATCCGGTTCGGGCTGATTGTCAGGGTACTGGCCAAAATATCGGTTGGGGCTTTAGGCCGTTGGAAATATACTGGGCGTATTTTCAGCCCCTGTCAAATAGTAGCGTATAGAGCCAAAATGTGCCCAACGTTTTTGGAAATTTGGGTGTACGTTCGCTTGAGTTGCCATTCGTTCATGACATGTTTGGCATAGGTTGCATTCGTTAGATGTTCGTTGGGAATCGCAGAGGTACGCTAGGGTCGATATTTAAATTTTGGACATGTTCAAAATTTTTAGCTTGTGACAAGGTACTGACCTATGATACCGACCAATACACTGTATATATGTTCAGCTTTTGCAGTTTGAAAGTTTCGCACGCCGTGAGCGTACGTTTCTTCTTCGTCCGCTGTTCGTCCACGTCCTACCCATCTGGAATTTTGCAAAGGCGAATGCAACGTAGGCCTATATACTACATCAACTTTCACAAGGCGTCCATCTCACGTGCTTGACGCTAGTATACCAACATAGTATCGTGCGTGCACAGTACAGCTACAGTACAGGTAGCGTTTTTCAGTCTGTGACGTGACAGCGGCCGATCGAAAATAGCTCCTTGATCATTTCTGCTCAGCTGGTCATCAGGGATGGAGGATGCTCAGAGAATCCGGATTCAATATCTTCTGGCCGTTCATCAACATGAATATGACATGAACCATCTTGCCATCGCCCACTACACTTAACCAATACAACGAGCTTAAGAGAGATGTCAACCTTGCCATGCTGATTATGTGACGAGAATCTTTGATGTAGAGTCAGGAACACCAATGACAAGGTTATTGGGCTATGTGAAATCTTTAAAGATGGATAGAGTAGGTATACCATCTTTTGTTTGGAGAAGTAAGCTAATTCACAAGCAAAACAGAATGCGGAGGTGTTTTCCCAACAATACAAGTCAGTTTTCAACGTTGAGACTCTAGAAAATATGCCTACCATGGGCCCTAGCCATACTAAATCTATGGAAGATATCGAGGTTGATACAAAATGGAGTTGAGAAACTTCTAGCTTCTTTAAACCCCAAGAAAGCTAATGGTCCAGACGAAGTTTCCACTTGGATGCTAAAAACCTTTGCTTCACCTTTTGCACCAGTTCTTCAGGCCATTTTCAACCAATCTATGATCTCTGGCGAAGTACCAACTGATTGAAAAACGGCCATTGTCTGTTGTGTGCAAAGAGGGTGAAAGGAGTGGCCCTGTGAACTATCATCCGATATCCATGACCAGCGTGACATGTAAGATTCTTGAGCACATTCTGGCTAGTAACGTTATGGATCATCTTGATGACAATGACATCCTCACTTCATCCCAGCACGGTATTAGGAAAAACCCACAGTCGTGAAACCCAGTTTGTCACAACCATTGAAGACTTAGCAAGAGGACTGGATCACCGTGAACAGATTGATTGTCTTATCTTAGATTTCTCAAAAGATTTTGATTCTGTTCCGCATCAGAGACTATTACACAAAATGGACTGGTATGGCATTTGTCTGGATTAAGAACTGGCTCACATCCAGAACCCAAACGGTTGTCATTGATGGAGAGAAATCAGAAGAAGCTCGAGTGATATCTGGCGTACCGCAAGAGACTGTTCTTGGCCCCTCCTATTTTTTACTGTATGTGAATGACATCGGGAATAATACGTCTTGTACCTTACAGTTCCCAAAGAAGCCTGCACAGTTGCCCTTTGGTGGTACGGAAACAAGCCTATACATAATTGGTATACCTAAGCTTGAATATGCCACTACACGTTGGGATCCATACCATCAAATGGAAATGGTATGCTTGAAAAATATCCAGAGGAAGGCTACCAGATTCATCGGAAACGGCTTTCAGAGAACAACCAGTGCTGAAAGACCTAAAGCTCCAGTCACTTCAACAAAGACGAGAAATTACAAGGCTGTCTATGTTATACAGAATTCACCACAATCAAGTCCAAGTTTCAGTCCCGGATTACTTCCTAAAATTCAGAAAAATTATACAACCATTAATAGAAGAAACCAGCATGAAGGTCAATACAACCGGATTACCCCAAAGGACAGGCACGTATAACGTACAGATTTTACCCAAGGACCATTTAAGTATAGGATCCAACAAACCAACACCCACTCTCAGTAATGAATGCACCCAATGTGCATATGTTTAGCACACTAGCCAAACAGGCAGTCCCAAAGAATCGTGAGCTGTATTGGCTCAGTGACTGTTGTTGCTTGTGCAAGCTTAATTAGTCCAGCGTTACTTTTTTTTTTTTTGCCTGCACAAATTGTTGTTGTTTTTGAGTTCGTCTTCAGTATCGGGCTTGTTTTTTGTTTTTGTTTTTAAGTTTATTGGTTTCAAGTTCTTCTTTGAAAGTTCAAAGTTCAGTTTAAAAAAAAATAATTAAAAAAAAAAAAGATAGTGTGAAAAGGTAATGTTCACCTTTAATACACCGGATATGATGTTACAAATATTTGGCGAGATACTAGACGGTCTATCAAGAAATTAACGTAGAAGTAGAAATAGAAGTACATTCAAGGCAGAAGAAGATGGAGAAGAGGACAGCGTGGCAGATGTGGACCAGAGCAGGTTTGGCTGGCTGCTTCTTGACAGGCTGCTTCTTCCCCTTCTTGCCACCAGAATTCTTGGGAGGCATGCTGGAACTGCAACTGGAACTGGAACTCGGGGCTAGCGGAACTGGTCTGGAGATATTGACTCTCCGGGGTATATTGGTGAAATGTGGGCCAGCCTAGACACGTTACGTAACTGGCCGTAGCACGATATGCATACACTGTGCTTTGGCTGGTCATTCGATGTGTACGCTCAACATTCTCTAGATGGACGCTACACATGCGCGTTCATCCTTGATATGGACGCTAGTTATACGATCAGCACTCCTTCCTCATTCGTTGTACATTCGTCTTATACGTCAGGGAGTACGTTAAGAAACAGATTTTGGCCGAGAATTTGAGCGTATTTGAGAGTATCTGGACTTTGCCAAATTTCGATAAAGAATCCTGTGTGTTAGGCATAAGTTAGCTCAATTCGCTACTATGTGATATGGGCCCTGTTCAGGTGCTCTTTTGAAGCGTACCGTACCCGTGCCAAAGCGTACCGTACCGTGCCAGAAGAGGCGCCTGAACGCTCTAAAGCGAACCGTACCCGTACCGTGCCGCTCCAGAAGCGTGCCACGGCGGACCACCTCTCGAGGTGGTTCAGAGGGTGCCAGAGAGTGCCAAAGCGAACCGTACCGTGCCTCGACGAGCACCTGAACGCAAACCGTACCGTACCGGAAGTGGTAATTCAACGAGCGCGCTAAATTGCATGTTTTTTTTTTTATTCACGTACTGCATGAGTCTATTAGCAATACACTGTAGAGCAGTGATCGAGAGCTCGATTGAGCGTGTTGATATCAGCCGAGCCGAGTCCGCGATAGGTGTGTTGAATAGCCGCCAAATTCCTCACCTTTGACCCCGCTTACTACACAACGTATCGTCCTCCTACATTAGAGCGCGAATACGTATCTCCGAGGTACGCTTCCCAATAAAGCGCCTGAACACTCGCTTTCTAACCATCCTGGCATGGTACGCTTTGGCCCGGCACGGGTCGGCACGGCACGGTACGCTACGGCACGGTTCGCTTCTAAAAAGTGCCTGAATAGGGCCATGGGCTTTAAGCAGACTCCACTTTTCTTTCATTAATTGATTTGGTCGCATATTGTGTTGCTACTTACAAGTACGTTAATGCAGAGGTGGCGCACCGGGGGGGGGGGGGGGACACAGTGCCCCCCACTTTTTTAATTAACCCAAAAGTGCCCTTTTTATTTCTCAAAAATGCCCCCTTTCTCTCTGATAAGTGCCCTTTTTACTACTACTATAAGTGCCCCTTTTCCTATCTAATAAGTGCCCTTTCCCCCTTCTGATAAGTACCCCTTTTCAAATCTGATGATTGCCCCCTTATCTCTCTAATAAACGCCCTTAATTTGCTCCTTCTGATTAGTGCCCCTTTTTCTCTCTAATAAGTGCCCTTACATATCCTGATAAGTGCCCCTTATTTCTCTCTAATTTTTGCCATGTTTTCCTTTGATAAGTATATTTTTACTTCTAACACGATAAAAACTACTTTCGAAAAACCAACTGAAGAGAATTTCAATAGACCTGTCTATCACCTTTAGAAATGTACGAACATTACAGTGGTGTATTACGTAATCCGAACCTGATTTCTATGGGCATTACAATAGGCCTTTGAAATTACCCTTGAATTTATTTTTCGAAAGTATTTTTTATCGTGTTTTCTGATAGGTGCCCCCTTTCCCTTCTAATTAGTGCCAAATTTCCCCTTCTGATAAGTGCCCATTTTCAAATCTGATAAGTGCCCCCATTTACTTCTGATAATTGTCCCTTTCCCTATCTTATATGTGCCATTTTTCTCTTATCATGAGTGCCCCTTTTCACTTGTTTCACTTGTTTTCACTTGTATAAGTGCGCAGATTCCATCTCTGATAAGCGCCTTTTCCTCTTCTGATAAATGCCCCACTTTACTTAAATTTTCCACTGTTTCTTACAAAAAGAGCTATATCTAACTTAAAAGAATCGGCTTCATGTAGTATGATAAATTCTTTGCTGTGCCCATAATTTACACCAAGTAAGGGCATTATTTTCTGAAAATCTCCCCGAAATTCGCTTTCTACGCTCGCTAGCTCTTATAGATATTATAATGAAATCTAGCAGGCCGCATAAAGTATGTTGATATCGATGTAATCCTAAAGAAAAACGACGGGGTTAATGTTCGAATTAAAAGATGATTCGACATCCCCTCCAATTAATTTGCTGTTGTCATTTTAATTATATTGCTATAAATAATGCTCAACTAAAGGACTTCAACATTAGAAAAAAGTCCGAAAATTTTTGATCGTTAAATTCGCTCGCTTGCAAATGAATCATTAGACCATCACATACAGCTGCTAATTGGGGAAGCTGAAGCAGTGTCCAGAACCACTATAAAAAGAAAGAAGATGATGCTTGATAATGTATTAATCATGTTAACTAGACTGTAGGTTAATACCAGTGTCACAAAATGGTCCCTTTTTGGCTTTATGTTCACCCCTAGTTTGTGCCCCCCTTTCCCACAAAAGTGCCCTTTTTTGTTGGTGCCCCCTTTGAAAGAAGCTCCGCCCCCCACTGCCTTAATTTAAGTCGCCCTGTCCTCGACGAACTGATTTCTTGTACTTTTATTCGTAGATATGAACACCAAGCCATTTGGCCCAACCTTATTTTGAGCACTTACCTATTTCGATTCTTTTTCATTTTCAAATAAAAACTGGATATCAACATCACTTTTGGTTTTCGAAGCATGTTCTGTTGAGGAAAGGGAGGATTTTCCCATCGATTTGTGTTAGTCTTTTCATACCTTGATGAAGACCGACAAAGTAACCAGGAAGACCCCCCTCCCAAAAAAAAAAAAAAAAAAAAAAACAACAACAAGATTTCTCATTGGATTCCTGTGTAACAACCGTTTTAATCCAATAAGTGTGTATCTTATATTCACAATTCTGAACATTGTCTCACTCTTGTCCGACGTGTATATTCCAAACCTCTACATCATGATGCTGACGACATTCATCAGTGCTTCTGCTGCAGCTGGACGTTCTGTCCTGGGAACTCTGGCCTCTAGGGAGAGGGCGTCTGCTCGAAAAAAAGATGTCGCTTTTGCGTGTTCATTTTTGTGTTTCGGAATTGGACAGCTCCTTGGTGGCTACTTTTCAGGTATTAGCTGACAAATAACAGCTATTGGCTACATTGACAGTAAGATGTTTCTACGGGGGGGGGGGGGCGATTACTTGTCAGGTTAGTAACCAGGGAGAATTTCATTTGGCCACCTTGGCCTTAAGACTCATCTACTTGAGGGTTGTACGACACATGCTCCGGCGACAACTGCTCAGCGTCAATTTATTGCAATACTCGAATTCTCACATTCAAACCTACACCAAACACTATACCCAACCCTGACCCTAACCCTAAATCAAACCGAATTGCAATCCTAACCCTAGTATCTCTTTGACGAAATAGTGCCCTGAGAAACTGTCACCGGAACATTTGTCGAAGCACCACTTGTGGGCTAGTTCTACTTATCAGGTAATAATGGAGAACTGATTTGACCCTGATGACCCTATGACTTGTTTACCTTGCGTCTACTTATCAGGTACATGATGAGGGAGAATTGTTATCAGCTAAAATGACCCTAAGACTACTTATCTAATGGGGTGGGGGTTATTTCTCATGTTAAAGGTCAGGGAGAACTGTTATAGGCTACTTTGCACCTAAGACTTACCTTCCCAATTAAGGGCTACTTATTAGAAAGGTGATGAGAACTGTTGTTGCTCACATTGACCTGAAGGCTTTTTTTTTTACTTGGGGCTACTTATCAGTATCTGATAAGAACCTTTTTTAAAGCCACATTTACCTTAAGCTCATCTACTTTGGGGCCACTTATCAGATAGGAGATGAGAACTGTATTTAGCCACATTGATCTTTAGGCTCTCTATTTGGGGGGCCACTTATCAGGGTGATGGTGGGATGGGGGCTGTTATTAGTCACAGTGGCCATACGAATACTATTCTATCAACCAGGTATGATCTTGTAATCTCAAAATGCCGTAATGTAGATCTTGGGCTACCGGCAGCAATTGGTTTTGGAAAAAATACCTGTTCAGGAAACGAAGTAACAACCCCAAAACGCCTTTTATTTGTCAAATTTCAAATATACATATAGTGTTGCTTCCTTACCATAATACCTGGTAAAATATAATTATACTGCTCACTCTGTTCTCTTTGTCTACACTTTAAAAAAAAAAATCATTATCGTTATTATTGTTACGCGCCATTTCTAATTCACTTACAAGCTGAATACGCTTTCACGTGCAGTATTTCAAAAGCATTAAGCACATGATTTACTATTATTTTTTTTTGTATATTACCAATTTATATGATTTCCTATTTTCAGTAATGATTTTAAATTAAATTGTATAAACTATGCCTGAACGTTATTTCGCATCCAAATAGGTTTTGATTCGGATGGGGTGGACTCGGATGCAACACTGCGAGTCGTGCAATTATTTCGTTAATTAATCATTGTAAGTGCTATGATAATAGTTATTTTATATCACAAGCTGAAAAACTATAAATAGTAATAGTATTATCATAATCAAAATTATAATTATCATCATCATCATCATCGTTATCAAATACATAACAGTCTATCCTATGGTTCAAAATGATACCAACATGTTAATCAAACTTTGTGTCTCCATATTGTTTCATTAATCGTAGGTATGGTAGCTGATGTCTTCTCTAGCTATGACGTCACTTTCAAGCTGTTAGCTGGTACTGAGGTCATCATCTTTCTCCTAATGTTGGTTCCCATGGCGATTAAGAAACCATCCTCAGCACAACATGCATAAGGGATGCTCCCGCAAAAATTTCTCCAGGCTTTATTTCGTCAAAGATATACTAGTATAGGTTTTTAGGGTATAGGGGCTGCAGTATTGTGTTTTAGGTTAAGCTGTCAGGGTCGGGGGCAGGGTCAGGAACAGGGTCAGGGCTAGGTGCGGTCTAGGGTTGAAGTTAAGATTTCGCTAGTGTAGGATAATGACCCTGAAGCAAATGTCGTACAACTGCATTTTAAGTCACGTTTAGATCTACGTTTCAAAACTCCACTGGAGTTCGAGATATGGCATGGTGGCAAAAACAACTGTTATTGTTGAGACTGAAACTTTTTATCTCATTTTCTCTTTCCTTTACATGAATGAATGATGATAACGAGGGAAATGCAGAGCGACACGATTTTGAAAGCATCCGAGACAGAATATTGATTAGTTTAAATACATACAGTCGTCTGTTCCCATATGTGCGCCTGTAAAATGGCCGCCAGACTGGAATGCTCTCTAGTGGAGTGGAGAATGTGCGCTATAAGTGCAGAATCGTAACTGGATCCAACGACCAGTTACTAGCTGGAATAGTGCCATATGAAGGCAGGTATTATTATTATTATTATCATGATTATTTTTATTAATAATTTAACACCATTCTGATGTTCTTCTTCTTCTTCATTATGGTGAGCCCACGTCCTTCACTTTTACTGAAGATTATTGTAGGCTGTATTCTGCTGTGCAGGTCAGGTGCTCACATTGCATAAAAACAATGAACTGAATTGCGGTGCACTGGTGCTTCCAGGTGCAAGTAAAAATGCATGATGGCTTCTGCTATGCCGTCAGCCTCACTGCCAGACGGTGGCGAAAGGCTTATACTGAGGGGGCATCCATGATGTCGGGTGGGAGCACATTCCATGTTCTTACTGTCCGCGTTTACCCAATAACAGGTGTTGACAGTCACCAAGAGTGGGCTTCACTTTTACCACTGACAAATCATAAGCCAGGCTCACACAGGCGTTGTTTCACTGACGCAGTCCTAACGTCAACAATTGACGCTTCGTGTGAGACGGGATTTACGTAGATCACTGCATCCCTGCATCGATCTCTATAAGCCAGTTCGTAATTACAATTTGGTCATGTGCAGATAAAGGTCATTTGTACAATTGACTTTTATACGCTGTCATTTTGTACGCACCACAATGTGCACAAAAGTATGATTTTACTTGTTAAACAAGACATGCGTCCCCCAAAACAAATGCACGTGCGCGTAATAATTGGGGTCATTTCAGGGTCTTTTGAACCATGTAGGCCTACTAATTACGAATTGGCTCATTGGCTAAAGGCATTCTCGTGCTAGTCTCCTCATGCCACTCAGTCGTCTTTAGTGTTCAGAAGCGAGGTCTCATCAAATGCTAAAAAGAGTATTGAAAATAAAATTCGATCAATAATATCTGTCATGTAACTATTACTATCATTACGATTATCATCATTTAAAAATCTGTTTCTTCTCCTTTCTTATAAACATGCAACATAAGTCATAATCATGTAATGTGAGAGTGCGCCGTATGCCTGAATATAATAATGATAATAGCGATGATTATGTAATTATAATGATGATAATGATATTAATCTTAGTCATCATCATCATGGTGATGGTCATGATGTTAAAATAATAATGATAGTCCAGTTCAATTCAATTCAATTCAATTTATTTATTTCATAAAAATCACACGAATTAATATATACATCGAAAAGTGTGAGGATCTAACACCCTAGAAAAGCCAGTGGCTTGAGGTTGTATGGGGGATCCATTAACATATATGACAGTTTGGTGATACAGTAAGTATAAAAGTATAAAACAAGCAATAAAAGTTATAATTCAAAATACAGAACATAAAACAAAATTACAATACTAAAAACAAAAAATATTACATAAGGAAGTATTAAAGTTATATCACAATTTTTAGTCGGAAGGATGTCATTGATAGGTGGCAAGAAGATGCAGCTTGATTTTGGCTTTAAAAGAGTTTACGGTGGTCATATTTTTAAGTGAGGGGTCAAGATTATTCCAGGATTCAGCACCTTTATATCTTTAATAATTTGCCTTTCGAAATTTCAATCGTGAATATGACAAGAAAATATTACATTTTTGTCTTGTTTTTTATGTTTTTTTATCAATGGTAATAAAATAATCATTAAAGACAGCTGGTTACTTATTTTCCATATAACGATACATAAATAGTGCTGTTTTAATTGTTATTTTTCTTCTTATTATTAAGAAGTGTTATTATTATGCTAAGGAGCAGTGGCGTAGATCCGTTAGGAGGATTTGGGGAGGCGCCGAGATTTTTAGCGCGAACGCACACACGAGCAAACGCATACCTTGCATATCTTCTTAATATATTTTTAAATAGTATTTCAGTAGCCTTTTAAAAAGACATCTTCACTACTATAAGAGTCACTTATATTATTTTTTCTCAAATGTTTATCAACTGATTGATTTAAAAAATATTTTCCCTTGAAAATTTTCCTTTGGAAAAGTGGGGGATGTCCCCCCCCCCCCCCCCCGCCCCCTCCAAGATTTATGCTCGTGCTATGGAGAAAACATATAACAACAAAATAGGGAGGAGAGGGCGGATGTAGATTCAGAGAGGGGAATTAGGTAGACGTCTTCTGGTTGTTTGCCTTGGGAAAAAATGAAAGGAAATCATTGGAGTAAAATGGAAAGAAGTGAAAGAAAAAAGGGAATGAGAGAGATAAACGTAGAGAGAGAGAGAGCGAAAGAAAGAGAGAGCTTTCAGAACACTCACGTCATATTGACCGGAACGTCTGCATATTTAATGATTATACGTGACTGCAGAGGATTGAAAATATCAATTTAATCACGATTTCAATTAACCTTTAACTTGACCATTTGATATAGGCCTAATTTACGCATTTGCAGATTTTATAAAAACTGGTATGAAAAGAGAAAAAAGTGAAATAAAATAGCCCTGGTCTCTATAGAAGAACTGGCCACGCTTGACAGCAAGTTGCTTTGGATAAAAACAAAGGAGAAATCACAGAAGTAGAGTTGTATCTGACAGACCTAATTCGGACAAGTTAGCAACGTTTAAAGACATCGTTAAAATGGTAAGTCTTATCGGTTTTACATAAATCATTTTACAGATTTTCAAAAACATTTAATTAAATGACGCACGTAAATTCTAGGTATTATCTCTTGGAATGACGCTATCGTAAGAAAACAAATACAGAGAAAAATAATTTATTTTGACCCTTCCTAAAAAAAAAAAAAGGGAAGAATCAACAACTTATCAAGTCCATATTCACTTCTATTTTTCATTAAGATATTGTATCAGGATTTTAAACAAATAGTTGAATGATTTTAATTCATTTGATTTTATTTCACTATATGTAGCATTACTATTACCGTTGTTGTGTGTGTGTGTGTGTGTGTGTGTGTGTGTGTGTGTGCGTGTGCGCGCGCGCGTGTGTGTGTGTAGGGGGTATCACAGTCACTACTGCAACTGCATCTTGAACTTTGTAGCTTGAAATATGTTTGTCTATAAATATGTTTTTCTCAAGTCTGGTATAAAAATGTTCACTGTTCACTAAAAGGAAAAGGTAATGCTATAATGTTTCTAGCTTCTAATGAAATAATTTTTCATCTATCAATGTTACGCCATTAGCGGTAGTGAGACGTTAGCAGTCTGATGTTATATATACGACAATGTTACTTTAAAGATTTTAAACGTGTTAGGGATAATTTTTATCGCAAACCTTAACATTTGAAATTCTTACAGGTAAATTCCTGTTGAATGTTATTATTTTTTTTTTGTTGGCTTTTTGATTATTGCGATTCACATTAAACCAATTCAAATCAATCAGATAGTTAATTGAAATAAGATCTTACACTCCATGGAGTCATTTTCAAGAACCATGGCAAATAGAACATAAAGGAAGTATATAAATACAGTAAAAGAACATGATATAAACTTTTGTGATATACGTTTACATCTTGCAGTTTTGTTGTTGTTAGGGTTGCAATTGGGTTTTAGGTTAGGTTTGGGTAAGGGTAAGGGTCCGGATTAGGTATATTGTTCGGTTAAGGGTTGAAGTTTAAAATTCGATTGGTGTACGAAATTGAGGAGGAGCACTTGCCGTAGGAGCATGTATCATTCAACCCTGTCACGGCGTTTGTAGCTTTATATCTTTGCATTGCCCTTTCTTTACTCAGAATATATTTGGACTTTGGATTTTTATATCACTCTCGGCATCAGCTTCGGGTGAGAAATTATACATTCTCATTTATTTAATTTACTCATTTTCTCTAAATGTTTCCTTTATTTGAATTCAGTTTTATAGATGTCTAACAGTGTACAGTCTATCCTCCGCAATGTTTTCCACATTGATACTGTATTATGTTTATGTTTTATATATATATATATATATAATGACAAAGAGAGAAGTAATGCATTTTCAAGTCCAACAGTGATGTTAATTAACCCATTCACTACTGAATTATGTCATTCCCATTGGGTTAATACAGGAACCACTCGGTTCCCGTAGGCAATGGGTTAATACACCAAATTTTCTACGTATGCTCACGTCTTCTTCAGGGTTTACACGGATAATCAATATATATATATATATTAATTGCTATTGTACCCAAATATATACGTGTTGTGTATTGAGTTGTGATTTTTTTTTCTTTATTGTCACAGCTTACAATAACTGCATATCATGCAGGTATCAATGATATTACGATAATTAATCTGACCAGAATTATCCTCGAGTACCGACATGAGGGAATTTTCTTTAATTTTAAAAGTCCTTGGTAGGTCTATTTACAACCTAAATTAGTAGGAAGTAATGTAAGTAATCTAGGTTTTATATAAGGGGGTAATAGTTCAGTTGATATATTGTAGGCCTATTCTTGATATTACTAATAAATACACTGTAAAAAAAAATGTAATTTTACAGCAAATCTGGCGTCAGCAGAGTCGCCATAACTTCTGATGTAAAAATACAGATAAGTTGTTACTTTTCCTATGACATTGATGTACAAATAACATCAGATTAGCTGTTGTGGGTAAATACAGAACTAATCTGTATTTTTCCGGTAAAAATACAGATATTTTTTACAGCGTAAACTTTCATATTAATGACAAACATTTTTGTTACCTACAACAAAAGTCTAAACGCTTGCATCTGTTTGTTCCTCACCTCATATGATTTCCCATCTTGATATAATATATTATAACCTTGCATAAGTCGAATCTGTTAGGACCACAAAAGTAGTTCCACTTATGCAGAATTCGACTTTAAATGTAAATAACACATGTTTTGTATTGTTTGATCCAAAAACTTGATTCGACTTAGGGAAAGTTCGACTTAAATGCGAGTTATGCAGAGTTAACTGTAGTCGGAAAGGAGATAGTGTCAATTCATAACTTCCTAGCCCTCAGTCACTGAAATTTTTTATTTGCACTATTAATATATGACTTTGTAGCGTCATGCACGGGATATTGTCCATCACCAATCTGTTCTAACCCATCCTTGATAAAGAGATCATATGACAGCCAGCTCAGGCATCTGTTTTTCAGAAAGCAATTACGTCTTGACGTTGGTATATTCATGTGTACAGAACCAGGTAAATATTCTCCAAGTAGTATGAATATACATTGACGTAGCCTGGGTTTGACCATTGAGTGGGCACTGATCGATGTGGTGGTGGGGAGAGGGGGGAGGGGGAGGCAACCGGAGCTATTTGGGGGGTCTTCTTCTTTTCACGTTGCCTTTACCTTCTTCCTTGCTTTTAAGTATTTCTTCTCTTTTTTTTTTTTTTTTTTTTTTTGGTCATTCGATTGGTGCCCCCTTTAGCTACGCCTTTGTATAGGCATTTTTTTTCTAATTAGAAGGTGATTTTGAAAAAGTAATAACAGTTATATTGATGATACAACAAATTCTCACTGAATCAAACGAGACTTACACTCGGGAACTGTAAAAGCTAAAAGTAAGTCCTATATAATTATGCATCCCCCCCCCCCCCCTCCGAGATTTACGCCCGTGCTATGGAAAACGATTTTAATTGAAAATGCATAATAGCTGAGTCGTGAGCAGAGAAAGATAAGGAAATCTGAATAATTATCTCGGCCCGCGTACAGCTAATAATATTATGTTGTTTCCTGCAGCATGTACGAGTGATCCTTGTGCAAACGGAGCGACGTGTAAGGAGGAATGGGAAGGGTTCTCATGTACATGTACACCTGATTTTATTGGACTTCGGTGTGACAAGTCTGTAGGTGAGTATTGATTATTATAAAATGATGACGTAGATTCTAATCAAATGAATGGTCGAGAGCTGACGTGTGACCAGGAATTTTATTTTTCCTAATGGGTAACCGGTCAATTAAAACAAAAAATTAACCCGCCGGTTAATCTTTTATTTTCATTTTTATCAGTCGACTCCAGATACATGGAATTTTGGATGAGGGTGGTATATCAAATGACAATGATCCATTTATAACACAAAGAGTACATATCATATATTCGGGTGTTAGTATAGTTATTGTCCTCCCATGGTACCTTACAAACAGTCCCAACTCTACTATTGCCTTTGGTGTTGGCCTTTTCCGAAGGAACCGTATGCGGGTTATAGTTCCTAACGCCATCAGGCTTATGTGTATTACTTGTATACTATATTTTGTTCAATTTCCTTGCCTCAATCCTGAAAAAAATGATTAAATGATAAACAATCTTTGCTGTAAACATTGTCCATAAAATTCATGCCCAAAATATTATTAATATTATAATTGTTACAATGATATACTTATCATTATTATTATTGTTATTATTATTATTATTATTATTAATAGTAGTAGTAGTAGTACTACTACTACTACTCCTACTTAGTAGTAGTAGTAGTATTTTACTTTAGTAATGACCTTTTTATTATCAACAAGAAGAGAAACGTTGTTATGCCAAAGATGAAGAAGAAAGTGCAAAAATCCCATTAATTTTTTTCATTTAAAGAAGCAAATGATATTAACTATGCGTTACTTCATCATAATGTGGGGGAAAAAAATCCTAAATATGTCGCGTCTGTGTAAACATATCATTGGTTCTAAGAAAAAATCACCCAATAATACCCAGATATTTTCTAAAAACAACATCATGCTTCATGATCAGTGACGTTTCCAACTTAGAATAAAGCCAGCGTACCCCCCCCCCCTCCCCGAAAGCCCAGAAAAATGTGATATAATATGCAAAATTAATAGGTGTGCGATACTCGGGGCTGCCAAGGCACACCCCCCCCCCCCCCCCCCCCCTCCGAATAGAATTCCAAATCTTCTGTTAGTTCTATATAGTATTACGTCATACCCGTTTTCAGTCATGTCAGTGGTCACTTGGACGCGTGTGTCTACTTCCCTTCCGCACCGTCGAAGTTCACTGAGTAACTCACTCGCTGTCGCGTATACACATAACCTTACTGAACAAAAAACAAAAACAAAAACAACAACAACAACAACAACAACAACAACAAACAACCTGGTGTTCCAACATTTAATTTTATCATTTTTTTAATAAATGGCACAGTCAAATTTTTGTAAGGCTGCTGTCAGGGGACCACGGACAAAGTATACGCTGGCATCTTCACCCAAACATAAAATTCACCAGCAGTATTGAATACAGAGGTGAAAGATTGATTTGTCTGCAGAGAGTTGGAATTTCGTTTTAGGGATGTTATTATACGCGACCGCTTGTGAATTCGTTCAGTGAACTTCAGCGGTGCGAAGGCGATACAGAATCATGCAGCAGAGTGACCACTTGAAAGATTGTTTAGCTCACGCTGGTTTTTCTTATTATCTATCTGGCGATCAACCACAAGATCAAACAGACGATCCAGTCGACTATCCAGCACACAATTACTCAGACGGTCAATCATACGATCAATCAAGCGATCAATCATACGATCAGTCAAGCCATCAGTCAGATGATCAGTCAAGCGATCAATCAGACGATCAATCGGAGGATAACACAGAGGATCAAGTAGACGATCAAACAGGAACAGTGGTTCTCATGTCAACTTTGGATGGTATTATTTTTATGGGGCAGGCACAAGATAACAATTCTCTACAGAACATACTGTACCATGCATACAACGTGACAGGCGTCCCAAGTGCAGTAGACTTCGATCCAGACACTAAGATGATATATTGGTCTGATTCGACGACTATCAATCGAATACATGTGGGAACATATTCACAATCCGTGGTCGTCTCCAATGCAAGCAAGTATAATACTGTATAAGTTGACTACTAGTATTTTAAATAAATATTCTAAAATGTGACGATTTTAAATTATCTAGGCCTCCTCTATATTTGTGTTAATCACATACATTGCAGTATTAATTCAAATCATATTTGCGGAACAATGGTGTACCAACCACCTAAAAAAAGAATTTGTACACCGCTAGTAACCTCAAAGAACTTTATCTGAAATTCTATAGGTCAACAGTTTAAGAGTATGATTGAAATAAAGGCTCATGAAGGTGCTCGTGCCGAACCGTTGGGTTCCGCGCGAGCCCTTATCTTGGCGAGTGCGTACGGGTGCGTTGAGTAGTCTACTCACGAGTCGCTTTTATGCTTATAGAGAGTATAATCAAACTTGTAATATCTCTTTATAGAAGTGATATTCGAAGCCCATATTTGGAAAATAGTAGAATGACATGGAACCTCTAACATACAGAGTAAAATATTTTTTGATGATTGGTACCCTTTAAAAATATAGTCCCAGAATAACAGTGGGCAATGATGAGGAGGGGGCAAAAAACTTTGTCTCCCTTCTAGAAAGAGAGAAAACAAGTAACTTCAACGGTCCTCCAAATTTCATTGGGGTTAAGAGAAGGGGTGGTATATAAACAAAAAATTAAACAGCGCGATTGGAGTCACTACACAAACTACTTCCCAAATTTAGGGAGGGGCGGGGAGGGAAGGAGAGGCGAGGGGGGGGGGGGCTTACTGTCCCCCACACCCTGTCATCGCAAGGTGCCCCTATTAATAAATATATATATATATATATATATATTTCATTATTAACATCTCTAGGTATCGTGGCTTTTGCATTGGATACGATTGGACGGAAATTGTTCTGGTTAGACGATGAAGTCAAGGTGATTATGACGTCATACCTCGACGGTAGCGAGCCGGAGATCATGATTGATAAGATCAAACAACCTACATACATGGCGACCGATATATGGAACAGGTAAGGGTGGATGTGATCAAATTGCTTAGCTAATCTCTCTCTCTCTCTCTCTTTTCTCTCTCTTTCCTATTTCTTTTTCACAGTAGAGGTCTGTACATGAATTTCTCTCTCTTTCCTGCGCGCGCTCATGCGCGCGCTCTCTCTCCTTTTCTCCCCTTTCTCTCCATCTTGCTCGCTCTCTCTCTCTCTCTCTCTCTCTCCCTCTCTTTCATCCTCTATCTCTCTCTTTCTTCGAGACCCTCTTAAATGTTTGAGGGTTTACAGTTAATTGATATAGCGTTTTTAAATTTCTTTCTTAGATGGCTGTACTGGGATGCCCGCCGTGTTATATACAGAGCAAACTTGGATGGCAAAAGAGGAAGCGAGATAGTATCAGAAACAGATACGATCTTATGCTCGTGCATTGATTATAAAGGTAATATTTATATAATATTGAATGGCCTTGAGTGGGATACAAGGATATATCGCACGAGCTATGAGCATATTTCACGAGTCGGCACGACGAGTGAAATATTTTCAAAGCGAGTACGATATATCCTTGTGTCCCATGAAAGAAAAGCCATTCAATATTATTATATATTTGCCACAGCGAGTAGAGTACTCGCGCGAGGTGATAGGTCAATTCCTCCCCTATACAACCCACGTACGTTCGCTTACTACACAGTGAATGGGATTTTCACGCGTGCGGACATTTTGAAAAAGATTACGCTATTTTGCGATATTTCAAATAGTTTGCCTATTGATATGGAAATGAAGAGCTAATACAGCCATGTTAAGGCTTACCTTCATAATGAGGAATATACCCTGTTTTTCATTGAATGGGGGGGGGGGGGAGATTTACAGTTACAGTATCACATCAATTTTAACAGGTGCATAATATAGGTATCTAATATATCGGTATTAATCGCAGAGATTAATCTTGCAAAATTAGTGGAGCAAAACAATCCATTTAATAGCCCCTTGTATGTATAAATTATTCATATTTTCGAAAATACATCAGATGTTGAACATTTTGGGAATTTATCGTCATAATTATCATACCTGAAGGACTAAGATTCATATGTCAACCATGTGCAGTAATTTGTGCATATTACTTATCATGTTGTTGCACAGTTATCAAATTTCAAGACATGGTTTTTTGCTGATTATAAAAGACTGCCCTGTTTATTGTTCGTTTCAATGTTGCCGCGATTCACTGGACCGTTCATTGACTCCGTATGAAGTAATCAAAATATATGTATTCTAAAGAGAGAGAAAAAAGGAATACTTATATCAAGAATTTATGAGTAACATAAACCACAAGTGCATTAAAATATCAATTTCTAAAAAGAAGAAAATGTGTAAATATTTTTAATGGCAATGAATGAACGCCGATAATAATAAACAACAAAATTTAAAATGGTTCCTGGCATGGAAAATGGAGTCGTGAACGTACGTGAACCTCTATGGGAGGGAACAATTCGCTTCTCCATGAACACGACATCGGAACAAGCGCGCTTGCGCGTGTCACAACTATGTCTATATAATTTTTTTTAATGCTTTTTTTTTGCCTTTATTCAGATATTCAGACAAGAAAATTGTACAGAGAGACATTATTTTTCATACATTGTAAACAAAATACATAATTCAATCCAAAACAAATAATACAATGCAAAATCTGCAATCTGAATAAAGATTTTCAAAGATAGTTAAGAAAAAAGGTGAAGGTGCTGCTTTATAACCCGTAGTATACATGATAAGTCAAACTGTCATCTTTACATATAGGATAAACTACATGCAATGCATGTTCAATTCTTCGATTTTATTTCACATTATTTATTATAGTGTTTCGTATCAGTGGAGTTCTGTAACCATACTGTTGCAATAACAAAAACACAATGCTAACAATGAATTGGTTGGATCAATGAGGAAGTGAAGGAGTGAGGAGGAGAAGACATAAATACATATATTTAATAATAATAATAATAATAATAATAATAATAATAATAATAATAATAATAATAATAATAATTAATAATAACAATAACAAAAACAACAACAATAATAATAATAATAATGATAATAATAATAATAATAATAATAATAATAGTAATAATGATAATAATTCCAATAAGAATTTTTTTTCAAATATAGAAATAATTATATAATATATTTATTTTTTTCTTTGGTTTTTTTTTGGGCTTGCCAATGAAGGCAACTAGCTATATTTGTTGTATACTGCCCTCTTGTGGCAAAGTTGTATTGATCTATTTAGATCTATTAAGATTCTATGATTTGACATTGTTTGTACCCATGCCGAAATCTCGATCGTCCCTTTATCTTATTCCGTTTGTCAGGACCACTGCACATTGTCTTCTTTTTCGAATTGAAAGTATCGTTTTGTCACAAGTGTCCTAGACGAGTTCCAAGCCGGCAGGGCGATAGGAAAAACTACAAGAATAATCAAAGTGACTTCTTATGGGAATTTTATCACTAGATACAAATTAGAACACTAATATAATTATATTATGCTCTAGCAATATTGGACATTAATGCCTGGATTTTTTAAGTTAATGTTTGTGCCCCTAATGATGAAGGAATACATGAGTCATTTTTAAAATCTTTACTCAGGATCTGGATCTCACATTGCTGAAGGCACCTAGGGAGAATTCTCTCGAATGAACATTAGAAAGGAGCTAATCACTTCCTGGAGGCAACACTCATTATGATCATTATTATTCGCTAAATGAAAAATGAAAAAAAAAATTAAAAAATAAGCAAACAGGATGAGCGCCACAAAAAGTTATATTGTCCAAGCAAGAAAGAATTACATCTATTATCGAGGGACAGTGCGTTACCATGAGAATATCGTAGTGAAAAAAACAAAGCGTCAGCGTGGGTACACCATGAGAATGTATGCCCAAATGTGCGTTGGCTTGTGTGTGTGTGTGTGTGTGTGTGTGTGTGTGTGTGCGTGTGTGCGTGCGATCGTGCGTGTGCATCGATTACAAGAACACAGGATATATTTCAGATATTCTATGAGTTAAGCGGTTTAAAGGTTAACATAGAAATGTTAACACTAATGTGATGAGGGTAGGAAAAACAGAGGCCGGGGAACCAGGAACATTACGCATGAGCAATATAACAACAGAATGAAAATTTCAGGAGTATATTTTTCGTTGGATATAAAAAGGAGGGAAGAGTTAAATTACAAAGAGATTTTGAGTAGAATTGAAAGACTTTTCGGATGTTGGAAACAGCGAGATTTGACTGTCATCATGGGGAAAGGATATTTGCTTCAGACATATCCTTTGTCAAAACTGAACTGTTTCCTCGTCATTATTTCCAAAGAGGGTAGTAGCGGAGACTAAGAAAATTTGTTTTGATTTCATATGGAATGGAAAATACAGAATTTTTGAGCGATCTACAACCAGGACTACGGCGATGGTGGCCTAAGAACGATAGATTTTGAATTATTTGTGAAAACTCAAAGTGTAATGTGGTTGAAAAAAATATTTTAAAAACCCGGCTATTTTATGGGGAAAGGAAGGTGGGATGGAAGCTTTACTTTGACTATAGCTTTAGAAAAGTGCACTGTAAAAAATTTGTTTAGTTTCTAAACACTTTTCTGTGACAGATTTAAAACACTGCGACGTGTTTATATATTGTACGGGTTTAAGAGCTAAACCCATGTGTTTAAGAGCTAAACACATGTGCCTATTTTTTCATCTTTCAGCACGCCTTATAGGTGTTTACTAGATGAACATGTTTACCTTTTAAATGGTTCTAATGTATAGGCTAAACACCAAATGTTTACAAAATAATCATTTGGTGTTTACAGCTGTTTAAATACTAAACAGTGTGTGTGATTATGGTGTAAACATTTGGCGTTTAGCCTATACATTAGAACCATTTAAAAGGTAAGCATGTTTATCTAATAAACACCTAGGCGTGATGAAAATAAGCACAGAATGTGTTTAGCTCTTAACTTAGCTACAATATATAAACACGTGGTGTTTACACCATAATCACACACACTGTTTAGTATTTAAACAGGTGTAAACACTAAATGATTAAGGTGTAAACATTTGGTGTTTAGCCTATACATTGGAACCATTTAAAAGGTAAACATGTTTATCTAGTAAACACCTAAGGCGTGCTGAAAGATGAAAAAAATAGGCACATGTGTTTAGCTCTTAAACACATGTGTTTAGCTCTTAAACCCGTACAATATATAAACACGTCGCAGTGTTTTAAATCTGTCACAGAAATAAACATGTCACATGTCGCATTTTTTTACAGTGTGGGTGGAAGGTTTATGTTTCTGTGTAATTACGATGTTAAATTATTGACTTTTAAAGCACCATTGTCTTATTTCGAGATTTTAAAGGCTTGGTAAGATATGGAGAAGAGCAGGAATTTTCTTTTGGGAAAAGCTGATCTAATCTTTAGTTCATAATAAAGATTATCTAAAAGATAAGATGATTTTTGATGAGGACATACTTAAGAAAGAAATTATCTAGTGGATCACATTTTAGAGAAAGAGCAAGTGAAAACAATTGTTTATTTCCATAACATAGGTTCAAGTAGTGAAAATATGGAAATTCAGAAAATAAATGAAGCTCAATTTCATTCATAATGGTATTTATTTTTTTTTAAAGATCATGCATCGCAATAATCATTGAATTAGGCACAATTTACATTGAATAACAATTATCAAAGAAAATGTACTCAAAGGAAAATTTAGATGATTGGTAATTAAAAATAACAGGGCATATGTAGGTCTGAAATATTGTATGTAGAAAAAAAAAACAAAAAAAAACGATCATTAAATTACAAACAGAATTAAACATTGTTCTTAACATAGATGATATAGTCTTACAAATAAACAACGTGAACGAAGCATGCGAGGTACAGATAGAGTGCCAGCACTGTGTGTGTGTGTGGGGGGGGGGCAATAATATGACCCGTACATGCGACTAATTGATCTATCAAGTTTTACTTAAATAAGTGTATAAGTGAAAATTAGGGAAGAGAGATTTAAAGATAATCTACAAATGAGTTTCGTGAAATGTACAAACATGTCACGCCATCAAAATTTACGTAAGCTAAGGGAATAAATAGATATCGATTGGAAAGAGCACTAGCTATTGTGTGTTAACAAATCGCTCGACTAAATTTCATACCATGGTGCGATAGAATGAAAACCTATGACAATATGACGTACGTAATTATCTTTTTTCAATACTGATAATAGGTAAAGAAAAGTAAAATGAATAGCAAATTATATACAAACGAAAATCTCTTTAAACATTTGGTTTTGTTGATAATAATTATTGTTCCTTCTGTAAGCAAATTTTAGAATCGCATGAACACTTATTTTGGGATTGTGATTATGTCAAAGCTTTATGGCAGAGGGTGATTGAAAAATTTAGTTTGGTAAAGCTTCAAAATGCAGAGTGGAAAGAGATACCGTGTGAGTCAAAAAAGAGTCACTTAGAAAATTGCTATTTTGATTAAAACTCAGTTAAGAACCCAAAACTATTATACATATTTTGGAAAAGTATCTTATCCCGCATCATTTGGTACCAATTTTGTGTGATATGTGTTTACGCTTGGATGAACAGGGGGCATTGTTTGCGAGAGTGTAAAAATCAACTTGCGCCAACGTACTCCTTATGTGATGTTTGAACAAAACATTTTGAATAGGGGCATTAATTTGGTCTTTGCAGATACAAATAACGCTCAAACCGTCCAAAACATAATTAAACATGACACACATATTAAAACACACATACAGTTACACACACACCCACACACACACACACACACACACTCAGGAAAATGAAGAAAAAAAAAGCCAAGCACACATTTATTTTTTCTCACATGGTGTACTCATCGTAAGCAGACATATCATGCAAACAAGAATGCATCACAAATGCACACACAAACAAGCACATGATCATGGTGTTCATTTGGAGTAAAATAAACATAAATACTGTTTCAATTTGCTTTGTCAAACTCTTTATGTTTTTAATTGCTGCTTCAAAGTGTTTAACGATCATGATATGATGATGATGATGATGTTATTGTTCCTCAACATCCAGAAGTCCATCTTGAAAATAATATGCGTAAATCTTGGCATCGTGTGTATGTGTATTTTAGTGAGGGGTATGTGCACGTGTGTGGGTGTGGGTGTGTGTTCCTCGTGTGTGTGTATTTTTTTTTACTTTTTATTTTTTTTACTCACACGATATATATGGGGGTTAAACTGGATAGGACGTTGAAATCAAAATTTGTAATACAATAACCTTTTTAATAGAATAAATTATTGTTCAGGTCAAGTTCAGAGGGTGTAGTTCCAACTCAGGAGGAAATATTACAAAGGATAGTAGAATATCGAGATAAAGAAAAGGCAATAGCTATGAAAAGGAATAAGTAGGATTGTTAAAATGGGAGAGGTTGTATAAAGATATTACAAAATAATGTGTTTTATTTGTTATACACATTCATTGAAATGTTGATTTATGATTCATCTATTATAATTGAGTGAAATCAAAATAAAGATCATTGGGGGAAAAATGTATAATTGAAGTTTTACAGACATTCATCAATCAAATAAAAGTAGAGGGCCCTATTTCATACGATTACGATCGTAGGAATTAACTCTCCATTTGGACGCTAAAATTTCACATTTTTGGAAAGTTTTTCTCCTAGCTTTAAGAGTGAATATTTTTTAGGGGAAACTGAAAATTCTCTGATTTCAAGTTGTACCCTAAAACTTCCGATAACACTTATTTGAATATCTTTTCTTGTTTGGCCAAATTTTTGGTATCGGAATTACATGGTAACGGAATTACCATCATGCATAAAAGGTTAAAATGTGATGGAGCAGTTGGAACATGTGTTTTATGCATATATCGTATGTGAAATAGCTCTGATGTGCCATCAACTGCAAAAAAGAGGCAAATAATCCAGTATGAATGATAAATGTATATGTTTACATTACTGTACATATGTTTATAGAAATAGTAATGTATCAGTTTTAGACGACATCGATTTTATGAAAAAGAGCCCAATTTATTATGAAACACTGTTTAGATTTGTTTGTTTGTTTTTCGGCCTTGGTATATGTCGGTTTGAATATTCACCTACCATTCTTTTACTATAATATCATTCTGTCATTAGAGTTCCCGTTAAAAATTTCCAAATTCTTTTGAATTTTCTTTTATTTATATTCTGGCTGACATTAATATAGATTAAACATTGACTAGCGAGGTTGCCCCTGGTAAATTGCATTTTATATATTACATGTATGTGAAAGATCACATGGCAAAACTAATCATCTGTAAAGCTAAAGCCAGCTTTAATTAATGATTATTCTATATTAATGTCAGCCAAAATATAAATAAAAGAAAATTCAAAATAATTTGGACATTTTTAACAGGAACTCTAATGACAAAATGATATCAAAGGGGGTAACCTCGCTAGTCATAAGGACCGCTATTCATAAGGACCACTTTTTCATAAGAACCGCTATCCATGCATAACGCGTGACTAAACGAATAGCGGTTTTGTATGAATAGCGGTCCTTCTACATAGCAAACCACAGACAAATTACCTCGCTATTCATCATGTTCATAAGGACTTCCGTTCATAAGGACCACTATTCATAACTATTCATAAGGACCGCTATTCATAACCCATTTACCATACTATCACGCAATCACACCTGTTTGCTGCTTTGCTTTTGCAAGTCAATCCTTCGCAGTGCCTTTAAAGGTTCTCCTTTTGATGGTTTAGAGAGATAAGGTGACTAACTTGCAAGTCTATCATTTTAAGGATTTTAATCAGTAGAGGAACACTATCATAAATCTTCATATGCTAAGAATGGCTGATGAATGATTGAGTTAGTACTGGGTTAGTATTGGGTTCAAATATTACGTAATTAAGCCAATTTGCAATATGGAATATTGTTTTAATAATCATGTTTATTTACGCTGATGATTAAATTCCTGCAACTCAACTGACAAAATTAAACACAAATATACCAAGCAGTTGCTGCTTACCTCAACTATCACTTTGTAATCTTACCCATTTCCAGTATATTCACATATACCTTTTTATATAATGGGTTTATGGTACTCATTTTAATATGTTTTATTCACTTGAGACCGCTAATAAAAATTTATCAACACTTAAGTTTACAGGAGACTGAAGAACCTTTAGTTTTCTTAGTAAATTTCAGAAGATGTTATTCCGTTACCGATGACTTATCTAGGAAAAAGAGCAAATACTACAGATCTGTCATGTTATTTTTTTAATCTCTTCGTATCACATTTAAGTTGAATAAACAGAAAGCTGAATCAATCATGAATCTGAAATAATTGGCTTGTACATTTCAGAGGATATTAAATGGAAATGAGAGATTGAAAAATGCCACCATTTTCTGGTAATTCCGTTACCACGGTATATGTACCAGAATATATTTAATGTAAGTGAAAATTTTGGGGTGTGAAAGAGTTCAGGTGAAAGAATGAGTACATCTGCAGATTATTAAATGGTAGGAAAGGGACCAAATTACAAAATTAGTGCACAAACTCCAAAAATGTGAGCAAAAATCCCTAATTTGTAATTCCATTACCGTGGAATCGCCCTTTATCATATTTTCTTTTTAAACGTTTTCTTAAGATCATCTCTCATATACATATAATGTCAAAGACTTCTTTTTTATTCTTAAGGGAATCTAGCTTCTTATTATATATTCCCTCATATTTCTGGCAAAATTAGTTTGTCTTATCCCAACTTTAAAATGATGGAATATTGATCTGTGTCTCTGTATGTTCACTTGCATATTTGCCTTATTTTGTTGAAAATATTAAGGTGTTTTCCTATATCATTGGACGTAATAATGCAATGGCCATTGTTTATGTTCCATTCATGTGATTTGAAATATGACATATACTGAAAAAATAAACTGAAACTGAACAACGCATCCAATATGTATTTTCTTGTCGCCTGTAGGTCTTAATCTGTACTGGGTCGTCAAACATGACAACAGGCTTAGGTCCATCAGTCTATCACAAGTTGGATCTGGCATAAAGGATTATTACAGACTGCCAATCTCCAACCCGGTTGGATTAGCGTTACATGAAGGGCATTTCTACATGATGTACAGGAGTGGATTTAGACGGTACCATTTCAATTCACCAGCATATCACACCGAATTTAATGTGATCGCATCATCCCTGGATGGAGCCGTTACCCCCCAAACCATGAAGAGGGGAAGCGGATTATTTGTCCGACGGTTTTAGATGTCTACACCTCTATGGAGGGGTGTCTATTTTTTTTTTGGGGGGGGCGGGCAATTGGGCAAATACTGCTAATTTAAACATTTGCATTTCCGTTGTCTGTAAAAATTTGTGTGAAAATATGAACATCTTGTCTTGTATAACCATCGTTGCAGGAAAAGTTCATTGTTGTCATTAACAGGCTTCCTATCTCTGAATTGTTGAAGAATCTTTCACGTAATAATCTCTGTGATTATTGTTCAACAACCCTGGTTAAAGAGAAGCTTGAGTTCTGGTAAAGGTGAAAGTAATGTATGAGCTTTCTCATTCTTTTTATGTCAGTATGGAAGAACATCATGATAGAAATGTCCTCTCCTAAAAGGATTGCTCTTCAAATGCCCTCATACTCGATAAAACGAGAAATAGGTGAACTGAGTTTGGAATTAATGCCTCATGTTTGTGTAGTCCCACATACATAATTCTGTGTGCAGTACGTGCATGTGACTTTCAACAAGACTGAGTCACTTTCTTATATCAAAACCTCACGGTAGGGCCTATACACCTGTTGATATGTAGAGTATGACTAATCTTTCCAAATCACTTCGAGTTAGTTTCTTTCAGAATACTCGCATGACCAGAACTCAACTTTATAAAGTTTTACAGCAGAAAATAGATTACGTTTCGTAAACCGTTTTGATATATTGTAAATAAAAAAGAAAGAAAAGGGAGTTATAGTGAGTCTTACTGCTAAATCGAGTGTGTGAAGATAATCACATTTTAGTTGTGGTTTAAAACACACAATATGCCTTCAAACCTATCCCCTATCCCTATCCCCTCCCCCCCCCCCCCCCCCCCTCTGGACCCGCCACTGTACCTACGAAAACTAAGTAGTATTCCTTGTTGCAGGATCAGTGTCATATTATTCAGCATTTAAGAATTCAGGATACTAAAATGAATAGACTGGAAGTAAAATTATTAAAATTCATAAGATGAGAATTTATTCAAATTCAAATT
Organism: Heliocidaris tuberculata; assembly: GCA_025618425.1. Lineage (NCBI taxonomy): Eukaryota > Metazoa > Echinodermata > Echinoidea > Camarodonta > Echinometridae > Heliocidaris > Heliocidaris tuberculata. The sequence continues at coordinate 17,035,227 of CM046842.1, read as the reverse complement.
CAAATTCATTTATTGATTCAAAATCCAAACATATAGGATCATTCTCAATTTTCAGTTTACAAAGCATAGTAGGTATACAGAAGTAACATAACAAAAACAAAACTAAACAAAACAAAACAACCGCAACAAAAAATCCCAAACAAAACTCATGTCATAATTCCAGTTCAAAGCATGATATAGATTTAGCACCCCCCCCCAAAAAAAAAATGTATATAAATAAAAATAAAAAATATTATTAGAGAAGGGGAGAAGGAGAGGGAGGGGGATATAAAGGGAGGTAGGGAGAGAGAGAGAGAGGGGGGGGGATGCATATACCTCATATATACATATCATTGCACTGTAGGGCCATTGTATTAGCAGGTGATATTAATTCTAGCTAAAGTATGAATGGATTTGAAAGAGAAATATATATCATGTATATGATCATAAGTCTGAATGCGTAGATAGATTTAGGTGGGCTGCTGGCTACATAAGGACATGTTTTCCACAATTAGACGACAAGCCAGTTATGAGAAAATTACTCAACAAAATAGTTTTCGGCTCGATGGGGCCCCAATGCTTTTCACTGTGTCAGGTCAGTATATAACAATTGATATCGTCAATATTCTCAGCTCATGTCAACATATCGAGGCATACCTGAACTTTATACCAACTTTTGTGGATTTCTCCAATAAAAGAAAATTGAGACCAACGCTTTAGGCACTGTGGCGTTTAGAAAGTGTGCAGTAATAATAACTGCTTTGCGCATTATTCTGACTTCAGAGACTTTATATATTATATGTAATGAAATGAAGGAGAACATAGCTAAGATGGAGAAGTCATCGAGTAAGTCAAATTAATAGTTATAGTCTTATACCTATTATTCATGCTATCTGTGACTTATATTTCGTTGTGTGCAAATGTCTTTTACATGTTTTTCAATGTAATCTTACGATATTTGCTGAGGAAATTTTCATTTTGTGCAGTAGAGATGCAAGATATTTAGAGAATCAACGCATAAAAACTTTGCCTTTCTTCCAATGGGCTAATATTTCAGAATCTTTATATGCCTAGCGTTGCAGGTAAATGATTTGTATTTTTCAAGGATGTGTACATAAAACATTTGCAATAGCTAGGCCTAGATCAGTCAAATATGCCTTGAACCTTTCATAACGTCAGGGTAAACAATATATTATAACGCAATCGGATAATCATGATAATGCGAAAACAGTTATTGCTTTATTTATAACTAACGATGACTTTCCTTTATTGATTCGGGTATATACCGTATTCATGTAGTAAACTTACAAATACCATTTGCCTGTCTGCCTGTATAGGCCCTATATTTCACCGTGTAATGTACAGTTTTATAGTATGGGACCTCTCGAATAAAAAAATTCCTATCAAAGGCAACTTCAAAAATCAAACGCAAGTTGATTTTTAACAAAATTATAGATTTGTGTATTTCGGACTTACGTTTATTTTTAAAGCGGCATTTTAACGCAACTTGTATTTCTGCAGTAAATGTTTTTGAAATTATTATTCAGTATATAAATTGTATTTGTTTTGATAAAGAAAACCAAGATGTTGATTTAAAATACTGCCAGAAGAAGAGGAATGTTTCCTCCTCAACTGGCGAGAGCTGCGCAGAGTCACAAAATGCAATAACAAATGCAAAAACAAAGAAAAGTATTAACAAGAACAAGAACGATAACAAAACAATGAACGATAACGATAACAATCATATAAGATATAAGACAATTACAAATAGGTCTATAGTTGTAAATATTATAAAAATTTAATGATAAATAATAATTTAGATTCGGAACTATTAATTTGATTTATTAGTTAACTTAACTATCTGAATTAGCTCAAAACGACGAGGAAAAGCATGTAAAGACGGGGACGGACAAAAGATCGTTCATTCTCGGAATCCTCCTCCTGTTCATCACCGCCATATTCGCTGTCGTCGTCGTGGTCGTCATAGTGTTTGCACCTCGTGAGTCTTCTATGATGATGGTCGATGATGTCGAGATTCCAGCCCCACCTGGCCCAGATCCTGCTCGATCTCTGGAGCTTCTGGGATTGGGAAGACTGGGACCAACTGGACTAGCTAAAGGTAGGCAATAATGTTGATTACTATGATGATGATGATGATGATGATGATGATGATGATAATCAATAAAAGTAATAAAAGTAATGGTAATAATGATATATATATATAATCATAACGATGATGATAATGATAATTATTATTATAATGATAATAAATGATAATAAGAACAAAAATAAGAATAAGAATAATTACAAGAAAGTGATAATAATCATAACATCAACTCATTTAAACTAAATACGATTGAAAGTGGACTTCCATGGGGGTTTGCATGATATCACCCTGTCTTTAGCTCGGGCATGCAGCCGTTATCAATGCATCTACATGTTTATCTACCAAATGGTAGTCTTGTTTTGGACGTATTTAATAGTTTTGTCTGTTGAAAGTCAACGGATTCACTCTCCCCGAAAAACATTCATATGTTAATGGTTTATAAACTCTTTTTTTTAACAAAGAAGAGTTGGCATTATGACAATACCATTGTATTTCATTTATAGTCCTATACAACGAGACTCTGACATATGGGAATATGTTTCAGTATGGTGCTGGAAGTACACAGATAGTTATCTTGGGTGACCTTCATATCATGAAGGACGCTTTCACTATGACTAATGCCTTCAATGCACGCCGTATAGTAGTCAATGTCATGCTGTCACCACTTCAGAATGAAGGTAAATATACACAAAAATACACCCCAGAATATTAGTCTAGAACATGGTGTGGAATCATAGGCGGCCTAGGGACTACAGTTAGCCCCTCCTTCCGTCCCACTCCCTTCCCATTCTCACGAATGTGGCAGTTTTGCCACAAAATCCCGACAGCTCACATTCGGGTAAGGAGTGGTTTCATTTGTAAATTTTAAATCATGTTAAAAAAATATATATATATGTTTTATTAAGTTTCAAGAATTACAAAAACAATCCTACATCAATCATAGAATAACAAAAGGAAAGAAAGAAAGAAAGAAAAAATCCTGTAGTACATTTTAACTTCCTGTAGTACATTTGTTAACGGAATTACGTTTTTGCTATAAACAAGTGTCAAAAAGCCGGGCGTCTACTAGTCGCCAGTCTTGTACTGCGAACCATTTCAAAATCAAGGTGAGCATATAGGCTTTAATTTAAAGCAAAATCATTTCCTGACCGAGAAGGTAGTATGACATTTCTACATGTCTAGCCCCGGGTCTAGCCTATTTTTAACAGTACCGCTAGACCAACTCCTGATCCGCCACTGACGTTACCACTAGACCAACTCCTATGCGCCATTGATAGATATTTTACAGTTATAATATATTAAGGAGGTGCAACAAAGTCTAGTTTTAAGCAGGTACAAGGTATATATTTTGCTTTATATTGCATCTTCTCAGAAACAGAGTTTAACTAATATTCCATTTGCGCAGGAGCACTTAATACAATTCCTATAATGTTTCAATGATTCCTAGGTTCAACATTTCAAAACAGTGGTGACCCATGGCTAGAAATCCGTCAATTTACTGGCCAAACCATCCTCCAAACAAACTACCTCCAAACATTCGTACAACCACGTATCGACCAATCTGTCAACTCCCTGATGACGTCATTGATTGCAAGACAAGGCTCTTCATTCAACCCCGAATGGCTTCTACGGGTTTTCTTCGTCGACGTCAACCATCGGATCTACTTCGACCAGGGTCTCGTTTACGATGACGAAGACGACGAGGCTTTCGTAAACGATATTTTCAGTGTTCAGAAGATCACGTTCGAGCCCAATGCAACGATGCCGACGTCCCCGGTACTTCGTGCTCAGCTTCCTTTTTACCTTAACCATGTAAGCTATAACCCAGAACCTTCTTTCAGGCATATCAACAAATTATCATGACAACGGGCCATATTTGTAAAACTAGACAAAGCCTAGCAAATGCTATCATAACAAAAGCAAGGACTTTCTTCCTACAAGTAAATGCTTTCTCGTTCCTGGCAATTACTTGAATAGACACAATTTGCTTCCATCATCTAGCATTTACTTTTGTTTCATTATTTTGTAGTGCAAATTGTACTGTAGAGCAATGAAGCAGATATATCCTTCCCTTTTTAAAGGTACAGATTTAAGTTTGACTGTTATTTTGGGGAATGACAAATCGTTATAACGCTGATATTATAGCTGCTTCATATTATGTGAACGAGGCCTTAATATGGTGCCAGCATGTTTACTAAAATGTATCACAAATGAGACTTTGTGGTATGAGCTTTCAATTATGTTGCCCTATTTTATTCATTATAATACAAACTATGTCCTTGTTTAAGGACATAGAAAACCTTTTTCATTTGTTTCCAAATATATTTTAGATCCAACCATTGAGTGGAGAATGTGCACATATTGTGTACAAGCACATATTCAGTGATACTTTTCAAGATCTTCATTTTTGGCTTTCACTTGACTTTTTTGAGTGGTCATACACGTGATCGACCCAATTTTCACTTCTACAGGGAAAGAATGTTCACTCATTTATGCAAAATTGCTTTGAACACGTTCAAACTGTTCAGAGCAATCCCATCATACGTATAGCAATGAAAAAGTGGAAACTTGCACTCTGCGGGAAATATGAGAAAAGTAGGTTTGACAACAAACAAGTCAGATCCCTTTTCGTGAGAGGTCACACACGTTATCGACCTAATTTTGACCTCTTATTTTGAACTCTTAAATCCACTGAAATGAGAGACTTCAGCTACGAGATATCCTGGAAAATTAGATTTAAATCAACTATTTTTCAGGATTTTGGTCACACACGTGCCCATTTGCGAGCTAAATACGGCCCGATGTTCTTTTTCTATGACACATGTATGCTCCAGCAACAAATACTATCCGGTTATTTCTTTACACTAGGAATTCTAAGCTTACTTTAAAGGGAAATCCTACCTTAGTAGCAAGTTCTGACAGAAAGAGGAAGAATCAGAGAAGCAGATTAGTGAAAGTTTGAAAGAAATTGGACAAGTAATAAGAAAGTTATGAATTTTGGAAAGTTGTAATCACTATGGGCAATTCCACATGGGAAAAACAACAACAACAACAAAATTAATTTCAGATTTATACTAATGAAAATCAGTTTAATAGTCCCAAATAGGCAAATCCTTAAATCACAAAAATCTGAAAAAAAAACTTTCCCCACATCTCAATCAGGATTCGCACAATGCATGTTTGATGCATGGAAATGAGAACTTCAAAAATGCAACCATTTTCTGGTAATTCCGTTACCAAAGTTATATACCTCAATATAATTAATGTAAGTGGACACTTTTGGATATGAACGAGTTCAGGTGAAAGAATGAGTACATCTACAGATTACGAATTGGTGAGAAGGGGACGGAAGTCCAAAATTAGTGCATAGCCTTCAAAAATGTGAGCAAAATATCTGTCATTTGTAATTCCGTTACCATGGAATTGCCCCTATACATACATATATGGGAATTTCAAATTGGCCGAATCGGTAATGTCACTGTGATGTAGTGGCAGACAATTCCCCATTTGCTCCAACACACCAAATTACTAAAATGTCATATTTTTTTTTCCAAAAAGTATTGCTCGGTATAGGATCTGTTTCTTTTACGAGGATATAACAATAATGATATCTGATGTATTTTGAGTACTGTCCCGATACAAGGGAAAAGGCGCTTCGGAGAAAACGACATATTAATTATATTTTTGTGTACGATCGATAAACGGGAGAGTTTACCGCCAGTATGTCACAATCGACCACTGATCAGTGCAATTGACTCACCAAATTTCCAATTTGAGATTCGCATAGATTTAGTGATCACATTTTTCAAACACGCATATAACTTTCTTATTCCTTGTCCGATTTCTTTCAAACTTTCACTATCCTGTTTTTCATATTTTTCTACTTTTACACAAATCATCTTATTACCAAGGTTGAATTGCCCTTTAATCCAGGACGGAATACCTAGACCTAACCCTAACCCATGCTAGTATTCAATCGCAAACCTAGTTTGGTTTAACGTTGTTACCTTCTTCGTCTTATCCATTTTTTGATAATGACATTAAAAACTAAAATGGTAGATTCCTACTGATCGTAATAATATTATTTGCTTTTATATTCACAGCTTAATCGATTCGCCAATCATACGAAGACGTTTGCTTCTAAGGCCTTGTCAGCTGATAAAAACACACCAAATCCTAGTTCATCATCATCTTCCACACCCATCGACGACCATCCTAGGAGTATGGTAGTGATGTACGAACGGTTTCTCCAGGATCTTAGAGCTGAAGGAAAGACAACTTGGAGTGATCCCGATGATGGTTGGAGATTAGCAGTGGATCTCTTCTTCTCTGGTCATAGTAGTATACCTCAGATAGTACGATGGATGTGTCTTTATCTAGCAGCTTACATGGACTATCAAGAAAGGGTGAGGTCATAAATGAATTATGCATGATTGTGCAGTAGAGCTACTTTCCAAATATACACCACTGCGCTTTATTTTAAAAAATAAAAAAAAAAGTGTCATATTATTTCCCCGGCTTTGGTCGAATTACAAAGCATTCAAAGAATTTTTCCTACCCGGTACAGATTTACGTCTCCACAAAGTGGAGAGTTTGATATGCACTACACAGTGGAAACTCGCTTTAAGGAGCTCCGATATAACGAGATTCCTGATATAACAAGATAGTTTTAGGGGGTACTGTATCTTGATAATGGACACGGTACCCTCTGGGGGAAAAAATTACCCCTCGGGCAACTACCTTGGGTTATAAAAAAAAATCAAGGGATAATTTAAGTTTTTCGGAGATAGTGGTACGGAAGTAGTTCAAGGGATAGTTGTGTTAAAATCAGCTAGTGTGAATAACTTTAAACTAGTTGCATTATTCCTTTTGAATCATCAGATCTTGCAGGAAATAAACTCCCTCGGGAACTTCACCGACATCACCTACGAAGACCGATTCCGCCTTCCACTCACCGTCGCTTTCCTGACCGAAGTCGATCGTATCCACCATCATTCTCCTCTCGGTGTTCCACGCTACGCCATGGCAAACCAAACCGTCAATGGCTACCATATCGGAGCAGGAACGACTGTTATCTCAAACCTATGGCAGATGTCGAATGACCCGGAAGTCTGGGGTGATCCTCAAGTGTTTCGACCCGAGAGGTTTTTCCTGGACGGATCCAGCTCAGACGAGTATGAACTGAATGCCGACAAGTTCCAGCTCCACACTCCATTCGGTGTCGGTAAGCGTCATTAATGTTCCAGATACATTGAGTCTTTTCTCTTCAAAATGACAAAGTAAGGCATTCCGCTGTTGTAGATAACAGGAAACTGATATGAGGGATAACCCCTTAAAGTAAAGAATTGACTTGCGAATTGCGATGGGTAATCTGTCCCTCGGGCGTAAACAATTACAATCAAACCACATGCAGTTTGATTTTTGGAGTTGCATTTTTAATCGTTCATATACAAGAGCTTTCAATAAACAGGCAGACAAAATAAAGTCGTATGTCTACTTTAATCACGCTCATGGCCCCTTTTCTGAAACTCAATTCCATTTAATATCCCCCCCCCCCCCCCGGCTTCTTCCCGAATTTCTCTACATCTATGTGGTATACATCTTCGTCTCGATCTACCCCCATTTTTGCTTTTCACTTTCTTTATTTTGTCTCTATTTTTTCTCTTTCCTCATTATCCCCAATCTTTTTTCTTTCTTTTGTTCTATTTCTTTTGGCCTCGACCCATGTATCTCTCTCACTTTCTTTCCTCTCCCTCACGCGCGCTTCCTAAATCACACACACCCACACTTTCACATACGCACACCCTCCTTCTCTCGATCTTTCACACTCTTTCTCTCACGCATTCTCTCCCTCACTCTCTATCGCACCCCCATACACACACGCACACCACACACCTGCGCCCCGCTGAACTCCCCTTCCCTTTCTCTCTCTCTCTCTCTCTCTCTCTCTCTAACTCACTCACTCTCTCTCTTCTCACTCTATTAACGTTACAATGTAGGTCTGCGTTCATGCCCGGGAGAGAAGATTGCTCGTAGGACCATCTTTAAGACCATGATAGCACTGATCCAAGAGTTCCAGATAGTCCTACCAGAGGGAACAACGGCGGACCTGGACCAGACAGGAGACTTTGCTGAACCCTATGATGTCAAATTTGTAAAGAGGATGTAAACCGATAAGAAATCTTTCACTGAACACATGATATTAAATCTGCATTTCCAATCTCCACCCTGGTGTAGTAGATGGGTACCAAGGAAGAAGTTATTCCTTGAAAGCTTAGTGCCATAGGGCAGCTAGGCTAAGGCCAGCATAGTAATAGTACTTATAGGCACCTTGAGCATCCCCCTGGGATGGATATGTGGCAATATGAATGTAGACATTATTACTATTATCGCAAATCAACTCAAGGACAATTTCAGTATCTCACTATATTGCCTATGGAAATAATGTTGGGATTATATTCATGGTAGGCCTAATGTTCGCACATTTTAAGATATAACGTACAGGTGTACTGAAATTGCCCACTGTTGATTTCTTGAAAGTCTTTGCAATCAGGTTACTGACGGCATTCGTAACTTAAGGTTTTAGCTTCTAACATGATATAGATTGAGCAGATAAACTTCCATCCACTCATGAGGAATATATATGAAGCCAAATCTCGAGGCACCAGTATAGAGAAATGATTCATCTTGACTACGTCTCTTACCAGGCGAGGATGCCTGCCTGCTGAAAATCTCAAGGGAGGTACATGTACTAGCTTACACCACAGGGTGTGATCTTAAGTAGTCTAGACTGGATTCCACTTTAATCAGATTGTAAATCAAGGAAAATTTTAGATAAAGCTCATCTTATCTTCATTACATCCATTGTTTCAGTAACAGTTACTTTGTTGTTTGTCTCTACGTAGATAGAGATAACAGAGAAACAGCGAGGGGGAAGAGAGAGATTAAAAGGGGAAAAAAAAATAGAGGGAGGACATGGGAAACCCATGATGAAAAGTGTTCCATGTACGTACAATTACCAAAAGTAAGACCTTTACAATCAGACACAAATAAGAAAATTCAATAATGATATAATTATTATGATACATTTTAATCATGAGGCATGCGCACATGAATACAATATACAATGTCTTAAGATATATACCACATCTTGTTTTACAAATTGAATATGATGAAAATGAAATTCAAGATAACTGTATTCATAATAAACTGTAGTCTTATTTACATAATCTATTATACCCCCATGACACCATCAAAGTGACTTCAAACTGACTGATGACTCGGCCATACGGACGAACATAACTTTTTTGGCCCACTGACGGTCTGGTCAGGCACGGATCCAGGATTTTGTAAAAACAGGGAGCACAATTTTCAGGAAATTTTTTGACTAGCAGGAAAAAAAAAAAAAAAATGTTATCACATTTCCTGGGAACCTTCATATCCTAAACTATCTGACAAGAGAAAAAGAAAAAGAAGAAGTCATGAGCTAAAAAAGGTTGGGGGCACAATGTTGGAGTTGACATTCAGGTTTCAAAACGGTGTTGGTCTTTTTCAGTGCGGCTGGGTCGCTTAGGTATTAACATTATAGACATTTTGCTCACGAAAAACCATACCGGTACATGTACTGTGGGGAAATACATTTACCATCTTTATATCCTTTTTAAAATTGGAAACGCTTAACCCTTAATACTTTACTTTGGGGGGGGGGGGGGGGGCTCGCGCATTTCGAACACTCCCCGCAACTTTCTGACTTTTCTTTCAAGTCCTGCGCATCTTTTGACACCAAGTTACCGTTACCGAGTTACGTGACCTTTTATGACCTCATGTCAGCCTCCAAACGGAAAATTTCAGTTTTGTGTACAAAACGAATGGGAAACTGCATTTTCTCATGTTTCTCCTTTATTACCTATAATTTCTTCTTTAAGCTGTCATTATCACCTTTTCTTACTGAACATTGGTTCATATAGCACTCTGAAACAGCAGACTTTAAAAAAAAAACAATAATGAAAGTGGAAAAAGAAATAAATACATAAGAAATGCATAAAACAATAGAATACATACATTTAAGAATTGAAATCACTTTCAAAAATTTTTCTTCTTGCATTAAAATTTCATCACCAAGGCCTTTCTTTACCTGATTATCAATTGAAATATATATATGCATATAATTTGCATAAATGGTGGCCGAGACCAGGCCCCCCCCCCCCCCCCAAATCAGAGAGGAGCTTGAAATAGCCCAGAATAGTAAGGGTTAAAAAACAAAGCAAAAAAACTTCTAAATAGAAAAAGTACAGCCTCCAGTCAAGTTAGATTCCTTACGGCAAATAAAAGGTGACACTTTTTTTTTTTTTCATTTTAAGTAAAAACTTGAAGAATGTTTACCCTCTGCCATTAACTTGGATACCATATACATGTACAGTGGAAACTTGTTATAAAGAGCTCCAATATAACAAGATTCCTGATATAACAAGGTAATTTTGCTCATCCCAGGTCTTTATGTTCTCTTGTTTTTTACCCTGATATAAGGAGATTCCTGATAAAACAAGGCAAATTTCTTGGTCCCAAGGTCCTCGTTATAGTGAGTTTCTACAGTACATTTTCACCTCTGGCATTTTTACCACTGAAATTTTAACCTCAAGCATTTTTACATTACTTCTGACATTTTCACCCAAGACATTTTCACCTCAAACATTTTTACCTTAGCCATTTTCACCTCTGTCATTCTAACATCAAAACTGTTTTGTCAAGATTCTTTCAGCTATTGTGTTCAACATGGCAGCGAAGTCAAATTACATGACCTGTAACCAGACTGTTGCCTTCAAAGATATATTAAGGTCAACTTTTAAAACTGAAGTATTATTTTACTTTAGAAAGCAAGTTAAGCAACACATATTTTGTATAATCTAAAATATCCCCGGTAAGTGGTAACAATATCATAAAGAGAAAGACACCAAGCGAACAGATTTTTTTCATGAAAATTGCTTGTTCTTCATATTTCCCCCAATATCTAAATGTTCCACCAGACAGATGTAAAAATGTAGGATAAGAAGTTTTAACAAAAAGGAAATGAACATCAAACTTTTAAAGGCACTATATAATAAACATTGTGCTTCGTGCTTTGCCATGATTTTAGAATTGAAATCTTATCATCTAAGCACTAAAAAAAAACTACACGAAAGGGCTTCTGAAAACATTTACAAAGTAAAAATAACTGTTTCCTTCACAAAAGAAAACAAAGAAAACATCCTCTAGTAATTCATGAACAGATTTCTCTTATATAATTGACATACACGTATTCAAATGGCCGTCTTTAATGAATTTCCCACTAAACAGTCCCATACTTTTATGTCACAATATACTCCCTCTTTTAATAAATGATTAGTCATTCTAGCAGAGGTGTTTCATAGGTTCTTCTCCCTTCTCGCTCTGAAACACTCTATGAAGTTGATACATGTAAGCCTCTATTATTAACCCATTCGAGACAATTGACCACATTTTGTGGTTTGGCTCAATAACTTTTTATTCAGAGCTCTAAAAAATATACCAGATACATGAGTAGAAAGAGCAAAAATTTCTGCACACACTACGTCCATTTTTGTTGCATTACCATATTGCGTTTGATGCCAGGAATTTTGAATAGGAGAATAAGTTTTAAAATCCTTAAATTGGCAACACATTGAGAGATTCAAAATCCTTATTTTTTATCTAAATTGGCAATTTTTTCAACATTTCGACAAAATTCATAACCATGTGTATTATTTTCAAAGACATTACACCTTATTAGAACCATGTAGCACTAAAAGAAAAATATTATTGTTGCCAATTTGAAGATCAAAATGTGATCAATTTAGCCCTTAAATAATTCCTGTCCTGAAAGGGTTAAATATGCTGGATGCTTTTAGTAGTCATCTTTAGTTGGTAGTGGTGCTAACCAGTGTCCAATAAATGGTCAATGGTTGCAACAGAGGAGAGATAGTCATAACACCTACATGTAGTTTGTCAGTCATCTAGCTCGAGCAATGGTCATTATATCCGGTCAATAGCTGTATACATAGAAATAGGATTAAGAGAATATGTAACAGTGGCTTCCATGTATATATAGTATGCATATACAGTGGAATCTCGTTATAACGAGGTCCTTGGGACCAGAGAAATTACCTCTTTATATCGAAACCTTGTTATATCAGGGCCAAAATACAATAGAATACAAAGAGATGGGACCAGGAAAATCACCTTGTTATAACGAGAGTTTGTTATATCAGTGCTCTTTATAACGAGGTTCCACTGTACTATGTATTGAGTAGATGGAGGTGATAAATAGTGTCCCCCCCCCCCCCATTTTACAATAGATAATTGTGCATTTCTATGACTCTGCTATATAAAATATATATGAAGTGAATCTCATAACTAATCACTTCTGTTAAAGGAAAAACAAGATTTACTGGAAGTATTTATTACATGTATTTCAATCAGTACTTTATCATTCATTTAATTATCTTTAATTCTTTATCATTAATGCAATTTGAGGGATAAATAACTTTCAGAGTTTCAAGCCCTCTTCACATGGCAAAGTTTTGTAAATGAATTTGAAACAAGGGTCAAAAGAGCATAAAGAAATGCCAGAGTATGTGAAATAGCAGTACAATAAATCTGACTTAGGACATTGGCTAAGTACTTGAACTGTTATATCCAATCTGCCCCTAACCAAACACACACAGAACTCATGAACATTGCAAAACATAAAGCAAAGGCTAAACATTTCACTAGCACATGACACAAACCACATGCTCTAATCCTTGAACTAAATCCGATCTCACAACTATTCTATTAAACAGAGAAGGGTGGGACATAAGAATGCAATTTATAACAGCATACATTTCAAGATAAACATTTCTAAACAAATAAGACAATTTCTTGCAAATGTGACCACACTAGCAGAAGCAGTTACACTGGCTGAAAATTGAAGGAAATTTTATTGGCATTTTGATTCAGATAATTTGTTAGTGTGACCCCAAATTTCCTGATAACATACTAGCAAAGTTTCTCATAGACACTCCCTGTAAGAATAAGATCTTGATTCCTGGATTTTGAATTCCTATCAGTTTAGCCAATGTGACCACAACTTTGCAAAGTTTGTCATTTGACTATAAAGACCACTTCTCCAGCTACAATAGGGGTATGTACAGTGGCGGCACCAGGATTTTTAAAGTGGGGGGGCAAAAGAAAATGTTGGGGGGGCAAGGGCGGACAAAAACAATTTTGACACTTTTTGTAGTGAAAATGTACAGAATATTCGGCTATAAACCTACCCAGATATGAGGACATTTTGAGCATCTAGCTGAACTGCCCGATTATAAAGAGGTGTTAGTTATATACTGCGAACGAGCGAGCAAAAATTTTGACATTTTTCGTAGTAAAAATGTACAGAAATTACATATTCGGCTATAAAACTACCCCAATATGCATGAGGACATTTGAGGATCTTGCTGCCCGATTATGAGGTGGTAGTTATTTATTGCGAACACTTTTTGTCGTGAAAATGTACAGAAATTATATTCGGCTATGAAACTACCCAGATATGAGGACATTTGAGCATCTTGCTGCCCGATAATAAGGTGGTAGTTATACATTGCGAACGGGCAAAAATTTTGAAACTTTTTGTGGTGAAAATGTACAGAAATGATTATTTGGCTATAAAACTACCCCAATATGACGACATTTGATCATCTCGCGGCCTGATTATGTGGTGGGAGTTATAGGCCTGTATTGCGAGCGAGTGAAGCGAGCGAGCAAAAATTTTGACACTATTATAGTGGAAATGTACAGAAATTATTCGGCTATAAAACTACCCAAATATGAGGATATTTACACGAGCTGAGCGAACAAATTTGCCCCATGCCCCCCCCCCCCCCACCTTGATGCCGCCACTGCTTTCCAAGTTTCCGTTTTCTTTCTTTTTCCTTTTCTCCATTCCTTTTTCACTTTTTTCTTTCCTTTTCTTTTCTTTTTCATTTTCCACCCTTTTATTTTTTTTCACTCCGAAAATTATTGGGGGGGGGGGGCAACTGGGGGGGCAAAGCTTCTGACTGGGGGGGGGGCAAATGCCCCCCCCCCCCCCCCCCCTTGGTGCCGCCACTGGGTATGTATGCAAAGCTAATCTGGAAATGCCGCTTGAGTATTTAGCATGTGCAGGAGCAATGCATACCCCAGTAGTTATCGTTACTGGAACTTTATACTGCAATTATTATATCAATGCATTCTATATACCCTATGGGAAGTGAAAACCCAATTTTCAAGGCATTTCAATGGAGCAAAAGTTCAATTCTGCGATTTACCTAATTGCATCATGAAACTGTCCTGAATCAAGACCACTTGCAAAAAAGTGAAGTTTCTAGCACCCCGCAAAATGAGGACTTTAGAGTAATGTATGATGAATTTATAGTAGAAGTGTTACATACGCATTCTTATTTAGATCGTGCATTGGAGCATCAGTATATAGGATCTTCTACATCCTGATGCTGATCCACAGCTGGATCAACTATAGCCTGATGTTGATCAATGACTGGATCAGCAGCTGCTCCTAGCTGATCTACTGGATCAACATCCTTCACCATGTCAACAACCTCATTCACATCAGCAGGTGCAAGGGCTACAGTGAGACATGCAATACATACACACACAAGAACATATTATGATGGATTAGTATAATGTTCTATATGATTGTTAGTATGATTCATTAGTACAAACATATGGGGTTACCGGGTTAGTATGATCCAATGGTAAAAACACACAGGCCCGAATACACAAAGGAGGTTTAAACCATGGGTAAAGTTTAAACCTCCCTAAGCGTACTAAAATAAGCGTAAATAAGCGTACATTTCCCATGCGCGTGCTCAAAGAAAATATATGATTGGATCGGATTCCGTGCGCATGTATGCTTAAAAAATCCAGGAGGGGGTTTAAACCATGGTTTAAACCAAACCTCCTTCGTGAATTTGGGCCACAGGGTTAGTATGATTCAATAGTAAAAACATACAGGTTCTGGCCATTGCATAGCACCCTTGGAGATACATGTAGTACCAAGTACAGTGTAAGGGGGGAGGGGGACTTCAGAAAAACATACTAAGGGCAATTTCTCCTCGACAAGCTGCAAACAAGGGTAATAAATGTGTTGATGCATAATTTCCAGCCAACAAAATTGCTTTGGTCCTCCCAAACTACCCTCTGAGTACCTCTGACTGTGATACTGCAATGACATTTCACTGAATTTGGACCAAGTGGAAACAAATTACTGCCAAGAGGCATTCTACAGATCTATATGTTTCTCTTTCTCTTGCTGTCTGCTATAAAAAGTAACCACTCACTGAAAATGAATATATCTGTAAATTTATATGGACTGTTTAAATCCACAAATGGCACCAAGAAATCTCTTACATGCAATTAGTATTTGCACATTTATGAACCACTAAGATTAGCTCACACAAGTGTTCCTTGACTTTAACACCTCTGAGTAGTCAGATTCCTTTTACAGATAAAAACTTAAAAGACTTCTACATTATTTTAGAGATAGAGAGAGCTCAATAGCACTGAAAGTCTCGTTTGAAAGCATCTCTTCATAAAGCTCCTGCCCTATGACTAAGCATAAATCTACCCAGTAAGCAAACAATATGGACATTTGTTTGCAAATTGCTCTCTAGTATGGAAAGGTAGAACAAATATTGACTTCAGAGTAGGATTGAATTGACCAATCTTACCAAGATTTTCATGAAATTCATCAATATTGACTTCACAGTCGTTTGTTTACTCTCATATTATCCTGATTTCACATATGAAATTGGAGGAAACTCAATATCAGTTTTCCATTTTAGACATTTTGTGCTTAAAGATAACGTTGTGTTCTGGTCATGAGAGTGAACTGTGAAAGAAACTGTCTCAAAGCAATTGGGAAAGGTTGATTTATATATAGCACATAAGAATTGGTGTATACTGTAAGGTTTTGGAATCACCAAAATGATAAGAAATTGACTCAATCCTGCTGCGAGTCACATGCACTGCACACAGAAATGTGTATATGGGACTACACACGAATGTTCGTTTCTGTTTCAGAAAGAACAATGTTGTATTTCTTAGTCACAACACAATATTCATTAAAATCTATGGATGCGATTAGCAGCCCACAGCACAAATTATATAAGGCAATAGCTTATAACTGATATTTTATGTTTATGTACACGATTAAAAAAAAAAACCAAATTATCTAGCGATTATGTTTTAGGGGGTAATATTCAATTTCATATTGCTTTAATTGAAATTAGTTAAATGGAAGGCTCCTAGAGAGAATACACGGACAGATGGACAGAAAAAGACACAGATGAGATGAGGAAACATAAGACCTGTTGGAAAACTTTCAAAATAAAAAACCAAAGTTAATTATGGACTAAGTACACCACCCACTTTGAATTAATAGCATAGTTGATTTTAAAGATGTGAAATGTAAGATGGAGGAATCTACATAGATATAGAAGTGGATTTGTTGGTAGAGGTTATGAAAAATTGCAGGGCCATACCAATCAACTCAAAGCACATCAGAGACAGGATCAAACACCTAGAGGTTTGTAACAAAATATGACACTAACAAATAAGGGATTGTTTCGCTGCAGGTTAAAATATAAGCATGGCAATAACATGACCACATAACAAATATTTAAATCATATTTTTTAATAACAAGCATATTAATGCATAAAACATAATGCAAACAAAAATTCAATATTTCAATAACATTTTCTAACTATTAACAACAGCAAATGTGCAGTCAGTGTGAACTATATTAGTTTAATATCTGCAAACACAAAAACTCCATACACACTCATAATATAGGGAGCATAACTAATAACTATGCATTTTGCAAGGCACACGTTACTTGTTTGACCAAATGCTCTCATTGCAAAACTGAGGATTGTTGATAAAACTGCAACAAGGAAAATCTGGAATGTTTCCATCACTCTCCCAATTATTATTCAAAGACATAAACAGGACCTACCTATAAAGCTACACAAAGTTAAATGGTACAAGATGCATTTGAGTGATGTGATCTTGTAACAATCATCGTCAATTTAAAAAGGGGGGGGGGAGGAGAATACTACAAAACAAAATTCAAGTATCACCTTTTTTAGGTAGCTTAGCTAAACGCAATGGCACATGAAGACACGGGAAAGAAGCAAGGAGGAAAATTGCTAGTTTTTTCTGTTCTTCTACAATTAGAATCAGACATATCTGAATAAAACTTTTCATATCATTTTGCTCAAACGTGTTCAAAGAGGTAAATACTAATTCTATATTCTAATATTTTGGTTCTGCCTACATAAAATAAAATTTTGATTTTGAATAATTTTGTCATATCCATCTTTCCCGTGGTTTTGCGCGCCACAACGTTTCGGTAAAGCTATCTTACCATAATTGTTTTCCCCTTCAGTGATCATCTACCTACTCCATTACCAGTAATGTTTTGCATGAAATTCTTTGCTTTTCTTGTATTTGGGTATTTCCTGAGACATTACCACTATATTTTTTAATAAAAGCGATTGGGTGTGCATACATGTAACTTCCAAGTCCAATGCAGGTTTAAAGGAAACCAAAACCCAAGGAGAGAATCAATGTTATTGGAAAGTGAAAATTCAGAGAAGCACTTTACAAAAAGTTTCATTAAAATTGGTTAAAAAATGAGAGAGTTATGGAAGTTTGAAAAGTCTCGTTTTACTTTCTATGGGGATCCTCAAATTGGCAAAATTGCTTCAAAATGGCTGATTTTGTGAACAACTCTCCATTTGTTTTGTACACAGATTTTCAGATTTTCCCCATTATCTCTCAGGGTGCTCCTTGTCTCCTCCTGAACTCGACATATGTGGTGTAAAATACATTTTCATATTATATATGTTGAGCTCAGAAGGAGATTAACTGCACCTTGAAAGATAATGGGGAAAATCTGAAAATCTGTGTACAAAACAAATGGAGAGTTGTTCACAAAATCAGCCATTTTGAAGCAATTTTGCCAATTTGAGGATCCCATAGAAAGTAAAACGAGACTTTTCAAACTTCCATAACTCTCTCATTTTTTAACCAATTTTAATGAAACTTTTTGTAAAGTGCTTCTCTGAATTTTCACTTTCCAATAACATTGAATTCTCTCCTTGGGTTTTGGTTTCCTTTAATGTACCAGGGCCCTCTTGCATAATAAGTTGCGATTAAACGCAACTCAAAAAATTAAACGCAACTCGATTTTCAACCAATCAGGATCGCGTATTTGGGACTTGCGTTTAATTTTTTGAGTTGCGTTTAATAGCAACTTTTTATGCAAGAGTGCCCAGGTCATGCTACAAGCGTAACTCTAGTTTCTAGAAAGTTCATCTCAATATGCCATATCTGAGCAGTAATCAGCATAAATTCTCACCAACATATACCTCAAGAAAATATGATAAAGGGAAAAACAGTCTTACCTTCAACTATCTTATGATAGGAGAAATGAAGATAGAGAAGGAAGAGCAGATGGATAGATGCAACAATTCCTGCTATTATCAGCTTCTGAGATTTGGCTGTTGTTCTTGAAATATATACCATAACCTATGTATGAGAGAGAAAAACATGAGAAAGAGTAGGAGGGGGGCGGGGGGGGGGGGGGAGAAAGTAAAACACAGAGAGGCAGATGAAGAAGGATGGACAAGAAAGAGAGAGAGAGAAAGAAAGATAAAGAGATTGCCTTGGTTTATAATATAAACATAATGGCCGTAATTCACAAAGGTGGTAATAGATTTATACCATGGTTTATGCAGATTTTGTGGTATAAGTGCGCTTGATTTCGTGCGTACACTTAGAAAGATCCAATAATGAACGCGCGTGATTGGCAAAGTGCGCAAAATTCACGTTAGTTGCCATGGTTTAGACCATGGTTTATGTAAATTTACGCACAGTTTATTTCAATTAATTTACATAAACCATGGTCTAAACTATGGCAACTAGCATGAAATTTGCGCACTTTGCCAATCACGCGCGTTCATTATTGGATCTTTCTAAGTGTATGCGCGAAATCAAGCGCACTTATACCACAAAATCTGCATAAACCATGGTACAAATCTATTACCACCTTTGTGAATTCGGGCCAATATTTTCAACCTGATCTCATACTTATAGAACACGCATAAGCATTCCAGTGTCAATAAATTTCTAGAAATAAAGTATTTACTTAATTCATAATTGTTAACAATCACAAGAAAATGATGAATTATCTTGAAAATCATTCTGAGTGGGAATGTCTACCTTAAGCTCCTTCAGCTCTGCTCTATACTGCAAACCTTGAAATTATCCTAAAATTGTTATGAAAATCATCATCATTTGAATGATTCTTTTTATTTTTTTTTGCGGCATTCAAAATATATATTACATGTATGTATAGATATTTTACAGAATGTCATAATACATTATCCAAACAAATTTTAGTTTCTTCAACTTTAGAATGTGCTGACTACAGTCTGATACCAGGTGTGACTTTTAAGTTATTAACACAGGTCTAGTATATCAGTACTGTATTTCTACATTCTCACCATTTTAGCAGCAGACAATCCTCCTAAGACTCCCCACATAGAGTAGAATAAGGCATGTGAGTCACTATGAAGAGCTGTACCCAGAAACAACACAACACAGTATGAAGACATGGCATAACCCTGCAAAGGGCAAAAGAGAGAGAGAGAAAAAAAATGTCATCACCAAAATAATTCTTACATGCTTCTTATCAGCTATTATAATGTAGAAGTTCATAAAATTACTTCCTACAATAATCATCAGCAAAATATGAATGTACTGTTGTACATTTTGGTATGGAATTGTGGGAAAAAATAGTTGTTGATATTGATATTAATTCAAATAATACAAATTACCATAATAATGACCAATAATATTATGAACACATATACAGTTTGTATTTATCCTCTTTGCACATTATTCCCCATTATTATGATGCTCATTTACAGTGGATGTGAGTAGTTGTGGGAAGTTAATAAAGACATACATGTACAGACAATGCACATACAGTCAACAAGAGTACTTGTAGAAAAAGGTATGTATTACAATGTTTGCATGCCATCGATGTAAATAATTTGAGGGATCAACAATAAATAAAGCTTTTTCCGCCGGTAGAGGGCTTCACTAAATATTTATTGAATGCTTGGTTTTGATTGGCTGATGCATGCTGCACGAGCAGTGGGTCCCGCTTTTCGTTGTGTTGTCCATTTCCGGTCTTACAGGGCATTTCTATCTATGCACGATTGTCAACTTACTTCAGCTACATAAAGTATTCATCAAGTATTCATCAAGTATTGCCAAAATTTTTGTATAATTTCATCCGTCATAAAGGACGGTTCTGAGATCAAAGATAACTGTTCCACAACTTCGTACGTGCTTAACACAGAGAGGCATAACATGCAATGGTAAATGAAGAGTGGAGCCTGTCAGTCTTGCATTGACAGCCGCTTCTACGTACAACATATGAAACACCTCCAACCAGCACATTATTGCTTTCCAACAGGACCCCATACCCATAAAAAAACTCTTTTGTATGATTTAAATCAAGGTTTAAGTCACTTTTCAATAGCATTTTAGACCTGTTCTAATTAACAGGAAAACTCGTAACTCGAATTATACAAACAGGTTCAACGTATTGGGATATTTCCTTGCAGTCAATGTAAATTCTTCTGGAATTTAATGTATTTAATGTATCAAAATGTATACTTACAGTCAATGTGAGAACTTGTAGGAAAGTGATGAATGTATTACAGATGTATGAAGCTGTGTAGAAGAAAAGTGAAGCAAGGAACCAGTATCCAAAACAGATCCCAACAGATGATCCCATCAATGTCCCTTCTTTCTGTAAATCAAACAATGTCAAATTCAAATTATTCACATGGCAAGATTTCTTTGTATCACAGATGGTAATTTTATAAATGTGGATTAAAAGAAGGGGGCACCACCTCCCCCCCCCCCCCCCCCCCCATGAAAGCTAATCTCGCATACCTGAGTTACACAAAAGAACTGTGCCCTATAATCATGTATTTGTGCCCCCTTTTAGCACTGTGCAGTGAAAAAAATAAGCGGGGGCTAAGGGCGATTAGCCCCTGAAACTCTAGAAAAAGCCACCATAAATGAAAAAAGAGCCACCGTCAAATAATATTTCTGCCCATGGGTCATAGTGCGTTAAAATCTCTGAACACAATCGCTGGACTTTGAAGAAGCCCTCGCGAAAGAAATTTCAATTTTTACACTGGCACTGTGCATCCCCTTACCCTGCTTACCCTTACCCCTGGACCCTGCTTGCTTTGAAACATTATTATTCGTTGACAGTTTATGTGCCTTAGTGGGGACCAACTGCTCAAATCTTAATCTTGTGTGTTTAGATTCAGAAGGGGCATGTCTTTCAGACATACGCACTAACAAATACAGCGGAGAGATACATACAAAAGTGGTACAAAAAACAGAGACAGACAGGAATACACGCCACAGTTTATCCAAAGTCTTTCATTCCATAATGCAGTACAGCAATCAGAGACAGACAGACAGACAGACAGAGAGGGGAGATACATGTCCCGAGTCTTTCACTCTTTAGAGCATGTACAGCAATCAGAGACAGACAGACAGACAGAAAGGGGAGATACATGTCCCGAGTCTTTCACTCTTTAGAGCATGTAGAGCAATAAGAGACAGACAGACAGACAGACAGAAAGGGGAGATACATGTCTCGAGTCTTTCACTCTTTAGAGCATGTACAGCAATAAGAGACAGAAAGACAGATAGAGAGGAGACATACATACCACAGTGTGTCCAGAGTCTTTCATTCCATAGAGCAATACAGCAATCAAAGTGAAGACCACCATCACAGGGCCATATAGTTCACCAATCACCTTCTGTAAGAAAATTTAAAATTTGTTTAAAAGAGAAGACCTTGACAAGAAAGAGTGCACATGTGCATTCTTCGATTCCTCTTTTCCCCCACTTTTTCCAACTTTCAGAACATACAACAGACAAATTACATTGACTTTTGTCACACGTATATAAGTGTGTTCATGAAAAATAATACACTAGTTAACAAATCTGCCCGGGGGGCATGTTTCATTGAGACCTGTACATCATCTGCGTAAATCACGTTCTGAAAAGCACCCTGAACAGGAATTGCAGTATAGGAGTAGTTTTGATACCCTAAACAGGGAAACCTATCAACATTTCTGATTTTATATCTTGCATGGTATTCTACATCCTATTTCAGGATTACATCATCATCATAGACCTTTTTTAGCCAAAAAGTAAACATAAAAGAAATTGAACCTAATTTGGAACACATTACCATACCAAACTATATCCATCCCCCCCCCCCCCCCCCAGCCTTTTCGCAGATCTTCTTCTTATCACCTCTGAATTTGATACCCTTTTCTTGATTTTTGCTGTTTTTGATACGCTATACGTGCCTAATACTGAAAAAGTACCCTTTTCTTTCAGTTTTCGTGTACACGGATGATGTACAGGCCTCAATGAGACATGCCCCCCAGGGCAAATCTGACAATCAACAAAATGAGTTCCTGGCCAAGAAAGAGTTAATTTTACATGCTAATCTTTATTACTACCCCAAATGTCTGATAGTAAAACAAATGAAACACAACTCTTACTAAATCCTGAAATATTCATGTAAGCTAAGTTATTTAGTTTGAAATAATATTTTCGTTCCAATTGCAAAAAGCTGGAATTTATACAGGAATGATTTTGGAGATTAGAGTCTGATCAGTTAAGAGTAGGCATTTTGTCAGTCCATAACACTGAATATTTTATGAATTATCACTTTAGTAGGCGACCATGGCATCCAAATTTTATCAAATTTCAACTCCTTCAATGATGTCCTTGACAATGAAACATAAAATATCTCTCTTCAATTAAATACTAATTTTCAAAATGCCTTTAAAACTTTTATAATTTGTCAAATGTCTGTCTGTGACTATGTCCATCTGTGACTAACTGATCAGACTCATTCCAATTATGTTGAAGAGCTTCCAGCACCAATTTTTTCAGATTATTGGCTTTCCAATACATTTTTCAAAAAAACTTCAGAGTACAAATTTCATAGTAATAGTCATCATTATCATTCATATGGAATTGGCCCTTAAGCCACTTACCTGTGGATTGCCGGTGAGTTTCCTTGGTACAAACGAAAACAAGAGCCTGCAAATTGGCAAGAAATACAGAAATGTTAAAGATCAGAAAATGTTACGCTACACATAGAAATAAATATGTTCATTTACATGTACACTGCACACAAGTATTTCTCAGATAAAATATAAGATATTGTAATTTTTTACTGACAATGCATGACTTCAAACCTGTTAGTGTTAGTGCACTTTCATCTTCTGATTACTGGTACGTCTTCGTGGTTTTTTTTCAGTCATATCTTAGTCCTATAACTGAGAATTTACTAACCATAATAGGCAAAGTTTAAAGCTCAGTACAGTTTTGGTAGCAAAAAGGAAATTGGAAAGAAATGTGTTAAACAGTCTCATGTTGTTTTCCATGTATCAAATCAAAAGATGTTTGTAGGGGATCATTTGGTATTCCATCAGTGATTTCCGGTGAATTTTATCTGAAATATATGTTAGGAACGCTAGATCACGGCAATATACTGCCCTACACTAGGACCTTTCCACCCCGACGGCTTGCCACACAACGATCTCGAGGCTTTGCACAGAGATAGCATGTGTGTGTCACTGTGTGTAGGTTTTGCACGCATGTATGGTGTATATTGCATGCTGAAGTTGTTGGGAGTTTATATCCCTGAGTCGGCACCAAAATTATTGTCTGTCTCTCATTTGTTTAATATGCCACTTTAGGGCGTGAAATCTTCACAGCATCTTTGTAGTGCTAGTATCTTCCTACTGATCAACAAAAATCAAATCGATCTGACAAAAAGTTTTTGAGGGCTTACCAAAACTTAAACATTACCTTTAAATCCATGAGGCCTTGTTAATGATATGGAAATTTTAGAGTATCAATTGCGAAGCTCTCCACTTTCAAGGAATTATTGAAAAAGAATATTAAATGAAACTTACGTCGTCGCAAATTTAATGTGTCCCACTTTTCTATATCACATGTACACCTACGTGTAAAGTATTATTTTACAAAACCAAAATAACGTAAGTCACTGGAGAGATCAACACTAGGCACTCATTTAATGAATGGACTCAGTCAAGTCCAATGAGCCCTTTTGAAAATACAAATTCCTTTAAAAAAATAGATACTACTACTAATTACCTTGCAACTACCACCTTAGGTTCAACATCAAAGTATGGTCTGAGGATATCAATATTGCCATATATGTCAAATGCCTTCCTAGCTTGCTGTCTGCTGGCTTGCCATACCTATAAACATATGGCAAGAGAAAGAGAGAGAGAATGATATCAATATTGTCAAATATGTCAAATGCCTTCCTAGCTTGCTGTCTGCTGGCTTGCCATATCTATAAACATATATTATATAGTCTATATAGATACAAATAAGTGATTGGTCTAAATGCCATCACGTGACTAGAGCTGCAAGGATCGCAATGTTATATTTTGGTTTTGAGGTCACCTTGGTAAACATAACACGCTATGTTGACTGAGGTGACGTCACTCACTGCATAGTGTGAAACGCTAACTGATTTTTTTTTTTTACAGCGCAGCTGCAGTCGCGATCGATATCTCGCCTGCGGATTTCAACTTCTTTTGAACGAATATACAGTCATGGCGACTTCCCCCACTGGTCGGTTTCAGTCCCTCGACGAGGAAGAATTGGACAGAATAATCGACGAGACTCCCGTTGTACAAAAGCAGTAGTGAATTCATCCGTTAACATACTTTATCAGTATTGCGAGGCAAAGGGATCATCAATTACAAATACTGAAGATTAGACTACATGTATATAATATAACAGATATTGCCTGGTGTATCGCTTTAATAAATAACACTTCATCTCCCCTCCAAAGTTATATTTTTCCCTGGGGACAATATTTTCCTTCAGCGCTGAGCGCTTCGGAGAAAATATAATACCTTGGGAAAAATATAACTTTGTCGGGGAAAAGAAATGTTATATTAAACCTCTAGGCAGGCAATATCTGTATAATACAATCCCTCTGGGAAATATAAAGCTCTTTACTATCCACTAAATGTTTGATAAAACCCAGTGCCAGTCATTATCTGTATGTTTCACAGAAAAATAATAACAATGTAGCAAGCAGACGAGTCAAGATGTTACACTTGGAAGTACATCTACAACCATTGTTCCCAAACTTGGAGGCACAGAAAGAGCACAGAGGATCAAAATACAACATAACTAGAATCAGTTACAAATATTTATCATTCATACCGAATCTGCCATTTGACCCTTCATAGCATCCATGAAGCTTGTTCCAGTCTGCTTTGATTGGCTATCACCATGCTGTGCTTCATCGTCACTGGTCAGTTCAGGTGGTTGCCGTACCAATGAGGGTGTGGCCTCTTCTTCCCTCTCCAGATAGTTAGCATCAGAGAGATCAATCACAGCTGACGCATTCTGAATCAAATAATACAGTATATTACTATTACTATTCAGGATTTCAATAGCAATATCGATGTCTTAGGAAAATTGTCTCCCGACAACCACAATTTAAAAGAGGTGTTGATATTATCACCCCTAACATTCATAACATAAAAATATTCTATGTGTCAGAACTTATCTTCCTGACATGCCCTTTTGGCTCTCAGCAAATTCCAATTAGCTCTACCGGTAATTATATCTCCATCTTTCATGAGTAAAGGAATTTATAAATGAGGAAGTTAAAGCTAAAGAAGAAACACTATCAGAGAAGGAGGAGTGAAAGTAAGATAGAGGGGTCAAGTGACTGAAATAATCAGCTCCCTACCAAAATCCGAGAATCTAATCTGTCAACATCTTCAAAACCAAACTAAAATCTAAACTGCAAATATCAACACTCCTACAGGAGGGCCATCACTAATTTCCTGCTCCTGCCACCACAATATTCAAGTTTGTAGCACTAAGCAAGTATGTAAGCAGAAGCAGTAGATTTTATAGGTACAGACTGAAGGATGTAACAATGGAAAGAATTTACACATGATGTAAATAAGTTTTGGCTGAGTAAAACACAATGGTTG
Source organism: Heliocidaris tuberculata (assembly GCA_025618425.1). NCBI lineage: Eukaryota > Metazoa > Echinodermata > Echinoidea > Camarodonta > Echinometridae > Heliocidaris > Heliocidaris tuberculata. The sequence continues at coordinate 17,008,931 of CM046842.1, read as the reverse complement.
TAGACTAGATACAATGATACCAACAAAACAAGCAGTTATATTGTAGTGGTGTGCCAAGATCCTGGTAGTCAAAGTAATGGGGTCACCATCACTGGGTGATTTCACGCTCGAGGTTGGTGTTTGGTGTTGGTGTTTACAGCAAAAATTCTCCTAAAATCGAGCTCCAACACTGCTTCAGAATAAGGAGCCGATACCGATATCCTACCAAAGCGCATCGATAGCTTAACACTGGTAATGGCGTCAGCACCATTCTCAATGAAGAAGAAAATTTTGTTTTTAACTACTGAATTATTAGTCTAGAATATCGTAAAATTGCACAAGTAGTCCGATAATTCTAAAAGCAATCCTTATTTGATCTAGAGACCTGTAAGAAACTTCACAGAAATGGATAGTATTGATAGGAACAGTAAATTTAGATTTAATTTCTCTCGAGTTTCTCACTTGCAGCAGAAAATGCTGCGGTAGCTAATGCAGCTAGACGCCGGATCGGACGGTTGAACCGTGTACGTGGCAAACGGACAAATTTCGGGCATTGGGTCAGATTAGCCTTGAAGAACTTATATTGAGATTGTCGATTTAGAGCTTGCCCTGGTTGAAGGGGAATTAACCTCAAAATATAAATGTGCTTATATTCAAAGATGTAATCTATTCCTTCTTGTTGTCCTACAGTTTTGCATTAAAATATACGAGCAAAATTTATCATCTGATACCTGGGGACTGCCATTTTCTTGATGTGTACATAAAGATATTTTTAATCAGAATGCAAAATTATCTTTCTTCATGATACAAAATCCCATTTGAGATTTTAAAAATTTAACAGATACATATATTGTAAAAACGAAAATGTGTTTTATATTTCTTTGAAAATTACAATTTTACTAAATAGAAATCTATTTTCTTGATACTATGACGTACGCGACAGAGCGAATTAATTCAAATTTATGGATAACTTTCCCGAGCGTCAATAGTGAAAAACTATGCATTCACCTGCTTTGAGATAATAGACTTCAATAGTAAGAATGCGCGTTGTATAAATTATGTTCTGCTTTACCAGGCAAGCCCAAGAAATCGATTTGTATTTAGCAAACCAGAGAATTTAAAAAGAAATCTATTAATTTCAAATTTTAGAATATACGTATACACCTGTTATATATTTTCCATCATATATGGGGATTTTTTTTTCTCATTTGTTCTTCCTAACAAAGTAACATTTAAGGTAGACTAGGTCTAGAGTCTAGGTCTACTAAGAATGAGATATTTAAGAGCTGAATTTGAAGGGAAGTATTTCAAATATTTACATGTATCTTATTTTTCCCCCATACATTTAATGTATGCGATAGAAAATATGTATCCAGTAATATTGGCATTAGTCGCTTTATGGTCAATACGACAACTAGATGTCCAGTAGAGGCGTATGGCCGATTTGGGAGACTCTCTCCCATTTGGGAGACAGTCTCTGATATTGGAGACTTTGCTAACAAGAGGACAATAGAAACAACACCAAAAACAAGGCACTGTTTCTCGGCCAAATTTTTTCCCCTCAGAAATCAGAAGCCCATTTGTTTTGTGTGTGGATCATAACAAAAAATGTTATGAAAACAAAAGTAGATGGTGGATTTTTTTTTAAAGTAGACAGTCAAAAGGGGTACTTTTTCACGAGGAATCTGCTTGTCACATTTTCATTTTGAGCCAAGGTTATCCCTTTGCCACAAATGTAAACAAAGAAAATTGGTCTCCTAAATGGGAGACTGTCATCATCATCATCATCATCCGTGAAAGTACAGGCCACCGGGATGGTGTATCATCGTACTTGTAGAATTGTGCAGTTGTATACAGTGCTGTGGAAGATCTAATCTACGTGCGGTTAAAAAGAAACTGGCGCAATCCTAGCGCAGTTGGGTTTTCTGCACCTCAGTCTTGAAGCTGACTACTGTCTCCCAAATAGGCCATCAAAAATGTTTGTACACAAGTCTCTAATAATAGAGATGGTCTCCCAAATAGGAGACAGTCTCCAATATCGGCCGTGTGCCTCTACTGCTAGATCTATTACTTGGTGTGCCTAAAAAAGTGTATAGAAGCAGGAAGTTCCAGGAACCCGTCAAAAACATCACTACCCGTCGTGTCATAATTCAAATTGCTACACAACGTAAATAATTACGTCATGTCACTCACACTTATGCAAGGTTAATATATTAAACTCGTATCTTTGTACCTTCATACTGTGATGAATTGCCTCTCATAGCAAATGTGTGATATTTTGCACATATGTGTGCTGGAAGGGAGCAAGATCGCAGGCCAAAAACAGCCTGAAAATTTCACTTTGATCAAGATGATATTGATAAAGATCCTACTGAAGAATCTGGCATGAAATTAGATATTCTATCATCCTAAAAATAATGTAGAAGAAGTATTTCTCAAAATTTTGCTGCTTAATCTGTGCTTTTACCTCTTCAACTTAGAGGTCGTGACCACCTCCAAAATTAACACAGCCCCACATAGTGATGGTTCCCTGACGTCGTGTAGATCTAGATCTAATTCCATTTATGACACAACGCAAATAGATTTAGATCTAATTAGAACTACGTCGTGTCATAAATGGAATAACTACACGATATAATTCCTAATTACTGCTCAACTATTTAACGTCACAACATTAAATGAATTAGTTTCGCTACATTAAATAATTAAGGTCGTGTGTGTAGCAATTAGAACTATAGACCAAAAAATCAGTCTATTTTGTTCGGGAATATGCTCCGCCGAGATTACGTCTGGCTTCATGGAATTCCTCTCCTACATAGACCGAAGTCTGCCCTGAGGCTAAGCACTCCCTTGGGGTCTTGCATTATGTGCTTACCTATGCCTGGGACCCTGGCTGGGACTTGCGTACGCACGCACGCGTTGACTAGTACGTGTCGTATATTACATTCGCCTGACGGATTCACTTGCGATAACCCCGTTGACAACATGGAAAAAAACAGGAAAATTTCTGTAACATGTGTATTATTTCAAAAATCAGGTGAGCTCACTATATTTAGTATACATTGCTTTTACTATATAAGTTGATTTTTGTCTATATACGACTCTAAATAAGTCGTAAACGTGTGGGGTGAGGCACCTCACCTAGCCTGGAAGGCTCTGTGAAGAGTAAACAAAAAAAAAAGCTGACGCTACTCTTCACAGAGCCTGGTTTTTTAACCCCACTCTACAATAGAGCAGCCATTTTAGTGTCTAAAGAACCTCCTGAAAATCACCTTTACCGTGAGCCAGCTTCTCTCATCTCCTCTTCACCATAGCTTTAGAATATTACAACCCCATTTTTTACCCTAGAATTAAAAAATATTGGGGAAAAAATGTGAAATATTAATTTTAATGGTTACCGGTAGGTTGAATGTTGTCCGAACGACGCCCCGAAAAAGCCTTCACTGCGCTCGTAGACCCGGAAGTGTCCCGTAATGTCATCGACCTACAGTCAATCACGCAATTTTTAGATCCACCATACGTTAGACAAGACAAGCACGTGGGCATCGCACGCATTTTGATTGTGCATCTTCTGCAAGCATGCAGTAGCGGTCTTGTCTAACGTATGGTGGATCTGAAAATTGCGTGACTGTAGGTCGATGACATTATGGGACACTTCCGGGTCTACGAGCGCAGTGAAGCTGCGGAGGCTTTTTCGGGGTGTCGTTCAGACTACCGGTAACCATTAAAATTAATATTTCACATTTTCCCCCCAATATTTTTTAATTCTAGGGTAAAAAATGGGGTTTTTATATTCTAAAGCTAGGGTGAAGAGGAGATGAGAGAAGTTGGCTCACAGTAAAGGTAATTTTCAGGAGGTTCTTTAGACTCTAAAATGGCTGCTCTATCGTAGATTGGGGTTAAAAAACCAGGCTCTGTGAAGAGTAGCGTCAGCTTTTTTTTTTTACTCTTCACAGAGCCTTCCAGGCTAACCTCACCCGTATGTTCATAGGGACAGTGATTAAGCTCACTCGATGCCTACTCGACTACGGCAGTGAAAAAAATAAGCGGGGGCTAAGGGCGATCAGCCCCGAAAAACTGATGAAGCCACCGTAAATGAAAAAGGATGCGGGCTAACTCGGCACTAGGGCGAACTCGGCCTTGGCAGAAAATCGTCGCTGAGTGAGCCCAGAGAGTTAAATTGATCGCAAACACTTGTGTTGAATTTCGCATTAATTACACATTTCAAAACACTTTAAATTCAAATTATTTGATATCAATGTGTAAAATGTTTATCAAAGAAGTAATGTTGAAAATTTCAAGAAGTAAAATTATACAAAACATGAAATTTAAGGCTAAAAAGGGTACGGTGTGTAGTGTGGACTTAAACTATTGAAACATGGTCACCGCGCAGTGTCGAGTTCGCCCTAGTGCCGAGTTAGCCCGACCCCATGAAAAAAGAGTAACTGTCAAAAAATATTTCTGCACATGGGTCGTAGTGCATTAAAATCTCTGAACACAATAGATGGACTTCAAAGTAGCCCTTGTAAAACAAATTTTAATTTTTACACTGGACTACGGAGTCCGGACAGTGCCTTATTTATACTATAGCCTACATGTATGCTATGAGAGGATCTGGGCTTACTCGGCACTAGGGCGAACTCGGCCTTGGCGGAAAATCGCGGCTGAATGAGCCAAGAAAGTTAAATTGATCGCAAACACTTGTGTTGAATTTTCGCATTAATTACACATTTTAAAACACTTGAATTCAAATTATTTGATATCAATGTGTAAAATGATTAGCAAAGAAGTAATGTTGAAAATTTCAAGGAGTAAAATTATACAAAACATGAAATTTAAGGTTAAAAAAGGGTACGGTGCGTAACATGGACTTCAGTTCAACTCTTGGGCAGCGTTTCATCAAACGGTCATAAGTACAAGTTCGCCGACATCCCATTGAAACGCGTGTATTAAAATTAACACGCGTTTCAATAGGATGTCGGCGAACTTGTACTTATGACGGTTTGATGAAACGATGCCTTGAAACATAGTCACCGCACAGTGCCGAGTTCGCCCTAGGCCTAGTGCCGAGTTAGCCCAACCCCCTAGTATGGGAGGCTTCCGTCTGTCTTGGAGGAGAACCTCAAAAGTCAGAAAATGTTATAAAACTCCTCCAAACAGACGGATTTTTCTGTCTATTCGAATTACTACATGACGTAATTAATTACGTCGCATAATCACCGTCCATCTGTCTCTTCATTCAAAAAGGGACTCAAAACATTTCTTTTTTCTAATCCAGATTTTTAGGCTTGTTCGTTTTTAATCTTTTTTCTTGTTGTAAGCGCTTTGGGCCATCTCGGGAAAAGCGCAGTATATAAATAATAATAATAATAATAATAATAATAATAATGATATACTAATTACTATAGTCATTACAATTACTACACGACGTACATGTACACCGAACTTGAGACGCGCAAGCCCGGCTCTCCGGCTGGGCCTGATGACAACATTCCGTAGATCTGCGAATCAAAACTCAGGAATCGGCTGCTACTGTGAACAACAATTTATAACCACCAAAATCACAAAATCATAGGACTTCACAATACTTTTTATGAAAATAATTAACGCACAAATACAATCAATATATTTCGTCCTGATCAATTGACAAAAAACTAAACAGAAAACATATTCTGAACGATTTTTACTAACCATTTCTTCGTTTTTCGCGTACCACTCAGAAGTCGCCATGGTGGAAGTTTCAGGCTTGCCACTTATTCAGAAAATTACAGACAAATTTTTTTCATAGAAAAATTAATATTGCCACAATTTCCTTTAAAAAAAAAAGTGTCAGTAAATAGTAATTTTTTTGGAGAAAAATCTAAGCGATAAAAGATAGAAATTGGAAAAAATGAAAAGAAAACAAGTGGTTGGAGTTTTTTTTTTCTGTGCTTCTATAGTATTAGTTTGGGAGCCTGTCCCGAAATAGTCACGCTATTCCATTAATGACCTACCAATTTCAAAATTATTTCAACTTTCGCTTAATTGCAGATGATTCTAATCTATTTCATACGTTTAATCCTTTCAGGACAGGAATTATTGGCTAAATTGATCACATTTTGTTCTTCAGATTGACAACAATAATATTTTTCTTTTAGTGCTACATGACAAGGTGTATTGTCTTTGAAAACAATTATATACATGGTTAGGAATTTCGTCGAAAAGTTTTAAGTTTCCAATTTTGATAAAAAACAATGACTTCAAACCTCTCAATGTGTTGCCAATTTAATTATTTTGAAGCTTATTCTCGTTCTCTATATTCCTGGCATCAAATAATATGGTCATGCAACAAAAAGGGACACAGTAGGCCTATATGTGCAGAAATGTTTGCTCTTTCTACTCATGCATCTGGTATATTTTTAGAGCTCTGAATCAAAAGTTATTGAGCCAAACCACATAATGTGGTCAGTTGTCTCAAAAGGGTTAATCATGATGAACGTAATAGGATATTGATTTATCAGAAGTTAACCGTAACCTGAAAGCTGTTACAGATTGGTGCAACTCAAACAAACTTACAATAAATACAAAAACAAAAAACAAAAAACTTTTTAAAATTTATTTAAAAATCGACGAAGACATTTCTCATTTTCAGGTCATTTGTTCATTAATGAAACCATTTTAGAGTCAGTTGATAGAGTCAACATCTTTCCTTGGAATTTGTATAGACGAACATTTGACCGGAAGAAACACAGTGAATGTATATGCAATTTACTAAGTAAAAAGAGTGGAATATTGTATAGATTAAGACACTTTGTGTCAAGAAAAAATGTGGTCATGTTATATAATTCTTTTATTTTACCCCATGGATTAGAAGTTTGGGGTGCTACGTGTAAGACAACTCTAAATCATGTCCTTAATTAAATGCTTCAGAAACGAATGGCGAGAGTAACTGCTTTCAAAGGTTCGAGATATCACTCTGCTCCTTTATTTTATGATCTTAAAGTGCTAGATATTTTCAAAGAATATCGCTATGCAATTGGTATTTTTATGCATGATTATAACCGTCTGCCTCATACTTTATCTGATTATTTTTCAGTTTTTGTAGTGTACTATGTAACACCCTTATCATACAAGAAACAAAGAGAATTCAGGACAGTCTGTTATATGGAATAATTTGCCAAAAGAATTAAGGAATATAACCATGAAGGTCAATGTTATTAATCATTTTATTTATTCTAAGCTCACATTGTTGTTATTATTGTTGTTCTTGTATTGTTATTACTATTTTAATTGTTTGTAAATAATGTATATGTGTTATTTAAAAAAAAGATATATGAGATGTACATTTCAATTAATTTGCTGACTATAT
>CM046842.1:16681604-16996604 GCA_025618425.1 Heliocidaris tuberculata | reverse complement strand
TTCTTTTTTTCTTTGACCTTTCCAAGAAACCAGACGAGGTTAACGCACTTTGCCGTCAGCAGTCATTGATGAAAGTAAATTTCTACTTTTGGGGAACAATTTGTTCCAAATTCTGTCTTATTAGACGTTAGAATGCCGCACAAGAAGTAAGTTGCATTATGAATGTCTTATGTATGTATATGTGTTGAAGAAAAGATGATATTTTGTGTAGTTAAGGTAAAAAGGGCGATTTATTTGGTTCAGTTCGATGACCGGGTCAATGTCAAGATACCGTTGAAAATGCATATGTGAACAGAAAGCCTATAGTGAAAGTAAAGGGATAGATTATGTTAATGAGTTTATTTAGCGTGCGAATGGAGAGGGCGCATGCAGTTAAATGATAAGGTGATGTGTTTCGCTAAATGAAAGGAATTTAGTCCAGCTTTTGGAAAATGGAAATTTGTCTTTAAAAAACTCAGAGTCAAAGAGTAAATTTAGCAGTTAATTATGGTGAAATATGAGTTAATATTATGGATGAAGATAAATAGGGATGATGAAATCTAAAGGAACTTGCATAGTCTCCTATTAGTTGAATTTGTACAAAAGGCATGATGGTTTAGAGGTTATCATGTTTATGTATTGATAAAAGCATAACAGACAGGAGACAGGGAATCATTTGAGTATAAGTAGTTTATTATTAGAGTCAAGGAATATGGCAGGTATTTGTGTATGTGTTAGTTTAAGCTAATGCAGTTCTAAAGGGATTACAGATGCATGCTTTTATTTGAAGGGAGCATTAGAAATAAGTATCTATAAATGTTTTAAACTAAGAATTTCTTTGGTTTCATACAAGGAATGTTCATGTTTAACAGACGTTTAAAGGCAAGAGGTTAATTGCTTTGATGATACACATACTATTCTTAATTCACATGACACAAAGAACTAGTCAATATACACTAGATTTCTGACTTAAAGGAATTTATTTGTGAACTGGTCAGGAGATAATACATGCTTTAAATCACACAAGGCAAGCAAACTATCTAAGAGAACAGTTACTAGAAATTTACTGATAGATCAAGTTGGTTAATATTGATATACAGCTTACTTATGATCTGTTTCTGGTTTTTCTTCTGATTGCAGATTGAATAAATTATCCTTATACAATTAACGGCATTTCTAACAACTGAGCCTAAGTCTCCATCCTTCGGTGATCCATTAAATTCAATTTCTTCGCGGAGACGGATCAGAAGCTGTAACGTCTTCATCAGGGATCTGAAGTGACGGAGACATGGAAGGGTCTACCACCAGTGAGACTCCTGCGACCAAGGCTGATCTTCTGAAGAGTCAGCGTCACCTACGTCGAGGTGCAAAGGGCAAGCTCACAAGAATTGGACATGCTTTACAGAGCTTGATAGAGGGAAGCCGGCCTATCCCAGAGGTGCAGGAGGTCTATGATACGTACCTGCTGGCTTATGAAGATTTGCAGGATAAGCATGAATCCTTTTCTGAGCTTATTGAAAATGACGATGACTATGAGATGGAAGAGAGATGGATGGAAGAATGCCAGCAGTCCTTTCTTCAACATCAGATCTCTTTCAGAGATTACTGTCGAGGTGAGACAGAAAGGAATGTTTTATCACCAACACCGCAAGAGAAGTTGGCTCGTCGTCCAGTCAGTCCAGAAGCAAGTAATGAAACATCAACCAGTGAAGTCAAGAGAGTGGGATCCATGTTCAAGATGGAAAAACCGAAAATGCCCACCTTTAACGGGAATGTGCGAGACTACTGCATATTCAAAGCTGATTTCCAGCATGCTCTGGGTGAAGTCATTTGTTGAAAGAGATGCTCTAATGATCTTGCGATCATGCCTCCAAGGGAAACCACTACAGATGATTCAAGGTATCGGAAGAGACTATACAGCAGCTTGGGAGCAATTGGATATGGTGTATGGAGATTCAAGGTTGGTCGCTGATGCTATCATTAACGACATTACCAAGTTTCGCTCCCTGAAACCAGGTGAAGATGATCGCTTTTGTGAATTTGTGAACATAGTACGCAGAAGTTACAATGTGCTTAAAGAAATAGGGAAGGAGAATGATATGAATAACAGCCACATGCTGGCTATCATGGAGAAGAAGCTTACACCTGAAGATAGGAAGATCTGGTTTAGACAACAAGAGTCAGGAGAAGCTTCTGCTACTTTTGAAAGATTTCTTCAGTTCCTCACCTTGGAGTTGAAAGCAAGAATGAGGTCAGCAGCTCCGGTCAGAGGGGAAGTGAAATCAAGTGTTAACGTTGTGGCCAAAGGATCCAGCCAAGGTGACAACAAACAGGAAAAGAAATTTGACAGATGCTGGATTTGCAGCGATGATTCTCACTGGACTGACCAATGCAAAGTGTTTCTATCAAAGCCATACAACGATAGAATGCAATTGGTCAAAGCGAACAAGGCATGCTTTAGTTGCCTTAAGAAAGCAACAAATGGTCATAGGATGTCCACCTGTAAAAGACGACGGCGCTGTTCTGAAAAGTTGAATGGTGAACAATGCAAGTATTACCACCATCCTCTACTGCATAACCCACTGAATGTTAAGGAAGTTGGTGTTGCCTGTGTTGGAGCAAAGGAAGCAATTCTTCCAGTGTTGACAGTCGAAGTATCCAAGCAGAGCAGTTGGAAGAAGTGTAATATGTTGCTGGATTGTGGTGCTCAAGTGTCAATCATCAAACAGTCACTTGCAGACGAATTGCAACTAGAAGGGAAAGAAATCACAGTTGTCATTTCTAAGCTAGGAGGAGTTCTAGAAGAGGTTACAACCAAGAAGTACAGGGTGAGCATCAGAGAGCTGGGAGGAAGACAACCGGTCTCAGTCACTGTGATTGGAATGCCATATATTAGTGACGTAGACAATGTATCAGAAGCCCATCTGAAATCAGCAGCCAATGAACTAAACCTAGATAGGGAACTGATAAACAGGCATGCTGGAGCAGTTGATCTGTTGGTCGGCAGTGATCACCCGAAGCTTCATGGAGGTAAATCAAAGGAGTCGTACAACTTCACTGCTCGTCACTCACCTGTTGGCTGGGTTATCTTGGGGACATTGCCCCATGACAGGATGCAGCCCAGTACAGTGTTGCATGTGCAGATAGCCAAACCTGTGGATCTAACCAGTTTCTGGACTACAGAATCAATGGGTGTCAGGAGCAGTGATTGTCAATGTAGACACACAGGAATGACCAAGGCGGATAAAGAGGAGTATGATCTCATCAACAGGTCCTGTGTCAAAGACGGAAAGCAGTGGAAAATCTCGTATCCTTGGAAACGAGACCCGCAGAATCTTCCAGATAACTATTGGCTGGCGGAGAAGATGTTGGAAGCAACCGAAAGGAGGCTGCTTAAGAACCCAGATCATGCTAAAGCTTATCAAGATCAGATGACACAGCTGGTTGAGATGGGATTCGCACGCAAGTTGTCCAAAGAAGAGATTCAACAGTATTCAGGTCCTGTCCATTATATTGGACACCATGCAGTCGTAAGACCTGAAAAGAGAAGCACCCCTGTGCGCATAGTATTCAACTCATCAGCCAGATTTCAAGGCCATTCTCTAAACGAATACTGGCACAAAGGACCGGACTTGTTGAATCCCCTATTTGGAGTCCTGATGAAGTTCCGTGACCACTATGTTGCAGTCTGTGGTGATATATCAAAAATGTATCATCGGATCAAGGTGCCAGTAGTTGATCAGCATGTACATAGGTACCTTTGGCGCGATCTAGAAGTTGATAGAGAGCCAGACATCTACATCAAGTTGGTGGTCACCTTCGGAGATAAACCATCTCCTGCGATGGCCCAAATCGCACTGAGAAGAACGGCTGAAGAAGCAGAGGAAGAACATCCCAAAGTAGCTCAAATTTTAAAGGAGAGTACATATATGGATGATGTTTGCTTCTCTACACCAATTGAGGAAGAGGCTGTTCAGCTGACTAATGATATTGACCAAGTTCTGGGAGATGGAGGCTTTCATGTCAAGGGCTGGATGTCAAACAGAACTCTGAGACCTGATAGTCAGAATGAAACAGAGACGAACCTGCTAGAGAAGTTGTCTGAAGAAAAGGTGCTAGGAGTTACATGGAATCCTGAACGAGATTCATTCTCCTACAAGGTGGTTGAAGAAGGAGTTGAGAAGTCAGTCAGCAGTGAAAAGAAATGGACAAAACGGAAGATCTTGAGCAAGATAGCTCGAGTTTTCGACCCAATCGGATTTGCTGGTGCATTCATGGTGAGAGCAAAAATTGGAATCCAGAGGCTATGGCAGCTTGGTGTTAGCTGGGATGACGAGCTTCCACTTGATGAGCAAGATAAGTGGCAGACACTCTTTGAGGAGATGAAACAGTTGAATAATGTTGAGCTCCCTCGTTGCCTCACACCTGAAGGAGCTGTGGAGAATCCAATGTTGTGCATTTTTGCTGATGCATCAGAAGCAGCCTTTGGATCATGTGCATATCTTAGATGGAAGCTAGAAGATAACAGCTTTACAACAAGATTTGTGGCTGCCAGATCTAGGGTAGCCCCGCTCAAGAAGCTGTCAATACCACGATTAGAGCTCCAAGCAGCGGTATTGGCCACAAGGCTCTTTACTGCATTGAAGGAAGAGATCAGTTTTGAGCTGCAGGAAACAGTCTTCATGACAGACAGTCTCATCACACTAGCATGGATTCACAGTCAATCCAGGATGTACAAGCCATTTGTGTCGGCGAGAATTGGCGAAATCCAAAGTGCATCCAACCCGGAGGACTGGAGATATGTACCTGGGAAAGTAAACCCTGCTGACAAGATCTCAAGAGGCATATCAGTTATAGATATGGGCAAGGAGTGGGAACATGGACCTGAGTTCCTGTGCAAGCCCACTGAAGAATGGCCAGAAGATAGATCACTACCTGTACAAGAAGCTGATGGTGATGAGGAAAGAAGGAAGTTGAAGCATGTGCTACAAACATCATGCTCTGAAGTCATCAGCTGTGAGAAATTCTCATCATGGAGAAGACTGATCAGAGTCACAGCCTATGTTCAACGATTTGTCCGGAATCTGAAATCTAGATGTAAGCTGCATGCTGATCAAGTGACCAAGGAGGACGGTCCACTCACCACAACTGAACTGGATCGTGCTGAGTTGTTCTGGGTCAGCGAAGCACAGAAGTCACTCCATGAACGCATTAAGCTTGGTGAATTCAAAGCTTTGAGTCCATATCTGAAAGAGGATATCATCAGAGTTGGAGGCAGAGCGGATAAGTGTAGACTGTCTTATGAAACAAGACATCCATCTCTGATCCCGAATGATCACCATGTCGCTAAACTCATCACCCGCTACTATCATCAGCAAGGCCATGGTGGAGTAGCTAGTACAGCAGCAAAAATTCGGATGAAGTACTGGATTCCTGGAGTACACCGCCTTGCTAAATCTGTCAAGTACAAATGTGTGACCTGCCGTGAAATGGAAAAGAAAGCAGAAACTCAGTTCATGTCCGGATTGCCAACTGAAAGAATGATGCCTTTCTCGCCACCGTTCTACAATACCTCAACCGATTACTTCGGGCCTATACCAGTGAGGGTAGGACGTAACAAAACTGCAAAGTACTATGGTATTATCTTTACATGTCTCAACACACGAGCAGTCCACTTGGAGGTTGCCCCTGATTGCTCATCCATGGAGTTCTTACAGGCGTTGAGAAGATTCTTTGCAGTTCGAGGCCAACCAGCTTGCTTGATCAGCGACAATGGGAAGCAGTTTGTAGGAGCGGAAAGGGAGCTGCGAGAAATGGTAGAAGGCTGGAGTGCTGATGAACTGAAGGAGTTCTGTGCTGAAAGGGGTACTGAATGGAAATTTGTTACGCCATTGGCTCCGCATCATAACGGCTGTGCAGAAGCTCTGGTGAAGAGCTGCAAGTTAGCGATGAAGAAAGCAATCAAGGAACAGTGCCTCGCCCCTTTCGAGCTCTACACATGTCTTCAAGAAATAGCAAATCTGATTAACCAACGCCCGATCGGGAGGATTCCCACAGACCCAGATGATGGATCATATATCTGCCCAAATGACATTTTGCTGGGTAGAGCTTCTAGCCAAGTGCCACAGGGACCTTTCAGAGTGACCAAGAATCCCCGTCACCGTGTTGAATTGGTCCAAAGGATCGTTGATTCATTCTGGAAAGCCTGGCTTCGCGACGTCTTCCCACTGCTTGTGCCCAGAAGGAAGTGGAATGTCGACAGACGCAACATCAGAGTGGACGATGTCGTGTCGGTCGCTGATCCGAATGCCGTCCGGGGTAAATGGACACTAGGACGCATAACTCAGGTTTACCCGGGAGATGACGGTAAGGTCAGATCTGTGAAAGTCAAAACTAAAGACTCTGAATACAAGCGACCTATCACAAAGATTGTGGTGATCTACCCGTCTGAAGGTTACGAAGATGAATAAGACTTTTAATTAGCATTATTTGGTCAGAGAGTGTTAACCTTGTTCCTTTTTGGCCGGGGGGAGGATGGTTTGCCGAGCAAACCTATTTTTTCTTTTTTTCTTTGACCTTTCCAAGAAACCAGACGAGGTTAACGCACTTTGCCGTCAGCAGTCATTGATGAAAGTAAATTTCTACTTTTGGGGAACAATTTGTTCCAAATTCTGTCTTATTAGACGTTAGAATGCCGCACAAGAAGTAAGTTGCATTATGAATGTCTTATGTATGTATATGTGTTGAAGAAAAGATGATATTTTGTGTAGTTAAGGTAAAAAGGGCGATTTATTTGGTTCAGTTCGATGACCGGGTCAATGTCAAGATACCGTTGAAAATGCATATGTGAACAGAAAGCCTATAGTGAAAGTAAAGGGATAGATTATGTTAATGAGTTTATTTAGCGTGCGAATGGAGAGGGCGCATGCAGTTAAATGATAAGGTGATGTGTTTCGCTAAATGAAAGGAATTTAGTCCAGCTTTTGGAAAATGGAAATTTGTCTTTAAAAAACTCAGAGTCAAAGAGTAAATTTAGCAGTTAATTATGGTGAAATATGAGTTAATATTATGGATGAAGATAAATAGGGATGATGAAATCTAAAGGAACTTGCATAGTCTCCTATTAGTTGAATTTGTACAAAAGGCATGATGGTTTAGAGGTTATCATGTTTATGTATTGATAAAAGCATAACAGACAGGAGACAGGGAATCATTTGAGTATAAGTAGTTTATTATTAGAGTCAAGGAATATGGCAGGTATTTGTGTATGTGTTAGTTTAAGCTAATGCAGTTCTAAAGGGATTACAGATGCATGCTTTTATTTGAAGGGAGCATTAGAAATAAGTATCTATAAATGTTTTAAACTAAGAATTTCTTTGGTTTCATACAAGGAATGTTCATGTTTAACAGACGTTTAAAGGCAAGAGGTTAATTGCTTTGATGATACACATACTATTCTTAATTCACATGACACAAAGAACTAGTCAATATACACTAGATTTCTGACTTAAAGGAATTTATTTGTGAACTGGTCAGGAGATAATACATGCTTTAAATCACACAAGGCAAGCAAACTATCTAAGAGAACAGTTACTAGAAATTTACTGATAGATCAAGTTGGTTAATATTGATATACAGCTTACTTATGATCTGTTTCTGGTTTTTCTTCTGATTGCAGATTGAATAAATTATCCTTATACAATTAACGGCATTTCTAACAACTGAGCCTAAGTCTCCATCCTTCGGTGATCCAGATATTGATTTTTGTTCATCAACATGACGTATTCAAAATTAGTCTTCATCAAAACATCCAGGGTTGTAGTATATGAAAATAACAAAAAAATCGTTGGGCAAATATCATTATCCACATCAAAATCAGTGGAAGGAAATAAATGTCAATTTGAATTGAATTGAATTAATGTGTAGTTTTGGCAAATCCGAAAGTTTCGTTTCATTCTGTAAAGAAAAAAAAATAGTATGCGTGACAAGGGCCCCATATAATCATATGCAAACGGAAATTTGTTGCATCATTTGTATAAAGATAAATTATATTTAAGACTTAATCAGAAATGTCACATACCCCCTACCCTATGATCGTAAATATGGGGGAAGGGGATTCGAAAATGTAATATAAATATGTATCATTTAATGGTTTTATCATTATCATTATGTAGTCAAGATAGAATTGACAATTTTTTTAAAAATGAAGCTTTAGGCAGTTTGAATGAAATATAATGAACGATATACTATTATACATAATGTCAAATAGTGGATGAATTAAATCCAACATATTTTTTGTTTTTTATTGACTGGTTCCATGTCATCTACAGATTTCATTTTATCAATAAACATGCAATGATTCAAATATTAAATACATCATTGTCTCTAAATATTTAAGAATGGAGAGATTATACTCTTTACAAACGATCAATATTATTTGCCTAATTTTCTTTGCATCTTTGTTTCCGTTGTTCATTTATTCATGGCATGCCTCGGACACAGATGAACAAAACATTAATGAATTGCATAAATATAACATAAATACTATGTGAAAATAAAATTATGTTAAATTGCACTCCGCGGATTTAACTTTCTGACCTCGGTCGCCATCTACCGGCAAGGCGTTATAAACGCGTTCTATGACAAGACAAAAGCTAAAGAGAAGAGAAGAGAAGAGAGAGAGAGAGAGAGAGGTGGAATGCAGATAGTGAGAGAGAGGGGGGGGGGGGGGGGTGGCGGCAAGATAGAGCAGAGAGTAGGGAAAGAGCAGGGATACAAGTACAGACAGACAGACAGACAGACAGACAGACAGAGAGAGAGAGAGAGAGAGAGAGCTTTATCAAGACAGAGTGGGGGAGGGAGGTAACAGAAACTCGGAGTGGTAATAATGGGAGAGAGAGAAGGAGAGGGAATAGATCAGAGTAGAGAATGAGTAGGAAGAATTTTTTTTTTTAGAAAGAGAGAGAGAGAGGCCCTGTGAGGAATTGGGTCGAGAGGGAAGGGACGGGCTCCGAGTGCACGGAGAGGGGAGAGAAAGAGAAAGTGAGTGAGAGATCGAGAAAGGTCAGTCTCTTGACCCCCCCCCCCCCCCCCCACTCTCTCTCTCTCTCTCTCTCTCTCTCTCTCTCTCTCTCTCTCTCCCTCTCTTTTTCTCCCCCCCCCCCTCTCTCTCTCTCTTTCTCACACATCACATTGTCAGGGATGTTTATTTCTTTGACATTATTCTATTATACAATGTTTATAGGCTGCTGCATGCAAAGGCAAAGTATTATGCAACGGTATAATTGTAGAGAAATTGTCACTAGATGGCGCTCGACCACTCAACAACCATACATTTAGTGAAGTATGGAACTTCCTCTGGAGGGGTGTTGGTTGTGTTATGGAGGGGGCACCCTGGGTAGTTTACTTGGTCGCCCATCATCAAAACATGCATGAATGTGAAAATATTATTTCAGTTTTAAACTCCTGGTATTACTAAGCATATTTTCCTCAGCTGCTAATTAGACTGGTGATTTTTTTTTTTCAAGTCGGCCAACATTTTTACGTTGTCGCGTTTTTCGCTCACATTTTAGGAAAAGGAGGTTGTTCTTCCATGTTCATTGGATTTTCCCTTTAGAATTTAAAAAGAAGGGGGAAAGGGAATTGTTCTTTTCTAATGTTAAATTATGTTCTGTCTACCATCCTGGCTGTATATACCTGGCATGAATAAACAATTGAGTGTACATTATTCTTTGCATTGATGGCCATTGTTTCAGATCTCTTTTAACAGAAATCATGTTTGGATAAGGTAATCGTTCGCACATTTCAACAGGTGATAAACAAGTCTATAGAAATTGCCCTATATGTTGATTTTTTGAAAGTCTTTGAGATAGATTTGAATTTTATTTGATTTGTTTTGAATGCATGACAAACAGGAGAAATATCCAGATAAGTGGTTCCCATCACTACCACACAACCAATCTACCAAATTCAATCATTATTTTATCCCCCCTTTTTTTTTTTTGGGGGGGGGGGGGCAAAACAGTCACCAGTTGTTTACATCCTCTCTGAGTTTGAATGATGCTATCCTTGTTTTATAATTATGTACATGTATACGGTATAGGTTAAATAAATCCATTGGTATCCACGTTGTGGAATATCTTCAACCAAACAAAGAAGGAGAAGATGAAGAAAAAGAAGAAGAAGAAGAAGTAGAAGAAGAAGAAGGAGAAGAAGAAGAAGAAGAAGAAGAAGAAGAAGAAGAAGAAGAAGAAGAAGAAGAAGAAGAAAATGTAAAGAAAGAAAGAAAAAGGTAACTTGGGAAACGTGAGAGGAAGAGAAAATATAACAATGACGAGAAAAAAAAAAGGCTACAGTTTTTTACATTTTCTCCGTCTTTGTGATAATACTGTTGCCATTTTTCATATTATTATTATTTCCAGGTAATCAAAATTTTTTCCTTCTCCTTCCTCTTCTCCTAAAATTGTTAGATTTAGAAACTTTAAGTGGCACTTTAGTAGTAAAAAGGGCACTTATCAGAAAGAAAAGGGACATTTTTCATGAACAAAAAGGCACGTATTTTGAGGTACTTGAAAAAGTGAGGAGGGCACTGTGCCCCCCTCTGACTGGCCGGCGGTAATTAAGCTACAGAGCTATTATCTTTATTATTTTTTCTTTGGGAGGAACTTTTGGGGCTAATTTGTCACCAAATTTTATCCAACTCTCGATCTTCCCCCCAAATAAACTCCCTCGTTATCATTTTTCTTGTTGTTGTTGGTGTTGTTGTTGTTGTTGTTGTTGTTGAAATTTAGAGTCTATTTTTATTTTTCTCACCGTATACGCAGGGCCGTCAAGTGCAAATGTACCGGTAAATTAGCACTTAAACAAATTAGCAGTCATATCGGCACTTAATTTCGCTCTCAGCTGCATATTTAGCATTTCCAAAAAACCGCGAGTTATGAAACATTTCAACCAGACCCTACAACTACAAGAGCGCAGGAAAAAGGTGAGATATCATGTCTTACATTCTAGATTTTATCCGTCAAGACCGTCATACTGATTTAATATGAGCTGAAGAAATGGCCATCTCGTGAAATAAGCCACCGGTCATCGAGTGTGTACACCGTAAATCTATTATACGTCTATGGTGTACACACACACTGCCGTGTAAAGTCAATGGAGAATGTGAACCCTCAGTCATAGACATTTACACGCAATAAACTGCATGTACAAAGTGAATGCGGGGTGGCTTACTAGTATTTCACGAGAATGCCAAAGAAATTGTGATTGATTAACTTGGAAGTAGTATGATGAATCCCCGATGTTGTAGACATGTGATGTATAGTCATGGATTGTATTTCCGAACAGCATTTGTATTACCGAATGCGTACAGTTAAGCGCATAAAATGGCTTTCATTCGGCGAGGGACGTTACGCGCAGGCCCCTAAAGCTCCGCCATCTTGTCGGGGTCCATTAGAAGGCCCGATAAGCACCTTTGCATAATTCATGAGCGTAAATGCATGATTCATTTTGTAAGATGCTCCCCGAGAGTAGCATTAGTTTGTACGCGGTATGAAACACATTACGCGCATCAGCCTAGAGCATGCGCAGTAAGAAAGGTCAAATTCAGTAATATACATGTATGCATTTATGGTAATGTATTCATCGCTTCAACGTACAGATTCGGCGAATCAGCGTCGGTAATTTCTAATTGTGGCAGACGGTACTCGGTCAATGCACTTTAATTGTAATCGATCTCCGAATAAAAATATATCGCTTTGCAAATTTGTAAACAGGTAAATAAAGCTAAAAATGTAACCGGACAGACCGAATCAAATCTAATCATGGATGCAGATAATGTGAAAGTAAATGTAAAGTACTTGACACGTCACCAGTGGCATAAGTCTCTTTTGTTGTTGATATACTTAATACCGGTAAATATATTCATTTGATATGCATATTAAAGGATAAATGATAAATAAATGAATAAATAAATGAAACATATATGTATAATGAAAAAAACAAAAACAAAAAACCCCTCTTGCAGTGTAGGATTTTTTTTCAGGGATGGTTTTCACAACAGAAAAGATGATCTTCAATTGGGGGTGAGGGAATGGGGTCCTTTACTTAATTGAGGTTTTTCTTTAACTTTTTAGTTAGAAATCTAGTCTTGATATACATGTAAATGATTTTTTGTTTTTAAAGTGTACGTTTGTTCTTTTTTAGAAGGGATTTTGAATTGTATTAAAAGGAACAATCCACTAGCGTAGCTGAGGGAGGGGGGGGCAGGGTGCCCCCGACAACTTTTCCTCCCTTTTTTTTTTTCTTGTTTGTCAGAGAATTATGGAGGAAAACATGTGATACCCCTTCCCCCCCCCCCCCCCCCCCCCCCCGAGCGTCTATTTTGAGGGCTGGGGAGTCTTGATGTAAATGATCTTTTTATTTTTATTTTTTTTAAATAATATAAGTGTACATTTGTTCTTTTTTGAAAGGGATTTTTTATTTTATTAAAAGGAACAATCCACTAGCGTAGCTGAGGGGGAGGGGGGGGGGCAGGGGGCATAATTTTTGTTTTCTTGCTTGTCAGAGAATTATGGAGGAAAACATGTAATTACCCCCCCCCCCCCCCCCCCCCCCCCCCCCCCCCCCCTCCGAGCATCTATTTTGAGGGCTGGGGGAAAGAAGTACCGCACTGAGCGAGTTTGGGAGAGCTGGCGAGAAGAAAAAAATACGGGTCTCCCTTCAAGCAGAGTTTTAGAATTTAGAATTTTTTGTTTTTTGTTTTTGCTTGTCACAGAATTATGATTATGGAGGAAAACATCTGATAACTCCCCCCCCCCCCCTCACTGAGCGCCACTGGAACAATCAAAATACCGGGAAAAATTATCTTCTAACTTTTACTTTGCATTTGTGAGTAAAATTTATATGTTGCCATTCATTAACGTACCCAAGGGGGCCGGGGCAAGGGGGGGGGGGGGGCAGAGTGCCACCTGACAAGTTTTGAAGAAAAAAAAAGGTTATCGGGTTCCTGAACAAGATTCTCGACACCCCCCACTGAGCGACTTTTGGAGGGCTGGCGAACAATTTTCGGAACTGACCTCTTTTTTTTTTCTTTAATGCTTGTCAGAGAATTATGGAGGAAAACTGGACCCCATAAAATCTGATAACCCCCCCCCCCCCCCCCCGATCCACTAAGCGACTTTGGGAGGGCCGGCGGAAAAAAATTCTCGACCCCCCCCCCCCGAGCAACTTTTGGAGGGCTGTTGGGGGGGGGGGGGAATTGTCGCCATTGATAACCCTTTTTTTTTTTTTTTAACCCCTCTTGACGCCAAGGTCCAGACGCCACTGTTGCCATTCCTTTCCAGCTTTCATGCCTGTAAGTCACCACTCAATCACAAGTCTTATACAATACTATTCATTTCCATCAACTTATGATTGACCATTCCAGTCAAAGCTTATTTTCTTCACTCTCCCTTTCACATACGCAGGCATGACAGGGGTGTCGCTAGAGAATTATGAATGGGGCAATAGTAACTGTGCCAAGAAAAAAAATTCCCACAAATTTCCAACAATGAAAAAGTAAAACTGAAGTTTATATTTTTATATATTTTTGGACATGCCAAAATACTGACAGTTTGAAACGTTACAAATATTAAGGTGTATTGCCATCCTGCCACACCAGTTGTGCATCCAGGATTTTGTAAAAGATGGGGCACACATTGCAGAAAATTCTCTGACAAGTTGAAAAAGGTCATTTCAAAGGAGGCGGGGGGAGGGGGTACAATCTTGAAGTTGTATACTGAAGGTATGTCACTCTGTATCAAGGGGGGCATGGGCCGGAAGTGCCCCCTAAATCTGATACTGCCCCCTTCCACCCCCACCCCCTCGAGCGATACCACTGCTTTTTCTCTCATTTTTTATCTTTCTCATTCCATTCTAACTCTGGCTTACCTTTCACACAAACTTTTCATTTAACATTTCTAGTTATGGAACCCCTGCCCCCCCCCCCCCCCCCTTTGAATACTCTATGTAAAAGTATATCACATGAACATTTTCACTAAAATGAGAATTCAAGTTAGAATTAAAAAGCTCTCAGAATATGTAAATGTTAAAGGTAACTAGATAGATGACTTTCCATCCCCTTAACATGATAAAAGAGATGAACTAAATCCTTTGTTTTTTTTTTTGTCTATTTAATAACAATAAATATCAATTCAAATAACAAGTTTATAATTTGAAAAAAAAAAAAATATTGAAATTGCACATCCTTGCAGAAGTCTAGTGGTAAGTCAAATTTTCATATCACTTACTAGTACAGTATATCACTGAATGAATATTTGGTTTTTCTCACAAGTTCTCAAGCAATTTGCATATCAACTGTTTCATTCTATTATACTGTTGAAATGGTCACTGACATAAATCAAATCTAGGTTTTGTTAAATTTCATTCAGCTGAAGGCACTTATTTTTTAGAATTTCAGCAAATGCAATATTCAAACAAAAATCCTCCAAATCAGAAACCCTTGTTAGGGATATCTGTATTGTTTTATTCTGAATGAAATCGCCAACTTCATTGCATGTATCCACTCGTGAGACTGCTGATCTAGCTTACAGGAATGAAGAGCTGTAGTGGTAATCCGTAAGTCTGTTGAATAAAAAGAGAAAATAGAACAAATTAAAAACTATTAAGGTCGTAAACAATAAGAAAGGACTGCAATGTGCCAGATATGTATATATGCATGACTCAAACAGAGTGAATATTGCTTGATAAAAAGCTATTTTACCCACATTCATTAAAATTAAGTTCTTTTGTAAGCATGAAAATGGAAATGATGAATCCTTATAAAAATTAAGTAAAATTCCTATATTTGACTAAAAAAAATTTTTCAGGTGAGAGGGAAAGGAAATTACAATAGTTTTAAATAACTTGCTTCCTCTTCAAGTTGTGTACTACTGATATAGGCCTATTATATATTTTTTATATTGATATATTTTTTGAAAACCTAATTTTGTGGGGGGGGGGGGGTAATTGCCAAATTTAATTATGCACAGTAAAGGCCTACCTCTCCAAGCTTGAGCATGCAGGTCAGTATATCTGCTCTTTGTTCATTTCTCTGGATTGTGTATCTCAATATTCTTTCACCATCCATTGTAAAGAATCATGCTGTGTAAAAAGAGGATAAATAAATAAATTTATAAGTGCAAGTATAAATGAAAGTAATTTAGAGGTACACAATATATATTTCACAGAAATACTTGTACTCCACTAATTGTGACTTTTTTTTTTTATCTTCTCAAACATCTAAATACATCTAATTCAGATCATAGATCAGAGAGACCGTTTTCACAGATTGTATTGTGAATAAATGTGAAGTGTAATCTTCTCTTTCTTTTCCATGCTTACACACAATGCTGGGCTTTGTTGGTAATGGTTTAAAATGTTTGCATTAAGGACAAGCTATTAAAAAATCAATGGCAACTAGTAAGGGCATCTGTAATATGCTTTTAACTAACACATTTAGGGACCCCTGGAAGCCCTAATTGCTTCTATAGTTCATTTCCTTGTTTCCTGTTAAATTACAATATTTATGATAATCATAAAATGATTCAAATTACACTTTACATGTATAAGCATATAGATACTCAGGAAATGTTCTGTAAACTTACCTGTAATTTAGGAAGGCTAGATTTCTGCTTCATCATGTATGGTCAGTTTGCATTTGCGCAATGTTTGAATAACATTTCTTGGGTTCCTTTCCATTTTGATCTGTTAAAAAAAAAATAATGAAAACAAGAGTTGTCATTTTTGGGGGGTCTTTCTTGTTACAGTCATAGCTACATTGATAATAATTGTTTTTATCAGGCAAATAAATTCCAATCCATTATTTTTCAAAGGTCAAAATTCAATAATCATCAGCTATCTTATGTTTATTAAGGTGCATTCAAGCTACATAAGTTTCTTGGAAAGAAAAAGAAACAGCCTCAGCAACAAAACTTTCTAGTGACGTGTGTCTGAAATTTTGAACAGGGATCCCTAAACTGGCTTTAACAACCAGATTGAATTTTTGCCCAGAATACATTTGCCTCCACCCCCCCCCCCCAAAAAAAATCATATTCTATCAGACTCCAGATAATTTAAGTCAGTTTAATTGACCAAATGGCATGAATTGAACCAAATATAGTAGATCCAAGTCTTTTAAGAACGAAAAAAAGTCAGGTGTGAAAGTGAAGTTGAACAGAGTTCTTATTAAACATGGTTAGAGATCTAGATCTTCTTTGACTTTGTCCCCCAAGGCCAAGCACAGCTTTAGCCCTAGGCCTAGCCAAGTCTACATCTACTCAAGATAGACTATCCTTCAGACTTCGGTTTATGGAATAAAGTTTCAACAAATATTCAGAGTTCAAAACAGTAAACCTCGTGTAACATTAATGATTTTATATCACCACTAATTCATATCTTATAAAAATCATCGATATCGTAGAATCCCACCACACAGTCACAGTCACAGATTCCAAATCTAACGTTAATCGTAGTCTCGTAGTTGGACTAACGAATACGCTTGTGTGCACCATACAGATGAACAACATGAGGAAATTAAGCTTATGGTTATGCAATACAGTCTATCACCATTTAGAGTTTAATAACGTTAGATCTGTTTAGATCTTCTTAGATCCAACTTGTTTGCATGTATTGAAATTTTGACGCTGTCGAAATAGCCACCGCGCCAGTGGCTGAAACTGACCCGTGACTGCCCGGGTAGCTGTCATGAGCCGCAGCGTGTGAGGACAGCGATCTCCGTGTCAAACTACATCTCGACGATAAATTTAGAACTGTAATTTCGAGAGAAAATTGTTTCAATCCTTTTTCAACACAACTCTTGTGAATCCTTTTGAAATATAGATAAATTATCGTAGATCACCTAGAATTGTACAAGTTATTTTTATTAATAAACTAAATGTACGAAATTTAATGATAATTTGACCTCTACTCACCTTGTCCTTTTGAACTAACATCTCTCATTTCGTGCGGATGACGTCTGGCATATAATCTGCATAATTAATAGGTCTTGAATTGACGAAGTTGAGGTCAAGTAAATTTTGATCGATACTATCGAATTATGTATATATTCATGACCTAGCATCCAATCAGAGTTTCACAATAAACTGACACGCACAAGAAATATGAATAATGCAACGTATCGGGTGCTTATCGGGCTCTTCAAATGATCCGAAAGAGGCGGGGCCTAATTCCATTCGCGTAATGATTTCCGCGCGTGCTGCTTTCCGTCTAGTAAATCTATTATACGTCTATGGTTACGCGTATGTTCTCCACACTAATTATTTGACACACAGAATACAGGGCTGAAGATCATAAAATGAGGCAAAAAACAAAAGTAATATCTTATTACCTACTCTCTCGTCACCCCAGGCCCCAGTCTTCATCCCGTTGGCCCGAAATCGGGGTAGGTTGCACTCACACTTATGGCATTTATGCCAGGTTATTGGTAGGGTGTCCGGCAGAGATTTGAGTTTGTGTACCAAAAGCAGATGCGGGCTAACTCGGCACTAGGGCGAACTCGGCCTTGGCGGAAAATTGCCGCGGAATGAGCCCAGAGAGTTAAAGTGATCGCAAACACTTGTGTTGAATTTCGCATTTAATTACACATTTCAAAACACTTAAATTCAAATTATTTGATATCAATGTGTAAAATGATTAGCAAAGAAGTAATGTTGACAATTTCAAGAAGTAAAATTATGCAAAACATGAAATTTAAGGCTAAAAAAGGGTACGGTTCATAGCGTGGACTTCAACTCTTGAAACATAGTCACCGCGCAGTGCCGAGTTCGCCCTAGTGCCAAGTTAGCCCGACCTCCCAAAAGCATACTGAATTGTGTACCAAAAGTGGTCTGTTTTTTGTCCTTTACTCAATGCAGTTCTGCATGTTGATCTCCACATTTTTATATCAAATGTTTGGTACCATTTGATAGAAAAAGTTGTTGTCTACATTTCAATACTTGGATCCTTAAATGTTACTGAGAGGGAAAAGAAATAGAAGGTAAATAGGAAATGCTTGTCAAAATCTTATGAAACAACTGTGCATTTCCCATTCAATTACAATGTCAATGGAAAAAGTACTGATTTTTAGCCATTTTTGGCAACTTTTTGAATTTTGACAGTTGATCCCAATTTCAAATCAATATAAATCTTATATAATCTGAAAGAGGATACATTATGCTAACTTTTCATTGGTGGATCCCTGCATGAAAATGAAAATTGAAAAAGTAATGGCCTGATAAATGTCATTTTTTCAGGGTATCCCTGTCCATGTTTATATTACAGAGCAAATGGGTGAAAAGGGGCAGAAAATTACCTTGATTTTGAGGAACTCTATCTCTTGATAGGAAAGTCAGAAAATGATGAAATTTAAACCATGTGTCATCTGATAAATTATTCTTATCAAATATGTGAACAAAATTTCCAGAAAAAACCTGAAGCTTGAAATAAAAAATTTCTGTGGACACCCTATTATTGGGTAGGTTGTGTCTTTTCCCACTTATACATGTAAGCTTTAATATCTGAAGATAACCTTGTACTCCTGACTGACTGTTACGGGTGAATAGGCTTCAATAGCTTTTGTGTGTATCAGCAGACCTTTTTCCAGTCTAGATCATTCATTCATGAGAGGAAAATAATTATTTAAAATTTCACTTTCAATTCTGAATCCCCAAATTTGTGGCACAGCAAGAGTTGAAGAGTCCCTAAATCAGGTAATCTAGCAAATTTAAGAAAATTAAGTCTTGCTTAGAGCAATTTTGTTGTCTGTTTTTGAATGCTGCAACAGTGAATGTTGGACACAGTCCCACATAGGCAAGGGCCTATGAGTGGTCTTTTCCCTTAGGCTATGGCATAGGCAGATTTCACACGTTCGGTAATACAATACCTTTTTCAATGGACCAAAACGCCGCGCGTCGTTGGGAAGGGGTTCGCTCGGAAGGGAATATCGTATTAAATCTACGTTGTCTTTTTCAAATTCCACCAACCTCTTTTTCTGTAGGACTTTAAGCATTATGTAAGTTTGACAGACGACAGTAGAGGCCGACATCGGAGACTCTCTCCCATTTGGGAGACTGTTTCTCTTATTGGAGACTTAGTTTAAATAGGTATCTACTACAAGCTGGCCTTTCTCTAGAGGTGCACGGCCGATTTGGGAGACTCTCTCACACTTGGGAGACAGTCTCTGATATTGGAGACTCTGCTAACAAAAGGACAATAGAAACAACACCAACAACAAGGCACTTTTTCTCGGCCACATTTTTTCCTCTCAGAAATCAGAAGCCCATTTGTTTTGTGTGTGGATCATAACAGAAAATGTTATGAAAACAAAAGTAGACTGTGGATTTTTAAAGTAGACGGTCAAAAGGGGTACTTTTTCATGAGGAATCAGCTTATCACATTTTCTTTTTGAGCCAAGGAAATCCCTTGGCCGCAAATGTAAACAAAGAAAACTGGTCTCCTAAATGGGAGACTGTCTCCCAAATAGGCTATCAAAAATGTTGACATATAAGTCTCTGATATTTAGAGATGGTCTCCCAAATAGGAAACAGTCTCCAATATCGGCTGTGCGACTACAACCATACAAAGTGCGACTAGACCCTAGAGCTGTACATGCTTTTCACTGAAATTACATATATATTTTTAAAATTTATCTAAAAATTAAACCAATAAAACTTCAACTATTGATTGATTGCATTGAACTCATTAAGTTAAATTTAGTTTACCAAATTACAACTTACCAAAAAACAATGATTTATTGCGTCGTCTGCCCACAGTCCGTTATCATGGTTATGGCAGAATGTAGACCGAAAATTCTGTCTCACGTTCGTTAGCATCTTATTTGGTACATGTAGGGTCGGCTCTTCACTTATAGGCCAGGAGCCTGTCCCGAAGACCTCTTAAAGTTGCTAAGACCATCCATGTCATTCACAAAAAGCTTGTCAGCTCGAACGAAGCCGCCGGGTTTGGCCTCCAGAGCCCCCCAAAGGGGCCCCAAAGTCGGGTCGATTTCAACCCATCTAACATATATGTGCCAAACTTTGTCAAAAGGAAGCTGTATGACAATACATTACCAAAACACAAAAACTGACAAAATTTTCGGTCGGGATGGGTTGTCAGACCGCCCCTAAAAATTGGGGCAAATTTTTCCCCTTAAGGCCCGTGGACCAGATTTTGTCAGAAGGAAGAGTTATGGGTGTACATTACAACAATATAAAAACTTACAAAAATTTTCATCGGGAAGGGTGTGTAACACGCCCCAGAAAAAAACACCAAAGTGCCCCTAAACCCAGCTTTGCTGCCCAAAATGTTCTGGATGTAGAGAAAACACTTTTTTTTTGGCATTTCAACCTTAATAACTCCAAAGTGTCTCATTCAATTCATGTCAAATTTACATAGTACAATCTTGAGTATTGTAACTTTCTTGGGGGGTGAAATTTGGTGTCAAATGATCATTTCAAAATATTAAATTGTGAAAATTGTATTGCTTTCTCGAAAGTAGTTAAATTATATTGTCAGGATTATGTAAACACACCCATTCTCAAAAGTAGTCAAATGATATACTTTGAATCTGCTTCTCAGGTTGACCTGTAACAGTCCTAAGAGCAAGCTATAATGTTCAATTGCTCCTTGATGGGCTGCAACGATGGAGCACAGTGAAGATGATAATGGTTCTACCATTCTAATTGAAAGTGAACAAGATCTCTATGACTCAGATGCTACAGAGGTATCAGATGAGGAAGACCAACAGGTATACAGAGAGAGAGAGAGAGAGGGGGGGGGGGGGGGAGGAAAGAGGGAGAGAGGAAGGAAGGAGGGAAAGGGAGGTCTGGGAAACAGGAGTTTGATGTTGATGATAATGGTTCTACCTTTTTAATTTTAAGTAATCAAGACTTGTAAGACTTAGATGTTACAGAGATATCAGATGAGGAAGACCAACGGGTTTACAGAGAGAAAGAATAGGGAAGGGAGAGAAAGGGAGAGAGAGTGAGAGAGAGAGAATAGGAAGAATCAAGAGAGAGAATGGGAGGAGAGAGAGAGACTATAGAGAGAGAAACACACATATACGTACACTCACACAGAGACAGAGAGATACATTGTGAGATTAAGATGGTCCTTGTAATGTTTTGATTGATCTTATGTTCAAATAAAATGGAATAGACATCATTTCCTCCACTGCTATTTTGTTGTATGAGTCTCAAAGACTCGCATGTGAGTATTCTGAATATTTCTATTTCCTTAAACAGGAAGAGCAAGAAGGCCCATCACAGTCTAGATCTCATGAAGAGAGACCTGGGATCAATGCTGACTCATTTCCCCCTACCCACCCAGGTCAAGGGTCACAATCTGACAGTGAGTCACTGCTAATGCTTCCTCAGCAAAGTACTGGAAACCAGATTAATCCTGATGAAAGGGGTTTAATTCAGCACAGACAAGGTGCAGTTGCTGGTGTTGACATTCCAGGCCCTAGTGGTTTGCAAGCATTAAGAGCTAGCCAATCAGCAATACCAGCAGAAACTGCAGCAGCTAGCAACCAATCAGCAGCTAGCTCAGATCAACATGCAAATGAAGCAAGCACTTCTGGCCAATCACATGCAGGAATAGTTACAGAGACTCTCAGACCTTTCCAAAGAGATGGCAATAGCACCACATCTGATGTTGAACAGGGTCAAAGTTCAACCACTGATGTGGCACAGGGATCAGGTGATGGTGACACTCAAAGACCAATAGCAAATAGGATACCAGAAGCTAATGATATGCGTGAAGGATCATCTAATCAGGATGAAGAGCCTATGGAGACAATGACTGAGGATGAGAGCAGTAATGATTCTATGGCTGACTTCCAGGAACCTAAGAAGTCAACAGGTGCTGCCTGTGAGACAGGAGATGATGGGAGCGGTAGTGATGATGAATCAGTAAGTTTTATTCATTCATGCAGGATGCTTCAAAAATATCTGTTTCCCCAGGTCTGTGCAAACAGGCAAGTGAATCATAAAGTTGCTTGCCAAAGCACCAAATTCTCTTGCCCAGTCTTTTCAAACAGAAAGAATTTCCTCTTACCAACTACATTAATTTGTAAATATTTTGTTCAGATAAGGGATCATTTAGTCTGTAGTTTTCCTTAATAATATGGAAAATGGTTTTCTTAGGGCAAACAAACTGAATTTATATTCAGTTTGTTTGCCCTTAGCCAATGTAGATTTTTAGCATTATTCTAACCCTTAAAGGTATAGTTAAGTTCTGGTCATGCAATTATATTGTGACAGAAACTGTCTCAAAGTGATAGGGAAAAGTTGATCATGTCTGCATAATGATTGGTGTAAATTGTAAGGTTTGGAATCATCAAAATGATAAGAAATTGGCCAAATCTCGCTGAAAAAGCATCTGCACATAGAAATGGTTATGTGGGACTGCATACACATGGGGCTTGAATGTTCAGCCCGAACATTCTACTACTACTCAACTACTTCTTGTCAAACTAATTTAATATGAGGGCATTTGAGGAGCAATCCTTTTGGGGGGACATTTCTACTATGATGTTCATGCAAACTGACATAAAAGGAATGAGAAAGCTCACAAATTATTTTTCACCTTTCCAAGAACTCAACCATCCCTTTAAGGCTTGTTCACATATGCCATTTTAAACCGTTGCAAAAAAAGAAAAAAAATCAGCAGCTATGTTTGTGTATTGAATGAATGACAAATGGGGATGCATGATGCAATGAAGGTCTTATGTGTACTCACTTCCATGTACCTATGTCAGATACAGATATGTGAAGCTCAGTATGCTGGAAAAAAAGTGCTAATTTTTCTTGTATATTTGACGTTTTGAACAATTTTTATGACACATTCCTGGTCCTCTGTTCACTGTTTTTATCATGTTCCAGGATATCTGAATTCACATTTCATAAACTCGTTTACAATATCATTTATGCAGATAAGCTTTTTTTCCCCAAAAGGGCTCAATAGTTCCTCAAACCTCCCAGGATTTTTTTTTTTTTCACAGTCTAAACCAAATTAATATATAATTTACCTAATTTCAACAACCATGTATAAATAAAATTTTTATCTTTTAATCAAATGATCCAGTTTCATATTTGCTTTTGATTTATCTCTGTAGCAATCATGTATCATCTGCTATGAACCCTGGACGACATCTGGTTCACATCGACTTGTTTCTTTACGATGTGGTCATCTTTTTGGTCAAAGGTAAGCTTGAGCATACGTACATGTATGCCATACATGCAATTATAGGATCACCATATACTCTGTTAAACTATACATGCTGTAGTGTGATTCTGTGGCAACCTTTTTAAGGTTTTTCAAATAAAACAACTAAGTCTGTATTTGATTGGTCAATTAAAAGTTAAGCTAGAGAAGCAGAAATACCAAATTTATTGCTGAAAATTTGACAAAACATCATAACAAAATGTTTACGAAGGACTTGCTTAAAAACTCTTGGCAGGGGTAAGAGAAGTTGCTTAAAGGCATTGATTAACTTTGCCCAGGATTGAAAAAAAAATCACTGTTCCAGCTAATGCTGTAATCATAATTGCAAACCTTTAGCTCACACAGGAATCGCCTGAGTTTTATAAGCTGATCGGTCGTTTATATGTCAAGATATTTACGATTGAACATTGATGTCGGGATAGAGTACCACCGAACCCTAAAGAACTCTTACGGTTGGCATACCTCGCTCTATCACAGAATACCGTACGGGCTGGAAACCCGCTCTGAAATCGCCAAGCACTGGTGCTTGGTTTTTGTGACTGCAGCGCAGCGAAGAAGCCGAGCGACTTGCGCTAGCGATTGATCGCGATTTTCTCTTTTTTAGGATAGTAAACGGGTTCCATTTTCTCTCATACTTTCACATATCCTTAATTATATATGTAGTTAGAGGACTGCACACAATTCACTGGCATTTGAGCTGATTTTACAATTTTTCACAAAGTTAATCAATCACTTTAATATTTTCACTCAGATGAATTTTCTAGATAACATCTGTAATAATCTAACTCATATTTGTTCATCTGAGGCAGAATTTTAGGATGTTAAATTCATTTATTTATCTTCGTGTAATAATGTGTTCCCCCCCCCCCCCCCCCCCCCCCCCCCGCCCTCAAGTCCTTGATTGCCTCTATGTTGTTTTCATAGAATAAAACAAAAATGTGAATATCAGTGATCATTCTGAATGAATTATCTAGACTTGAAGTGTACCAATCACCTAAGAAAATAATTTGTGTACAGCTAGAATGTATAAAATCAACCTCTAAACACTTTACCTGGCCTTCTATCACTGGGTTAACAGTTAAGGAGTATGAAGAAAATAAAGGAAAGCATAAAACCCCCTCTCCCTCACCCAACTCCAAGTTTGGTTTTGCACAGGCCATTATTCTATGCGAGTGCGTACGGGTGCGTCGACTAGTCTTATCACAAGTTGCTGTATTGTTTATTAGGAGTGTATTTCAACTTTCAATATCTCTTGATAGAATCAACATTTGAAGCTCATACCTGTAATTATTTGAATATATCTAGTATAGCGGCATTGAACCCCTAACATAGAGAGCAAAATATGTTCTGGTGATTGGTACATGTACACTTTAATAATTATTTCTTTAACTCTCTCTCTCCCCATTTCTCTCTCTCTCTCTGTCTCTCTTGCAGCTGCATAGAGCAATGGTTGAAAGGTCAAGGAGGTAAATGCCCACAATGCAACACTAAGGCTAAGAAGACTGATGTTAGAGTGATCTATGCCAAGGCTCTCAAGGTTCTTGATACATCAGAAAGGGATCGTGCATTGAAGTAAGTCTGTCAACTTTCAAGACATTGGCCAATATTCTTGAAAGTGGACCCAATTAGGGTTAGGGTTGTAATTGGATTTCCAGTTAGGTTTTGGATTAGGATTAAGTGTAGTATTGGTCTAGGATTGAAGTTAAAAATTTGGTTAGTGTTGGATATTGACCGCGGAAGGGTGGTTGTTGAGCATGTGTCACTGGACTTATTTACTATTACCTATCATACGGAAGGGTGGTTGTTGAGCATGTGTCACCGGACTTATTTACTATTACCTATCATAGTGTGGACTAGATATTTGTAAATATTTTTTAACAGAGAGCTTGACAGAGAGAAGGAGCTGAGAAAGAAAGCGGAGATGGATGCAGCTCAGACACAGCTTAGATATGTAATGGCTTTAGAGGAGGTGAAGAGGATGAAAGCAGTCCTTGAATCCCATCAGAAATCTGCAGCACGAAAGTAAGTACATGGGACTGTAGTGAATTTGCCCTCATAATGATTTACGGTGATTGTCTCCTTGTGGGAACAAACAAGTAAAGTGATAATTATGATAATAGTGCATACTTGTATAGCACACAGGTCCACCTTTCGGTGCTCATGGCGCTTAGAGAAAAATACATATAGAATTCTCCTAAACATAGTAAATTAAAATGTTGCAATAATCACAAAGTAGAGAACAAATACGTATTCAGTTGTGATTTGAATGTTTCTGTTGACGACAGTTGAAGTAATTGTAGAGGGTGTTTATTCCAGAGTTTCGGACCCATAGCTGAGAAAACCTGATCACCCCAAGCATGTTTTATTCTAGGTGTATGAAGCAACAGTGTGTCTGATGACAAGCGAAGACTTCGTGTGAGATTGTATTTGGAAATAGAGTTGCGCAGGTATGTGGGGGAAAGAGAGTAAACTGAGTGATGTACTAGTAACAGAATTTTATTTTTATTCCCTGCCTCTTCCCCATTCCCTTCTCATGAGGCTCCCCAAAATATAACTAGGTCCTTGTTATAGTGAGATTCCACTGTATTTAAAAAGGAGAAACTATTTAATTTTGGTTTCAAAAGATATAATGAAATTTAAGGCTATTATGTTTTGGGTTCACAAATGCAGATTGTCTATCTGATTATAGTTTCTGTTTACATCAAATACTTTAGATGTTCTCTGTAGGTTTCCATGGTGAGTGAGTATTCTTATACTTTGTTGAAGAACATATAACAACGGGATACATTAATTATTTTGTTTTTATACAGTCCACTGTCCAGCATGGCATCAGGTAGCAATCAGCAGTCACATCATCGGTCATCAGGTCAATACACTCTAGACAGGACAATACAAGTCTCACCGGTATGTATGTCACATGATCAGTCACATGATCAGTCACATGATCAGTCACATGATCAGCTCCATAACAGTCATTCATACATTCATATGCTCAGTCTCTTCTTTCTCATGTAAGATGGAATTATACCCTTTACTTATACATCATAACTGTGTACTGCATGTGCTATGTTTTTGTGGACATTTTCCACTCAAGCTCATTGAGGTAGGGGTACTACCCTATCTGTACTCTGTACCTTATACAACATAACCTTCAAATACTTATCTTCAATGTACAGAATGGTAACTGTCGAGTGTTGGGTTATGATCCAGCCAATCAGGTGCTTCTAGCTTCAATGCCTTCATCTAATATCGTCTTCCAGGGATATGGTCTTAAAAAGGTAACACTTTCATTTAATATTTTTACAATATTAAAATGGAAAAGTATCATTTTTTAAAGATAAGGGTTGCAACATAAAGGAGAAAATTTTTGTGTTACACTGATATCTTAAAACTCTGCTTATAAAAAAAAAAGTGTGCTTCAAGGTTTGTTGACCCAGTGTCATTTAAAAAAACGATATCCATGAGTGTTATTAATAAAGTTGTTTATTGTTGAAATATTGATATCAAATATTCGAATTTTCGTTTTGTGTACCAGATGGTCTGTTTAGTTGATATTCACTTTCTATGATCTGTAATGGATCACTTCATCGTAAGTCGAGATAAAATAGTCCATATATTTGAGCAAATCAACCGGGCTTTCATAATTCTTCTTGAACATTTCTTTTGACAGATAAGTGCAATGGATTTCAAGACATGTCAGTACATTCCTATACACTCTAAACCAATCCGAGGACTTGCTTTCAATGGGAAGAATGATGGTCTTATACTGAGTGCATCGGTAGATAAGATGCTCAAGATTACCAGCCTGGCTAGCAACACAGTCGTGCAATCGTAAGTCTGTCTGTTTTCTGTGTATCTCTTGTGTTTATCTGCGTCTTTATCTCATGCTCTCTCTCTGTCTGTCTGTCTGCCTCTCTCTCAGTTTCTCTGTTTCTCTTATTGCTTCTCTGTGTGTTTATCACTCTGTGCATGAGTGTATTAGAAGATAAGATTACCAGCCTTGCTAGCAACACAGTTGTACAATCATAAGTTACCCTTTCCCTCTCTCTCCCTCTCTCTTTCTCATTCTCTTTCTCTTTATCTCTCTATATGTGCCTCTGTCTTTATCTCTCTCTCCTTTTGTATGTGTTTGTATGTACATGTATCTCTCTCTCTGCTCTTTAGTGCATCATTATGAGATGTTCAAGGAAACTCTCTTTCTTACCATGGCTTGATCTCTCTCTTTTCTTATCTCTGCTGCTCTCTTTTTCTTGATTGTGGTTTTTTTCTCTGTGAAATTCTTTCACTTAAATTCTATCATTTTCCCTATCTTTACTAAACTTTCTCAAAAAATCTCTGATATGTGTGTGTGTCTCTCTCTGTCTATATTTTTCTCTCTGACTGTTTATTAAAGGAAAATGAAAGGCTGGTGAAATATCCATTTTAATGAAAAGAGAGGATAGGGAGAAGGAATTTAAAAAAAAGTTCCATCAAAATTGGTTACAAAATGAAAAAGTTATGAAAGTTTGAAAAGTCTCAATTTACTTTCTATGGCGACCCGCAAATTGGCAATGTTGCTTCAAAATGGCAGCTTTACATGTACATGTAGTAGTACAACTCGTGATATGTTTTGTACCTAAAATTTCATAGTTTCTCCATTATCTCTAGAGATGCTGCTTGTCTTTTTGTGAACTCAACGTATGTTGTGTCAAATACATTTTCCCATAATACATCTTGAGCTAAGAAGGAGACAAGCTGCACCTTGGGAGATAATGGGGAAAATATGAAATTTTGTGTACAAAACATATGGAGAGTTGTACTACTAAGCCTGTCACTTTGAAGCAATATTGCCAATTTTAGGATCCCCATAGAAAGTAAATAGAGACTTTTCAAACTTTCATAACTTTCTCATTTCTTAACCGATTTGGATGGAACTTTTTTTAAATTGCTTCTCTCTATTCCCTCTTTTCATTAGAACTGATTTTTTCCTAGGGTATCATTCTCCTTTAAGGATCTTTTTATTGATAGCACAGTCATACAATTAGAAGAAACTCTTTCCATGGCAAAATTTTCCCTTGTGAACTACACAACTAATGTTTGCTTCACAATTCAGTTGAATATACTGGCATTCTCACATTCTTTTGAATTCCGAATGTATACGTGTACTATGCAAAGGTTGATATTTAAATGGTTCAAGTAAGGATAATGATAAAAATAGACCAAAGCGATGCTTAACAAACTAGTGTTCTTCCATTACGTACATATGAATTACATGTAGTTGCTTTTTCAAAGAATCATGGAATATAAGTCTGTTCTACAGAGATGCTGTGATACATACTCCAGTGATAATTCATTTCTTAATTGCATTTCATAAATCATTTTGTGACCTTTCAGATACACCTGTTCAATGCCAGCATGGTGCTGTGCCTGGAACACAGCCAACACCAACTATGTATATGCGGGACTACAGAATGGTGCTGTGATTGTGTATGATACAAGGAGGACAGATACAGAGGTTCAAACCTTGACCAAAGATGGCTCACGATGTCCCATCGTATCACTGAAATATGTACCAAGCAAGACGGGCGATGCTCTACCGTAAGTAGAATAGGTGTAAATGTCATATTGAAAACTCTAAAATATATATCAAGCAGTACCATTTTTGATCCTCCCAAATATTCCTGTAATAGGTATTATGTTGTATCTCCAAAATAACAAGGCTGCTCTTTCTGATAGGAATCAAATGGTGTTTGTTTGGGTATAATACAGTCACATTATTATGGCATAAATAATAATATTAACGGTGAAAACTCTGCTTTCAGAGAATTCCAAAAACAGAGCTTCTGCGCACCACTAGCGTAGCAAGCCACACAAACCAAAGAATTGGACAGAACACTTGTGTTCTACATTTATGCGAGTGCTGCCAAGCACATCCATCTCTTATCTGTAGAGGACTATTGTTTCCTGCTTACTGCTGCATGTATTTAATTGAACTGAATAATGCAGTTGGCATCATGACGTAGTGAAATAATGCCTTGTGTGAGCTGGACTTTACACATTCTATCCCTCCTTCCCTCTCCAAACATTCAGATGCGGTGGATTACTGACAGGGACACTAGAGGGCGCTTCATTCTGGGAGCAGTTATCTTGTGAGGAGTACAGAATGCATAAGCTACAGCTGGAAGGTAACAATCACTTCCATCATTACAGTTGTCATGATCTATGTCACCGGGCTGTGGATCAAATGATTCATGGTTCGAGTCCCAGCCATGGTTTGACAGTCCTTTTGCAAGACATTTATATAATATTGACTGGCCTTGAGGGGGATATCGAATATGTTGCCTGCAACAGAATCATATTGCCCCGAGTCGAGTCGAAGACGAGGGCAATATGGTTCTTTTAAGGGCAACATTTTCGATATTCCCCGAAAGTAGAGCCGGTCAATATTATTATTAATACCTATATCATGCATATGCCTATTTAGTAGCAATGACAAACACGAATGTTTGCCTGTCAGACCCTCTGATTTCAGGTTATTCATACAGGTATGTAATCTTGGCCAAGCAATTGTGAAGTAAATTGTTACAGTGCGTATCCATTGTTTAAGCCTTTTGTACACATTATTACGCATACTCAATACTACGCGTATGCACTTTGATATAAGCGCACTGACACGAAAGGGTGGAAAATGGAAAAATGTTGCCCTCTTTTTTAGTACAGTAGTCTATAGGGCTGGGACTAAAAACCGGGTACCCGAGTCCCGCCCGAGAGCCTCGGGACCCGGGTCAAAATATTAGATAACCGATACCCGAAAATGAGTATTTAATTATCACCTATGTATGTACACGACAAGGCGGTAGATGAACGTCGAACAGCCATTTACTATTTACATGTAAAAAAAAATCCATGTAGCGCTCTAGCGCACCATTGCAGTGATGCGCTTTTGATTCGTTCAACTCACTGTGAAACATAACCTTACACATTCGTATACACAGAGAGCAAAGCTCACTGCCGCTATTCCGAGACTGCTCATTGGTTCATTGAACCCATGACATAATTTGCATTTAGTGCCCTTCCCCCTTCTTTGCAGTGAACGATAAGTCTATGAGCGATTAACGGGCGTAAAGTTTACAAACTCATGCATATTCAACAGTCGCTCCACACTCGCACGTGGCATCTCACAACTCGTACACTATTAAACAGGTATTTTTAACATCGACGATCACGATCTGACACTGTCACAATATCCTGAAACTTTAGCAAAGAAGTTACCAATTACTGAAATCAGATTAAGAGTACATGAACGATATATCCAAAATAATATCCTTCATTGTTCATGCGAAAGTGAAAAGCAAGGCTGTGAGAAGCAAAGGATGTCTACAGTGCGCGCGATTAACATTTTCATTCATAAAATTGGGCTTGTGACGTCATTTCATGAGCGGTCCGTTAATAACAAGTCATGACAAGTTATTTGCCAGCCAGCCAATGAAGGTATGCGCCTTTTTTTTTTTCTTTTTTCTTTTTTCCTTTCATATACCGCGGCGGCATTGGGCGGAAAGGCGCTTTGTATAAACAGATCGAATTTCAGAAGGGAACCGCATGTGTGTGTTAAAGGATGAAGTTGCAGTCGGACAGAGAAGAAAATGTTGGCTTGATGATTTTTTTTGATGAATGATGAGTTTGATGAATGATGATATTTGATGTCTGATCAAGATAATTGTTTTGATGATGTTATTATCTTGATAATGATGATATGATGATGATGTCTTTGATGATTATGATGATCGATGATGATATCAATGGTGCTACTGGCGAAGAGAGAGGACCCGGCATGTATTGATGATTTTATGTGTACTAGTAGTGGTACGTGTGTGTGAATTTCAATAATTGGCGGGTTGATCACACGTTGAGAATGAAACTGTCGGTGAGACGATGACCGCGTGCGTGAGGACTCGCAATGTGTATAATTAGAGTATGAGGAGTGTAGATACTACAGAAAGCTCGCCATTTTCGCCAGGCAAATCAATACTCCGTGTGAACAGTGTGAAGTTTGTGTACAAAGTGAGTAAGTGACTCGATCTCTACGATCACGATGTCAAATTTCCCAAGAGCTGCCCGTACAAAATTATTAAGAATCATCATGATCATCGTCTCAAACGAGTTTTTCTTCATAAGATTTCTTTGTATTCCCCTTCCTTTTTTATAAGTACATGTACATTCATGTATTTTGGATAAACATGTGCGAGGGACTGTTGACCGCGCGTGACTACCTAAGGCGCTGGCGCGCTGGCATGATTAGACGGTAGACAATTTCTACAGATTAGATTTAGGCGGCTTATGCCTGTCCTGTCTTGCGCCCACGCGATTTCCTCCGCCTGTTTTGTTGTTGTTGTTGTTGTTGTTTTTGTTTTTTCCTCGAATGGTTTATTTCAGTTGCCAAACACAAAGGAGTTTTCCCACAGTGTTTGTAGCTTCTTAGGGGTAAATATTGGCTTGTAATTCGTGTTATATCATTTTCGGGTAACCGGGAACCCGCCCGAAAAATAGTCGGGTTCCCGAATTGAAAAAATACCCGAAACTCCCACCCCTAGTAGTCTATGAGGAAAACCCGGAAGAGGACAATATGGCAAATGTTGCCCGCTCCGGTGACGGATTCGGAGTAGCGCGCAAAATACGGCTTTTTATTTTGTGGCTAAAATGCCCTGTGTAGGTAATAATAAACTATATTTGCCACTTTGAAATTGGGTGTAGGAAATGATTATCTGGTAGGAGGTAATTCTTGGATGCTTTCAATGTCTTAACCCTTACTGTACTGGGCTATTTCAAGCTATATCAAGCATCTCGGCGGCGATAGGACCGATTGCCGCAAAATTTTGCACGTACCTCGAAAATCGCGTAAAGAATACAAATCCATTGTTATTTTTATTGAGATCTTTATTTTTTCATTTAGTATTATAATTTATGCAAATTATGTGCATAAATATACATTTCTATTGATAATCATGTAAAAAAGACCTTGGAGATACAATTTTAATGTGGGAAGTTCTTTCTAAACCTTAAAAACATTATTAACTAAGAAAAAAAAGTGAAAGTGATTTCAATTATGTATTCTGCTGTTTTACGACTTTCTCATGTATTTCTTTGTTTTTCAACTTGAACTCTTTTGTTTTTTTTAAATCTGCTTTTTCAGAGTGTTATATGAACCAATATTGAGTTAGAATAGATGAAAGAAGAAATTATAGGTGATAAAGGAGGAAAATGAGGAAATGTAGTTTCCCATTCATTTTGTACACAAAACTCAGAAATCCTCAGTTTTCGGGCCGACATGAGTTCATAAAAGGTCATGCGACTCGATAATGCTATGACTGATTTTTGTAAACTTGGTGTCAAAAGATGTGCAAGACTTGAAAGAAAAAAGTCAGAAAGTTGAGTGGCGTGAAATGCAGCGGTTTGAAATGCAGTTCGAAATTTGTTGGGGGGGCCTCTTTGCCCCCCCCGTACAGCAAGGGTTAAGGTAGCTTGTGTAAAGCCAAGGTAATAGTACATGTAGGTCCTTAGTAGACATCCCCTGTTATGGATATGAGTGTGAATTATAAATGTAGCTATTATTGTTGTTATTTTTATTGATTCCTCTGTATGCATATCATAAGAAAGACTTGGTCCAATCCATCATGCATGGTATTTGTCAGACATGGATGAAATCGCTTACTTCATAATGTGTAAAGAAATACCATACCACTTTCAATTTTCTTGTATATAGAGCAATCATAATTTGATTTGATATTTTCTTCACGCACAGACTTTTTGATTGTGAAATTTGTTGTTTCAAATTTTTTCCCTAGTAGGCTAGGCAATCTGTTTATATCATTATTTAAAGTGTATCAGAAGATATTTTTGTTTGTTGAAACAGGAAGTTGCACAGGTGTAGCATTTGAACCCCATACAAGACACTGCTTGGCATCCTTCAGACCTACCAAGTCACATCCAGCAGCTAGATATGTGGTGAGTGAAGAGAGAGAGAGAGAGAGGAGGATTTGAGGGAGGGAAAGATAATAGACAGAGAGAGGGGGGGGGGGGGGAGGAATGGTACAAACTAAAGAGAGTGAGAGCATTGGGAAAAAAAGGCCTATGATATAAATTGTATGTAGGAAATCGTTTCTGAGTGTCAACTTGAAACACAAAATCTCTCTTCTATAGAATACTTGTAGTTTGCTTTGATTTGTATTATCTAAAATGCTTCACATCTTGTTCATATGTTTATGAAGCGAAAAATCAGAAGATATGGGTTTAATAAAATACAGATGTGCAAAATGAATTAATGTACAAGTTTTGAACTCAGTCTAAATTGTTAGAAGCTTAATAAGACTAGTTTTGAAATAAATGAGAAATTAATATCTATTTTTTTCTATCTGGAAATATTTAGATGTGTGAGATGAAGAGACAGCAGGTTGGTGACCATGGTAACAGCCTAGTCTCATGTAACTCAGTTCAGACCTTCTTTGGAGGAACCACCATGAAACTACTCACGCAGTCAGCTCTCTTCCCTGTACCCCAAGATGATAATAAACTCATTGCTTGTGCTGGGGATGAGGCTACATCATCAGTAAGTGCAAACTCTTATCAGTTCTCTTCCCTATGCCAACGTAACCCTGAAGAGGCAAGTAGGCTTAGTCTGTAGAGCAGCTGCCTGTCGAATCACAGATTATGGTTTAGTGGATACGTCACGGACTGTGGATCACATGGCCTTCCTATATCAAACTACGCGCATTTCATGCATTTCATTGCGTCTTAAGTTTGTACGCCCTAGCAGTACGCATACGCGCATCTCAGCCATGCATTATCACTTTTTGTTGCACACTTTTTGCACTTTTTGCACATGACTCATTTCAGCGCATCTGATTGGTTACATTCTTGAACCCGTTTTATAAACATGTATAATCAAGTACCATCTCAAAAACACCTATTTGTGGTGAATGTTTTTCAAAACGGTATTTCTCCTGATTTCAGGAAGGTGATGCTCTGAGTTATCCTGAATTAGTTTAATGTACAATCTGTATTGTTAGCATCTTGGTAATTGGGAATTCCACCAAGTCCATTGTGAGCAAACTGTTGTGCATTTCACATAGAAACTCCAGAGAAACTTTAATACTTCCTTTAATACTGTGCACTATGAAAGATAAGGAGAAAGTTTGATGTAAGTGGATGTTTTGTATGGCTGACTATATTTTTAATGTTTTTTTTTGTTTTATGACAGGTGTATACATGGGATGCAAGCACAGGCAGTCTCAATCAGAAGATCTCTATCGGTAGTACAGCACTAGACGTCTGTCCGTTTAACATGGGAGATACAAGCTACCTAGCTGCACTCACTGATAAACAGATCAAACTATGTAAGTGGGTCAAAAGATGAATGGATAGAAATTCTCTATCAGTAGTACCACATTCGACATCTGTCCATTTAACCCTTTGACAGCTGAATTCTTTTATTCCCATAAGTTTAAAGGCACACAGTCATCAGTTTTCATGTGCATTGCATCATAATTCACTGACACCAGATTTTCATTGAATTACCAACAAATGTGAGTGAGGTCTCCCAGGCAGGCAGGCAGCGAAACCAGGGAGATG
Source organism: Heliocidaris tuberculata (assembly GCA_025618425.1). Taxonomy (NCBI): domain Eukaryota; kingdom Metazoa; phylum Echinodermata; class Echinoidea; order Camarodonta; family Echinometridae; genus Heliocidaris; species Heliocidaris tuberculata. Next base: position 16,961,759 of record CM046842.1, on the reverse strand, counting down.
GGTCTGACCATGGGTCTGTCTCACCATGAAATTACTCAAGCTGGGGAGATATATGATGATGACATACACTGTATAGAGGAGGCCGCAATGCATTACATAAGAACTGCCTGTCATTAATAGTGAAGTCCATTCTGGGTGATTGACAACACCTGTTAATAAAGTAAACCCCCAAATGGTGTCAAATTCCCCATGAAAACCCACGACTATGTGGCTTTAATTAAGGAACCACCCGGTTCCAGATGGATGTAGGACATGGGAGAGACCTAGTAACCACCTAGCTGTGCTCGTGGACAAACAGAACAAACTATGTAAGAGGGTTAAATTAAAGACGATTGGATAGAAGATCACTATTTGTATTACAGCTTAAGATGTGTGTCCTTTTAATATGGGAGAGACAATGGATAGAGGATCTCTGTTGTTAGTCCTAGAGCCATTAATAGATGTGTGTTCATTCAACTACTTCCGTGCCTTGGGTGGTGAATCCCGTTGAAGAAAGTGAGCATTGAACAATGTACAGTGGAAACTCAGTATACCAAGGTCCTTGGGACAATCAAAATTACCTTGTTACAGCAGGAATCTCGTTATATAAGGTTATAAAACAATAGAATATAAAGAGTTGGGACCAGAATATTAACTTGTTATATCAGGAATATTGTTATAATTATCAGGCATCTTTTATATTGAATTTCCACTAACTTCTACAAAGAATGGCAACATTTTCTTCCTGAAACAGAAACATCATTACTACATCTTCCATTGCCTTGAAAGATATTTCATACACAAGTTAGCAATGAAACAGAATGCATAAAGCCAAAATCAAATCTCAAAAGCTTATTTATGACAATTGTTCAAAAACTTTGTGGTACAGAAAGGGTTACAATGGCTGTATGACAGGTTTTCTCTACATACAAAAGTATGCTGTCAGAAGCATCGAAAGAGAGCTTTGTAGACCTGGAAATATAGATTGGTATTATCAAGTGAGGCTTATTGCAGGTATTCCAGACACATCTCTTACGGGAAAGGAAATATTATTTACTACTGGCTATGCCACAAATGAGCCTTACCTTGGTACTTAAAGTCCTATACCTGTTTAGAGCCATTTGTAAAAGAACATGCTTTTTTTCCCCATCTTCTTGAAAGTTACCCAATCATTGGACATTTGAATTACAAAATGAATCCATAGCATCAATGATACTAAAATTATTTTCTACATTTAATTGTATATCAATATTTTTTTTTGCCTTTTCCTTTGTATTGTAATTGTATTTCAATATGATCATGTGAGTGTCTAGGTGATTGATTTTAAAGGAAATGAAATTTTGTGCTCAATATACCTGCATAGGATACGATACAATGTTTTAGGTTCACTGTTGTAGTGGTTATTTTCATGGCACATTGATTTTCTAGAATTTCTCTCTGCTGGTATTTGGGGGATTATAATAGATTCTTATTCTTCATTTTTATTAATGCCACGTATTATGAAGAAGAGATAACACTTGTGCATTACAAATATTTTTTTTATGTTAAAAAAAAAGAGAATGAAGTTATGTGACAATCCAGCATTTGTATTCAAGACAGAAATTGTGGTAACATTTAAGGAGGGCTATGATAATCTTCATGATGATTTAACTGACTTAGTTAAATCACATTATTACAACATTAATATAATGAGTGATTTGAATTTATTTAAGTGCTTAATCCTAAGCTTTCATGACTTTTTCACCCAGAGTCTTACGCATCTTTTGATACTAAATTTATAAAATTTTGACATATGGGTACTGCGCAGTGTAAAAAATGGACATTTCTCCATACATGTATGTAATGTATATGATGCAGAATTATCAGTTCTCAAATATCTGAATAATCAATTAGCGATAATTCAAAAACCGTTTGAGATATAAATATGAAACTTCACAGGCTTATTCTTTATAATACACTCTATCTGTGTGCCAAGATGCAGAAATTTTTGTCACCCCCCCCCCCCCCCCCCCCCCCCCCCCCCCCCCCCGGCTGAGAGAGAGAGTGAGAGAGAGAGCACCTTTTTAGGGTCAATGTGATTTAAATGATCTATTAAATAATGAGAAAGAAGAAACAAAAAATTAAAATTGCGACTCAGAATGTTTCTACAAAAGGATGAGTTTGTGAATTCACAGGAGTTTCATTTAGTTGACTGCATAGGACCTACTGAAAAGATATTGTATTTGAACCCTAGAAAGACCCAAACAAACTTCCAACTCTTTGCTGATTTCCTGTAGATATAACCCTGTATGGTTATGTCTTGCTTCAATCCATTTTCAACTACCAATACAGTTGAACCTCGTTATAACAAACTCCTTGGGACCAAGGAAATTACCTCTATATATCAAACCTTGTTATGTCAGGGGGGTGTTTCATAAAGCTGTTCGTAAAGTTACGCATGACTTTATGAACGACTTGAATATGAAGTGCCAGATAGGATGCCCAAAGTTTTTACTGATATTTTAACAAATTGTGACTGTATTTTCAATAACTTTAATTAAATTATGGCAAAAATATACTTTGCATTAAAAATGTTCATTATATTAAAGAATTTAATCTACATCTGCACAGTTCAACTTTAGTTGATGCAGTTAAAAATGACCGAGCATCCCATCTGGCTTGTCATATTTATGTCATTTGTAAAGTCATGCATAACTTTACGAACAGCTTTATGAAACACCCCCCAGGGCTAAAAAAAACCAATAGAATACAAAGAAACGGGACATTGTTATAATGATAGTTTGTCATAACAGTATTCTTTATAACAATGTTCCAATGTAATTTGTTGCATTGTGTCCATTTGATAGACCCTATGGCTTTGCCATGCATGTAGGAATCATGGTGTTGTCTATATTGTTTGTATATACAGTGGCAGGGTTGTCACCAGGGACTTTTTAGTGGTGGAAGTTTTATCGCTCAACACCTTGCCACGGGGGTTCGGGGGTACAAAAACTAGTCGATTTTCAAGGCTTGTAATTTATAGTTAAATAGTAAAAATATCATGTTAGTACACACTGTACTGTAGCTGCAGCGTTAAGCATCGTAAGTACTAGTATTTGGTTTACTTTGTACATATACCTGCTGTCAGTGCTGTCAGATTACTGGCTTAAACTACAATTGCATGTTCGTAGGTCAAAATCGTAGTATTTTTTCTTTGTCAGTGGGGAAATTAGTGCCGGGCGGGCGGGTGTGATATTGCATTGAATGCCGGTCAGAAATTTCGAGTGGTGGAAGGTTCCGACCGGCGCCGACCACCGTAGTGACAACGCTGCATGTACAGTGGAACCTCATAAAGATTACTATTATAACAAACTCTCATTTTAACAAGGAAATTTTACTGGTCCGCTTTCTTTGTATTCTATTGTTTTGCAGCCCTGATATAACAAGGTTTCGATATAAAGAGGTAATTTCACTGATGCCAAGGAGTTTGTTATAACGAGGTTCCACTGTATTGTACCGAATGCTTATTTTCTTGCTAATTTTGCTGCCCTATACATTTATGACTGAGTATCATGCTTGCACCGTGCAACATTTAGTGTCTCTCTTATTCTTATTCATTCTCAGAGCTGTTAGATATTCTGCAGATTCTTAGTGAGTTTGAAGATGAGTTTTCACATTATGTCTTCTTTAACATTAAATGTTTCAAGAATTCATGAACAACAGGCATTAGGAAGGTTGCTTTGCCAAAGAATTATGTCATATTTTTCTGAGCTTAAAATGCATTTTTACTTGTGCATATTTTTATGAAGATTGAAAAATCAACTGAAAAAATATCTATACAATTGTAAATAGTGGTGTATATATGATTGAGAAATTAAACTATTTTGTTATAATAAATTTTAATTCTATTCAAATTTACATGTTTATTTTGTTTTGTTTGAAAAATATCTGAGAAAACATGAAAAAATTATAAGGGGAATAGGAGAGGGAAGAGGAGGAGTGCAGATGCAGCTGGCAAGGGTGAGAAAGAGAAAAGGTTTATAGGAGAGGGAGTGTGTGAGAGAGAGAGAGATATACACACACGCACACACTTACACACACATTCAACACACACTCCCCGCCAGTAGTTTGCAGGCACAAACCCTGGTTAGTCGGAAAAGTTTGTGTGCACTGTAAGCCTACCATAGGCCCTGCACTATAGCTCAGTGGTGGATTAAAGTGATTTGGTAACTTTTGGTAGAGGCTTGATAAAATCTGAGCTGCCTGGTCTTACATGCTGTCAGTGTATGTAATATGGTGTAAAAATGAAGCCCAGGAAAAATAAAAGCACTTCAAAATCATCATGTGCTTCACAAAAGTAAACATATGCAAGTGACCAGAAATGCCAGACTCATTTTCCCCCATAGACTCAATGTTAGACTAAAGCATATGGCCATATGCTTTCGTAAATGAGAGTATTCAGTCACAGATATCTTAATAATAGCATTATATATTTGGAAACCTTTCTATGCCTGGCTATTTATTTATCCTGATGAACATCATTATACAAGACAGATATAAAAATTCAACAATTTATTAAATCAAGCCTCCACAAACTGACCGAATCCCTTTAAGGGCTTGTTAGAGAATTCTGTAAGAAAAGTGGACCCAAAAATCTGATAACCTTTTTTTTTTTTTTTTTTTTTTGCTTGTCAGAAAAGTCTGGAGGAGAACTAGACCCCCCAAAAATGTGATAACCTTTTTTTTTTTTTTGGGGGGGGGGGCTTGTCAGAAAATTTTTGGAAATTTGTGTGTCCCCCATTTACAATATCCTTGATCCACCTTTGCTATAGCTGCTCCTGACACGTGTGTTTGTGATTGGGTTTTTACAGACGTGTCAATCAGGAATGATTATTTACGTCTCGGATTGACCTTTAACGTCACCATCCAAAAGACGGTAGCTGGGTTAGCTTCTCTCAAGACAATGATTTTCTGATAACCTGTCAAATAAGGGTCTGTGCTTGCAGACTAACCAGACAGGGAGAGAGAGAGAGAGAGAGAGAGAGAGAGAGAAGAAGAAAGACAGAGAAAGAAGACAGACCTACGTATGGGGGGGGGGGGTGATCGGAGAGAGACTCTCCTTCAGGCCTAGTTGGAGGCACAAACCCTGGTTGGTCGTAAAAGAGTGCACTGTAAAGCTATCAGAGGCCATGTAGTAGGCCTATATCACCAGGAGGTAGCTGAATTAGGCTTAATTCTCTCAAGACAATGATTTTCTGATAAAGTGTCAAATTAGGGTCTGTGGTTGCAGACTACGTTTAGGCACACGCCCTGACCGGCGCCCATAATTATATGCACCTTCCCCTAATTAGACATGCCACTATAAGCTGGAGAGAGGGATCGAGGGAGGGAGAGAGAGAGAGAGGGGGGGGGGGGGTGGTGTAGGCCCTTAGTAGAGGTTTTGTTGAAGGGGGAGCGGACCATGCACCATGAAAACGAGTAAAAAGGGTAAGAGTTGTTTTTTCACTACCAGACGGGTAACCCGGCCGGGGATCTCGTTTAGGGTATCAAACTGACAGGAAAGAAGAACCAATTCTCGAATACAATATGTACTATGCAAGATCTAAAAATCAAAAATTTTCGCTGATTTTCCCTCGGAACATGTATCAAAACCATCGTCAAAACTTCTCGACTTAAATCCTCGTTTCAGGTGCTTTTCAGAAAGTCATGGACGCGGATGCCCTACAGGCCTCAATGCGACATACCGGGACATACCCCGCCCCAGGGAATTTTGTATAAGGGGGGGGGGGGGCAGAAATGCAGGATATTGTCAACTTTGGGAAACTGCTTGGTCTCGCCAGCCCTCCAAAAGTCGCTCGGGGGGGGGGGGGGGGGGAGTGGGGACAATTTTTTTTTTCGCCATCAGCCCTCCATAATTCTCTGATGATGCAACAAACAAACAAACAAACAAAAGTTTCCGTTAAAACAAAAAGGGGGGCACAATGCATACTTTCCTTTCAAAAGGGGAGGGGGCACGGGCCAGGTTCGCCCACTAAATCCGCCACTGCCCCGCTCCCGGGCATAGATCGAGCAGGAAAAAAGTGGAGGAAAACATACTTTCCATTTAATTATGTCTTGTAGGGTCTAGTTGTAACAACTATTTTAGCTGCTAAGCTTTCGCCTCGATCCAATTTGCTATCAGTACCACAAGTCAATAATTTTTCCATTTTAAACGCAGTGTCGAAGGTATCAAAAAATTATAAAAATATAATTATAATTGTTGAATTATATTTATTTTTTGTAAGTGAGAATATTTTTTTGTCATATTAAATTTTTATTTAAATGTAAAATAATGTTGGAATAGCGCGCGCCTTTCGATATTTCCCGCAAAATCAAATTGATCGTCTTGTTATGGTTATATATCGCGATCAATTGTTTACGCGTACCGTACCGTACGTGCGCCTCGGAATTAATCGAATACTAGTACGTACGTACTAGTAATCGGAATGGATTAATTCGACGAGCTAGTATTTGACCAGCCATCAACAAAAAATGTGAAATACCATCAATCAAAATGATGAATTCGAATTCTCGAATGAGTATGAGTGGCTTTGCTACACCAGCCAGGCCTCTGCCGAAGTTTATTCAAGAACCATCGTTCTCGCAGAAAAAGGTATTACCGGTGCAGTTAGTGTTGTCTCTGTCTCTGTCATTGACTCAGAGTTTGACTTTATGGCTTGCTGGCACTGTTCCAGTGGGACAGCTCGGGCAGCGATTGGGGCTCCTCCCCGCTTCTTCGACTCCATGGCAGTAGCAGGAGCTTTTAGTTTTACACAAGTCGAACCTAGCTAACTAGATTACTTAATCTATTACTAGTAGCTAAACACACATGCAACCATGTCGACAACATACAATTGTAGCAATTATAGTATTAACTGTTTGAGTTTAGACTGCTTTGTTTGACTTGCTTGAACTTGAAGTTGAAGTTGAATTTGAAATTTTCTTGCATGTCTCACATGTCACTCTTGTTGAACTAAAACTTTTGAAAGTTACACTCTAACTTCCTTTACTTATTTTCTTACTTTATATGAATCCCACGATGATATATAAGACGAATGCCTGTTCATCGATCGTAGCTTGTCCGCGTTTCTGGATAAGGCCACTTATCCAATGAACAAGGCCCTGTGTCACTGTGAGGCTGTGTGGTAGTGTGTGGGCATTCAGACTTTTTTTTTTACAAAATCTCATGCGTGATGGACCTAAGTGCTTAATAAGAAGCCATCACAAGTCTCTACAATTATTATTATTATTAATATGGAATTCACCTTTGTGCTTGTGGGATGTTTTTCTAACTAACTTTGTTTAGGGGTTTAGAATGAATGGTATGTGTTTGTGACTTTGTGTGTTATGGGTTTGTATGTTATTTTGTATGTGTTTATGAGTAGACTCTATTTTGATCAATTTGTTGTTTAATTTTGAAAATCAGTATTTCTACTTCTTTCCATTGTAATGTAATTTCCGTTTTTGTATTTTTTTTTTCTTCCTCTGGAGCACTCATACTTTAATAGGCCTTGCTTATGTGGGACTGTGTCAAACATTCACTCACTGTAGTGTTGCAGTAGTCAAAAACAGACAGCAAATTTGATCCAAGCAAGATTTAATTTTCTTAAATTTGCTAGAGGATTACCTGATTCAGGGACTCTTCAACTCTTTCTATAGATGCTACAAATTTGAGGTTTCAGAGTTGAAAGTGAAATTTCAAATAATAATTTTCCTCTCATGTATGAATGATCTAGAATGGACCATAGCCTGCTAATACAAAAAACCTATTGAGGCCTATTCACCCATAAAAGTTATTGTGGACTACAAGGTTATCTTCAGATAAGCTTGTACATGTATATACATGTAAGTGCAATGCTGTGGAGGGACCTTTCAGCTAAGGCCTTCGTCTTTGGAATGAGCAAAATAGTTGAATACTAATTGTTTTTGTATCTTTGTTACAGAACAATGGAGCGACACCACATGACTCCCAGCCGCCCCGCCCCCCTGCTAAGAGTCTCCCATCTGTAAGCAGATTGTTTCCTCATCGATCAAGAACAGAAGATGAGAACAAAGCTCGGAATGTCTCCTTCAGACAAGCTGAACATTGTATCCTTTACTTTACATCAGGGCCCTGTTTCATAAAACTTGTTATCAATAATTTCTATGACAAATTTGCTCTCAGCCAATCAGATGCAAGGATTTCAGGAATTTATAACGGTCATTGTAACTTCTTATTGATAACATGTTTATGAAATGGGGCCCAGGGATCTACTAGTCTGGTTCACTATGTAAGAAAATAGGCTTTCGTTCAAAATTTTTGGAGATTAGCAAAACTATACATTTTTATAATTGTTAGAACATGGGAAATTCAAAAATTGATGTTGGCATTTGCACAAATCACCGGCATAGCGGCCATTTTGGAATTTCAAAATGACTGCTATGTGTAACTCGTATTGAACAAATTAGAAGATATTTTTTTAACAGAGCCTCATCATGCCATGTATTTATCATCATATTAAAGGGCATTAAATTTTCTACAACATGATACCACATTTAATGGGTTTGGTGATGATCTGCGATATAATTCTTGGCCAAGAATGTGATTGTTCACATAATTTTTTACAAATATGAATTTCTTCAAAATACGTATTTCTCATTATTTCAAAAGTTATTTTCACTAATTAGTTCAAACTTTTCAGAAAACTGCCCATATGTACGGTTAATATCATATAAAAATTACAAGTCCATTGCTTATCAAACAAAACAGTTATAGCGCTCTAGAGTTGACACTTTGATATTAGCTAGAGTAGAGAATCGATATCAAAAGTGGTTACTAAGTGCTGCCTTCTCCCTGACAATGGTAACATTGGGAGACGTGAAATGGATTATTTCGGTAGTACATGCTATTGTCATGCAGATGAATATTTTAATAGGAAGTGTGATGTCAGATGATTCAGTACGATCATATTTTAGTGATATACAATTGTTTATTAGTTCCTGTTGCTATGATACAAATGTGACTAATAATCGATGATATATGTTGAGAAATAAAAAGGTTAACTGTCCAATAATATATATGAGGACACTTGGTTTTAAGTGATAATCAAGATTCACACTCCAACACATGTATACTAGATTATAGGGTACAGAACTTGCACCCCTACATGTCCATGCCTTCCCCTCCCCCTTTCTGTTTTTTAAAACGAGACAAATTGGTACAAAGTAATATTCATAAAGTACTTTGGATAATGGTAAAAAAATCAATGAGCCTTGACAAATCATTAAAATCTCATGGTTACTGGAAAAATATATGCCAATGGCTTACCCTTCTTCCCCCCCCACCCCCCTTTCCCTCTAAACAATACCTACAAGTATTATTGGTACAAGGGAGCAATTGAGGCCATCAGTGAAATAACATGGGACCTGTATTCACGTGATAGACAAGCCCCCCCCCCCCCCCCCCCCCCCCCCCCCCCCCCCCCCCCCCCCCCCTCAGTTGTACAGGGAGGACATATTGATACCAAACAGTTTTTACCATCAATCCAAGTCTGGTTGACCCCCCAAATTGGGTCCCCTGTAACATTTCCAAGCACTTTCAATATTAAAACGAGCACAGTCTTACGAGGTGGGGAGGGGTGGGGGCTAGGGGCTGAAAGTAAAGTTTACATTCGGGCAGGAGGCGTCAGCCCCCCCCCCCCCCCCACGGCTCAGTTGTAGATAAAGTTCAATCAGCGTATTTCACGCCTCTCTAAATTTTGACTTTCTTCATTTCAGCATTGCAAAAATCTTTTGCCACGAAAGATCCTTCTAAACTTAGGTGACGTTTTGAGTAAAAAGTGATTTAACACAATATTTCTTGCTACCACTGTTTATCTTATTTTTTTTTAAATTGTCTTACTTAAGCTTTACTATTTACCTTAAATAGAAGAACTGAAAGCGAAAAAAATGTGACCTTTCGAGGTTTTTTTCTGTTTTTGTCTAAAAGTGGTTAAAACGCAATATTTCTTATTCTATTTGTATATCTTTATTTCTCTTTATTTATGTTATTAAGCTTTTACTATTTACTTTAAAAAGCAGAACTGAAAGTAAATAAAGTAAAAAAGAAACCAATATGACATGTAGGAAATGAGCATTTAAAGGTTGTGAGCTGTCTGTGCTGTAATGGCGTGATCCTACATGTATACAATTATTGTAATAGATTAGCCAAACTGGAGTACCCTAAAACGTCTTTGGGCCAAGTAAAGTATGTAATAAATATTTGTTGTACTGTAAAATAATTAGAACAGGAAGTCTGTCTCTAGTTTGATACAGTATAACTGAGTAGTAGGTTACAATAATACAGCTAAAGAACTGCACTTGGTATTTAATTCAAGGGGTAGTTATCCGGGGGAGGGGGGGGGGGGGACTGACCAGTGATGATAGTCGATGGGAAAGTTCGTAGACTGAAAAACAAAAGTCGTTAAAAGTGACTTTATTCATTTGCATTCAATTGTTTTTCAACCATATATCTTGCTTTATAGGTCTGTTATTAGAGGTCTTTTTCTGAATCAATATTCAGATAGAAAAGGGATAATAAAAGAAGAAGAAATTACAAATGATCTACAAAGAAATAAAATCAAATTGCTGTTTTCATCCAAATTGTACAAAAATATAAATTCTTGCCTGAAGAGAAGAAAATTAGAAACCCAAATATAGCATGACTGTATAATTTTTCTAAACTTGGTGTCAAAATATGTGCAAGACTTCAAGGACAAAAGCCAGAACGTGGCATAGTTTCAGTTTAGAGACGAAATGAAATTTGTCTGAGGGCTCCTGTGCAAGACTTCAAGGACAAAAGCCAGAACGTGGCATAGTTTCAGTTTAGAGACGCAATGAAATTTGTCTGAGGGCTCCTAGCGCCCCAAATGCTTAAAGTGAAGGAAGAATCAAGATTATAAATTTGTGATAGCACCAAATATTTCCCTTATCAAGGAAACATAAGCATCATATTTCATGTAGTTTTTATGTTGACCATAGAGAAAGGGCAAAATTTGCATTTTATGTCGGTCATTTTGAAAATCCAAGATGGAAGCCACATAAAGCGTTAAGATGGGAACTCTAATGACGTCACCAATGTTTTTCCTGACCCTGGAAACATAGTATTAGAATATTCCAATATGTTTCTAGGCTGCCTTGAAGCAGAGATAGGGCAATATAATATTTCATGGCGGCCAATTTGAAAATCCAAAATGGCCGCCATATGTGATGAAGCATTGGGAGTAGAAGTCTAGTAATGTCACAGATTCTTTTCTCGACCCAAGAAACGTAGGATTAGCATATTTCATTCAGTTTCTACGTTGAAAAGAAGCCGACGTAGGGGAAAAAATGTATTTGTGGCGGCCACTTTGAAAATTCAAAATGGCCACCATGTCCAATGAAGCGTTGAGATTGGAAGTTTAATTATGTCACTAATCGTTTTCCTGACCCAGGAAACAAAGTACTAGCATATTCTGTTAAGTTGCTATAGGTTGACTGGAATATATATATATATATATATATATATATACATATTTACAGATATATGTGTGCCATTTTTAGAATACAAAATGGCCGCCGTGTGCGATGACGCATTAAGATTAGAAGTCTTAATATGTCGCCAATTGTTTTATTGACCAAGAAAAGGATTAGAATATTTTTGCTAAGTTCCTAGGTTGACCAGAAGCAGAGATAAGGCAACTTATATATTACACGTATGCCATTTTGAAAATCCAAAATGGCCTCCATATGCGAGGAAGCGGTAGAAGAAGATGTCTAGATGTCACCATTTGTTTTCTGCACCCATAAATAGTAGGACTGGCCCATTTCATTACGTTCATACCTTTAAAAGAAGCCGAGATAAGGCAAATTATGTATTTTATGGCGGCCATTTTAAAAATCCAAAATGGCCACCAAGCCGGTGTTTGTGCAAATGCCAACATCATTATTTTGCTTATCCATGCTCTAACGATTCCGAAAATGTATAACTTTGCTAATCTCCAAAAACTTTGAACAAAAATATATAGTGAACCTGACTAGAAGGCAGCCCTTGGCTTTATTTCTCTGTTTTAGCAAATATCAAAGTGTGAACTTTAGAGTACTATAACTTTTTTGTTAGATAAGCAATTAACTTGTAATTTTTATATGATATTGACCCTATAAATGGTTGATTTTCTGTAAAGTTGGAAGTCATTATTAAAATGGACTTTTGAAATATGGAGAAATATGTATTTTGAAGCAATTCATATTTTTGAAAAAAAATGATAAAAATCACATTTTCTGCCCAAAATTGTTGTATAAATCATCACGGAACTCATCGAATGTGGTGTCATGTTGTAGAGAATTTAATGCCCTTTTATGCTACCACAAACATGATAGAATGAGGTTCTGTTACAAAAATATCTTCAAAAGTGTTCAATACTAGTTACATATGGCGGCCATTTTGAAAATCCAAAATGGCTGCTCGGTGAGGGTTTTGTGCAAATGCCAACATCAATTTTTGGATTCCCCATGTTCTACCAATTCCAAAAATGTATAGTTTTGCTAATCTCCAAAAATTTTGAACAAAAATACATAGTGAACCTGACTATACACTGGATCACTGAAAAGAAGAGAACCGGTCTGGACTCTTCTAGTTCTGTTTGGAATTGTATTAACAACTGAGCTGGCCTCCTAAGAACTGTTGTGAATATAATTCAATTTCTCTGACAGAATAGAACCAACAACTGTTGAATATAAATGATCCCCTAACAGAGTCATTTATCTGCAAAACCACTCCGAAACTGATGCACAGTTATGTCCTTTTCATGTGTTGATGTCTGCCTAATCTTAGCAGTCCAAATTTTACGGCAAAGTTAAATTTCTCACACATCAATTGCATCTTTGAATCGTCATGAATTTGAAAATGTCATCTTCAACAAAACATACACCATATAGGCTTGTTTACATATTATGCTGTAATCTGCCTTAAAAAACTGGCTGGAAAATAAAGTGACTTAATCTGAGCGCAGTGCACTGCTTATTAATTAGGATTGCACAACATTTTGATGATATTGAAATACATGTATTGTTAGGGTGAAAAAAGGGAATATTTGAACAGTTTTGCCAGAATGTGATATATGGCCTTCCAACAATATTGAAGCATTATTGTTGACAGTGATATGTAAGGGAGTTTCAGTACTGATATAGTGCAAATTGAAATGTGGAGTAAGTAAACATATCTTTCCTTCCTCTTTTGAAGGTACAAAAATATTGTTGGGCAATTATTTGTTTGAATGACAATATATCATTATATTGCTGATGTTATATTGTATATATTGCTGACTATTATCAAACCCTGTCCCTTGGAAATGTGATACTGTGATGTCTGTGAAGTATTACAAGGTATGCAAATTAATTACAGTCACCCTTGTCTGTATTCAAGCCTTGACTGGTATTTTTTACAGCTGTTCTCCAGAGCCCTCACTATAACCAGAGCAGTGGAGAACTTTATTTTGATCAGTGTTTCAGAGTGGAGAGGAGACTAGGAGCTGGATCATTTGGAGAAGTAAGGATCTATCTTTACAACATTTTTATAAATCATGTTGATTGCATAATACATGTATATGTCTATAATACTGCTCACAGGGGCATTAGTAAATCAGTTTCCCCAAACTTCTCTGACACCCTACAAGAAGTTTTTGCATGATCACATTTGCCCCTAAAGAAATCCCCTGGTATCAAAATTGAGGTTGAGAATGATTTCTAAATTGAAATGCAAATTTAAAAAAAATGTTTTGTTAACACCAATTTATCAAAGTACCATTATTCATTGCATCCACACCAGTTAGTATACATGTACATGCAAGGCCTAAGTTACATTTCCCTGGTACATGTAAGTACCATCCTTCATTGTTCTTCAAGGTTTTGTCCTTTACTGTGTTTACATGAGATATGTTAAGTATCAATATTCTTAAACCAGATTATCAAATCATCCTCTATGGTATTGTTTATAAAATCAGATTTTCAAAGTATCATCTTTCATCAAGTTCACGGTAGTTTATCATTTATTATGTTTCATTTTGTTCACACCAGTTAAGTGAGGTATTGTCCTTTATTGTGTTCACACTGGTCAGTTAAGTGAGGTATTCTCCTTCATTGTGTTCACACCAGTTAAGTATTGTCCTTTATTGTGTTCACACCAGTTAAGTGAGTTATTTTCCTTTATTGTGTTCACACCAGTTAAGTGAGGTATTGTCCCTTATGTGTTCACACTAGTCAAGTGTGTTATTGTGCTTTATTGTGTTCACACCAGTTTAAGTGAGGTATTCTCCTTTATTTTGTTCACACCAATTAAGCAAGGTATTGTTGTTTATTGTGTTCACACCAGGTCTTCAAGGTTCAGAGTAAAGAGGATGGTCAGCACTATGCAGTCAAGAGATCAAGAGATAGATTCAAAGGAGAGTCTGATAAGTTAGTCTTTTTACTCATTCTCCTTTTCTTCTGCCATTTACATGTACCATTCTTATAACTGGCACTGGTCTGAAAGTTGTCTTATTTTTATTTCTTTCTTATGATTATGTAGTCGTTATGTACTCATCACACAGAAGAAATATTGAACTGCAAATCAGTAATTAGAAATTGAGCAATTAGGAAGTAGATTTGGTGATTACTTTCATTTAATTTGAAATTTGAAACTTTTTAAAGAAATTCATATGTCAGCAGAAAGCATTAATTGATTTTGAATGAAAATCTATGTACATGGACACATGTGCATTTATATCTTGGAGAAAAAAAAAGTAATGAATAGGTGCCTAATAGGATGCAAATGTTGATATCTGCTTGAATTTGTATGTACTCGCTTGTAAAATGATGACTGGGAAGAATGCTCTCTTTAGATTGGACATTGTGTGCTCTTAGTGTGACATTATACTTGATTCTAATGACTGGTGTAGTAATATGGTAAAGCACTTCTTTTAAAAGTACAATGTAAAATGAATTATTCTCATTTAACAGCTTTTACTTATGTTTGAACTGACAGGAGGAGAAAGCTGGAAGAAGTGAATAAACATGAAAGTCTGTCTAAACATCCAAATTGTGTAGAGTTCTACAAAGCATGGGCTGAGAGAGGACATCTTTACATACAAACGGAACTCTGTAAGATGAGGTAAGGATAGAGACGGAGGCAAGGGTGAGAGAGAGAGAGAGAGATGGAGAGAGATGGAGAGAGATGGAGAGGGAGTGGGGGAAGGGGGAGGGGAAGGGAAATTCACAGGCTGAAAGAGGTGATCTTAATAAACAAAAGTGAAATGTGTAAGATGAGGTAAGAAGGATGGGAAGCAGGTGGGTGTTTTAAATAGAGGGGTGACGAGAAATTAAAGTTGAGGGAGATAGAGGGAGGTAGGGAGAGAGAGGGGGGGGGGAAGGGGTGGCTGGCAGGAAGGGATCTCTAGCAGTTTTTACAAAGCATGAGCAAAAAGAGGTCACTTTGAACACTAACTGAAACGTGTATGATGTCATTTACATTTATAAGCTAGGATGTCATATAATAGGATAGCAAGGGGTGCATTTTTAGAGAGGGAGAGAGAGAGAGAGAGAGAGAAAGAGATGGGGAGGGGGAGAAACAGAGGAGAGGACATTACAGAGAGAGGAAGACTGACTAATGGAGCAAATGTCAGGACACTTTTACCATGTGTCTGAAATTGTATGCTCTCTCATTCATTATGGAATGCCGTTTGATTTTCAGTTTGCAGACTTATGCTGAACAGAATCACAAGATACCTGAAAGCATTCTTTGGAGCTTCATGGTTGATCTTATACAGGTAATGTGAAACAAGGCTCTTGTACCTAAAACTTTACAGAAACACTGGTGGTACAAGTTTTAAGTTATATTGCCCTGTTTCAATGATACAAATAATGTACACATCCTGGGGAGCGTTTCATCAAGCGTTTTGTCAGTGATTTTTATCCGACAACTGTTATAAGCTACTGAAATCCTTGCATCTGATTGGCTGAGAGCAAATTTGTCGGTAAAAATCACTGACAAAACGCTTGATGAAACGCTCCCCAGTTCTTGTCTATGACCAGTTTTGTAAAGAACTCTTTGCATTCCTCTGTAAAGTAGTTCTAATAATTTAGGTCGGATTTGCACCTTGCACACCTATAACTAAAGATATTAGCAACATACATGAAACCGATGAGTGCTAAATACTGTAAATAGTTATTATGATTTATTATGATGTCTTCCGTGCTACATTGTATGATTTACTCAATGAAGCTTCAATAAATCACTGATTTTTCACTTCCCATATTCATCAGGGATTGAATCACATGCACTCACATGGTCTTCTTCATCTTGATGTGAAACCAGAAAACATCTTTATTTCTTTCAACCAAGTCTGCAAGCTTGGAGACTTTGGGCTCTCTGTAGCAATACAAGAGGTAAAGGACTTTATCTAGCAATACTTCAGTTCTGGTACTGATGAAATTGAATTCTAACAAAATTCAACACAATTATCAACCAATATTTATATGTAGAAACAAAAACCATCTGCCCAATGATTCTTACACTAATGTGTAATTGCTGTTTAATAAGCAAAATATACAAGGCATTACATGAAAGTGTCAGGACTATGTCCAGGCCGTGTATGTCGTCTACCTGCAGCGGTTTTGTGGCGAAATTTTCAGTTTATGCAGATTTTATTAAAGTTTTTGCTATGTTGTTTTCATTTTGCTGGCCTAAACTATATCACAACTTATATTGTTTCTCATTGAAACCTGTCTTGTTTAAAAGTACCTCTACATAAAGACCAGCTGCATATTATGTTTATTCTATCTTATTTATGTTATGGATGTATTATCATAGCTCCATACTCTTATGTTTCTTTGTATATGATTAATGTTGTGTTATATTTTGTAAAAAAAAACAAACTGCAATTCATCCCATAAGCCGCGAATGATTTTTAAAATCTAGAAACTATAATAAATAAAGACCACCTACATGTAAAGACCAGCATTCTTGTCTCCTTTGAGAGGTCTTAATGTGCAGGTTGTTATGGATTTGTGCCATACTACGAATAATATGAATTTGATATACAGTGAAACCTGTATAGAAAGACCGCTCAAGGTAGACAATTAAAACAGTCTTCAAATGCAGTTGGGCTTTCTGTACAGGTTCCTTAATTAGAACATACTGATGTTCAAGGATAACCCAAAATGTGGTCTTTGTGGATAGTTGATCTTTCTATACAGGTGGTTGCTGGAACAAGTTTGTTTTATAGTTTCAAAAGTGTTTTTTTTTGTTTAATCTGAATCATTTTGCATATTTTTCTTTGATAATAGAATGATATGACAGATGCACAAGAAGGAGACCCTAAATACCTGGCACCTGAGTTATTACAAGGACACTTTGGAATGCATGCCGATGTCTTTAGGTTAGCATTGAAAGCAGTTTCCATGTACATTGCATCATTGTTCTCATACATATGATGGAAGTATAAATCTTGCATGCAGCGAAACGCATGACCCACCTGGACGTTTACTGCAGCTCCTGTTGAAAAAGTGTACCCAGAATTTGACTCAACATGAATGATTAGATCGTATATCAGACAGTTACTCCAATTCAAACTGGAGAAAATAATTATGTAATGCTAGGAGTCCACTGGGCCGGCGCCAGTTGGTGCCAGTTCGCGCCAAAGATTATGTGATTGGCGCGTAGTGGCTCGCTGTGGCGCCGAATTAATGTTCGCTCGGCATGTGTGTCGCCAAGTGGAATAAACTGGGTGTCATATGGCGTGCGCCAAATGCCACCTGCCTTGCATCAAAATGGTGCGCCAGTTTGCGCCATTACACGGCCATTTGATTCCAAATTTCACCATGTTGCCGCCATTTGCGCCGATGGACGGCTACTTTGCGCCACTTGGTGATTAGTTTGTGCCAAAGGTCGCAAAATTGGTTTAAACTTGCCGCCACTTTGCGCTACTTGCCGACTATATAAATATCGGCCATCGACTACCTGGCTCTCACAACCTCCTCAGCTGCTGTATGAGCAAAATCTCTACTAGATATTTACAATTTCGATATGTCCGAGGCTTTTGATAATGTTGGAGTGATGATGCTGCTCCATCAGAAGATCATGAGAGATGCTGAGGTGGCCACTGCCTATCAACTTTTGGTGGCTAATCCTGAAGAAGAAGAGCCTCGTGAGAAGAAAAGGAAGCACAAATGGTGGTTTAGACCCATGCTCCACCCACAGCTGAGGGCCGAACGTGGACAGTACCATACCCTCATGAATGAGCTGAGGGAGAATGACAAGAGGAAGTTCAAGAACTACACCAGGTTGTCCCCAGAGATGTTTGATGAGCTGTTGATCAGGCTTACACCCCACCTGCAGAAGAAGGACACCCACTTCAGAAAGGCCATTCCCCCTGGTCTCAAGTTGTGCGTCTTCATGCGCCATCTCGCCACTGGGGCCACCTATGCCGAGCTGGGTTACAACTTCCGAGTGGGCAAGGAAACCATCCAGAAGTTTGTCCCTGATGTAGCCAGAGCGATAGTGGATGAGTATGCTGCAGAAGTCATCTCCCTCCCCACAACCAATGAAGGCTGGCTTGAGGTTGCAGGTGATTTTGAAGCCAGATGGAATCTTCCTCACTGTCTGGGAGCCTTGGATGGAAAGCACATCCGTATTCAGAAGCCCAAGAACTCAGGCAGCCTTTACTTCAACTACAAGCAGTTCTTCTCGGTTGTCCTGATGGCTCTCGTAGATTCAAAGTACCAGTTCCTGTGGATCGATGTGGGTGGGGTTGGCCATCAGTCTGATGCCCAGATCTACAACAACAGTGAACTGAAGGAGTGCATTGATGCTGGCACTTTAGGCATCCCAGATCCAGCTCCTCTACCCTATGATGATGACGACCACCCTATGCCGTACTTTTTCGTGGGAGATGATGCCTTCGCCATGAGGGCGTACATGATGAAACCCTATGGCCGTCGTAACCTTGACCAACAGCAGAAGATCTTCAACTACAGGCTGTCCAGGGCAAGGCGTGTTGTTGAAAACGCCTTTGGTATTCTGGCCTTGCGTTTCCAGTGCTTCCTTGGCCAGATGAGACAGGAACCAGACACAGTCCGCCTGCTCGTTGAAGCTGCCATCATGCTGCGCAACCTCATCAGGAAGCGCTATCAGGCACTGGACTTCCGCATGTTGGACCAGGAGGATGCCCAGCACAACCTCATCCCTGGAGCTTGGAGAACTGCCGCCATCACTGAGGATTTGGACAGGCCCATCAGGGGAAACAGGGACACTGAGCTTGCCAAACGCCAGAGGGATACGCTCAAGTATTACTTCAACAGTGCAGGAGCGGTTGCATGGCAGGATAAGATGGTCTAAACAACTTTTTGTAGTACTTTTGCACATGAGTAAAGACTGTCTTAGAAAACATTGATTGTGATATTGTATTTCACTATGGACTGGTGTGATGCACTAGTCTGGTTAAAGGTATAAATAAGGAGTACCTGCACTCTGATTTCATTTTGACAGACACTGCCTAGAAATCATTCTTTTATTGCTCATGTCACATAAAATGACATTCTGGTACACATTGATGTTGGTGAGAACTGGAGAACATGTTAAATCTAAAGAAATTTCAAAATGTATAACCATGTTGGCAAAGTAGCAACACAGAAAAACATATATGGGACTGTAATGAAAGAATAATATTTGCCGAGTGGCGAACACAAAAAATAACGCCATGTTTTAACTTCGAATTTTACAAATATTCAGCACATTTTAGTTGAATTATTTTCATGGAAAAACATTAACATAAGATGCTTTTAGGAGGGAAGCAAACAGATGGGAAATCTTTTGAAAGATTTTTCACCCATTACCGATACTCCAGATTACTTTTAACATAGTGCTCTTTGTGATATTGTATTGTTGTATGAAAATTTTTGTCATATTGAATTGTGTTATGAAAAACTTAACTTTATTACTTTGCAATAAAGCCCAACACTCATGACAATTATTTCTTTGTGTCAATATGTCCTATAAATGATAAAGGTCTAGTACTGACATGTTATTTGTAGAAAGTAAAATTTATTCATGTTTAGCAGTTAAAAAATAGAATGCATATCAAATATTCCTAAACTACTAAAGTACTTTTGCTGTTTTGGTAAATTACTAAATAGCAAAAGTAAATTAGTAATTTAAGGAAAAAATACATGCATTAATATTTGGCAGTATTTATTATTTCACTGTTAAACATTTAAGCCATTCTACCAATTGGCCCCGAACAATATATTATTCACAACAACTTTGTAACAAAACAACAATAAATCACAAATGATATTTTTTATGGAATTTTAATGATATAAGGAAATATGCTTACATCACAAACAAAAACAATCATCCAACTGTCCACTTCCTGTGCTATAAGTCCTTACTGGAGGGTTATGCCTGTGTGGCTGTGTACTCAGTTATTCACAACACCTTTGTAACAAGACAACAATAAATCACAAACGACATTTTTATGGAATTTTAATGACATAAGGAAAATATGCATACATCACAAACAAAAACAATCATCCAACTGTCCAATAATATCCATAAACATATTAAAGCTCCATGAAAAAGTGTCAACCATAGTAAAAACACAATGCTCATTGAGTGTCAAAAATAGTGACAAACGCAATGCTCCATAACCGTCAATAAAAACACTGCTATTCCTGTTCTATAAGTCCTTACTGGAGGGTTCTGCCTGTGGCTACGTACTCCCTCATGTAGTCACATGACTGGCTCCCCCACACTGAAGTTGTTGGAGGATTGGCGTGCCACTGCCAGGGGTTGGGTTGCCACATCTGGCCAGATGTATCAACCTGGGCCTTGAGAGGAGGCTGTCCAGAAGAAGGCCCAGGTTGAGCAAACTGCTGCCTTGACTGTTGCTGCTGGAACTGGGGTGCAGTCTGCTGTTGTGTCTGTGGCTGGAACTGGGGTGCTTGCTGGGGGGTTGGCTGGGGAGCTTGCTGAGGAGCTTTCTTCTGCTGCTGACCACGCCTCTTGTCCACGTCCCTCAGAGCAGCCTCCACGATGTCATTAATGGCAACAGAGGCTTGGTGATAAATGTCATCTGGCACCACGCGAAAATCTTCATCCTCTTCGTCATCTTTGCTGCTTGCAGGGGGCCTCGCCCTGGAGCTCAATTTGCGCTTCTTGGGTTGGGGGTCCTTCTTCTTGGACTGCTCAAGTTTGTCATTCTTCCCCTTGCTACTGCCTTTGTTGCCTTTTGGAGGCATCTTCTTTAAAATTATGTGAAATTGTGAAAGAAAACTGCGTCTACAGAGGTGTTGTCGAGTCGAATACTGAAAGTTGTGTGAGAAAGTCCTGTGATGCAGTCAAGCTTTTTTTAAGCGGCAAGTGGCGCCGAATGGCGGAAACCAAGTGGTATTTGGCGCGAAATAGTCACCAATCAGGTGCCGTTTGGCTCGCGCTACTGTTAATTTGGAGCGCTTTGGCGCGGACTATCCGCCTCTGTGGGAATTATTTGGCGCGTAGTGGCGCCACGTGGCGCAAAATCTCATTAGCGCAACTTGGCGCGCGCCATTACATTCCAGTGGATTCCAATAGGCGGATTGTTTGCGACATTTGGTGCCTCTTGGTGGACACTTCGCGCTGATTGCTTGATGCAAGTGGCGCGACGAAAATTTCAAACATTTTGAAATTTTCTTGCCGCCAAACTCAATTTTTGCCGCCGTTACGGGCCACTAAGAGCCAGTTGGGAGGCAGTTTGAGCCACTGCACGCCACTAGGCACCTTATTGGCGACACTAGGCGCCACAGCAAGCCACAGCAATTTGCATTGGCGCGAACTGGCACCAACTGGCGCCGGCCCAGTGGACTCCTAGCATTACTACCTGTACACTCTTTCTTGTAGATGTAATTGGGACTTCCTTCTGATCCTTCAGCTGAAAAACTCATACACTTTGCCAATTAAACAGAGTTCTTAGGTTTATTGTCCCCGCCGAACGAAGTTCGTGAGGGGACTATGAAACGGGCTCCGTTCGTGTGTGCGTGTGTCCGTCCGTCCGTCCGTCCGTCTGTCCGTGTGTTAGAAAATGCTACTTCTCCGTCATTTCTTGGCCGATTTTGATTCTGATTGTTTTATCTGATAGGGCTGGGTGGGGGCTTCCAAACTTCTACACAGAATTTTGAAATTCATTAATTATGCAAATTTATGCAAATTTATTCAAAATTGACAAAAAATGCTACTTCTCCTCTATTTCACATCGGATTTTGATTCCGATTGTTTTATCTGATAGGGCTGGGTGGGGGCTTCCAAACTTCTACACAGAATTTTGAAATTCATTATTCATGCAAATTTATGCAAATTTATTCAAAATGGCTGAAGGTTCATAATGTTTTCATGTTATATATTTCAGTTGTATACATGCATTGTTGGTATTCTCTTCTTTTGCATGCAGTAACATTATTATTTTATTCACTAAAGTTTTTCACTGAAGTTTTAAGGTTCAGGCTAGTTAATTTCCACAGATCTGCACTTCCGGCGGGGACATTTATTACGCATTGCGTAATTTACTCATTCACTTGTAATTAACACTGAGACTAAGGTATTGTCTGAAAAGCAGTCTCTTCTGTTGATGATTGTTCAACAGAACATGGGGGTGTTGCAAGAAACTTACTTAAGACTATGTGTTGATCCACTGACTGTCTCTACCGGGTTGGCATATATGTAATTTTTCAAGAATTTCTTTAGAGCAAATGGTTAATTTCTTTCTTAGTACGATGATGACGTTAAAAGATCATGCAAAAGTAATAATATATATGTGTAATTTATCTTTCTCTTCCAGTTTAGGGATTACAATCCTAGAGCTAGCCAGCGATCTTGACCTTCCACGGAATGGAGATTCCTGGCATGACCTCAGACAGGGACGGATACCATGGCAACTAACAGCTGGTAAGTCAGTCATTTACTGTATAAGCCTTGGTGGAACTTAAGAACTTAGGAATTTATGTGTCATATTACCAGCCAAACTTTTCTAAAATGCACCTTGATGAAGATTATGATGATGACACAGTACTTGTTGGCAATGTAGATTATGGTTATGATGATGATCGTCTTATGGTGATGATATTGTAATGATTAGGACAATTATAAATGATGGTGATGATTATGATAATGATAATGATAAGGAACTTCATAGTAGTGATAATGATGACTTTGATGATGATATTGATAGTGACGATGATGACTGTGGTGATGTGTTGATATTGATAATGACTATGATGATGATAATGAAAATGTGGAGATTTTGAAGTTGTCTCCTTTTTCAATATAAGAGAATCATGATAAGTTATCAAATCTATGATGGAACTCTTAATCTATCTTCGCTATTCTAAAGGTATCTCCTCAGAACTGCAAGGATTAATAAAGTCTATGATGGATCCAGACTTCAGAAAGAGACCAACTCTTGCAGCCTTGATAGAGACTAACGTGGTTCAACGTACTATCTCCTGGCAGAGAAGGAAGAGGGCGGTACATAAAATGGTAGTTGATCTCTTCATTCCTCCAAGTATTTTAACAATGTATCATATTTTTGATTCCTTGTTGCATTGGGCATGACATATCTAAAAAAAACAAACTTGGAAAGACATTGCATGAAAACTTCAGTATTTTAATAATTTGAAGGAGTATACATTTACATCACAATGAAAATTTAGTCCAACTAATGGTTAAAAAAAAAGCTTTTAACCAGAAATATGAATGCCGTTAATTAGCCAAGTGTACAAAGAAAATATATCACAAGCAGTAGTGAGCCATGTATTGACAAACTTTGGTAACATGACAATAACTTACACTAGTATTGTGATCAAGACTAATGGAGAGCTCCAAGTTACAGGACTCTGGAATTGTCCAGTTAAGGGTGTGCATCAAAATTGCTTAAAAGTTTTCCAGATCAAATTATGGAAAACAAATGATCACTAAAGTGATTGATTAGATTTAAAGATGCAATGAATGTATGGAAAACATTGACACAATATAATATACAAATATACAGGGCCCGAGGAAATCTAGTGCGATCTATGGGGTCGGTCGAAGTGACTACAGTCGTCTATTTCCTCGAGGGGCGAGAGCCCCGAGAGAAATAGACGATTGACTGTAGTCGCTGAGACCGACCCCATAGACCGCACTAGATTTCCGAATAAAGGCCCTGTATGTTTGTTTTATATCCCTCATCAACAATTAAATATATTTGGATTTGACATTGATCTAGATATGACAATTAATGTTAGATGGTATAAATCTCGCGTTGTTGTTAAATCTATACGGATAGAGTAAAACACAGTGGACGCTAACTAACTTACTTAGAATACTGTACTATAAGCTGTTTTTTTCGCGTACAGATATTTTCGCGATTTTGGACTAGACCTCTAGGTAGGGAAATTCGCGAGGGTTTAATTTCGCGATTTTTGTGATGTTTTTGTTACTATGAATAGCCATATATTGAAGTGGAAATTTTCGCGAGGACCGACTCGCGAAAATCGCGAAAATAAAACCACTTAGGTCTATACAGATTGACGCTGAGCCTGAGACCGACCCCGTAGATCGAAGTAGATTTCAGAATAAAGGCCCTGTATATCAATTTTCTTTTATAGGCCTCTAACTTTTAGGACTAGGTAGTCTAGGCCTAGATAACATCAAGTTAATTTTAATCCTGTCATAAAGTGTTAAAGGGTAGGCCTAGATCTAGATCTAGGCCTAGATCTAGATCTATACCGTAACGTAATCGGTGAAAATCCGAAAGTGAAAAGTATATGGCTAGTATTTATATAATGAACTGCACAGGCACAGTTAGATCAAAACTATAGATTTAAAAAACTTACCGGTATCTAATTGATTAATGTTAATTACTACTACCGTTAGAGTCTGGTAGGCTAACGGTAAATAGATCTATATTTAGGTCTAACTTCGTTACTAAATAAAAAGTAAGACAAACAGTACCGTCGAATAACAAAGTTACAAACAGTTAAAAAGGGTCAAACGACATACCGGGTAATTATGACAGTTTACACTCAAATTAAATGTTACCTGATAACCGAACACGGTAGATAAAGTTTACCTGATAACTGAATACCCATAGGCTACTTCATTTGTTTCCAATCCTGGTTTGTTTTTGGTCCTCGTCAATTAAAATCAAATCCTTTTTTCCTTTCGACGTACACTGGGCTAGAGACAGGAATAGGTCGCCATGTTTTGATTTCGACTGATGACATGCGCGTCGTAACAATAACGCGCATTTAGTCAGTACGATTGCGCATATCATGCATGAGAAACAGCTGATTTACTGACCTACATCCAATTACATTTCCATAACCAACACGTCTTGTGTCCGGACAGGTCACTTTTAAACAGTAAATTGAACACAATTTCATGCCAATTGTCAAGAATCTTTGACAAGAAAGATTGACAGAATTATTCATTGCAAATATTTACTGGACTTAGTGTTACTTCAAGCATATTTTGCAAAATTGACGGCTATTTTTTTGTTCAGTGTCCGCCCCCCCCCCCTCACTTTTCTTTATATGGATTCATGAAAATTCTCAGGCTCGGCGTAATTTCACTGGTGCCCGCGCCGTCCCATCGCGGGAGTTAGCCGAGGGAGACTACTGGCTGCTCGCCGTACGCGTCAAGAGAAATGATTCTAGGGAGCAAGGGGCAGTCGGAGGCATGATAGTAAAAAAACTATCATACTCTGAAAAGTTTGACGTCACCAAACCTATTTTTCTCCCGGAGTAATTTCTTTTTCTGGTAGAATTATGATTAATCACATGAAGTGCTCTCGACCAATCCAAGAGCAAGAAATTTTCAATGAGGGATATAACATCAAATAATGAAATGAGTTGTCTTAACTGGAATTCAAAGTTAGAAAATAGTCCAATGCTATTTGTTTGAGTCGTCCTCTTTTTCATTCTCTTTGTTGTATCTTCCTTGCAGTGGAACAAGTTCAGTGGTTTCCTGTCACTGTTCTTCTCTCTGATGAGTGGCCTCGTCTTCAAGATCCTGGCTCCATTTAGGAGTTACCGTGGTAACACCAGTCAGGATGAGATTGAGGGGCCTGTGCTCAAACAGAGACATCCTTCATCATGGGATCTGAGCTTCTCAGATGGTAAGTGGTTTGTTGACATGGCAGTGGTAGCATTTTAAGTGCTATTACTAGTGGTAATGGTTGCTATCGTGATTGTGTGGTGGTATTGGTAATCTCAGTGGTAGTGTTGTTTGTGGTAGTGGTATTGTAAATTGTATTGAAATGGCAGAGGTCGCATTGGCAGCACCATTATAGTTGTAAATGGAAGTGGCATTAATGGCGGTAGTTGAAAAGGTCGTGAAAGTGTTGTAGATGGCAGCATTCTCGCCAATACATACAACACCCTTGGTGTTGATACCAAGGGTTAGGAATTTCAGAAAATAAACACCATCTGTAGATTCCTCAAACAAGGGTACTGACAAGAGTAATAATGTCAGTGAATGTATACTCTCAATCTCCAAAGATGTTTTGGTCCTCCCAAACCACCTCCCTGGGATGTTATAAGGTCATATTTCACTCAATATGGACCAATAAATGTGTTAATGCATACTTTCAACCAGCAAAATTGCTTTGGTCCTCTCAGATCAACCCCATGGGATTCGTTAAAGCCCTATTTCTTTCAATTTGAACCATGTGTGAACTTTTTCCTGCTGAGAAGTCTGGTAGAGGGTAGTGGTATTATTGGTGTTAGTTGAAATGACAGTGGTAGTGATTTGGTGGTAGGCTTATTACTGATGGAAACAATGGTTATTGTGATGATGTTCAAAGTACTTTTACTGACTTATCACTGTCTTCATACAATGCTCCAAAATATCACAATGAATCTTTGGTAAAGTATATACCCTCCTCCAATCTCAGATCAGCTCAGAAAGATCTCTTGCATTGTCCTGTTATTCAGACCAAGTTTTATGGAGAGCGATCATTTGCTCACTATGCCCCTTCACTTTGGAATACTATTCCATCTCATTTGAAGGATTCATCCACAATATCTCAGTTTAAAACCGTCTTGAAAAACCTATCTGTTCAAAAAGCATTTTGAATGAGCTATATTGTGCATTTTATAGCATCTGTCTATCCTTATTTTTCCCTTTCTTAAAGCGCATAGAGACGCAATGGCAGTGATATGCGCTATAAACGCATTGTATTATTATTGTTATTATTGGAACTGGTGGTGTTGTTTTCAGTGTACCATGCTGAATATACAGGTTCTTATCCAATCCATACAGTGCTGGTAGTTGTAGGTGATAATGGTATTAGTGGTGGTAGTTATGACAAGGGCAGTTTTGTAGGTGGTTGTGGGATGAATGATGGTATAATGTAGCTGAAATGGGGGGGGGGGGGGGGGAGGATGGGGTACTCTTTTTTCCGATGGTTCATAATTCCGAAACACTAATTTCCCATAGCATTGGGTCCATAATTCCGAAAATGAAATTGGGTTCATAATTCTGAACATTTGATGCATTACTCTGAAGGTTTGTAATTCCCAAAATGAAATAGGGTTCGTAATTCAAAAAAAAGGAAAAAGAGTTCATAATTCAAAAATGCAATAGAGCCCTACATAACTTTTCGGAATTACGACCCTTTGTAAATGTGAACCCTTTTTCATTTTTTTGAATCACTAACCCTATATCATTTTTGGAATTACGAACCGTTGAGTAACGAACCTTCTGAAATACGAATCTTCGGAAAAACAACGTGTAACTATTGAAATGGCAGTAGTATGGATGGTGATGTGCTCAAACATTCTTCTCAGATAGTAGGTTACAAATCAACAAATCAAAGTGGTGCTCATGGGAGAAGGCATGGTAATAGTGGTAGTGGAGGCTGTTGTAGTCTTGAGGATGGTAGTAATAGTTGCTGGTTGAAATAGTGTAATTTGTAGTTATTGTGATTACAATATTATTAGCAGTAGTAGAACCGTGTTTCTTTGCAGGAGATAATATGTTTGGATGAATAAAGAATGGGAAGTTATCATAATTGTTGTGTTTTTCTTTCAGATGAGATATTTGAGAGTGATATATCTCATGGTTCATTAGGATGTCCATTGGGAAGCATATCATTCTCTAGTGAGGAAGATACCAGCAGCATTCAAAATGCAAGACCTACTAAAAGCAGGTAGGGTTGACTTCACATTATAGGGTAAATTAGACTTTTTCCTTATCTACATTGGAGATAAGGAACATTATATTTCAAAATATAATCACAAATGCTGCATTTGAGCATCAACTGAAAAAGAGAAAATCATAGAAATACTATGAAACCTGTGCAGAGTCTACGAACCTGTGACCTGGATTTCATACAAGATTTTTTTGTTTGTTATCTGTTTTTGAAATAGCATAAAGCCCTCTAAACTGTCAATTAGGTTTCATGATATAAAACATCTTCTGATACATAATTCATTTTTATTCATTAACCAGGAGTATTCATACATGTATGATGAATATGTTTGCTCTAATAAGTAGTGTCTTTTCTCATGTGTTATTGTCGTCATCATCATCATCATCATCATATATTATTATCCCCTCGCCATCGAAGTCGGAGGGGATAGAGTAACGCTGGCTTCCATCCTTCCATCCTTCCATCCTTCCGTCCTTCAGTCCGTAACAAATCTTGTGAACGCTGGTTTCCGTTCAATAACTTTAGTAATTTTTGACGGATTTTAATGAAATTTGATATGAAGGTACATGCTATCAAAATACAGCCTAAGTTTGATTTTGCAGTATGTAGGTCAAAGGTGAAAGGTCATAGCTCAATAAATATGCGAAAATCCGAAAATGTGGTTTCAGTTCGATAACTTTAGTAATACTTGCTAGATTTTAATGAAATTTGATATGAAGGTACCTGGTATCAACATACAGCCTAATTTGGATTTCGGAGTATATAGGTCAAAGGTCAAAGGTCATGGCTCATGAAATATGTGAAAATCCGAAAATGTGGTTTCTGTTAGATAACTTTAGTAATGTTTGACAGATTTAAATGAACTTTGCTTTGAAGGTACATGGTATCAAAATACAGCCTAAGTTTGATTTCGAGTATGTAGGTCAAAGTCAAAGATCAAAGTTCACAGTTCATTAAATATGTGAAAAAAGCTAATTATATGCGAAAATGTGGTTTCAATTCAATAACATACGTAATGTTGAGTATGTAAGTCAAAGTTCAAAGGTCACAGCTCATTAAATATGCAAAAATTGCTAATTATGTACATCAGAAAGTTTGTTTTCAGATCTTCTCATAGGTCATTCCATAAAGTAGTAAACATTCTGTACATCCAATCCCCAGGTATTAGTAACTTTCTTGCATAGTAATATAATAGTATGTAATATTATAGTCTAATGGAAGTACATGTAACTTGTTCTGATGTATATAGGCCATTTGTACCTGGCGAGGGGATGCTACGCTTTGCGTTGCCCTTGTTATTATTGTTATTATTATTATTATTATTACAGTAAAATTGCTTGAGATACTTCTTTGTATCTGTCATATCAGGGGCCCTCAACATAAAGAGTTACCATTGATTGCATTTCCCTCAAATTGATCTATTTTTTTCAATCGCTACTCTCTTTACAATCACTTTTAAACTTACATGTACAATCAATTTTATGTTACAGAAATATACCTTCATTGTAAGATGCAGTTAATTGTAGCGGAAAAGAAGATACTATAGATCTTAACCATTGTAAGTCTTTTTTTATGTTAAAGAGAGTGATGGTAGTAAAATCTGTATTTTTCAGTTGACATTATTAATGTATGTGCTTTTGTGTGTGTCTTAATATCTCTCATAGTAATAGTGTAGTGATCCCAGCCACACCCAAGCTAATGAAGAAATGTCGTGGCCCCACCCCCAGAAGCTCTTCACCAATAAGCAGCAAACCACCAACAAGGTAAGCCCTACATGTAATTTAATAAGAATCTAGCTCTAATCTATCAGGAATGTACACCAAATCTAAGTATGATCTAGCCCAAATCTAACAGGAAACCAGCCCAAACCAAGAAGAAACTAGCCCAAATCTAACTGTAGCCCAAATCTCATGACAATGTAACCTTAAAGAAACAAAAAAAATCTAACAAGGATGTAGCCCAAATCTAGCAAGAATCTAGCAAAATAAACTGAACAAACTGAAAAAATATTAGCCAAGATCAACTAAATCTACCTGAAATACTTGAACTAAATGATGGTCAGATAAAGTAACTTTGGGAGTTTCTGTGCACAGCTGATGTGTCACAGTTCGCTCTCACAGGAGCTGGTAGAATCGCCATTTAATGTATAAATCTTGCAAGCAGCAAAAATATTTAAATTGCTGCTGGGCAAAAAAAACCATCTTGGATTGTTTGATTGAAGCATGTTCTTCTAGAGATTGGGGAGTATTAAGTATGATTTGGGTGAAGATCATATTGTTATTAATCTCTAGCAGGGGCTGGTTTATTGAAATTTGTGAATGGAATGCACATCATGTAAAACCTGTTGGTCGTAACATTGAAGTTTACTTTCGAGGAACCCAATATATAGCATCTATTTTGGGGTGAATACTCGAGTGGTATAAAATTTTCCATGATATTCCAAGTTTATGCGTCTTCAACTATTCTCTTGAGTAGGATGAGTCCCTGTGCGAGTCCAAACGTAAGCATGGTGCGGAGCTCGGCTCGGATTCGTACCCCATCACGCCCTTCTTTCTCACGCACACCTCGAGGTACACCGAACAAACTAGATTTCAGCTCAGGAGATAGCGACTCAGAGAGGCATAGCATCATGATTGAACCTAGGAGCCTAAGTTTGGTATGTACATTGTACTTACATTCCCTAGACAAGTTGAAACTAGAAGCCCAATTTTAAGGTGAACCCTTCGCATTGTACTATTGAAGAAGGAAATGTCATTTTCACTTTACAAAGAATGTACAGTAGACTTCTTCAAAGAAATTGGCGACTAAAAATTGCATTGATTTTTAGATTAAATTAAAAATTTTGTTTTATTACTCGGCAAGGGTTATAAAACCCACATTGGGAAGCACGTAGTAGGTAGTTCTTATCTTATATTTACATGCTTTAATTTTTTTTTTTTTTTCCGGGGGGGGGGGGGGGGTGAGGGAGAGGTAATATATATTATGCATTTGCAACAGTAGCCACTGTAGGTATCAATAAATAATTTTCAACATCTGGTCAAGCCATCAGTCCCTGCTAGGAGAGTCCCAAAAAGGCCAATCAAATTGGCTCACTGCAACTCAGATGATGTTTTATATTGCCATACTATAAAAAGAATTAATAGTACAAAGGCATTCTATAACATGAAATAAAATAAATTTTGCTTGAAATGTTAACTCTTCCTGCTTTGCTTGTTTTTATTATGCTTTAAATAAATTAGTTACTTTGCATAAATAAAATCTGTTGGAACTGCAAAAATTAGTTTGACTTATCCAAAATTTGACTTAGGAATGGTAAATAACACATGTTTTGCATAGTTTGGTGAAAAAAAGTGTCTTGACTTACTGGAAAGTTCGACTTAAATGTGAATTGGAGTTGTACAGAGGTAACTGTAATGGATTCATCCATAATACATGTAGAAATGAATATTGTATCTTCAATTTTGACGAAAAAACTTTATTTACAGTATTTTCTCTTTTTTCCTCGTTGCAGGAATTTGATGAATTGGGAGAAGACAGTGATTGAATGAAAGCCTTACCATGGACATGTGCAATGTTAAGAGAACTGGGTCCTGTTTCATAATACTTGGTATCAGTAACAAGACACATTAATTGTTATAAGCTACTGAAATCCTTACATTTGATTGGTTCTGAGCAGATTTGCCATAGATCTATTATGAGTTGTTATTAGTAACAAGTTTTATGAAACAGGGCCTGGTCTATGAAGGAAAAGAAGATATAATGTTTGGTCATCTTTTGCCTTGCTGAAGGATGCTAGACCAACGGATGTTCATTTCCAGAAATTTGTATCTTACAATCTTTATTTTTCTTTGACTATAAATATGCATGTAAAAAGCATATCTTTGATGAGGTGATGAAACCTCTTAAAGGTATTTAGACCTGACATTCCAGAGGGCGCTTTCAAAATGCATGTGCTGGCGGACAGTGCATGTTGCCCAGTTGACACCAAGATTATTCGACGCTTACGCAGATGTCATATCCCGAATGCCCAAATAATGCAGATTCTCATGGTAAGTGTACCGAAATAATGTCAATCACAGTTCGGCTCACGATTTGGCTGCTGTATGGTACATATACACAGCAAGTGCACACACTGTACTGCACTGTGGGTGAATATACCACTTTGATTGACAGCTGCATGCAACTTTTGTTGTCAATCTTCATAATGAAGATGGCGGCAAGTATCACACCATCCAACAGCGCCCTCTTGATTGTCTGGTCTAAATCCCTTCAACTCATTTTCTGGTGTAGCTAAGGACTTTTTTGATGTTCTGATTAATCTCATGTAGTGCATATCTGAAAAATTAATACCACAAGCATACTGTAAAAGGAAGGTCATCATTGCACTTAATGAGTTAATCATGAAAGTTTCTTTGATGTCTTGAAAGTCTAACATTTTTTGAGTTATGAGATTTTATCACCCCACTGACAAGTTTGATCATCATATAAATTGTTATTAACAGTAATGTGTTGTAACTTCTCTCTGTATCATTTTGTGATCCTTTCAGTATATAACTAAAAACAATGATGAGAAATGGAGCAAAATTTGATTTCCCGCTTGGACACACTATAAGATGTTTGACATTGGAAGAAAATGAACCCTGTTGCATCTCGATCTAAAGGACTGGTCTGACCTGACTCATATTGATAGATGATAAATATAACTTTCATTCCAACCTTCATAATTATATGGTTTGTGTGAAAGCAGAAAAATACAAAAAACAGGATGGTGAAAGTTTGAAAGAAATCGGACAAGGAATAAGAAAGTTATGGATGTTTGAAAAATTAGATCACTAACCCTATGCAAATCTCAAATTGGCAATTTAGTGAGTTGATTATTACATATTCAATTTTAATTCAATTTTATTTCGCAAGATAAAATCAATATACATAGTAACAATGAATTGAAATACATTTACAAAATTATGTGGGGCTTTCCATAAAGGTTAAAAAACCTGTAGTATTTGGATTGCCCATTAGACAATAGAAAAAGAGAACCAATTATTTTTAGGCACAAAAAGAATATCGTCGATGGGCTGATAAAACCTCGTATCTCAAATTTTTGTGAAAATGATTTTTTTAAATAAATGTGATGTTTAAAGTGTAATTCATCTCCTGATAACCCCAGGAGTTGCATATCTTTAAAAAAACATTTTTTAAATATCTCTTCAAAAACCTTGTATCTCAACTTTTTATTCCACTTTGGTCTAGTGCGCGAACCTCGTAACTCCATTTCCTGCCTTCTAAATTATTTTTAATGCATTTTAACCACTTCATATAATTCAAATTATTAACAAACATTGTTTAAAAGGTTCAAATAAAATTGCCTACACACATGGTTTCTTGAAATGAAGATTATTTTTTTCATTTTACTAAAATTTTCAGGGTTTGTGAGATACGAGGTTTTAACAGCCCATGAACATCATGTATGCTTGGTGGATAAAACCTTGTATCTCATTTTTGGGGTGAAATCACCCTTTTGCAGGTTAAAATTACTCTTTTTGTTCATGAATGTGAAGTGTAAGGTGTAATTTATCTTCTAATAGTCATAATAGAGCATGGTGAGTTGCATATCCTTATAAAATATCAAAATTCATCATTTGTACAAAAACCTCGTATCTTTTTTTATGATTTTTTTTTTTTTTTTTTGGTGCCAAAACCTTGTAACTCATTTTACCCGCTTCATAATCATCTACTGCACATTCCAACCACCTCATATTGATTTAATTATCAAACACAGTATTTAGTACAAATAACATAGAATAGTCACATATTTTTTTAAAATAAGAATGTTTTTTCGCTCTCCTGAAAATTTAGTTTTTTTGAGATACGAGGTTTTATCAGCCCATCGACGATATAATGCACCTAAACGCACACAAACACCTACATTATAACAACAACAGAAAAAATAAAAATAAAAAAGACAAACAAAAAGGAGGAAGAAGAAAAAAAAAATGTAAGGGAATACGAATATAACATCGTGTAATTAACTGTGATAATAATTATTGACTAATAATGTTTTATATTTTTTCCTGAAGGAAGATACAAATTGTGATTTTGTTATGTCATGGGGAATAATATTCCAATGTTTAGGAGCTATGTAACTCATTGACTTAGCTTCATGACTTGATTTTAATAATGGACCATCTAATATTATAATTATGAACGTGACTACTATATAGGAAGATGCCTAAAAGGGGGGTAGGTAATAACCTATTTTTATATTTATACATGAACGTTTCAATTTCTTGCTTATTTATATCAGATATATATAATAATGACAATTTCTTGAAAATATTGGCAGTCAACTCTGTTGTTTGTCTCACTCTAAAATGTCATTAATTTGTGGTTTTCTTCTAAGTGTCTTTTCCCGAGGGGCAGTACTCAAAATATATTGTAGATAACATATTGTTATAGATCCTCACATAACAACAAATATCGTACTGAGTAATACATTTTGAAGAAAATGACAATTTAGTCATTTTGTGTGCTGGAGCAGTGACATTACCAATTCGGCCAATTGGAAATTCCCATATGAATAGTGATTACAACTTTCTTATTGCTCGTCTGATTTTGTTCAAACTTTCACCAATCTGCTTCTCTGATTTTTCCTCTTTTTTTTCAGAACAACTTGCCATTAAGTTTTGATTTCCCTTTAATTGCAAATCATATTCACATCATTCCGCTCTTTATTTATGTGTAAACGTCATTGATTTTATCACCTTGTTGAGATTGCTTGGCCAAAGATTTTATTAGGGAAAGACCGCAACGATAATATCTGTGAACCAATCATTCCACTCCTTTGATATGATGTCAGTGGCGGAAGAAGGGACAGAGGCTGTGTATACATTGTGTTTGATTGACAGAACCAATGATTTTATCATTGCAAAAATCGGTGAGGTCTGACTGCTTTTGTTGTTATTGATACATTATACATGTATATGCATATACATTGTAGTTTATTATTATCATTATCGGTGAGGTCTGACCAGGCCTTTATTTTCAGTGGAAAGCTGTCATCTAAGGTTATCACACTGATGATTAGCCACACTAAATACATACAATAGCAAGGTAATCGGATAATCATCTACAACTATGCAACAGAATTATTCAGCTACAAGTATGTTTGATATGTTAGTATTACAGAAGCGTCTTACTATATTAGCCATTTGTTCACATGGGTTTTATTTTCCGTGAATTGTTATAGGGTCGCAAATGTAACAAGGAAAGAGTAAGCTGGTAAGGCATTTGTGCGAACATGTGTATTGTATCGAGTAGCCTGTGTTGATTAGTCTGAAAACAACAACTTAAAAAAAATATCGGTGCCCCTGTCATCTGTGAAAATATTATGCCAAAATGTTGGCTTATCAGCTACACCTACTTTTGATATTTTATGAGCGGCAAGTGCATCTTGAATTAGCAGCTACTATTGTCTATACATTTATTACAATCTCGATTTTCAGCTTTGACAACTGTTTATGATGTACGTTTATAAGTTTTTTAAAGAGCAAAAATGGCTACAATTTTTGATGAGCCAATGTTGCCAAGCATCTTGAATAATAGGCTCCAACTATTGTTGATATTTTGGTATGGCAAGTGGGTCTTGAATTGGCAGCTACTACTATTTTTGATGTGTCGGTATTACAGTCTTGATTTTCAGCTTTGCTAACTATTTTTCATGTATTTTTATCATTTCTTTTTTGAGAGCAAGAATAGCTACCACTTTTGATATGCCAATTGTGCAAAGCGTCTTGAATAATCAGCTCCGACTGTACTTGATGTATCAGTTTAAGCCATTTTATAAATGCATTTAAATACAGTCAAACCTGCTTTAGCGACCACCTGTCTATAAAGACCATAACTTTGGTTTCTCTTGAAAAGTGTTTCTCATTGAAATGTGTATTAAAGAAACATGTACATAAAGACTACTTGTTCATGAAGAAACACTTTTCTTGTCTCCCTTGAGTGGTCTTTATAGACAGGTTTCACTGTTATACATCTGATAAACATGACAGGGTGTTAGACTCGGCAACACCTTACATACGTGTATATCTGCATTTTGTCTATTGATATACCATACACAAATGTTATGTGTTACAAAGTGTCTGTAATACTCCGCCTCTAAGACACTTGAAAAATAATTATGCATTGAATTTGAGTGCTTGAAGAAAATGGAATATAGTTGGAGTGTTTTACGTACCATCAAAAGTGTCTTACATAATCCTAAATGAGTGTCTGATAACACATCAGTTATAGTGTACTTGTATCCCTCTTTCAGTAATTCAATTCTCTTGTATATACTGTTCTGCAGTAATTATATATTCAGGGGCCCGTTGCACAAAACTTGCGTTTAATCGCAACTCATAAAAATCGAACGCAAGTCCTAAATGTGCACTCCTGATTGGCTGAAAACAAAGTTGCGTTTGATTTTTCTGAGTTGCGTTCAAACGCAAGTTTTGTGCAACGGGCCCCTGATATTTAACACATTACCTACGGGAACCGGGTGCTTCATGTATTCAATTCAAAAATGGTCTTTATTAACATACAAACATGAAGCAAATATATTAATCGTACATGAAAAGCAGCCTCAGCTGGAATATTCATGTTTACATGTTTAACCCTTTCAAGACAATTGACCACATTTTGTGGTTTGGCCCAATAACTTTTGATTTAGAGCCTTAAAAAATATACCAGATGCATGAGTAGAAAGAGCAAAAAATTCTGCACATACTGTGTCCATTTTTGTTGCATGATCATATTGCGTTTGATGCCAGGAATTTTAAAAAGGAGAATAAGATTGAACATCCTTAAATTGGCAACACATTAAGAGATTCAAAATCATTGTTTTTTGTCCAAATTGGCAACTTTTTCAACTTTTCAACAAAGTTCCTAACCATGTATATTATTTTCAAGACATTACATCTTATTAGAACCACGTAGCACTAAAAGAAAAATATTATTGTTGCCAATTTGCAGAACAAAATGTGATCAATTGAGCTCTTAAATAATTCCTGTCCTGAAAGGGTTAAGCCTCTTTCCTCCTATTAGCCAATTAAGACAAAGAATACAGCTGTGCCATGATAATGGAGACATTTATATTGTGCAACATCTCCATGACCATACTTTTTATTCAAGGTCCTTTAAATAAACATAATTATTAACGATGAAACCAGTAACTAACATTTCCCTGATGAAACACACCTGGGACGCTTACAATAATGCATGTTCATTAGGAAATGTTCGTCATTAGGCGTGTTTTCAATTTTTTCTGAAAATTATCTAAAGTCAGCTATTACATGTAACAGCAAATTAAAACAGAATACACATGTGTCCCATTGGGTAAATAGCCCAATTAAAAAGCCACGTCAAATGCTAATTTGCTCATACACCTAGTAGGTGTTAAAAGTTCAAATCTACATCTTGCATGAAAATGGGTTGACTCTCTTTTTTACACTGAGCTTTTAAACATTTCTGTAAACTTCCCTTTTAATAATGAAAGTCAAGTAGCGTACATAGATCTACTTCATTATCATATGCTATGTGATTTCAATGGAGATGCTTAGAGAAATATTTGGTTGATAGAAGTTATATTTCCACGAATTAAGGATCCAAAGTTTATGTGCACCAATCACACTTCTGTATATTCCAAATTTTATTTCTCCTCATTTCAATACAAGCTTAGATTAGACGTCATCTAAATACTTGTACTATTTAGATTCGTTTTCATACACTATGTTTTCAATGGAGATAATAGGTGACATTATATATGGATGAAAATAGTTATATTTCCATGAATTAATCAAATGCTTACACCCACCAGCCATATTTTGTATGGTGCTGCATGTATCTCTATTTGTTGAAGTTATCAGGATCGTCGGGAAAAATGAGAAACACATATTAATGGTGTTGTGGTCTAGTGGATACGTCACCAGATTGTAGATCACAAGGTAAGGGGTTCAAATCCCAGCTCTACACTAACATCCTGTGGTAAGACATTAATCTACATTTGCCACTCTCCACCCCAGTGTAAATGGGTACCTGCATTATATGCTTGAGTGCTAGTTACTTTGGCGGCTCGGCTGTAACCTGGGAATAATGTATAAGCGCCATGAGCGTCACATGTAGCGTGACGGATATGAGCGCTATATATATAAATGGCCATTATTATTATCATTATTATTAATAAAAAGAAAACAATTAGTGAATAGTGAGGAAATGACATCACATACTAACGACTAAGTTGCCAATACATGACTGTATGTCTTACTGATTTTCATGGTTTTCCAGAGGTTTTCATGTCCTCAAAGTATTCATAACTTTTTTTATTGTTCGATCGTGCCCAACCTTGTCTTGATCTGTCAGATTTTTCTGCTCCTATTGAAAGCAAGTTAGTCTGGGACCGGATTTACCAAATCTTGCTCCGCTTATAGACTAATTTTCTGTTATGGCTTCATTAAAGCTGAATGCTGATTGGCTGATGCACCAATATCATAGAAGATTCACTATTTAATTTAGGAAATTGGTTTAAAGATAACTTAAAACATGTTCATCTGCGAAAAACCACTGTGTTGTTTATCATATAATAATCACAGAAAATTTTGAGTCTATTTCTAATGCAGTACGTTGTGCCGTTCACGAATAAAGTCTCTAAATTTGCAACGCAGTGTATAATACAAAGTCATTATTTTCGTGTACAAATTGTGACAATTTTCTGTAAAATTTTGCGATTTTCGTTCATATTGATTCTAATAAACATTCGATTATTTTCTTCGAACTATGTAGGAGTTGTAAGAATAATTCTTGCGAATTTGAGGAGGGAACACTGAAAATTTTAAACTATAATTAAACTGCTATAGCTTAATACAGAGGAGTGGAAATCTTCTAGTTTTAGGAGTCATTTTGGGGATCACTTTCTTTGGAGTTGAACCCACTTCAATTATCGTGGAATCCACTCAAAATTAGAGGTTGAATTACTCTCGCGAGTGATTTCCACTATCTCATGTATTTGCACTCCCGACGTAGTGATCCCTAAAGTACTCCTTCAAAAGTGGATTTCCACTCTTGTATATTTAGAGAGTGAAATATGTGAAACACTACCATCGTGATTTTAAATGATGAACAAACGTGTAACAGTATGGGAAGTTGAATACTATACTGTATCAAACCCTTATGCTTTTGACTTCTGTTAAGATAATTATTTGATATGTGTATATATTATTTTCATAGTTTTTGATAAAGATATTGTACTATTGAGCAAGAAATAAAGAGCAGACCTCTGTTTTTTGATTCACAACTAGCCATACTTCTGTTTGCCGTTCCTTTCATGTATCCTTTATTGCCTTCTTTAGTTTTATTTTTAGGGGTTTTTTCTTTCTTTTCTTTTCAAGTGATTCAATTCATATTTAATGTACTATATGTATTTCACTGATTCATGGAAAACGAGATTATATGGGTGGCGATAATTTTATGGAATTTCTGAATTTGTCCCTCTCATTATTGTATGTACAGGTATATACACGTATATATACCCAGCACAACTTGAAAGTAAGGAAATTCGACTTTGATTGATTATATTTCTTTGAATTTGAGAACAATATAGGTCGTACAGAGTATCATTTGAAAGCTTGGATAATTCATTATCACATCATAACATATTTGATATGATTTGCTCATTGATGGGGCGTGTGCCGGCGGCGTGAATGAGGGAAAGGGTCAAAAAGGAAATCTTGCAAAATGAGCAATATTTTGGCTTTGGGTATATTTGATGTTCGTACAAATCGTTTTGGGGATTTGAATTCATAATCATTCGCCAAGTAAACCTCAATTTCAAAGGACATCTGAACATTGCAAAGACATAAGGGGTTATTTTTATTATTTTGTGAATTATTGGATGGGGGGGGGGGGGCAGGGAGATATCCAACATTCAAAGTCATCTGAACAAAATAACACAACGGGGAAAGTTTTCTTTCTTGTGTTAATCATTAGATTAGAGGGGTCTCCAAGGACATTCTCATTGTTAAAAATTCCTTGCTGTATTTCATTAATTTCATTAAATGCCTTGTAGTGAGTGATTGTCCAATTTACTAGTTGTCTTCCATCTACATCATACCAATAATGACATATCTTGATAGGGCCCTGTGCCATATGGCAGATTGAAGCTCACTCACTCACTACAAGGCATTTAATGAAATTAATGAAATACAACAAGGGAATTTTAACAATGAGACCCCACTAATCCATTCTCACTCATCGACACTCACTCACTACAAGGCATTTAATAAAAATTAAAGAAATACACCAAGGAATTTGTGTTAATACCCAGGAAAGAAAAGTGTCCCCGTTGTGTTATTGTGTTCAGATGCCTTTGAATGTTGAATACCCCCCTCCCCCTCCCTACATCCAATAGTAAAATAAAACTAACCCCTTTTGTGTTTGCAATGTTCAGATGTCTTTTGAAATTGAGGTTTAGGTGGTGAATGCTTGATGAATTCAAATCCTCAAACAATTTGTACGAATATCATCAAGTACACCAAAAGCCAAAATTAATATCGCTCATTTTGCAACATTTCCTTTTTGACCCCTCCCCTCACGCCGCTTGCACACGCCCCATTCAGCAAATCATATCAAGTATGTTATGGTTTGATAGGGAATCATCCAAGCTTTAATTAAAAGCACGGATTTGAATTCAGTCGTATTGAGTATCATTTTAGAAATGATGCTCAATACGACCGAATTCAAATCCTCAAACAATTTGTATACCCAAAGCCAAAATATTGCCCATTTTGCAAGATTTCCTTTTTGACCCTTCCCCTCATTTACGCCGCCCGCACACGCCCCATTGAGCAAATCATATCAAGTATGTTATGGTGTGATAGGGAATTATCCAAGCTTTAGAATGAAACTCAATACGACCTAGTTCTCATTTCAAAGAAATATAACCGATCAAAGTGGAGTTTCCTTACTTTTTGTGCTGGGTATAGATACAAAAAAAGAATGTAAAAACTTTTTCAAATTCAGAATTTTCATAGAAGACTTTAATAAAAATCGATAAATTATATATCAAATTGAAGGAAATTTAATTGTCTTTTAACCTGGTAGGTGAATATAAAGTGAAACTTTACGCGTGAGTGAACACATTCATTTATCTGTTCTAAGGTGCCAAGATAAAGTTGCAAAAATGCAAAACAACAAAAAAATAATAAGTCAAACAACTTATTCACAGTCATATTGCACCGAAAATTAAAACAAAGGATGATAAAAGTTTGATTGCATTTGGATAGAAAATCAGTCTCCAAATCTAAAAATGGGCCAAGGAGTAGCCAAAGTAGTGTAGCATAGGAGATTAAGGACAAAGCATTTTGGGGTACGTTATTGAACCCAAAACTGTTCCCTGGAAATGCAGTGTCCTTAATCCCACACACTCCGCGACTGATCAGGGGGGAGCGTTTCATCAAGTGTTTTGTCAGTGATTTTAACCCATAACTGTTAAGCTACTGAAATCCCTGCATCTGATTGGGTGAGAGCAAATTTGTCGGTAAAATCACTGACAAAACACTTGATGAAACACTCTCCCTGAGTAACCATATACTGTTTGTCATGACATTTTACTCGGCCTCAATTTCATAATTTTTTAAAATTTTGGACATTAAATCATGGGATTATTGTTGCAACTCCAGATCCCATTTAAATTTGGAAGCTTCTTCCTTTTTTGTGGGAAAGAAAGGGAGAGAAAGAGAGAAAGAAAAAAAAGATGCAAAAAAAAAAAGCGAAAACATGATCACTTTCAACCAAGTCTCTCATTCAAAGATAGGGCCATCATGTAAGTTTGATCTTTTGTTTCCATTGTTATGTTGAAGGGCATGGAAAATTGTCCGTTTTTGCAATTTTTACTCTTGTACCTTGGAAGAGAAAAACGAATGTGTTCACTCATGCCTAAAATTTATCTTTATGGTACCCTAACAGATTGAAAGATAGTAAATTTTCATTTAATTTGATATATAATTTACTGGATTGTATTAAATTCTTGTACGATAAATCTGAACATATATAAGTGTTTACTTTTTGCTGAGTGTATTTATTATTTAATATGTATATGTATATACATATATATATATATATATATATATATATATATATATATATATATATATATATATATAGCAAACAATTATGTTGAAATAAAAACACCGCAAGACGTAAAATTTACTGACGTTTCGGTCACAGACCTTTATCAAAGTAAAACAGACTTTTATCAAAGTTTTACTTTGATAAAGGTCTGTGACCGAAACGTCAGTAAATTTTACGCCTTGCAGTGTTTTTATTTCAAAATAATTGTTTGCTATCTATTTCAACACACCGACGCAGAACCTTCTTGATTTGTTTACGACTTATATATATATATATATATATATATATATATATATATATATATATATATAATTGTAAGGAAATAACATATACAACAGCTTTGGCAACTCTCGTGGAAATAATTATAATTATAATGATTATTATTATAATGTATACATGTATCTCAAAACATATATATATATAATATATATATATATATATATATATATATATTTATATATATATATAAACCCCTTAAAAAAGTTTGGAAACTCAAGTTCAATCGATTATAACTCTCTTGTCATGGCATGATAATCGCTTTGTTTAGTATCATTAGAAAGTGTGTTTATTCCTCATTAAAATGATACCATATTTGTAATGATTTTGCAGTCATGGAATGAGCAGTAGATCAGAATAAGGGGCAGGGTCATAAGTGAAAAGTTGCAAAATGCACTGATAAGCACTGCCGGTACTGTTATGCAGAGAACTCGTTTCTTTGACATAAGAGAATGTGATTTTTGTAAATGACTGTGGGGCTATTGTTCCCAGCTGGTCATCCATGAATGTCAATTCTGTAAAATCATGAACTGAAATTCATGCACTACATGGTGACATGTCTGGCAAGATTCGCTTTTGTTTGGTCATTAACTTTCCAAAGCATCATTCCTAAAATTGAATTCAAGCCTTGAAGTTTCTATCGTGCTTTTTTTTTAATTTTTTTTTATTTTTTTACAGGGATGAATTCATGTGAAATGATGTGTTTGGCATTATTTGTTTGAATGCTTATGCATGTTTGAATGACAATGCATGATTGTTTTATTGCTGGCATGTTTGTTCGACTGCATGCGTGTTTGTTTATGTGCAGTGTGTATTATGTTGCTCATGGAAGATCATCTGAAAACCCAGCAGCCCTGCACTATACAAGGAGGAAAGGCGAATGCACAGCCCGAACAAAAGCAGTGCATTTTGGAACTTTTGTCTTTTGACCTTGCCCCTTACTTTGATGTACTGTACATTCCATGAATGCAAAATCACAACAAATGGGGTATCATTCTAAAGAGGAACAATCAGACTTTCTAATGATACTAAACATAGTGATGATTATGCCATGACAAGAGAGGTATAATCGTTCATACTTGAGATTCCAAACTTTTTTTGAGGGGTATATATATATATATATATATATATATATATATATATATATATACATTTTTTCGTACAAATGGTTATAGATTTTCTTTCAACATTTGACAGTTATTTCTTATAGATACTCTTACATTTTGAGACTGATTTATAAACGATTCGAATTCTTTCATGTTAAATAGTGA
Source organism: Heliocidaris tuberculata (assembly GCA_025618425.1). NCBI lineage: Eukaryota > Metazoa > Echinodermata > Echinoidea > Camarodonta > Echinometridae > Heliocidaris > Heliocidaris tuberculata. The sequence goes on along the minus strand of CM046842.1, from coordinate 16,917,856 downwards.
TTCAACATGCATGACCTAAATGAAATGTTTTGTTAGTCTATCCTCTCTGTAGATATGAATCTAAACATCATGAAGTAACATTGAAAAGGTAAGTAAAGGAAGAAAATAAAAAGAACGAAAAAAAAAAAAATCACTACCAACACCAGCGAATAAAAACTAAACCCATGAGTGGTATCCCTGTGAATAATTGCTAAAGAGAAAGGTAAGTTCTGGGAATAAAGGTGAAAAAGGAATTTGTGAGCTTTCTTATTCCTTTTATGTCAGTTTGAAAGATCATCATAGTAGAAATGTCCTGTGAAAAGGATTGCTCCTCAAAAGCCCCCACATTCGAAATATGCCACATGTGTATGTAGTCCATACCCATTTCTGTGTTGTTGTTTTTTTTTTGGAGCGAGATTGGGTCAATTTCTTATCATTTTGATGATTCCAAAACCTGACAGTAAACAACTATTCTTACGTAGACATAATTAACCATTTCCAATTGCTTGAGAGAGAGTTTCTTTCAAAATGTATTAGCATGGCCAGAATTCAACCTTTTCCTTAAAAGTGTTTTGAACAATTTATATAATATTACTGGGGTAACGTGGTTCCAGTCACTGATCTTATGAGCCGCCACTTGCTAGGTGGGGGGGGGGGGGGGGGGGGAATAGGGTTCGTAATTCCGAAAATGAAGTAGGGTTCGTAATTCCGAAAATGAAATAGGGTTCATAATTGCGAAAATGAAATAAGTTACATAAAAAGGAGGGGGGGGGGGGACAGAAACGAATGTGCAGCCCCCCTCCCTCTCCATATCAAGGGGGGGGGGGGGGGGAAGGGAGAGAAAGGAAAGAGAAAAGAAAGCTTTTACAGATTAAGAATCAGTGAATTATCTGGCGGCCGCCGAATAAATTATATCTTTCCTTATATTATTCTTTGTTTATATCCTTCTTTCATTTCCTCATTCTATCTACAAGATAACATAAGAAAAGGCAGAATTATCATATAATTCTGTCATTCCTTATGTTATTTTCCTTGTATCTTCTTCACTTTCTATCTATCCTTATGTTATTCTGTGTTTTACTCTTTTATCTTTGCCTTCTGTCTTTCATTATGTTCTATTGTAGATAGAAAGAGGAAATTAAAGAAGGATAAAAACAAAGAATAACATAAGGAAAGAGAAAGACGAAGATAGAAGGAAAAACGAAGAATAGCATTAGAAGATAGAAAAGGGAAATGAAAGAAGGATAAAAACATAGAATAACATAAGGAAAGACTGGTTCTTATAGTTTTTCTTTTCGCATTTATCCCTCTCCCTTTTTTTTTTTTACCCCTGATATGGAGGGGGGGGGGGGGGCTGCTCAGTCGTTTTGGTCCCCCTCCCTCCTTTTAAGGTACCTTATTTCACTTTCGGAATTATGAACCCTATTTCATTTTCGGAATTAAGAACCCTATTTCATTTTCGCAATTATGAACCCTTTTTCATTTTCGGAATTATGAACCTTCGGAAATATGAACCCTAATTCATTTTTGGAATTATGAACCTTTCAATAAACGAACCTTCGGAATAACGAACCTTCAGAATAATGTAACAAATGCACGGAATTATGAACCCCCCAGGCATGTGAAATTTGTTTCGGAATTATCTTTGGAAAAACGAACCTTCAGAAAAACGAGTGCCTCCCCCCCCCCCCCCCCCCCCGTAGCGTGAGTCCTGCCATCGTCATTGAGGGGGCACTTGCATCATGTGGTGAGGGGGGGGGGGGGGCTCTGATTTTACTACTAATACAGTGTAATGGCATGATTACGGCGAGGGAATGGGGTCCTGTCATCTTCCTTAGCATTCCCTTTTCTTTCTTTTTCATATATTTCTTTCATATTTCCCCCTTTTCTGATATTCAAAGATGGGCGGGGTGGAAACGTACCCCGGTGCCGCCTTGCCGTGTCTTCATCACTAAAGCTTTGCTGGTTCACGTGTCTTTTCCTCTCCAATAAGCTGTTATGGAAACCTTGCAAGAGCGTTTCTGTGTAAGATTAAAAGTAAGAAAGAATTTGATATTATGTAGTCCTTGAATCGTACGATCTAATTACTCGGCATGAAAGCAAAAAAATACAGGCTTACTGCTTTAAGTTGTCGATGATATCGTTAAGAGACAACACTCCATCAGATTGTTCTAACGTCATTGGCCTCTTGCTCTTACTGTCCAATTAGAGATGAGCACCTTATCCATATAACAATCATCAGAATCTCGTCAGATCATAATTATACTCCCTTAGACTATACGGACTATACGTGTCGAGAAGAGGTGAGTAATTGATTTTCTTCTGTAGGTCTTTTCATACTAAGTTTAAGGGAATTGGTGACAACAAATTCTTATTACAATAATAAATGATAATAATACATGTAACTTATATAGCGTCAAATCCACTCTGTGGAGTGCTCAAGGCGCATGTAGAAATTAATTAAGAATTAAACAAATGTTTTTACATGATTTTTAAAAGAATCAGAAGTTATACAATTTTTGATGTCTTCAGGAAGGCTATTCCATAATTTAGGACATGCGTGGGCAAATGATCTTTCCCCCAAGATTTTGCTACTTTAGGAATCACAATAGAACTGGAAGTGGATGGTTATGGTTAATATGGTTAATATGGTTAATATGGTTAATATGGTTAATATGGTTTAAATGAGATCAAAATATTGCTAATGAGCAGGGGTAAAAGACAAAGCGTATTAGAATGACGTTTGAAGAACATAAAAACGTTTAATACAGATGCTAATAAAGTCAAAGCTATTGTTTTGGACGATATTTAATCAAAATGTAAATGATTTTTTTTTTTTGCACTTAGAGTAGAAGTTTTGTGGTCTAGTGGATAATTCACTGTTCAGCACACGGTACGGGATTCGAGTCTCTGTCAAAAGCTAACTTCCAAGATATACAAATTTCTCATACTAGACCCAAGTGAAGAATGTGGGAACCTGCTAGGAAGTAATTTTCTTCAAAATGCTAGAGCGCTGTAATAGTATCTATGCTAAAGTTTTTTGGAAAAATACAAATTATTTAAAAACCTCCCTATTATTTTGGCCTTACGTTGCACCTTAGTTGCCTGAAAAAAAGATGTAAATCGTCTAATCTACAATCACAAAATTTATTGTATAAATCTGTTTAATGCCGTGTGAGTGATCCTCCACTTAATTCTTCCATTCAATTGCAGATCAAAGGTACTTTTAAGAATCTCCCAATTTGTGATTGACTATGATGAATCACATCAAGCTTGTCTAGAGTTTAAAATAAAACAATTGATAAAGAAAGCATTGTTGTGTTCTAAATTGTCCTCTTCAAGAGGCGCAGTATTTTGTTAGGGAGCAGATCGAGTTCTCAAAAAGTGCTGACAAGAAGACGAAATAATTAAAGAAGAAGAAAAATTAGAAGGAGAAGAAGAAGAAGAAGAAGAAGAAGAAGAAGAAGAAGAGGAGGAGGAGGAGGAGGAAGAGGAAGAAGAAGAAGAAGAAGGGGGAAAGAGAGAAGAAGAAAGGTCACATTTTCACTGGGTCAGAAGTCTGGAAAATCTTTGACGATAAAACAGTATGTATAGACATTGCTTGTTTGCTTTCAGATCTGGAAGACAATGCCATCGACTTACCTGGTAGCCTGGCTTCTCTACGGCTCTATTTTCCTTATTGGAGCTCCAGCCAACGGTTTCCTAATATGGGTCTCCTATCGGATGGCCAAGAAACAAAGAATGCAGCAAAACAGCGCCCTCAAAGGATTCAAGACCACCAACCTTCTAATCCGTGGACTAGCGATGGTGGACTTCACTGCATGCTTTTTCGCACCACTTACTATCGCCTTTATCCAAATACCTGACCGGGACTGGGCTTGTAAGTTTACCTTCTTTATGAGTCGCTCCACATGTCTTGCATCTCTTTTGTTGACTGTCGTCATTACGGTATACCGCTACGATATCATAATCCGTCGGGGTTCGACGTCAAAATGGCCAAAGGTTGTTCCAATCGTCACGTTCATTTGCGTTGCCTTTGCTGGAGCGTGCAATGTGCCTTCCTTGCTCTACGCTAAACGCCTCAGAAGGGAGCAAGAAGCAGATTCCATCTGTTACCCACTAGGAACAAAATCAGCTGACCTTCAGAACTACAACGACTTGATGGCGGGGTTGTATGTATTTTGTCTTAGTATCATGTTTATTATGTATTGCAGAATCCTGTGGGTTTTGAAAAAGAAGAGGTGTAGAACGACACGTCCACATCTTTCTCCACCTTGTCCTACTGACGAAGGACAGGGTAATCTCACAAGTAGCTCGATGAATATTTCTCCATTACCTACACACGGGGGTCATTTTCCCATGGGGCGTTTAGACAGGTCTGTACCCTCGAATCCGTCATCTGATCAGCACTTGTTCGTCTCAAATGACACCAGTTCCTTTCCCCCAATTAGAAATGCTGTCATCGAAGAAGGGCAACAATTGCCTAACCTAGAAATCCTGCAATCCCTGGCCAGCGAGAGAAAGCAGATCACCTGTGTTTCTCCTCCTAGAAGAAACAGAACTTATATGAATACACAAAGAAGGGATCCAACAATATCTGCTTTGGGGATATCCACAGTCTCGGGGAGGATCGAAGCCCAGTGCAGAATGTCTCGATATTGCAAGAGTAAGCGGATATCGGAGTCGAGACTACAGCCGAGGGATCACAACAGGATAACCCAGATGTTTGTCATTTTGACTTTAGTAATCTTTCTCGCTTGGTTGCCATATATCCTCATTAATATCATGTCCTCTCAAGTGAGAAGAAGATTAGGGCAGGAAAACCCTACCGGCCTTTTAACAGCGGTTTATTTGTTGATTCGTCTCCGGGAACTTATACATGCTGCTAATCTCTTTGTATATATAGGAATGAATTCAAGGTTCCGAAGAACGTGTAAGAGATTGCTGAAAGAATATTTCCTCAAATCGTTTCCCTGGTGAAAACTGCTAATATAATAGAGGTATTCACCATGTCATCACTTAATCTGTTAACGATTGTATTGTATTGGTTGAACCTTGCAACTGCCTCCAGAAACACTGTCTCGTCTTACCCTATAATATTTAGAAGAACGTATTCTTTTCAGGATTATTCTTATGCCTGATTGGTTCAAGATACAACTGAGTTTGGCCAATATACATGTATATACACCATTCAGGCCAACCTTGAAGAGAGTACAAACCTTACCTGCCGCCTGAAGTCCATCATCATAGCCCGTTCATCCTCGAAGGTGCTATGCATCACCAACCCAGCATCACCAAACCTGACCGGTGTTCTGACTGAACTTGAACAAGTGGCTTCACCCATCTGAACATCATCGGTTGACACTTGTCTTCAGCCAGCACCTACATAATGGTTTCCATCAGTATCCTCAGGGGCTAATTTAACGTCTGACAGGTCATGTGCACATCCTCCACCGACATCAGAACAACATTACTGCCCACGGCGCCCCGTAAAGCAAGCTCATCATCATAAATTTCCCTTACCCGAATACTACCCGAGGCTCGAAGGCAATTGCAAGTTCGTTGGGCCATCGAGTGGTACTGCGTATGAGATTGTAAACACATGTTATTGGCAATTCCATCAAGTCCAGTGTAAGCGAATTATGACACAACGCACATTGGTAACCTAACCCTGGATACCGCCTGAACTCTGTGTGTGTAGGCCTATGTGTAATGTATATGGGGAAAGTTCGAATCTCCGGGCTTCTCTGCATGGTTTATTTCTTTGTTTATTCAACTTTATTTTGAAGACATGTGAGGACAAGACAAGAGGAACATCGGATGATATCAGCTATTTATGTCTCCGTAAAACCAACAGTAACTAGATTCACTTTGTACAGCAGTGCTGAGCGTAGCAGACATTGGGGGATCAGATTAGAATTCCCATGTTATGCTAGGTTTACATTATGTTCCCGGCGGCCACGGCAGTCACGTCTGATCAGGCCACCGTGGAGAAAACGGGATGGACGTGCGACAACGCGGGGGGGGGGGGGGGGGGGGGGGGGCGGGATGGGCAAAAGTGACAGGCCGTGATTGCCGTGGATGCTGGGCCATATTTTTAAACTGTCAAAAAATTTGTCACGGCAGTCACGGTGCGGATGAGAAACCTAGTAAGCCGTAGTAAAACGGGGTGAACGCAACAAAACGTGACAGTATGATACGTAATAGGCCGTATCAAAACTTGGAGGCTGTCCGTAGTGGGACGGGAAGCATGTGTATTTCCCGGCATCTCACGGTCCTTCAAGTTTTGTAACGTTCTGCCGCGTTCAGTGCGCGTTTTGTCACGGTTGCTTCACGTTTGCTGCGCGTTTTGTCACGGTTCTCACGGCAAGCTAGGGTGTATGGTAGCCGTTTCGTCGCGTTCAATTACGGCGCGTCCCGGCGTGCGACGGTGCGGTACGGCGCATGCAGCGTTCTACGGATCTGACACGGCGCGCAGGGGAGCTTCATTCGAGTCTGAGCAATCGAGAACGTCAAAGTCTCAGGATACAATGATTGCTATTGCTTGGAAGGCCTTCTTTCTAAACCCTGGGCACAGCGTGCTCCAAAAGCTACCCGGCGTCCACGTTTCATCCGTAGAAAGCCCCGGGAGAAAGCCTTAACAGAACGTGAAAAAAGTGTCAGACCTTGATCAGAACGTGAGAACGTACGTGAGGGACCACATCAGAACGTGACGGGCCGGGAGGGAATGTACTGGCATCCGTAGTAGACCACGGGCCGAACCGTAGTGCACCTTTGAGCCTCAGGGACTCAGCAGCCAACCCAACCCCCCCCCCCCCCCCCCCCCCCCCACGGCCCGTCACTGATACCGTGATGGACCGGGAGAAAACTAAGCAAGACCTAACAAAACTTTAATACGGAGAAAAAAATGGCCAAAATCCCACGATGCACTACGTTTCGGGCAAACGGGGCTGCCGTGGCAGCCGGAAACGTAACATAAACCTGCCATTACTTTGCCTTGACGGGAAAATTATTTAAATACTTTGGTGTGAATTTGTGTCATTAATTTTGTTATCAACAATGTCAGAGATGACCACGTTTTTCGTGGTAATAATGGGCTTTAGAAAATGACCACGTTTCGACTATGTTGCGTGGTAGGAATTAATAACCCCGTCCGATGAGATTATCACGATGTAACCACGCAACGTGGTTACAATTTGACCACGTTTAGGTTAAATGTATAACCATGTGTGGTCATTTTGGGTAATCCCGCACAACGGGTCGAATTGACCTACCCGGACCCACCACGGACAATTTCAAAGTCTGCGACGTATTCAAGTGCAGGGGAGGTAATGCCGACAGCATGGACAGGAAGGCCCAAGAAGAGAAAATCATCTTCCAACTTGGGACATTACATCCGTCTGGCTTAACGTTACTTTCCGTTCATTTCAGACTCCCTAGAACTTTTTCGTCTTTTTTCTTTCTACTTCCTCCTTTTCATCTTCTCTTCTCTCCTCCTCGTTCCTTGTATTATTTTTTTTTTGCCTCTTTCATTCTTTTCTCTTTCTCTCTCCTCTCCTTTTCTCTCTTTTACACTCTCTCTACTCTTACTCCTCTCTACTCTTTCTCGCCTCTTTCTTCCTTTTTTCTCTCTCCCTCTTTTTCTGTTCTTTCTTCATTTCTTTGAGCTTGGAGCTTGGTGCGCGTTTGCGCTTCGCGCTCTTTTGTTGACATGTGATAGATTTTCATCATTTCCTGATGGAGGCCTATGGCCGAAAATTTGAAAACTTCTGAGTTTAACAGAATTTTTATTTACTTGTTTACTAATCATCTCTTCATTTACGATTCCGGAGCAGATTATATTTTTTATTGTAAATATATATATAAATATATATATAAATATATATATAATTAACTGCCAACTGAAATTTATTCGATCAGTTGGCAATTAATGCATTTCTATTGTGTTCTTCTTGTTTAGTAATTTTGCCAATACGTGGACTATAATCATAATACACATTTCTTTTTAAAATTCAAATAACACACATGCACACACTGGTATCAAAATGCCTACAGCACTTCATATATTGCAACTTATCATTGATGACATGTTTTATGAAACAGTGTCCTCTTCTTCATCTAAAACCAAACTCTAAGGCTCGGTATCGTGCATGTATTATGGTAAAGTCACTTTATTTCAGTAATAATCATCTGATCTCGTTTTAAGTTTCTTGATAATGTTTGCCTTATTTTCAATTTCTCTTGTCATTTTTGCATGTGCCGATCAATTATATTTACATAATTTCATATTCCTAATTAATTGATTCGTAAGAGTTTTATCTGATATTTACAGACGTTAAGGCATCTTGATTATTCGTAGTCCGTATTCTATTTCGTAATTATTCTCATTGAAGTGGCTTATTTCATTATATATAAATAAATGTATAATTCACAACGTCATAGAATCCAAACAAGTGATGTATTGTTGATAAAACTCTGCCTTCACCTGAAGAGATTACATTATTAAAAGCGCTTGTGAAGTTTAAACCATCCTTTTAGCTTTTGTGTTTATTCTCTATGTTGTAAATGCTGTTACATTTCTTTTACTATTTCTAGCAATGCATCTCTCGAAACTTTTTCATCTGGACATTTTGTGATACATAACATACATGTCTCTTCATAATAGAAAATTCTAACCTTTAAACGCGAGGATTTGCTATGGTCTTAGGGTTATCAAAAATGAAATTCCGTCATTTTTACTGATTATATTTTCATATAAACCTTAGGACGTAAAATGTTACTAGTATCTCAAAGCATATGTTCACTTATTTTAGCCATGCATGATAATCCTAAGGACACGAAACGTTGCGTTGTTGTAATGTATATAAGTTATTAATGCCTTATATGTTTGTTTATGCTGTTTATTTTCTTTTTAAAAACCAAACATTGACGTATTATGTCAATAATCATGATAATGTTTGGTGAAATACAATCCCATTCATTTCAAGCACGGTATGTGGTTATAATACCTCACTGGATAAACTAGGTTTAAAGCGGATCAAAATATGTTAAATGTCAGATACAGCCTTAATTATCATTTTTTGTTGCATCTATAAAACACAAAGATTTAACAGTGCTAGTAAATAAGACAAGTAAAATCTAGTGGCGGATGTCAGATGCGGTGGGAGGGGGGGGGGGGAAGGGGTGGAGTGGCTCTTATCTTTCTTGTCCCACATTTGGAACCTTTTAAGGTTACAATTTCACTATCTTAACCTATGCCGGTTATATTAATATTCTTAAGAAAGGGAATAGGTTTGCATCTTGTCTCTCTATCCAATTATGCTAAATTCTTTAATTCACAAAGTGATAGTTATATAACTGCAAGAATTCGAGTGAGAAGTTGACCTAAAATAGATGAATTTTCTGGAGATAACCGCCTGTGACCATTAGCCTATTCCTATCATCACACCCTGATCATACTCTCTGTGTGAACGGAAAAAGCCGATAAATGTATGTTACTAAAATCACGAGAGGGGATCGTAACAAAACACTTAAACTTGTTCTTAGTATTTAAAAAAAAAAAAATAATCAATATTTGCCCTCTTATAAAATCTAGAAACAAGACGTTTTCGATCAGCAATCATATTCCAGCAGCGGATGCCCGCATATCATAATATTTTTGCAGCGAGGTGTCCGACTTATATATCCTCGAATTCTGCAAGTATAGGTGTACATTATAAATCATCTAGTGTATCAAGTTTTGTATATTTTTCGTCCCTAGTTGCGCTCACTGAAAATCTATAGTGATACTTACTGGGGAGGCAAACAAATTGGGCATGCAACGGAAAGCGGAAGAATACATTTTAGAAAGGTTTTAGGTCTGTGGTGTATTTTGATGACGAAATGATACTTCATCACCAAACGAGTGTGTTATCCTTGCTCGCTTCGCTGGCTCGTAATGTAAGGGGCTTTCACACCGGGATTTGCGTAGAGTTGCGTAGAGTTACGTAGTGTTGCGTAGCGACTACGCAACACTACGCTGCCATACGCTGTGCCTACGCAAGTCTACGCCGAGGAACGCAAAATAGGTACGCGGGAGGGGCTCAAAAAAATTAAACATGTTTAATTTTTTGGCGTACTGTCTGCGTAGAGCCAGAGAACGCAGTTTATACGCTAGCCTACGCAACACTACGCCACTGTACGCCATTCCTACGCAACACTACGCCAAAATGCCCCGGTTTCTCAAAACACATTTTTAGACTTGCGCATGGAATGGCGTAGTGTTGCGTACTGTGGCGTATAGACCGACGTCGACTTGCGTAGACTTGCGTAGACCTGGCGTACATTTGCGTATAGTTGCTTATAGTTACTTAAATTTGGCGTACTCATGCTGGATCCTACTGTTTTTCATCAGTTATTATTATGATCCATTAAAGTTAAGTATTGTGCTTGTTATCTTCACTGAACTTCACAATTTAAAAAAAAGATCCGTGTAAGCAGGAGTTTAGTTTGTTTGTTTTATTTGCTGTCTTTTAGCTGTTAGTTTACTTCAAAGTCGAAGTTATTCAAAGCTTCTTTTTATCAATCATGCAACATTACATTAAAATTGTCAGTGAACAAGAGTTAAAATGCCACTGCTTTCAGACTGTTATTCTTTACTATATGATAAAATTATATTTGATTAATAAAAACAATTAAAATACAGTGAGGCAACATGACTTGGTTTAAGGGGGTCTCTTTTGTCAACCTTTACAATGCAAACAAAGATTAGCCACAATGTACTTGTATTGGAGCAAAGTGTAAGAAACATTGTAGTAGACAGTCAAAAGTTGTCCAGAATTTGATTTAAGCACAGTATCACACCTTATAATTGCTCTGTAGATCGCAAGGCAGTCTTATAACAGTCTTTTTATTAAAATAGCTGTGGTATGATCTACAAAAAGCAGATTTGTTAAAAAAGAGTGTTTTGTTAAATAAATACAACTATATCTAGTTCAGTTGTTTCATTGGGTACATATTATAAACCTTTCACTAAAGAATATATATGCAATGCAGAATCTAGACTAGTATTCAAGACACGAGTAAACAATATAAAATTTAAAATATAAAAGTCAGAATCCTACCAACTACTCATCTCTTAAGCAGTAAACACGTGGAAACATTCATAAATCTTATTTTCTTCTATCCCCCTTGTTTTACGCAAATTGCTGTTCCAGTCATACTTCAGACATGTAGGTCTGAAAAAGAAACCAATTATTATTACTTGTATACAAGTATGTTCTCCATGACAAAGTAAAGGTCACATTCATGTAAGATTCTTTGTTTTTCTACAGTTTGTTTACACAATAAATTCAACTGTTTGAACAAAATAAACATATTCTTTGTGTATTTATTCATTATAAGTTCGAAAGTGTTTTTTTTTAAAGGAAACATCTTCGTTTAAGCAAAAATAAAACACTCATTTAAGTCAGTAATAGAACATGGTCCAAAAATGTTCGTGTTGCCGTGGTAGAGGAAGTTGCTGTATTGTCAGGCAAAGTGTCACACTATTCTAATTACTAATCATGAGTATATCATCTTGCCACGGCACACTTCCAGGAGGAGAGTTGACATACTCCACCAGGTAGTTCCTTTGCTCTTTGGCTGCTCTGCTTGTGTTGCCACGATACAAGCGTTCCATGTCTGGCAGTTGTGCATCATGTCTCCACGAGCCAGGGATTATTTCGTGATTATGTTGTGCGTCCTCTTGGTCAAGTGTTGCTACGTCGACTGTAGGGTTTTTGAGTCGCATGAAGTTGTGCAGGACACAACAAGCATGGGTGATCTTGATGACTCTTTCTGGAGATAGGGGCAAAGTGACGAGAAGGCAGCGGAACCGAGCTGCTAGAAGACCGAAAGCGTTTTCTACAACGCGCCTGGCCCTTGACAGTCTGTAGTTGTAGACTCTCTGCTGATGAGTCATGTTGCGAAGTGGCAGAGGCTTCATTAACCAAGTCTTAAGAGCAAATGCGTCATCTCCCACTAGGAAGTATTCCAGCGGCTGGTCATCATGAGGGAGAGGGTCTGCTTCAGGCAAGTTCAGCTTTCCTGTCTCAATTGCTGCCTTGAAAGGGCTCCCGTTAAACACACCAGCATCAGATCCAGAGCCAGTTTGTCCGATGTCCACATACATAAATCTGTATTGAGCATCTACAATTGCAAGCAGTACAATAGAGGAAAATCCCTTGTAATTATAGAATAAGCTGCCACTCTTTGCAGGCTTCCGTATTGCAACATGCTTGCCATCTATCGCATCTACGCAATGAGGAAAGTTCCAGCGCTTGTAGAAATCTTGAGCCACTTGTTTCCATCCCTCTTGTGTATCTGGGCACATGAGAACTTCATCGGATAACTCTTCAATTATAGCCTGGCACACTTGGGGAATAAAACCACAAATCGTGTTGTGGGCCACTCGAAATCCATACTGAAGTGTCTTGTAGCTGTTCCCGGTGGCCAGAAATCTCAAGGTTATAGCTAACTTCAAACTAGGTTCTAAAGACATTCGGTACTTCTGTTTGGTTATTCTTGGTGCGATGCGGGTCAATTAGAGTTCATGGAAAGCCTGGGGCTCCATCCGCATGAAATTGGTAAATGCGGTTACATCCTCGGCATGCAGTTCTTTCATCAACTGTTCATATTGTCCTAGCAAGGGCCTGCGTTTGATCCAAGGCTTGACCCACACACGTCTTCTAATTCTCACGAGAGCTTGCTTCCTTCTTTTTTCCTGTTCTTCCAGTCGTTCGTGCTCCGCCATTAGTGTTTCTAGGGCTTCCAAATGCCGAAGGATAACAGCTTTTTTGGAATGGACTTAAACAACTCATTATCTTTTGATTCTACTTCACAGCAGTACAGTGTTCCCGGACAGCAGGCAAGAGTTGCTTGAGAAGTTCATAAGGCGGGAAATGCTATAGGCCTAATGCTTTTTTTTTTTTTTTTTCATCTTCGCTTGCGCACAGAATCCGTACGCAACCGTAAGCAACGCTACGCAGACTTAACGCCTGACCTATGTAAGTGTACGTGGACAAGTTACGCAACCCTACGCTACCCTACGCAGGGACTACGCCGATCCATCATTTGTTTTTTCATGAGTACGCAGCGAATTTTGGCGTACTCCCTACGCAACTCTACGCAACTCTACGCAAATCCCGTTGTGAAAGCCCCTTTTAAACAAGGTACGTGGTTTTGTACAGCAAACATTTGCAACAGCTAGCGAAGTATATAATATTTGGCAGTGAGGTGACCAAATATACCATTCAAGTAGCTTATAAGTCCAGAGTGTAATTTGACCACAAAATAAGAAATCTTAAAAAGCAAGAAGTGGTAATTTTTGACTTGCTCGCAAAATGAATAAAAAAAGTATGTGTGTTGGGGTGTGAGGGGTGGGGGGTGTATATACTCAAATGTGAGCAAGAAATTTCGGCAAAATATTTCGTTCATTCCCCACCCCCACTCCTCGAAATGGATTTACGCCGGTGTCATCAGTCCTCCAAAATTGTCTCCCTCCAAACGTTCTCCCCCCCCCCCCCCCATCCGCTCCTCGAAATGGATCTACGCCACTTTCATTGTACTTTCGTGGGATAAGCAGTTAGAGGTACGTAGTAATTGTCTCGACATAGGATCCATGTATTTCGAAGGAGCAATTGTTGCAGAGCAATGATATTGTCGCATATTCATTTTCTTCGACGGAGCTAATGTCGCGGAGAAATTGTCGCTCGAATGGAGCGACAATTATGTCGGCGGATCGAGCGCTTTCCGCCGGAGCTATTGTCGCCGGAGCAAATGTCGCATATTCATTTCTAACGAGTTTATTGTCGCAGAGCAATTGTCGCATATTCATTTTTTATCGAAGGAGCAAGAATCGATTTTTTTTTAGCAAATGTCGGCGGAGCAAATGTCGCAGGAGCAATTGTAGCATATATCCATTTTTATCGACGGAGCAGTTGTCGCGGAGAAATTGTCGCTCGAATGGAGCGACAATTATGTCGGCGGATCGAGCGCTTTCCGCCGGAGCTATTGTCGCCGGAGCAAATGTCGCATATTCATTTCTAACGAGTTTATTGTCGCAGAGCAATTGTCGCATATTCATTTTTTATCGAAGGAGCAAGAATCGATTTTTTTAAGCAAATGTCGGCGGAGCAAATGTCGCAGGAGCAATTGTAGCATATATCCATTTTTATCGACGGAGCAGTTGTCACGGATCAGTTGTCACTCGATCGGAGCAAATGTCGACAGAGCAATTGTAGCAGGAGCAATTGCCGCAGGAGCAATAGTCGCAGGAGCAAATGTCGTCGGAGCAAATGTCATACATCCGGCGCCATAAACATCATGAGGGCCCTGTTTCATATAACCTGTTATTAATAACTGCTTCATTTCTATGACAAATTTGCTCACAGCCCATTGAATTCATCGATTGTAGTTGCTTGTATAAACAGTTATCGTAACTTGTTATTGATAATAAGTTTTATGAAACGGGGTCAAGATGTAAATGTTGACATTTTGTTGAGTCCACCAAAGTACTTGAGCTTAATGTCAATGACACTTCTTATTGCGCTGCAAACGATTTAGTAGAAAATATCTTGTATAAGCATCGAGTGTTGAATAATAATTTAAAGAAATAAAGTGTTTACATGTATTGTAATTTCCGAGTGAAGTACATTTCTAGTGATCTTCACGGAAATTTTAAGTGTTAATGATAAAGTTGAGTTCTGGTCGTCATTGGTGCAAATCCATTTTGAAATTCGGGGGGGGGGGACATTCGCCTCCAAAATTCTCTGACAAGCAAATAAAAAAAATAAAATAAAAGGTTATTCAAAAAGGTGGGGGGTGGGGCATTCGCCTATCTTCAAAAAGGTGGGGGGGGGGGGACATGTCCCCCTGTCCCCCTGGATATGCGTCCATGCTGGTCGTGCAATTACCATGTCTCAAACTGTCTCAAAGCAATTGGGAAAGGTTGATCACGTCTACACAAGATTTGTTGTATACTCTGAGGTCTTGGAATCATCAACATAATAGTAAATTGACCCAATTATTGTAATGCAAAGCACATGCACTGCACGCAGAAATGGCTACATGGGACTACACACACATATGTTCAGCTATTTCTCGTCATATTTCGAATATGAGGGCATTTGAAGATCGGACATTTCTAATGACTGTGATGTTCTTTGTCAGATATTTTGTCCTGTAAATACTATTCTGACGATAAGTTAGATCCTGTATTGAAATGAACATGTATCAAAGGCACAACAAAATAAACAGGCGACTTCACCAATACATATATAGTAAAAATAAATTTAATTCAGAGCCATCTGCTCAATAATGTATGAACGCGAAATAATTGACAAAGTAAAATAATTTGTAGTCAACAGGAAATAGAGTATACAAGGTGATTAAATAATTCACAAGTTCCAATATTATCAATGTATAATCAAATGTAATCACATTGTGCCAAGTTTCAATATTATCATAAAGAAAAAACAATATATTGCCAGCAATGACTATTTCATCCTTCGGAGTATTATTATTTAATTATGAAAGAATGAAACTACCTACACTGGACCAGTAATTGGTGTGTACACACACTAAAAAGAAACACCCGCTCTAGAGTCCATGTGAAGGGTTCATGAGGACAACCTCCTCTTTGAGTCCATTGAAGAGATGCATGAAGTGACCAATGTATGAAGTAATCCGATGTGTGAAGTAACGTGCGAAGTCTGACCGGTGTGTCCCTGACCCGCAACTTTATGAACTTGAGTTGAAGACTTGAGTTGAAGACTACCAGTTAGCTACGATGTCTGGGTATATAGACCTTGAGCACCAATCCATCGATGAATTAGGACTACGAGCCAATCTAAGTATCTACGAGTGACTACGAGCCCAGCTCGTCCAGTTCAGATGAAAACCATAATGCAAGGTGAGGTGAGGGCTGATCTGATCTGAGGAGGCTTTAATTTTCTACCACGGCCTGTACTGCCTGGAACCTGCCGGTAAGGAAAAACTCTGCTATGCCAGCAGCATGCATAGCCTGCAACAATCACCTTCTTGGCGGCCTACACTCCCTCATCACTCAGTCAACATCAGACAAGGTCCGACTCTCTTGAGATCTCCAAAGCAATCTCACCAAAACTCTAAAAACTCTAACCCACAACTGATTCTCTCAATACTCAACTCCTGCTCCACCCAACATTCTTCTTACTCCCCTAATACTGCACCCTCTATACAAAATTGCCCCATCTAAATTCCTTTTACTCCCCTCATACACACACACACACAAAAGAACTTGCCCAATTGCCCCACCAAAGTTTGCTGACCTAAGACTAATAGTGCCTACATTGCTTGGCTACAAATCCTATTCAATTTAACCGGCCTACTACATTCTTTGTCTATTGAACTAAGCATGGTCATGAGGGTTTAGGATGAAAGGGAATGCAGTCGCATTGTGACATTCTTCCAAACTAGGATGAAAAGAAGGAGAAAGGTCATGAATTATTTTTACCTTTCCCAGTACTCAACCTTCTCTTTAAATGTTAAGTTAAGTGCTTTTTTAATAACTGTTCTCCATCATACGTAAAAAGGTCAAACTAGATTATGCAATGGAATATAGATATATTTTTCATACACTGGCGCCAGATATGTTATTTAAGTGTTTTTCATATAAATTTATTCAAAAGGTCAAAGTAAAATATATAATAACCTAGAATATAGATTAATTTCTAAGAATTTAATGTTTTGGAATAGGCTAATACAACATGCCGGTAAAAGTCTTGGGGGTCAAAGAACGCATCTCCTTAATTTCATCATATGGGATATACCTTTTAGAGTCATCACTTCCATTTAAAGGTTCCCTTTTAATGCTTGCATTTCCGGAATTTACTTGATGCAATATTTTCAGGTTTTATCCATCAGCGATAAATATCTTGTATTATATGTTATTCAATAAGTATGAATAATTGATTGATGACATCTCAAAATGGTTTTAAAAAAATGAATAAAAAATAAAAAACTTAGCAAAAGCGATAAAGGCCAGATTAGTAGAGCTTTTCTATCAAGAATGAGTCGTAGAAATAACAAAAGTGTAGTATTAGTAGTATTAGTATTAGTAGTAGTAGTAGTAGTAGTAGTAGTAGTAGTAGTAATAGTAATAATAATAATGATAATAATAGTAATAATAATAATAATAATAATAATGATAATAATAATAATAATAATAATAATAATAATAATAATAATAATAATAATAATAGTAATAATAATAATGATGATAATAGTAATGATAATGATATTGATAATGATAATAATAATAATAATAATAATAATAATAATAATAATAATAATAATAATAACAATGATAATGATGATGATGATGATGATGCTGCTGATGATGATAATAATAGTGATACCATAATTATGAAATACAGGGCAGATGTACTTGTATCCTTGTCTCTCTGTGAACATTTTTAAAGTTTGAACTTAATAGTATTTGCAAATTTTGTTGAAACAGATTGGTCAAAGACTTCTGCTACATGTATATCCTTCATTCCATTGTCATTTACAAAAACTGGTACATGTACTAAGTTTTAGGTATAGGCCTACATCTGTTTTTGTGTTTTGTTTTGCAGGGGGCCACCTGATTAGTTAGCTCACTTCGTTTGCTAACATAACCAGTTAATTAACTATTTATGTCCAGGAAGATAACAATACATGTACAAACAGTAGGTCAAAAGAGAGAGAGAGAGGGGGGGGGGGGGGGGGGGTTATGAAAATCAGTACATTTTTCCCACCAGATCTTTGTAAGTGTCTTTTTACAATGAGCACCCCCCCCCCCCTTGAAATATGTTCAACCACCCATGCTACAACACTGTATATATTAATAATTAGGCAAAATAATTAATTGATGTGAAAATATAGGAAGGCATAAACAGAAAAAGGGAATGAAAGAGAGAAAGAGATAGATGCACACAGGACTGGATGCGCAGACATCCATTTGAAGAGATCGGTTAAAAAAATATTCTACATCCATTAATTTAAAGCTAAATGCTGGAAAAAACAAGAACAATCATTTATAATTCTCCTGTTTTGCATTATTGATTTGCACGAATTTTGGTCCTACAGTAATAATGTAATAAGAGAAAATAATGAAAAAATTATGTTTTGGAACCGAAATCTTTATATATCCCCCCCCCCCAAAAAAAGGATAAATCAGATTTAGAAACGAGGAAGAAAGAGAGAGAGAAGGAGAGAGAGAGAGAGATACAACACGTACAAAAATAAACACGCACATGAGCTCGCACCCACACACACGACACGCCCACATAGAGAAAATGGGATACGAGTGAGAGACGAGTGAGTGAGAATGAGAAAAAAAGGTGGGGGTTGGGGAGGGGGTGGGGTGTAGATCAAAGAAGAACACCTCTCATGGTATATGTGATTTTCTAAATTATTTCGATTCGTACCTCTGCAGCATTCCTCAATTTTTGACATGACTTAAAAGCCATTAAAATATGACCATTAGATGGCGCTGTTTCTCTTCTATTTCTAGAGCCATCCGCATACACAGAGTTTGGCCAAATCGTTTTCAGTTAGGCATAACATAGCGTATATTCCTTTGTTGCATGCTTGCCTAACAAACAAAATGATATTGTGACCTGCTAGAGTCGAGTTGGCCAAGTCAAGTTGACGAGTCTGGCAATTTCTGGTTCCAGATCAACGCACTTCAAAATGCGTCATACAATGTATAATGCAAGCTGCATTCTGCATTTGACAACTTCATTTTAATACAAACATCTCTTTTCTTGTGAATATCGAATTCAATAGTTCGTTGTATTATTACTCAGGAGCCTTACCAAACAAAAGGCATTCAATTTGAATGTCATACGAAAATGGCCTATTACAAATAAAAGATCAAAGCGCTGTATCAATAACGGGTCATCTATAAAAACTAGTAAAGGCCTAGCTAATTTTTCTAATCTTTTTCTTGAATCTTCAGATATTCGGACTCGTAGAAGCCAGCAAAAACAAGCAGAAGCTTGCTTTCTTACTAGCAGCCGCTTTCCCTGACTATAGCTAACACTTACATTCCTATTCACATTTTACTCAGCATCAAAAGGAAAGGTTTTGTTCTCGTACACATAAGCTCGTTTTTTTTCATATTCGGCCCATTACTTCTGATTTTTTTTTTTTTTTTTTTTGAAGCTGCAAGTAAAAGGTTAGACAAAGCACTTTTCTAGGCATTTACTAGTTTTACACCGTCCTCATTGAACTCATAATAGTTCCCTATATCTCAGTCACTCCGCCATATCGATTGCACACACACTCCAAACCACAATTATTTCACATTCCTGGTATTGAATTATTTTCTGTTCGGTACGTAACTGGGGTAACAATTTTGTGGTTTTGGGGTTTTTTTTGGTTTTTTTTTTGGTTTTTTTTGCACATCAGTACTTAAAGGGAAAGTTGAGTTCTGGGGAAAGGTGAAAAATAATTTGCGAGCTTTCTCATTCATTTTATGTCAGTCTGGAAGAACATCATAGTAGAAATGTTTCCTAAAAAGGATTGCTCTTCAAATGCCCTCATATTCGAAATATGACGAGAGATATCTGAAATGTTCGGGCCGAACATTCATACCACATGTTTGTACAGTCCCATAAACCCATTTCTGTGTCCAGTGCATATGCTTCTAGCAAGACTAGGTCAATTTCTTATCATTTTGATGATTCCAAAACCTTACAGTATACACCACTTCTTATTTAGACATGATCAATCTTTCCCAATTGCTTTGGGACAGTTTATTCACAATGTAATCGCATGACCAGAACTTAACTTTATCTTTAATTTAGGACACCACAATACATGCATAATTCTTCATTGCACGTTCAATCAATTCAAATTAATGTTTATTTTCTTCCATTGATTTTGACAACGTGCCAAACCAGTTAACTTTCATTTCATTAATGTTTCATTGCTCTGGGTTACAATAGGTGAATTGCAATATCAGTGGTAGTACATAATGGTATTGTCATGATTGTTGTGTTCTGAATTAATAAGTAATACACATAGATTTTAAGGGCCTGATTTCATCAAAAGAAAAAAAAAGGAAAAAAAAAAAACACACACACACAAAACATTCAAGTCATTGTTATTAAGAATAATGAGATATATTAAGAAATGTCATAAAACTTAGTCCAAGTAATTTTTAAATCCTTCAGCTTGACGGTATGAAAATTTCACTCTAATATGAGTTTCACTTTTCAGTTATTAACAACTAAACATGTGTCAAATGTGCAGATCTGCTCGATGTTTATCGGCAATGAATCGCTGTAATCATTATTGCATCTAATCTGTCCCTCAAAAAATCCCTACATTACCCCATAGTTTTGTTATGTCTTTTTGTACTGTGGGAAACTTCATTCCCTCTCTCTAATCACCTATTATATTACAATATTTCATAATCCATTTATTGATTTGGGTATTATTGTCCTGAGTATATATTTTCATGATGTCACAGGCGAAAAGTATATTTGTAGTGAACTTGTTAATTGCAAAGTAACTAGGGCAAGGGGGATATTATACCACTTTTTGTGTACGTGGTATTGCAGACTTTCAAATCGGCCACAGCATTGCGACTGGTCTGACGTCACTTCAATTTACTGCCGGTCGGGCCATTTTCTCTGATCGAAAGAACCCCCCTCCCCATCCCCGAAAAAAGTGAATATATATACATTTAGATTCTTATTTAAATAATACTTTTCAAAGAAATGTCATACAAATTTCTCCAAATTAATTTGACAACCTTAAATTTTTATTTTAAAAACCTAAGTCGGATACAAGTTATAGCCATGGATGGGGTCGGGCTAACTCGGCACTAGGGCGAACTAAGCACTGCGCGGTGACTATGTTTAGCACTGCGCGGTGACTATGTTTCAAGAGTTGAAGTCCACGCTACACACCGTACCCTTTTTAGCCTTAAATTGCATGTTTTGTATAATTTTACTTCTTGAAATTTTCATCATTACTTCTTTGATAATCATTTTACACACTGATATCAAATAATTTGAATTTAAGTGTTTTGAAATGTGTAATTAATGCCATGGGCGTAAATATGCAGGAAATTCTTTTCATCAGAGGGGGACGTAACAATAGGTCGTCCCCCCTGATGAATAGAATTGCGTAACAAATCTGTTTGCGATCAATGCTCTGGGCTCACTCAGCCGCGATTTTCCGCCAAGGCCGAGTTCTCCCTAGTAACGAGTTAGCCCGGATCCCCATGGATAATCTAATAGTCAAGTGTTTCTTTTTACACTATACATGTAGTATTGCATTTTCTTTTGAAAATCAGATCGCAGTCTAACTGTAGGCCTAGTGTGCAGTGGGCTATGGGAGAGCAAAGTAAATTATATTGTCTTCCTTAGTTTTCCTTGTAGTGCATGTAACAGTGCAGTAATCTACAGGGGGGAAAGGCAGACAATGAACGTCCAAAGTCCATATTTTGGGATGCTATTTCTATTAGGTTGCTTCTTACCATGAAACCGCGAACAAAGAGAGCCGAAAGGGTTACATCAACCGTGGCATATTCTCCATGACAAATTCAAACAATAGTCAAGTTTATCTCTTTGATACTTGGCAAAAAAAAAAAAAAAAAGAGCTAAAAGGGAGGGGGGGGGGGGATTTCTTCCTCTCAAAAGTTGTCGGGGGGGGGGGCAGTCTGCTCCCTACCCCCTTGGGTACACTAGTGAGTAGTAGTAGTAGTAGTAGTAGTAGTAGTAGTAGTAGTAGTATAGCGGTAGGAGCAATAGTAGTAGTAGTAGTATATAGCATAAATGGTAGTGGTAGTAGCAGAGTTAGTAGCAGTAGTAATAGTAGTATCAGTAGTAATAGTAGTAGTAGTAATAGCAGCAGTAGTAGCAGTGGTAGTAGATTATAGTTGTAGTCAGGGGCTGCGGAGAGCCTTTCAAAGTGGGGGGGGGGGGGGTGGCACCAGCAAAAAGAGGCACCTACAAGGCGTGAACTTAAAGCGAAAAAAGATACCATTTTGTGACATTGGTATTACCCCACAATTTAATACATTATCAAGAATCATCGTCTTCCTTTTTATTGTGGTTCTGGACACTGCTTCAGCTTTCCCAATTAGCATCGTGTGTAATGGTCTAATTATTCATGTGCGAGCGAGCAAAGCGAGCTAGCAAAAAATTTCAGACTTTTTCTGAAGTCCTTGGGTTGTGCATTATTTCCGGCGCTATAATGAAAATGAGAACGGCAAATTAATTTTGGGGGAATGTCGAATGATCTTTTAATTCGTACATTAACCCTGTCGTTTTTCTTTAGGATTACATCGATATCAGTATACTTTATGCGATCTGCTTAATTTCATTATTATACCATAAGAGCGAGCGAGCGTCGCGAGCAATTTGCGGAGAAATTTCCAGAAAATATTGCCCTTCTGTCATGTAAATTATGGGCACATTCGAGCGATTGGAATGAGAAATACTTTGCTTAGGGGGATGGACATTGTGCCACTTTTGCCTCCAGCTCCACTGCCTTGCATTATAGTTGTAGTAATATGGATACTTGTTATACTACATAAAGCCGCACCGATCTTTTTACGCTAGATCTAGCTCTTTTTGTAAGAAACGGGGAGAAATATATGTAAAAGGGGGTATGCGCTTATCAGAAGAGGGAAGGCTGCCATATTCTCAAGCAAATTCTCAAGCAAATTGCTTACAATGGTAGTCCTTCTTCCGTAAAAGACTTTATATTTGATGAATTACACTAATTTGACAATTTATCATTTCGTGTTTGTTTTTGAAAAATGATTGTCGCATATACTTGTTATTCATGATTCATTGTCCAAAAGCACTTTTGTATTTTATTCTATTTTATACAATTATGTTACCGAAAAATGTACTTATATGAATGCAGAAGAAAATAAATCAAATCAAAGCAAATCAAATCAAGGCGGCTTATCAGATGTGGAAAGGGGCAATTATGAGAATAGGAGAAGGGCACATGTTAGATAGGAAAATGAGCACTTATTAGAAGTAAAGAGGAGGCACTTATTAGAAGGGAAAAGGGGCACCTACCAGAAGTAAAATCAAAGGAGAAAAGGGCACATATTAAAGAGAAAACGGGGCAATTATTAGATTTGAAAAGAGGCACTTATCAGAAGGGGGAAAGGGCACTTTTTAGAAAGATAAAGGGGTACCTATCCTAAGTAAAATTTACTTATCAGGAGAAAAGGGCGCTTATTAGAGAGACAATGAGTAAGTTATCACATTTGAAAAGGGGCACCTTTAGTAGTAAAAAGGGCATTTATCAGAGCAAAAGGGGGAATTTCTTCAGAAATACAAAGGAACTTTGGGGGCACTTGAAAAAGTGGGGGGAGCACTGTGCCCCCTGCGACCCCCGTCCCCGGGAGCGCCGCCTCTTGTAGTAGTAGTAGTAGCAGCAGCAGTATTATTATAGTAGTAGTAGTAGCAGCAGAAGTAGTAGCAGCAACAGCAGCAGTATTAGTATAAGTAGCAGTAGTAGAAGTGTGAGTAGAAAATTGGTAATATGTAGTAGTTGTAGTAGTAGAAGTGGTTGTAGAGGAATAGTAATAGTAGTGGTAGTAGCAGTAGTAATAGTAGTAGTAACATCATCAGTAGAAGCAATAGTAGCAGCAGCAGCAGCAGTAGTAGTAGTAGTAGTAGTAATAGTAGTGGTAGTAATAGTAGTAGTAGCAGCAGTAGTAGTAGCAGCAACAGCAGCAGTATTAGTATTAGTAGCAGTAGTAGAAGTGTTAGTAGAAAATTGGTAATATGTAGTAGTTGTAGTAGTAGAAGTGGTTGTAGAGGAATAGTAATAGTAGTGGTAGTAGCAGTAGTAATAGTTTTAGTAACATCATCAGTAGAAGCAATAGTAGCAGCAGCAGCAGCAGTAGTAGTAGTAGTAGTAATAGTAGTGGTAGTAATAGTAGTAGCAGCAGTAGTAGTAGCAGCAACAGCAGCAGTATTAGTATTAGTAGCAGTAGTAGAAGTGTTAGTAGAAAATTGGTAATATGTAGTAGTTGTAGTAGTAGAAGTGGTTGTAGAGGAATAGTAATAGTAGTGGTAGTAGCAGTAGTAATAGTAGTAGTAACATCATCAGTCGAAGCAATAGTAGCAGCAGCAGCAGCAGCAGCAGCAGCAGCAGTAGTAGTAGTAGTAGTAATAGTAGTAGTAGTAGTAGTAGTAGTAGTAGTAGTAGTAGTAGTAAATAGTAGCAGTAGTGGTAGTAATAGTAGTAGCATCAGCAGTTGTAGCAGAAGTAGAAGTGTTAGTAGAGAATTGGTAATAGTAGTAGTAGTAGTAGTAGTAGTAGTAGTAGTAGTAGTAGCAGCAGCAGTAGCAGAAGCAGTAGTAGTAGTAGTAATAGTAGTAGTTGTAGTAGTAGTAGTATAGAAGTAGTAGTAGTAGTAGTAGTAGCAGCAGCAGCAGCAGTAGCAGCAGTAGAAGTAGTTGTAGAGGAATAGTAATAGTGGTGGTAGTAGCAGTAGTAATAGTAGTAGTAACAGCAGCAGCAGTAATAGTAGTAGCAGTAGTAGTAGTAGTAAATAGTAGTAGTAAATAGTAGTAGTAGTGGTAGAAATAGTAGTAGTAGTAGTAGTAGTAGTAGTAGCAGCAACAACAGCAGTATTAGTATTAGTAGCAGTAGTAGAAGTGTTAGTAGAAAATTGGTAATATGTAGTAGTTGTAGTAGTAGAAGTGGTTGTAGAGGAATAGTAATAGTAGTGGTAGTAGCAGTAGTAATAGTAGTAGTAACATCATCAGTCGAAGCAATAGTAGCAGCAGCAGCAGCAGCAGCAGCAGCAGTAGTAGTAGTAGTAATAGTAGTAGTAGTAGTAGTAGTAGTAGTAGTAGTAGTAGTAAATAGTAGCAGTAGTGGTAGTAATAGTAGTAGCATCAGCAGTTGTAGCAGAAGTAGAAGTGTTAGTAGAGAATTGGTAATAGTGGTAGTAGTAGTAGTAGTAGTAGTAGCAGCAGCAGTAGCAGAAGCAGTAGTAGTAGTAGTAATAGTAGTAGTTGTAGTAGTAGTAGTATAGAAGTAGTAGTAGTAGTAGTAGTAGCAGCAGCAGCAGCAGTAGCAGCAGTAGAAGTAGTTGTAGAGGAATAGTAATAGTGGTGGTAGTAGCAGTAGTAATAGTAGTAGTAACAGCAGCAGCAGTAGTAGTAGTAGCAGTAGTAGTAGTAGTAAATAGTAGTAGTAAATAGTAGTAGTAGTGGTAGAAATAGTAGTAGTAGTAGTAGTAGTAGTAGTAGTAGTAGCAGCAACAACAGCAGTATTAGTATTAGTAGCAGTAGTAGAAGTGTTAGTAGAAAATTGGTAATATGTAGTAGTTGTAGTAGTAGTAGTAGTAGTAGTCAGTGGCGGATCCAGGATGGGGCCCTTTTTAAATCGAAAAATCTCTGACAAGCAAAAAAAAAAAGAAGAAGAAGAAGGAGAAGAAAACAAAGGTCCTCAGCATTTTTGGGGCCCTTTTTTGGGTTCCAGGGGAGGGGGCCCTCGGACACGAGCCACAGCTGGGTCTCGGACTCGGACTAGACTAATGATGACTCGTGACTCGGGCGAAAATCGGGTCGAGACCGGCGACGAGACCGGCATTTTTTCTGTTTTCCACTTCTAACTTTAGCTCAAAAAATTACCCAAGGGCATGCACGCAATAGATCAAATGCATATTGTGTGTACCGTACTTATACGGGGGAATTCGGCCTATCTAGCGCCTAAACTCTGCCACCTGCACCCGACCCGACCTGTTTCAATGACGGCGCGCGGTGCTGCTCACGCACGCACATTAGAGCAACCACTGCTAACCATAGGGTGCTAATAACGATCGGCACTATACTCTGAATGTAAATGCGCGATGTATGAGCAGCGGCACAGCGCACTGTCACTGAACCAAGTCGGGTAGTAGTAGACTACTACTAGTAGTATAGTAGTAGTAGTAGTAGTAGTAGTAGTATAGTAGTAGTAGTAGTAGTAGTAGTAGTAGTAGTAGTAGTAGTAGTAGTAGTAGTAGTAGTAGTAGTAGTAGTAATATTAGTAGCAGCAGGAACAGCAGTAGATAGTAATAGAAACAGTAGATGTTGCAGGAACAAAAACAAAAAGAAAGAAATAGATCTATGGAAAAGATATGTAGAACGTGAAAGAAATAATAGAAATACAGGGAGATAAAGGTATACATTTATATAGAGATAGATAAACAGAGACGTAGAGAGAGAGAGAGAGAGACGGAGAGAGAGATAGAGAGACAGACACACAGAGGGAGAGAGAGAGAGAGAGAGAGAGAGGGGGGGGGGTGGAGGTGTACAACGCGATTGTCATTGTAGTGTATACTAAACACTCGACCTCAAAATGGTCACAGACATTGATTTTCTTTCAAGCTTTATGACAGCAGGAAATGTGCCTTTCTGCTTTGTTTCTTGCTATTGGGAGTAATAGCAGTTTCATTTTGATATAGGAAAAAAAATGTTCACAATGGGTTACGTGCTAAAGAAAGCTGCCATGTCTTTAATATTTTCTCGTACCATAAGTGGAAGCAAAAAAAAAAAAAAAAAAAAAAAAAAAAAAAAAATATATATATATATATATATAATTATCTGTTATTTGAGCTAGCTTGCTATACTTGAGACATTTGTGATCAACACTATACCACTATATTCCAGGCATAAATTATGCTTCGTGGCATGTGCTTGCATGCAGACGGTCTCATCACCGACTGAGGGTCTCCGACATTTTCTCCGGTTTTTATTTTGACAAAGAAAAAGGGAAAGAAGTAGGGTTGCAATCGGGTTTCAGGTTAGGTTTAGGGTTAGGTATAGTGCAGGGGCGGATTCAGGATTTTGTATAAGGGGGGGGGGTGGGGCACACAATGCAGGATTGTCAACTTTGGGAAACTGCTTGGAGGGACATCCGTATTTTTTTGGTCTCGCCAGCCCTCCAAAAGTCGCTCGGGAGGGGGGGGGGGGAGTTATGGGGTCCAGTTTCCCTCCATAATTCTTTGACAAGCCAACAACAAAAAAAAGAAGAAGAAGAAGGTTTTTCGTTCTAAAGGGGGGGGGGGGGCACAATGCATAGTTTTCGTTCAAAAGGGGTGGGGCACAATGCATAGTTTTCGTTCAAAAGGGGTGGGGGGCATGGGCATTGATCCCCTCCCCCTAAATCCGCCACTGATATAGTGTTTGGTCTGGCTAGGGTCGGAGTTAGGAGTTCAGTTAGCATAGGAAATAGACTGCCGAGTAATTGTCGCCGGAGAATGTGTAGTACCACCCTCCACCCTAGTAATGTTTTATCCCCTCTGTTCAACAGACTTTACAACACTCAAACTACCTTTCAAAGAGTAATTTGAATAACACTTAACAAAAGAACATCTTAATGCAAATAGATCAGCTATCTGATTTAGTTTTGTTTTTATTACAATCTAAATAGAAAGAAGCCTTTTATTCATATTTCAGAGATGTATATGTCATCAAAATAGACAGATATGAACTAACTTTAACTTTATGTCACTGAGCCAAAAAACAACACAAAAACGACACTCAAAATTACTTGCAGTTAAATGTAACTCTACAAATGTACCCAACCAAAAAAGTATGTAAATATTGGATAAAATTTGTTCACTTAAAAAGCGAAGCATCCCGAATCTCCTTACAAACAATTTGATTGGTTATTTAGTCAACTCTTGATTATGTTTTCATAACGAAGATATGGTGTTTATTACACTAAGTACACACAACACGATAAAAACTACTTTCGAAAAATCAACTGAAGGCAATTACAATAGCCCTGTCTATCACCTTTAGAAATGTGCGAACATTATAATGGCGTATTACGTAATCTGAACCTGATTTCTACAATAGGCCTTTGAAATTGCCCTTGAGTTTATTTTTCGAAAGTAGTTTTTATCGTGTTACACACACACAAAAGTTGCACTTTTCCTAATCCAGAGCGGAATGCACATTGTGTGCTCTATTCACTTCTCTTGTTCGTATACAGGCACTTATTTTGTAAATTCAAATTCATAAAACTGCATTGAAAATTGTGGTTTGTATTATGAAAAGGAAAGTGAAACCCTTTTTTATACGGACTGCAATAAAAACCATGGATTCATAATGAAAAAATAATAAATCCAAGGCAAAGAAGCAGTAAACATGTAGATAAGAAATTTCCGCATACGTTGCCATTTGAATAAACAAATTCCACCCCATATTTCTCGAGGAACTTACTTTTGGGGTTGAGTATATATTTATATTCAAAGCGCATTCAGAATGTGTTTCGTAAAATAATCAGTTTATCAACCAGACAGGCCTAATGTATATTTATCTAAAAATATATCAATATATTTAAAAAAAATGATTTTATAATAAAGTCAATTACACAAACCAATTTCAACAAACGATAAAAAAATCTATATTTCCCAATATCTCTTAAGTTATAAGTACATAGTAGGATAAAAGCTGCAACGTGTTTAGGCCTAAATCGTCCTTTTGCAATATATAAAAAGATAGCACAACACAACACAGCCCATAGAAGAAAAAAAATCCGGCTCTAAAAGAATTAGGAAAAGGGAAACAATTTTAAAGTATAAGTAAAAAGATCAAGTAAACTTTAAACAATACGGTAGAAAATATATCAAATAAAAGAATCAGCCCTTCAAAGGGCCGGAAAGGTTTTGATTAAAATATGTAAATCTGAAACCAATAAAATACGATTCTCAAATAATACAAAATGAAATATCTTGGAAAAGCTAATGAAGATTAATGACTTTACCGACTGGATTGAGATGGTTGCATATAACTCAGCAGAGACACTTCTTGAAATTACTGTACAATAACTTAAAGGGTACCAACCACCAAAAAATATTTTGCTTCGTATGGTAGAGGTTCCATATCGTTATTATTCAAAATATGGGCTTCAAATGTTACTTCTATAAAGAGACAGTGCAAGTTTAATTACATTCTCTAAAAGCGTAAAAGCGATTCATGAGTAGACTACTCGGCGTACCCGTACGCGCTTGCCAAGATAAGGGCTCGCGCGGAACCAAACTCGGAGTTCGGTTCCGCGCGTGCACCTTCATGTTATCCTTTATTTCCTTCAGACTCCTTAACCGTTGACCTACAGAATGCCAGATATAGTTCTTTGAGCTTGATATTGTACTTTCTAGCTGTCATGCTGTACGCAAATCATTTTTTCAGGGGATTGGTACACTTTGATTTTGAAACAAACACTTCGTAGTGCATATACGGTTTGTATCTGTGGTATGATATTGTATTTTTTTTAATCTTTCTGTTATCAATGGGTCAATTTAAAGAGCATCTAGTGGTACAATATTAGAACCGATGCACTATTTATGTACATTCATGCGAAAATGGTAAAGTAGACGAGACTGGAGGGATATTGAATCGCTGTAGGATCCTGGGGGTCGTTTCATCAAATCAACTCCATGACAGTCATAACTTTGTCGGCGATCTACGGAAATGTCATGGACTTGACAAACTGTTTCACGAAGACATGATAAACGACAACTCAATGATATCGATACTCATCGGCTAAAAAACATAGTCTATATCACAGTCCATTGGATTTATCGTCAATTACCCAAACAGACTTTGAGGCTCAGTTTTCTCCAAACTGTTCCAAAATGTCAAAAAAGGCAGCGAAAATTAATACTGGTGATACAAACATCCCGTTTACATGTAAAGATGTGTTACTTGTGACATCTTAGAATTTATAAAATTGAGAAAACTTGAGGATGCATTTGCGATGTACGAATCTAGATTTGTAAATAAGAGGATACCGTAATTGACTAATTATGGAAAGAAGACCCAAATCGTGTACACTTTAGAGAAAATGATTAAATAAAGATATTTTATGACCCAATTCTTAATATTCAGTTATAAAAAATACATTTAATATTGTTTATATCAAAGTATTGCGTGAAAAGGGAAAAATAAAGGTAAAATACATACATGATAAATTGTCGTCGTTTAAATTGGTCTGTATATACAGACTGTTCCGTTTTAGACGCTTTTTCTATGGTAGACCGATGTGGGTATTTTTAATATTAATCTCACATACTTGTTGGGGGTCAAGAAGTCATAAAAACATATTGTCCGTCTGTAAAATATTATAATAAAAACATTAGTAAAACTATTTGATAAAAAGAATGATAAAGAAATGTGCTTGGAGATCAGGAAATAATTTTCTCTTTTAACTTACATTTTTCATTTTTTCGCAGCCCATAGACTAACTAAAAGCTGGCTTGTGATGGCGTTCTAAAAAGATATGACAGGTTTGGAGTACCGACAAGTCACTTGTCAGGGAAGTTGTCGCTGATCTTCGCAAATACGGCTTTGTGAAACGGTTAGCGGACAAGTTGAGCGACAGCGTCGAGATGTCGCTGATCTTGTCGTTATGACGGTTTGATGAAACGACCCCCAGGATTCTCTGGGCCTTGTAGGGGATGGGTGGGGGGGGGGCACTAATACATAAATTCTCTGATGAGAGAAAGAAGGGGCATCGCAATAGACCGTTTCGGTAATGTATGCAAATTTTATACATACCTTTCAAACAAAGGTTGTTCTTGACAACCTGAAAGCTTGCCGGACATAGCAACAAGTAATGTATGCAAACTGGATTCCAAGCATTGAGGCTCATTTATAAAAAGCAGGTTAATGGAATAGCTCGTCACTACGTGCTCAGAGAAGAAGTGCGCATAAATTTGTATACATTACAGAACCGGTCTATTGTACTTGTTCCTTTTGCACTAAACATGTGAATCACATCTTTAGGTACCTTTTGGATACATATTTGCTACTGGTAGTCACAACAGACCTGTTCACAAAGTTATTCAAATTTATAGATGTTTCTTTCCTGGGGACCTCATAACAAGGTATTCCATTAACCTGTTATTAATGAATGAACTACAATACTTGGAATCCAGTCTGCATACATTACTTGTTGCTATGTCTGACGAGCCTCTGATAAACTTTGAGGTTGTCAAGAACAACCTTTGTTTTAAGAGTATGCATAGAAGCTGAATATATTGTGGTCAGATCTATTAGGCGGCACATTTTCATTTTTTACTTTATGCATTTTAAGGAATGCAACAATTTTTTTGGCCCCGCCATTACCATCGTTGATCTCCTCCCGTATTGTCAGATTTTAATACCAAGTTGACAACTAATAATTATACCGGTTCGGTAATGTATTAAAATTTTATACATACCTTTCAAGCAAAGGTGTATGCAAACTGGATTCCAAGCATTGAGGCTCATTTATAAAAAAAAAAAATATCAGGCTAATGAAATAGCTCGTCACTAGCTGCTCAGAGAAATGTGCATAAATTTGAATACATTACAGAACCGGTCTATTGGTAACAACTAATCTCTTTCCTCGTGCGTGACATCATGATACATGTGCATGCATGACTAGATACACTGAATTCCAAAGCATAACCTATGAATTTAGGCTTGGTGAACTATAGGCTAGTATTTACTAAGGCGATCCAGTTAGATTGAATTCGATTATAGTAAACTATAAACATGATTTAATTCAAGCACTGTAACTAAAAGAGAACAGAATCCAATAATTACAATGGAAATCTTTGAAAATACCATCTGCTCTTTACTACACCAGTACAGTATATTCAATATAATGTTTGCCATACTACATCAGTTGTTTTTAATGAACAATCTCAACTATTTTCCCCTTTCAATTTATTACATTAAACATTACATGTTCATGTACATGCTTTTAAGCCTGCTTCATATTTATTGTATTTTCATTTTCAACATGACGATGATAGTCTTCGGGCTTTTGATTATGAAATTAAAATTTAAAGTGAATTGAATATAGTTCATTTTAGATTTAATCAAAGACCTCTATTATACGATATAGACCACGAGTCTGTAATTTAAGGAACATGAATCCATTTCAAGTGCGGACATTTTGGTTGAACTACTCTGTCTTTTGTTTTCATTTCAGTTTCGTATGGATTTCAAGAAAATAATTCGAAATTAATTCATAAAAAGGCGATATTTTTTTTTACATTACGAAAAACGGCTATTTGTTAGCTTTCACTGGTTATCCTATCAAGGCATAAGCCTATAACTGATTTCCTTTCATTTATATAATAATTGTTTTGTTTTTAATATAAATAATTTTAAAGAGTAGAATCAAATCATATCAAATCAAAACAAATCAAATCAGGGCCATTAAATTGCAAGCAATTCGACTCAAATGCTAATTTATTTTATCTATGCATGTGTCCCGTCTTTTAGCTCCAAGTTGAGTTGCGTATTAATTTAGAAAAAGGAAATTGAAATCATGTATATCTGAATTAGACGGGGTGACGATGTGTTTGTGACGTCACAGTAGGGTCATCTATGGCATGGCTCTTCCATTTTTGATATTCTGTACTTCACGTCCAAGCTGACATGTAGCGCAGACAGAGCAACAAGTCATAGCGACGCAGTCATTCATCAAGTTTCCCTGCATTTAAAAAAAGAAAAGAAAAGAAAAAAAATTGCAATGCGTATCGCGTGATTTGATCAACTGTCGTTATATTTAATTGAAATTAAATGATTTTAATATATCACTGATATTATTTTTCTGTTTCTTTTTTTAAGGGTTTCCCCAAAAGTCTTTATTATATTGGATTTTTTTTCATTTCCTTTTATATACGGTCTGAAATTAGAGTTTAAAGAGGAGAGTAGAAGACGAAGTAGAAAAAGAAAGAAACAAAAGTATAAGAACTATGAAATCGTTTTCTTCTTGAAAGCATTAGGAAAAGACACGAGTTTATTTATTAGTTATAGTGTTTTTCATCTTCTCATGTAAACTTTCTGTAATGTGCAAAAGTAAAATCTATCCGCTTTTCTAAGTATTTTCATTCTTGTAACTGTATGGTTAACTTTTTGTTTCTTCATTGTATAGGTTAATGTATAGTTTTCAGTTTGTGCTACGGACCTCGTGTCAGATAAGCCTTATGTTTAATCTACTACTAATACTTCTAGTCCGACTTGATTTAGCAAGAAATGGAATTTATCAAAATCCACTTGGCAATCCAAAGGTTGAATTATATTTAATATACAAAATAAATGCATACCCCTTTGGCCATTTGTTTTTGGTTTTTTTTGTTTTGTTTTTGTTTTTGTTTTTTGTTTTGTTTTGTTTTGTTGTTGTTGTTATTGTTGTTGTTTTGTTTTGTTTTGTTGTTGTTGTTTTTTGTTTTTTTTTGGGGGGGGGGGGGCTTGGGGAAGGGAAGGGCCACATTCCTCCCGTATTTACCCCTGCAGATAATTGGGGGAAATATGTTAACTTACGACGATGTTGTGTCGTGAACGGACCACTGCACGCATAGAGATGCCAGCATTTGGAATACACATAGGCACACAGCACGATTCATCCATGTCAGCAGCCAGCATACACAGATAACATGGTACGAATGTCGAACACAGACCTGCATAGATGATGAAAATTAGTTTTTTACCAGGTGTAAAAGAAAAAAAAAGGAATAAAAAGAAACCATAACAAAACAAACAAATCAAACAAAAAATAACAACCTTTTGATTGATATTACAAGTGAGGAAATTAGATAACTAATAGAGTTTTAAATTGAATGATAGATGTAGACAAACCAGTTGATGTATAATAACTTCAATTCAGACACATCTTCGGAAAACCGATCACAGGTAAATACACCTAAGCCGGCGTATAACGCACGGTGAATATAGAGCCCTCATCGTTCAATACCAGGAATTGTGTACAAAAGGCATGGGGAAATCTTGCTGTTGATATATATTTTTATCAAAAAAAATGATGCGTCTCAATTATCTTCAAAGTCCTTGAACGATATAAAATACCTTTTAAATGACAAACATTTGCATTATATTATATCCACGCCGTTATTGTTATTTTGGTATAATGCATTTCAATCTCATATAGTTTTAAAGAAAGTGAATTTCTCATGCCTTTGGCCAAATTTATGTTGATATTTACATTTGTATTTTCATAAACATAAATCTTTCATACAATCTACCCACAAATACTGATTTTGTCATGCTTCTGAAAGAGAAAGAAAGGCATTTTTCCCAACAGTGCATGCATAATGGTTAACCCCCCCCCCCCCCCCCAATATAACCTGGGTAAAAGCATAGGCTAAGTGAATTTGCTTGCAAACAAGGGAAATTTTTTCAGAGTACATGTATAAACTATTTATTGAACGAAAAGATATTTTCATGATTTCCGCTTTTTAATACAGAATTTTCGGGTTGGGTAAAGTATGCGATATGAAGCCAAATGAAATTGAAAGTGAAACTGAAACTGATTAATGTTAAAAATATTCAGGATTGCAGCTTTTTTACTATCTTCAGACCCCTTTTCTTTATTTTTGTCCCTACTGATTTAACAGCTTTATTGAATTTAATTTTGGGGGGTAACGATAACATTTCCCACTAAACCCTTTACTTGCCATTCTACATTCCTGCTTGCTCTCTTTAAAATGCCACATACACGTTACACTCGTTTACTATACCATGCCACTGATGTATTTTTGCCCAAACCCCAGACAAAAATCCCAGTGTTTTTGCCTGGTTTACAAAGCGATAAAAATAATGTTAAGTATTGGCTAGGTTAAAGTATTGTGAAAGAAACAGTTCAAAAGTTATAAATGGTTGATTATACATGTTGTACATAGGAGTACTCTGAGGTTTTTTAGAATAATCAAATCTGATCGACCACAAGCCATGAAAAACACTGAACGCAGATTAAGGTATATTTGAATGCCAAAAACATGTGACATTAAAATTTGGTTCAAAGTCTTCAACCACCTCTGTTCTATTGAAATGCATGAGCATTTCAAGAGCAATCGCTTTCAAGGAAAATGTCTACACTGACATTTAAGTATTGAGAAAGTTCACAGATTATTTTTCACCTTTTCTGGGCCCCGTAAAATATAGTTTTGCCATCAATTGCAGAATGGTAATGCCCAATCGAGATTATTGGTGCATGCGTATATTGTTCAAAAGGCCGACCAAAATCGTTGTTTCAAATTTGCATATTATATCAACATCAAATGCAATCACTTACAGATAGTCATGTCATCACAGCATGCTAGCATCTCACTCGACCATTCACGAGGTGGACCGCGGGGCATCATGGGATTACCAGTCACTTGGGTCACCTATGTATAACATTCAAATTCAAAATCAAGTTCATGACAGAGAAAAGGATCCTTATCACTTTGAACTTGATTTTCACAATTTCATAAAAAGACACAATATAAGCATTCAAAAATACGTATATTTTTTTTTTACAATATAGATATTGGTGACCCCCCCCCAAAAAAAAAAATAAATAAAAAATTTTAAAAAAAAATGAAAAAAAAAAAAAATCGAAATTTGTAAGATTGTCGATTGGTTACATATAGGAACACACCAGTCTTTAATCTCGAATATATATTTTTTTAAAAACAACAAATTATATGATATTCACTAAAATAATATGAAATTTAGATGACATTGTTGTCAAAGTTTATAATACTAACATACAACATGTTACTTGAAATAATTAGGTGTAACAATTGACCCCCCCTATCGAAAAAAAAAAGAAAGAAGAGAAAACAAAATGAAATGGAAAGTACACACTGATCTACTCTATAACAAGCTCTCGAAAAATTTTGGAGTTCTGAACAAACTGAAATCTCTTTCTTCTGAAATATTGATCATGCTGTACTATGCTTGATTTATCCAGACGAAATGAAAATATTGAATTAACTCAATATGAAGTTTATTCATATGTACTTTTATCATAATCATTTTCATTTTCTTTTTGAGAATTTTGATTTTACATGTAATGGCATCTGTGACCTACTATTCAGGTAGCAAAGGTAGTTAACTCTTTTTTTTCTCGCGTCAAGCATATTATAATGACGAATTATAATGACGAAATAAAAAATCACAATAATGAAGTGACAAACTTTCTGCGAGAGAGTGAAGCAAGCTAGCGAAAACTGAAAACTGTAAAGTTGATGTTCGGGTAACAGACATCAGCTGCTGATGAAATTATGCCTCTTCGCCTAAGTTGTTGTTCATTTTTAAATGCACTGTTGATCAGTTTATATATTGAATTAGTTCAAGTTCAAGTTCAAGTTTATTTCCACATCTGATTAAAAAACACAAGTACAATTTATATGCATATATACAATAATAAAACATTAAAATGAAACATCTTCAATTGAAATCATAATGTGGGGGAAAAAACAAAGGCCATTGGCCTATCAAGGTTATTCCCAAAGATAATTAAATTTACATAAAATGTTTCTTAAATATACTAAAAATAAGATAGAAATACAAGATTACAATGACACAAAACATCAACATAATAGAATTAAACCAGACAAATCCATTACAAAAAACAAACACAGAAAGGGCATTTATGTAAAATTAAACCTAGTTAAACATAATCATTGACAAGATATTTCTTAAGCTTTCTTTTGAACATTGACAGTGTTGGGCATATTTGAATTTCTTGAGGCAATTGGTTCCATAATTTTGGCCCGGCATAAATAATTGTTGTTCTTGAGAAATCATAAGTTAACATTGGTAGGTGGAAAAAATGAGATTGACGAGATTCATAATTAGACACATTTCTATTATATATAAAACAATCGTCTAGAAACTTTGGAAGTATATTATTAGAATAAGAAAACATAAAGATACCGATCTGTTGCTTATGTATATCATAAATTGTTAATACGTTATGTTTTTTAAATACAGGGGCAGTGTGGGAGAAAGTGTGTAAGTTGAAAATAATTCGTATTGCACGTTAATTAGTTATGCTAATGTACCTTTTGTACACAAGGTGAACCTATGACTTTTATTTGAGAATCAGCGTTGTGGAAAAACCGATATTATTCACAAATATAACAATGGAATCGTCATAAATTAAACAAAAGTTTTAGCGAAAGAAAGTGATAAAATTTAACCACAGCAATTTGACAAAGATCGTAAATATACCTCGAAATGTAATACATAAAAGTTAATTCATATCCTCTCTCTAAATATTTTGAAACGCACATACATACTTAACATATTACGCTATACGAAAGGAATGTGTATTAGATTAGGTAGTTGAAGAATAAAGATAAATGCAATATATTTTATTTCCGCGTCCAGACTTTTACTCAGGGCTTGCATTTTCAATGAAATTTACTTATTTTAAGGAAAAATAAGAAATTTTGAAACTGGCAAGGATTTTTATTTTACAGAAATTGAAAAAAAGTCATGGAAAATCGAAGAGATTTTAATGAAATGAAATGAAATGAAAAATTGAAGATTAAAGTAAAATATGGAAAATAAAGCACAACTGCAGGATAAATAAATTAAATTTTGGATGAAAACCAATAGAGTGCTACATAAATTGTTTTTTGGAAAGCATAGCCTATCTTGCAATTCATGTCATACGATTGCTTCTTGCATGGCTAGCCTTCTAGGAGGGGAGAAAATGTTAACTTGAAACCCAAATTTAAGGAAATTGAACAAAATCTAAGGAAATTCTGGTCCTCATATAAGAAATTGGAATTTTCATTTGTGGAAAGACTGCTTCTACTAGTACAGGCGCTGTTTATGTAGCTACTCAGGAGTGGATATTGATTGTCATTTTATCCATACTACAAAATTATGTTGACACACAGCTACCTATTCATCATATATTATTATGTTTTACATGTGCCATGTAGGAGTCTACGTGTATGTTTCAAATTGAGATGTCTGTATTTGTATTTGAATTAACGAGATGAAGAAGGACCCAACTCTATCGCAACAGCTATCAAGAAAAAAACCTCAACATTGTATAAGTCTGAGAAACAAAATGTTTCTTATCTTCATGTATTGAATTATGCATGTTCATTAATCAACATGATCAATGATTCCATAAAGAAAAAATACATTCTTCCTTTTTTTACACATTACATTTTTTCTTATTAATCGAAAGAGAAAGAGAGAGAGAGAGAGAGAGAGAGAGAGAGAGATGGGGGGGGGGGCTGGAAAGACGGACGGGGGGGGGGGATAATGTAAAGTATGTGTACTTCTTTGATATAATTTCATTTCATTATATTTGTATATACTCAGAGCATTTGTAAGTACTTTGGTCACAAAAGGGTTTATATATGTTATAAGATACAAGCCGAGACTCGTCCACTTATATTTCTTTACTATGTCTACTTTTACCGACATTACGAGAGTAAAATAACATTTGTGGAAAATAAAATAAAACCTTGAAACGCTGTAGAACAAACACAGCGATCCATGGTCTGCAGGAGATACAGAAAACATTTATCACCAAACAACTTAAAAAAAAAAAAAATTTAAAATAACATATATACGTCACAAATTCATCATTCTTTGGCTGACACGTATGACTTTTGTTTGCAAACCGTTTTTCTTGAAGCATAGTTCTCTGTCTTTAAAGAGAAGTATCAAACTGTTAGACAAGTGAAAAGATAAATGCACTTTGTGCTTACAGTTGCTAGGGTTTTTTCTTGTACTGTCTGCAATATAATACATGTATAACGCATTTTATAGTGAAAATACATGCAGCGAATAAATTGATCTTTTCAAAATGCAATGCAAATGGGAAGTGCCAACCACAGAGTGATTTTTAATTTACGGCTTGTTTATCGGCTCCTAATGCCGGGGCAGCAACACGTTTGCAAGTCATCTATCTACTTGGCATCACCACGGTGATGTTGTTACCATGGCAACACGAAACAGAGATTGATGAAGTGTATGGTAGCATGGTATTATCATCCATTATAAATGCGATAGTGTACCTCAATATCGTTTTATATGCTGATGATAAGCGTTAATTTAATAGATTATTTAAAATGCCGTATCAATCATAATTTCAGAATGGCAGAATGGCGGTTATTCGGAAATGAAATGATGGAACAAGTTTAATTTGTTGCCATTATGTATGATCAATATACGGGTTTCTTTAAATAGGGACTGGCCTTTTTAGGAGCTTATTCGCGAAAACGAACTAAACTATTTACTAAAGCTACTGAAATATTACAAATACGATCAAACAGTTGTCCTTACTACTGTCATCGTCATCATGGGTCCATTAGTGAGCACATAATGGGTACATATCTGTCAACATTTTTGCCACGATAGCAATCAAGACATTGTCATTGTTATAAGCATCATCACTTCTCTATTTTCATTTTTGTTTAAATTTCATGCCTCCAACAGTACAACAGTTAATTTCTATATTCATTTATATACATCTCAGGGATGGGCTGTAGTGTAAGGACTTTATTCCTTTTTAGCTCTTCCCTTCGCTCTCATCATGTTTTGTTTGGATGTATGTTATTTATTTGTAAATGTAATTATTGTAAATGTTATGTATGTTTTAATGATGAGTGTAAATAAATGAACTTTGAACTCTACCTATAACCAAAGCCTTTATCATCACCTTCATCACCATGATCAAGCGTGTTAATAATCACCATTGCCATAAAAACCCAGATTTGCTCTAACCACTACTGTTATCACTGCCACCACTACCACTATCATTATAAATGGCATTCCACAAATCAGCGGCCTAAGTTAAGCCAGGCTTAACTTAGGCCGCTGATTTGTGGAAGGCCATTTATCAACCCCTAAGTCCCATATGAATAACTATATTTTTGTAACAAAATAAGAAACAAAATTATTTCCTGGCATGAAATAAACATCAAAAATCATTTCTATTGTGAGGTTTTTGTATTTGCATTTAATTCCAGAACTACTGGGAGTCTATGATGATTTTTTGTAGGATTAATAGTGGGTGATATTTGGCTCTCCATAATTCAGTGGCTTAAATCTACATACTTAGGCGCGGGCTTAAAGTTAGGCACCTTTCGAGAATACGGGCCATTCTTATTACCAGTCCAATAATTCATATTTTAAAAATGAATTAATAACCATTATCATTATCATTAAAACGTTGTCATGATCATCTGCAAATCCTGTACTTTTCCAACATTGCGTCTTATTCGTTTCTTATGATTGGTATCAGGAGAGAAGCTAATCTTTGAGAACATACCTGTATGACGGTTTGTGATGGCGAGACAGTGGGTTGGATGGTTACCGGTTGGTTGTTAGGATAGGCCTCCATCTTGATTTCTTAATCTAAACAATAAAACAAAATAATAACAACAATAACAATAATGACAAAGATTAAAAAAAAAAAAGAAATGGACAAACATAAACACGCACAAAAAATTACAGCTTCAAAAAATTCCTCTCTATTGGTCGTATCTGATCGAATTCAGCGTGTTTCAAGGGTGTTTCAAGGGTGTTTCAAGGGGGGGGGGTGCGCATTATGGGGAAGGGGGTCCCCGTCTAGGCATAAAATGTGAACCTAAATGGCCAACGGAAAGTTTAAAGCAAATGACCTTTTTTAATGAGTGTAAAGCTTATATGCAACGTTTGGCAATGTTTTGTTCGTCTATTTCAAACCATTTTGAGGAAGATTAGTTGACTCATTGTTTTGTCATACATCCTGCTTTTCCTAATCTTTTAAAAATAAATTGAATCATAAAGTTCCCATTTTCAGCTTTCTGAATGTACAGTCAACGTTGAATGAACAAACTCAAAACAATGAGCTTGGGAATTCATCTTTACTACACAAGTTTTAAAAAAGACAAACGGACGCACACCATCACTTGTGTTTAGATAACGATTTTGATTGTTGCAGACGAGTCATTTTGATTGCGCTATTACTTGAGCTTATAAATCTTATGGAGGAAATTTGTGCATGCGCCAGTTATTCAAAGCTTGGAATGTTCATTTTGCATTAACTTTATATACGATGTATATATATATATATATATATATATATATATATATATATATATATATATATATATATATATATATGACCCTCCACCACAAAACGACCAATAAGTCGGGAATTTGGCTTTCTTAAAATTTCAACACAGTTTGAAAGCTTATATTCTAAGCTTTAAAATTATATATAACTTGTTTTGTATGGACTAAGCAAACCCCTGTAAATTACAATGAGAATGAGAAGGTGTCAGACATGCTAATGACCAAAACAATAGAGAAAACGAGCTTTAAAGAAGAGCGACCATTTAACAGCGACTAATCTGTGTCCTATTGTTTGTCGAACACAAGGTTGAGTCAAAACTCCCTAGCATACACTGTGAAGTACTAATCGGATTGGGTTAATCTTTCCATGCCTTCAAAGCAGGCGCGCCGGAAGCAGTTTGGGATGGGGGGGGGGGCAAACATTCAAGGGGGCTCACCTTTCAAGGGCTCATGTCTTCTCACCCCTAAAAAAACACACACGCTTTCCCACCCTCTCACAACAATACATATCATACTGCTAAATCAAAATTTTACTCAAAAATTCTCTGACAAGCATTTTTGGGGTGTATTTTTACTCGAAAATTCTCTGACAAGCAAGAAGAAGAAAAAAAAAAGAAGGTTATCAGCATTTTTGGGGTGTATTTTTACTCGAAAATTCTCTGACAAGCAAAAAAAACAAAACACCAGAATTATGCTAAAATTCTGCTAAATTTTGTCAAATTATGCTAAAGCGGTCAAAATTCTGCCAGAAAGCAGAATTCTGCCAACTCTGGCAACCTTGCGTCTAATACAAAACCTCCACTACGTTAAAGTTTAAAGTTTGAATGCTTTTTCTGTCTTCAGTGATCTCCATGAATACGAAAAATGAATACAAAGGCTTACAATTACGTAATAAAGCAATCAAGCTTTGAATATACACACGATTTTTACTCCTTTACTACTGATTTTTTTTTTTTTTTTAATGGCGGGGGGGGGGGCTTTGGGGGGGGGGCGAAAATGCATTTTGCCCCCCAACTTTTTCGTTTGGGGGGGGGGGCGACCGCCCCCCCCCCCCCCCCCCCCCACTTCCGGCGCCTATGCTTCAAAGTATATACACATTTCTTTGTTTCTTTAGATTTTGAATATCACAGAGTGCATAGTTTCTAAGCTATACCAGAAAAGCGATGTGAAGTACAATCCCAGCAAGTTGACACAGAAAGTTTGAACGTGCAGGAAAACATGGTCATTTTGAATGACAGTAAAAACATATTTCAACATAATGTTTTACCCTGAAATTTTTTCAGATGGTAGATTAATAAATGAACTTTCAGAAAATACAGAAAACTTAAAACCAAAATTACCACCCCAAACCACCTTTTTCACCTGTTTACTCTAAAACTACCATTAATTGCAACTTATTGGTCGTTTTGTGGTGGAGGGTCACAATATATGTATACATATATATATATATATATATATATATATATATATATATATATATATATGTGTGTGTGTGTGCGTGTGTGTGTATGTGTGTGTGTGTGTGAGTATGTATATATATATATATATATATATATATATATATATATATATATATATCTATCTTACGAGGTGCGTCAAAGAAAGCGCCAGTTACAGACAGTTCTACGTCAGGCTAATGACGCCTCGTCTGCGATGGGATTTTAAAACCCTCGTTTGACCTTTTTCTTTCTCAAATTATTTCCAATATTTTCCTTCCCTCATAATCCTAACAACTACAGCTGACTTCATTAACACCGTCTTTATGGTAACTCTAAAATTTGAATTTCATCCACCAGATAAGACCGGTGCCTGTATTAATATCAGCCCCCCCCCCCGCGCCCTTCTATGCCTGTGCCCACGCTAGGCCACTGATTTTAAATATAACAAGGCTATCTTTCATGCAACAGACGGGTTCTGTAATGTATACAAATTTATGCACATTTCTTCTCTGAGCACCAAGTGACGAGCTATTCCATTAACCTGTTTTTTTTTTTAAATTTTATAAATGAGCTTCAATGCTTGGAATCCAGTTTGCATACATTACTTGTTGCTATGTCCGGCAAGCCTCAGCAAGCTTTCAGGCTGTCAAGAGCAACCTTTGCTTGAAAGGTATAAATGAAATATGAATACAGTACCGAACCGGTCTATTTCCCTAATACGCGCACGGTTGATTGAATAATGTCTGCGCTATACAAAGTGAGTTTGACACTTTCCCAGTGAAACACTAAATTTTTAGCAACCTTAAACACGCAAAAACACGTTGTCGTCTTAATGTCATGTTTTAGTAAATGTTAAATATGAACTTATTATTATTACCTGAGTAAAAACTACAACATAGTGATGACATATAAACCATAACTCACCGTCTATCAGGATAAGATAACTCCAAGTGAAGGCGAGAGCTGAAAATATGACCCGAATATGAAAGCGCAACTCTAAGAATATGGCGATTGGGTGGTGTCAATAGATGTGCGCACTATTCATATTTACAGTTCCACAACGCACTACTGAAAATGGCGTGTTATACTTCAATGCCTGCATGCGTTTTGAAGCCTAGCTTCCTTTAATGCCAAAAGGTATGGAAAAAATAGTTCATTTGAGTTATTTTTAGCTTTAAACTGTTGGTGGAGATGTAAATTCGCACGCAGACACACATTCGAGGCAAATTATTTTGCTTGTGTAAACATCCAGCCCATATTGGCCTAAAAGTATCATATTTCGGAATCTTTATATGTTATTAAACCGACGAGAAACCCCACCTTATCGAATATGGGGACAAATATAAGCACCATAGATAAGAGAATAAACTAAGTGTATAGTAAATGATTGTCTACATGATTTTCTACAAGTTTGTACTCTCTAAAAAAGGGTGAATTTTTACTATATACATGTTTTCACTCCCCCGGGAGTCACGTCAGTGATCACTTGTTTAGGAGTGAATATCGAGTGACTATCGAGTGCTCTCTTAAAGGAAAAGAGTGGAGTTTCACTCTATTTTCACTCTATTTTATTCCCCCGAAGAGTGACGTCAGTGATCACT
Organism: Heliocidaris tuberculata; assembly: GCA_025618425.1. Classification (NCBI taxonomy): domain Eukaryota; kingdom Metazoa; phylum Echinodermata; class Echinoidea; order Camarodonta; family Echinometridae; genus Heliocidaris; species Heliocidaris tuberculata. Next base: position 16,873,933 of record CM046842.1, on the reverse strand, counting down.
CGATTTTTTTTTTAGAGAGAGTATCGAGACGAACAACGCAAAAATGTCCTTTGATTGAAAACTTTCGTCTTTATAGGGTCACTATTTGTCATAATTGTGATACGTGTTTGTATATCAAAATTGATGACACTGAAAAAGGCACTACGATCATATCCCAAAAAGTTCTTGCTTTATGATCTCTTTTTCATTGACAGCCTCGTATAAAGATTCAGCCAGAGTGCCCCAGCTTTGTATGATATCTGTTAATACAGCTTTATATTGACATATATTATATTGATATATCAAATTATATACTGAATGAAGTGTTTGCATGTGTTGTACTTTCCACCTTTGAAATAATCTGCTACTTTGATTCCAAAGCTGCTATAAAAAATAATGATCCTATAAATCTTCAATGTATACGTGCACTCGCTGGCGGTAGAACTGTGATATAGTGGTGAAGGCTCTCGACACTCATTCAAAAGGTCCTAGTTTCGATCCTTGCTCAGTGCTTGCATCCTTGGACAAGGTGTTTTACCCATTCATCCCTTCCGATCCATGTGTGTTCGGGGGGGGGGGTACTTGGGCATTAATCGGGCGATAGGGGCAATGTTATTAATATTAATAACTGCCAGTAATGGGGGTAATGATAATTTGAGGGCCCTCGGAAAGAGCGGTATTAACCCATTAGTTTATGGGAACTGGGTGGATCCTGTGCTAATCATATGGGAATGAGAGAACTTAGTAGTCAACAGGTTAATACCATGATGATATCCTGGGTTAATAAGATTAAGATCAGTATTAATATCATATCCTGTCATACCACGGCACTAACGTCCTTTGGCAGGACATTAATCTACATTTGCCACACTCGACCCGGGTGTAGTGAGTGTGTAACTACCTGGTAGGATTTATTCCTTGAATGCACGGAGAGCTACTGTAGCCGTGCTAAATCCTGAGTAATGCAGGGCCCTCAGGGAGAACAGTAGGCCTATTTAGTACTAGCCTTTGGACAAGGCCTTGCGCGCTGCTTGTCTGCCGAGCAGGGTCTGAAATAGACTAATGCAGTGTGCGTTTACAGCAGTGATCGCTGGACCGAGCCGCGTCAGCGGCGAGGCCTTTGCTATTAAACTTGCGGAGCTCATCATATATTTGCATATGCATGAGGGTCTTACATATACAGCAGCTAGTGACGATCGTATGGCAAGCCATCGGGGTCTACTTACGTCTACTCACCACGCGTACTTGATTTTCGATACACGTACCTATATTGACCAATCAGAAGCCAGTATTCAGTACGCGTACTGTTTTTGGTCATCACGTCACGTGTGTTTAAGGGTACGTGTACTTTACTTTTACAGACGTTACTGACCCCTCCGGCCATAGGTGGCCAAAGGGTTCAGAAGCGTCAGTTCATGTAACGTGTGCTTTGTCATTTAGGTAACGTGTACCTTGACTAGTCATTACGTGACGTCTATACAATTACGTGTGCTCTGGTCGTTACGTGACGTCAGCTAAGAGGTAGTCTATTTCCAGGATTTTTTTTTTTTTTTGTTTTTTTTTTTGTTGTTGTTGTTGTCAATAAAGCAAACCATGTACGTTAATAGTATTGTTCAATAAGGGAAGTATATGGCTTGGCAGGGGCTCAAGGTGTTCAATATATTTCTGTTGGTGACTGATTATTAATTCGTCCTATAATTTTTTAGAGTAGTAGTAGTAGGCCTACACTCTTTTTAGCAAACTAACAAAAATCAAAGTAAAGTATAAACCGTGCAGAGTTGGTTTATTATTGTCATTACTACTACTACTACTCATTTTTATTTTATTATTATGATCGTTGTTATTACTATCATAATTATCATCTTCATCATTGTCATTATTATTATTATCATTATTATTATTATTATGATTATTATTATTATTATTATTATTATTATTATTATTATTATTAATATTGTTTTTATTATTGTCACAAAAATTTGTCATGATGAAATTAATGTATAAAGTTTATCGATAAATACCATGTAATGAGCGGAGGAAAGAAAAACAAGTGAGAACTCCCCACATGTACAGCTCATGTTTACTATATATAGTCAAAGCTATATAGTGCATGCAAAGTATACAAACTTCTACTACATGGACACTATTCACGCTCTTATCCTCCATCTGTTGTGCAATTAAGGGTCATGACCTCTTGTGGACTCGTCATGACCACTGGAAGGCCGCCTGTTTACCCAAGGGTTAACCAGCTGATATCCAGTGCATAAGGGGTACTAATACATGAATGGGGAGATGTCTTGCCTATCCTTAATTGCTATAACCAGGGAATCTTAGTTACATTAATACATTCCCATGCTATAACCAAGGAGTTATCTGCTATAACCATTGAAACGAGACATACTCGTCCTCCTCCCCCCCCCCTTCCCCAGCGAAAAAATGTGAACCCCCTCCCCCTCAAAAAAAAAAAAAAAAAAAAAAAAAAAAAAAGAAGAAGAAGAAAAAAAAAATAGTGTAAAATAACAAACGGTTTGTTATCTTAACAAAGAAAAAAAAATCTTCTTCATGGGTTGTTACACTCCTTGGCATTATATACTTGAACTTTGAAAAAGCATAGAAGATTTGTAATCCATGTGGAGGCAGAGCTAGATTCCACTAAATTTCGTCCTAGGGCCTATACTAAGGCCGGGGGTGTATCGGCTGTCAATGTCACACAGGCCTAATGGATATTCTAGTCGCAAAGGCGTTAGTGAAAAGACTGTTGATAAATTCAATGTATTCGATAAAACAATTATTTTTTTAAAGACTGAACGTTCGTACGTTATACAGGGAGGGGGCGGGGGGCGGGGATGTGACTGTTGCTGGGATGGAACAAGAACACACGCAAATTATAATTATAATTAGCATTTTTATATTATAAATTAAGAGAGATCATTTTCTCCGTGCAGCAGTCTAAATCAGATAAATAAAGGACAATTTTTATCACAGGATTGGCAATTAACAGGAGGGGCATTTGTTCACTCAGGAGATTTTCTTTTGTCAAAGCAAGGACACTTTGCTTGATTTCGGAAATCGGCAGAGGGCCCATCGAGCCCCTTGCCGAACCCCGGTTCCCCCGCCATGGTAATGTACATATTATGTTCACTCAATTGATGTTTAAATCATCATCAGCATCGATCCTTCTTCTCACCTACCCCTTTTTATATAGAAGAGATCGAGCCTCTGTCCCACAAAATCGTGGTCTCGCATGTAGATTGAGTTTCTATAGTACGCGATAATAAGTACTTCATCTATTGAAAAAATTTAAGTTTTTTTCAATGTTGCCATACTGCAAAATTATGGTTTTGTGTGTGTTTGGGAGGGGGCAAAACTATTTTGTAGCCCACTAACTGATAGAGTTAAACTTCTGCCCCCTCCCTTTTACGCCACCGGGATTCTATCAACATAGGCACTGTTTCCAGTGCTGTTTCATCACCAGTATATTATGTAACGGAGCGTGGGGACCATGATTTGTGAGAAAATTTTGGTTTTGGTATGGTGAAATTTTGCCTCTTTATTTTAGAGCACTAATTTTTTTTTATCGCGATACAGCAAAATTTATTGTCATGATGGAGGGGGGGGGGGACCAATAAAAGAGGAAAGTTCCCCCCCCCCCCCCCCCGCCCCACGCGGCCGCCCGAAGACATACCGGAAAATAAGAGGGAGCTTATAGCTACCTAGTAAGATTATTGATATTTTGGGCTGTTGAACTCCATAAAACTTCGTACTTTTTACCACTAAGGAAAGCTTATTCATTGTTTACTGCAAATTATTAAGTGCAATATAGGTTCTTGTCTCGCTATGGGCGGGGGCAAATTGAGTATAGCCCGCCCCTTACTTCCGAGGCCTTGACTTAAACTGCGTTTCTACAGAACAGTCTTTAGAAACATTACCTCATTAATACGCGAGGGAATGGTGAAGAGACCGAGTAAGAAACAAAAAATCAGAGCACTAGAAAATATAAATATTTTCCACTTTTTTACTGTAAAATAATTTATGTCACATCATTTTTCCTTGCGAGTGGGCGGAAAGACAGTGTTACCCATTCTATTTTTGGGCCTTGTAGTATACGGGATTTGTAAATAATAATAATAGTGACCATTTATATTGTGCCATGTTTGTCAAAAGATAAAAACTACTTTCGAAAAATAAACTCAAGACAATTTCAATAGCCCTGTCTATCACCTTTAGAAATGTGCGAACAATACAATGGCGTATTACGTAATAATCCGAACCTGATTTCTATGGGCAGTACAATAGGCCTTTGAAATTGCCCCAGGGTTTATTTTTCGAAGGTAGTTTTTATCGTGTTAGTTAAGTGGAAAAACACTGCATCTATATTAATCTGCAAGGGAGCGAAGTCACGGAACTACAAATCCCCATTCTCTGCCCCCACCCCACCCTCCCCCCCCCCCCTCCTTTCCTCGGCTTATATGACAGGCCTGGGCAAGTGTCGAGCCCAACAGTCTGAGAGCTAATTTGAAAGTCCTTGTATATTATTCACTGAGATAAACTATGATATTAACTTGAAACAAACAAATCAGTAGCTTATGCATTATTGTAAAGAACAGTTATGTAGACCTGTAAAAAAAACCTTTTAATCAAACATAGAGGCCAAATTTTTTTGTAGTCGCTCGCAAATAGCTACATATAAGAGGAATTTCACCCTGGTATTTAGTTGATTTGCATAAAAGCAGAAAATTTATTTTTTTAGTACTGCAGGACAAATGGGATGGGACCTCACAAGAAACGTCACGGAGTCGGTTGCCAAATTGCGTTTGAGTGATTACAACTTTGAAAAATTCATAACATTCTCATTTCTAATCAGATTTTACTCAAACTTTTATTGGTCTGTTATTTTAGTTTTTCTCCTTTCTTTAACATTTTTAAAACAATGTAAGAAAGAAAAATGTATAAATGTATCTGAATTTTCACTTTTCAGTTTGAAATTCAGTGTTCAGTGACGGCACTGGGATTTTAAAATTGCGCAATGGCGGGATGGGGGCATTATAAAAAGAGGAAGTGGGCTTAGCTCATTGGAAGTGATATTTCACTCCAAAAGTCGCTCAGTGGGGGGGGGGGGGGGGGGGGGTGGCGAGCAAAAAAAATAATTTCGCCAGCCCTCCAAAAGTCGCTCAGTGTGTGTGTGTGTGTGTGTGTGTGGGGGGGGGGTTATGGGGTCCAGTTCCCCTCAATAATTCTCTGACAAGCAAAAAAAAACAAAAAACAAAAAAAAAAAAAAAAGTTTTCTGGTCGAAAAGGGGGGGGGCACAATCGCAAATAGGGGGGGGGGCACATTGCATTGTTTTCCCTCAAAAGGGGGGGGGGGGCACGGGCCGGGATTGCCCCCCCCCCCTGGATCCGCCACTGCACCTAGGTGTGGATGTAGAAGGGGGGTTCTCCTCCAACCCTGAAAAATTATATTTTTGAAATCCCTATGATGTGTGTCATTATATGAGAGGGCCTTTAAAAAGAAAATCAGAGGATAAGACAATGCAATATATATCCGGGATGGATGTGGGAGGAAGGGTTATATATATTAGGCGTGGTTATAGAAAGATGTAGAGCGGGGGAGGACCCGGAGGGGGCCCTTGTGGGCTTCCGTTGCAATGAAGTGGAGCGCAGGAGTGGCGAGTTGTGTTGGAGGAGTGTATCCCATAACATGGCCCACGGAACGAGGGGGGGGGGGGGGGCTGGGGGTCTGTTGTAGCCCAACACTGTCATCTAGATGTCACTTGTAATACGTGGAATCATGCTTGATATTTATCCCCTGACTTTTTTTAATATTGAAGTTCTCCTACTGATCCATTCAATTCTGCCCTCCTCCATTCACCCCTATTTTTTTATTTTATTTTAGTTATTTATTTATTTTTTTTTTTTTATTTATTTATTTTTTTTTAAATTTATTTTTTTATCTTTTATTTATTTATTTATTTATTTTTTTTTTTTTTTTTTTGGGGGGGGGTACTTGTCAGGTACAAGCAACCATTTAAGATAACGTGCGACATTATACTACCGTGACTATATTATTATGCTAGTAAGAGTGCATTGGGTTTGATACCTTTCCAACCTAGGCCTACCTCGCTCAATGAGGGAGGGGGTGGGGGCGTCTAGCGGGCATCCGGGCATCAGCCGCAATATAAAATGTCTGGCAGTGCATGGCCATTCATGATAGCGGGAGTTTTGCTGAACTTTTTCCTTTAGGTTTCATCCAGTTATTCATTCCCCACCCCCCCCCCCCCCACTAATCCAGCTCAATTTTGATTGTCCATCGAAAGGGTCCTTCTGATTACCCCCACCACACCACACGTCCGTTTTTTTTTACATGAACAAAGCAAGAGAAATCAAAAGAAGACGGGAAGGGAATAAATGAACAAGGAAAACAATAGATGAAGAGAAAATTTTAATAGGACGATACAAAAAGTGGCAGAGGGAAAAATGCAGGGCTGCACCGACGTACCAATGCACATACAAAATGTGATTATTTTTTCTTGTGATTACTTGTTATTTATTCCCTTAAGGAAACCGAGTAAAACAATGAACATATATAAAACCAGAAACAGGCATGCTTTCAGAAATATAGTCTTGCAGTAAACCTTTCTAAGGGCGCACTAATATCCAGTTTGTTAACACCTTAAATGATATTGTTTCAATAAGTGGAAAATATAATGCATGATTTTTTTTTTAATGGAGGGGGATTCAGAGTTTTATTGGAATTCCACGGTATTGATAAGCATAATGAAACGAATCTCAAGGGTGTAAACATGGAGGGCTTCAGCCCCATAGCCCCCCCCCCCCCCACCTTTCCCGTTCTGCGGCCTCCGAATTTGTTCACTATATAAGGCCGGCCCCGCAAGTCCTGACAAAAAAAAAATTGCGGTCCGGATCCCCGTCAAAGAGGGGGATACTGTGTACATTCAGTTTTCAGGTTTTAAAATAACCCGAACCTCCGGAAAAAACGAACCTACGGAAAAACGAGTGGCCCCATGGAAAACAATGGATGATAGGCGTGCTTCACGTTTTGCATTTTTGGGGGGATAAAATTTGTAAATCTTCCACTTTCAAAATGACACGAAATATATATGTATGAAAAAAATAGGAGAATAGGGGAATGGGCTTCTTCGGGAGGCGGGGGGGGGGGGTAGGGGGTAGGGCTGTGAGCAAGTAGTAAGCTTTTGAGGTGGGCCTTCAGAGTGTTTTCCCCACCCCGAAAAGAAAAACAAACATAATAAATAAATGAAATAAGCTAGAACCCTTCGGGGGCGCCGGAAGTAAAAAAAAAAAAGGGGGGGGGGGTTAGAATGATGAAGCCTCACCTTTTAGAGTACTAGAAAGCTGATCGCATAAGCTTGATTGTCGTGGAGTGGGGGCAAAAATCCTTCCCCCGATAAATGGAAGCAAGCATCTGCTACATTGCGTCTATAAATACACGAGGGAGGATGGTGTCCGTGTGAGAAAATTTTGGTGAAAGTTTGCATTTTAGAGCACTATTAAGCTTATTAAGCCTATACATCGTTGTAATGGAAAATTATTACATGCAATTTTCCTTTTCTGTTTTCTTGCGAGGGGGCCCATCATTGGGGAAGGGAGGGGAAATCGTTTTTGCCCCCAAACTCAAGGGCAAGAGGGCTATCATGCAAGTACAAAATATAATTTTCTTTTCTCATTTTCTTCTTTTTTAGTGATTGCCTGTCCGATCTTCTATTGTGAAAACAAAGGAAACCGTTACCTTTCCCTCATTTTCAGTTTATGCAAAAGTGAAGATAACAGACCACAAACCGCAGCATACATGTTTTGAAAAAAGGCTTGAAACGAAATAGGACGCCCTAATATCAAGTTGGTTAGGCCTGTAAACGATGTTGGTATACGTGGAAAGACACGCATAATAATTATTAGTTCACGGGCCACAGAGCGTTTGAAAAGTGGGGGCAGGAGGTTGAGCATGAGTGAGAGCATAATATGTTATTATTATTATAAGCAAAGGGGAGTGTGTGTGCGTGTATGTGTGTGGAGGGGAAGCCTGCAATCCCTATAGCTAGCTAGATCACCCCCCCCCCCCCGGTTCAGCGACCCCTGAACTTGATCATGATAGAGCCATCCATTTTCATAACAAAGAGGGGAATCCTGATAATCGGGATTTGACTTCCCAAACTCTCATATCCTACATCCCCTATGTAGAGAATAGAAGCGGTCTCATTAAAAAAACAAAAACAAAAAAAACAAAAAAAAAAAAGCCTGGAATTAGACCATTTCAAAGAAGACGTGACGTATTGAGCAAAGCACACGTAATTGAACAGACGTGACGTGACGTAAGGTCACGACAGAGTACACGAAATTGGGTACACGTCACGTAACGAGTAGACGTGACGTACCGTTTGGTTTTACGTGACGTCTACTGGGTACGCGTAGTAGTAGACGTAGGTAGACCCCGATGGCTTGCCATACGATCGTGGCCAATCGTAATTGTTTTAACCGTGGTGTTTTACATGGATTCGTTTATCAAATTATGGGGGAATTGGTATTCAAATGTACTTAATAATTAATGATATCTAGTTCAATTTTCAATAAAACATGGATTTATTAAAAACAATAGAGTATTTAATGACTAGAGTATTCATTATTTTGCTACTTAAGTAGATCTATTGATAACTTCAATGGACAGTGCAGTGCAAGTAGCCCCTCCCGCCGAACTCTGGGTAGTTTCGGTAGGAGACGCCGATGGGGATGGTGTGCTCGCAGCGACTGTGGCCGTGCGCACGAAGAAGTCCTTGCACCAGTGGAATGGCTTGAAAAATTGCAGATTTGCCATAACCGGTTGAAAGATTAACAAATACATCTTCCCCTTTCAATGCTGATCTTATAGCTTTTGATTGTAACTCCTAAAAAGATGAAAATTTCAACCTTTCAGCCGCATATTCAAGGCTCTTTGATAGATCTTCTTCGCCGCTCGCCATGTTCGTCGGGCAGAGATATGATCGCTCAAAAATTTATTTATGAATATGTATGTTAATAATGAATATTCATAAAATTCTCTCGAATTGTCTACTCTGATTGGTGCATCGGATCGGAAAGGGTGGTTTGGCTGGCTTTCTGGGTAAGCTACTTGGCATCTAATTATCTACGGATTTGGGAGCGGAAATATAATACAAAACAAAAGAAATAAACTACAACAACCACTCAGGTTAGTAAAGGCCTCGTTGCGGACGCATCTCGGGCCACGGATCACAGTTGTCGCGCGATTGGTCTATGTATTCCGGCCGTATCCGGACAACTACCCCCTGGACAATTACCCCCCGGACAACCACCCCCCGGAAAACCACCCCCTGGACGACTACCCCCCTAGGACAACTACCCCCCAGGACAATTACCCCCCAGGACAACTACCCCCCAGGACAATTACCCCCGGATAACTACCCCCCGAACAACTACCCCCTGGACAGCTACCCCCGGAAAAATTGTCCTGGGGGTAATTGTCCTGGGGGGTAGTTGTCCTGGGGGGTAATTGTCCTGGGGGGTAGTTGTCCTGGGGGTAGATGTCCTGGGGGTAGATGTCCTAGGGGGGTAGTCGTCCAGGGGGTGGTTTTCCGGGGGGTAGTTGTCCGGGGGGTAGTTGTCTAGGGGGTAGTTGTCCTAGAATCATTCCGGCGCGTTTAGGGAAATAACAGCACCGAGTGCCTTGGCTAAAGGATAATTTAGTACTGATGAGGCTACCCTGGGTAAACAAAACATATTATAATCATTATTATTATGACTATCATTATACATTCGAAAAGGGTAATTTTATTTTCCCGAATTAAGTCAGTATCCCCACAACCTCCGTGTTTGGACATTAAAGTTTCGAAGTTTTCAAAACTAAATTAAATAAGCCCAAACCCTCACAAAGCCAAATGAAGTAGTGCCCCCACTCTCGTCAGCCCTGAGTTACCCTTCCTGGTGGAGGTCTTCAGGGACATCATTTACAAGGTACAAGGTACAGAGGAATGGAACATAACTTATCCGATCTGTTATCTGACTTACCCTCATTCTGTGAGTGCGTTACTGTAATAGCTCTTCGTGTGTGTGAAACGAATACCATCATAAAATATTTTCTACTGGTATACAATGCATTATACTCTATTGCTGACCGTCTGGCTATTGTGTCCTGTATTACGGTGTACCAGTCTTTCAGGTCACGTGTTTTATTAGAGTGGTGCTCCTGTATGATACAAATATTTTACGTCATAAAGGGAAGAGAAATGAAATGGAAACCGATGTATGTTCACAGACTACTCCCATGTGGATGTATTGAGGGTAAACTACAAAGGTGTCATGAATAGAGAGAGAGAGAGAGAGAGAGAGAGAGAGAGAAAGAGAGAGGGAAAGAGAGAGAGAGGGGGGGGGGAGAGAAATAGGGAGAGAGAGAGAGAGAGAGAGAGAGAGTGTGTGTGTGTGTGTGTGTGTGTGTTGTGTGTGTGAACATAATATAATGAGTATTGAGAAATGGAGAAGGATATAGAAACAAATATAGGAGATGAAGTTTTATGATAAAAGATAGAAGATGAGACATGCGAGAATTTCTGAGAATTATGGGAAGGAAGATGCCAGGAGTGAAGATGGGGGAGAAAACATGAGAAAGAATAAAACCAAAAAAAAAAAAAGTCAATATGCCTGGAGAATGTGAATAACTATTAAAATGCAAACCGAAAATTATAGAAATCTGTACTTCTACAATAAAAAAAGGGGCGTGTATAAGTCAACGAACTTTGGATCATATACAGCCTGGAGGGATCCAGGGGGTGGAGCAAGCGGGGGGGGGGGGGGGGGGGGTCCAGACTCCCTATTTTGAGGTGTAATTCACCACCAACAATAAAATAGAAAAATCTGGTCATATTTTTGTGTATAAATATTTTTTTGCCTTTCAGAATCTTAAGGGGATCTGGACCCCCTTTTTATGCTTGATGATTTTGTTTTTCTTTCTTTCCTCTTTTTCATTTTCTCCTTCTTCTTCTCTCCCTTCTTCCAGGCGTTTGGGAATATTGTACCCCCGCTTTTTGCAAAGTCCTGAAGCCACCCATGAAATGGTCCATTATTGTGATTCCAGCCATATAATTTACGTCCTTTGTGATTGCATTTACCATTGCGGTAAACGCATGCAGTACTAATCGTGGAGTAGAGATGGGGAACATGGGCTTAAGGCAGTGGCGTAGCTAGGATTTTTTTACAAGGGGGGCAAATTCTGCTTGAAGGGAGACCCGTATTTTTTTCTTCTCTCGCCAGCGCTACAAAACTCGCTCAGTAGGGGGGGGGGGGATGACGTACTTCACTCCCATAAACCGGATATAGGAATAGGAATAGCATGGAAACACAGAGAATGAGGAATGAAGATAATATTGCGGTTATTGAATTGTGTACCAACAATGTGTGCATATTGAATATATTCCCATGAGTCCTGTAAAACTAACTAATGGCACAAATTGAACAGCAGGAAATCAATATTCTTCGCAATGTGTCAAATTGCATTTGTATACTGTCAGCTATTCATGTTTGGTCTTGAGCTTTAGGCCAATAAAATACTATTCAGGAAGTAGAGGGAAAAGCTTGTAGTGTTTTGTTTTCTAATTTCCAGAAGTGTGTTATTAAAATGTTATTATGTGAATTACCAGCAAGAAGATAAGTTTCCTTTAACAATTCAGTCAGAGTTGCATTTTCAATCAGCTAATCATGTTTGATCGTGAGCTTTAGGCCAAGAAAATACTATTCAGGAAGTAGACGGAAAAGCTTGGAGAGTTTTGTTTCTACATTTTCATAGCGGATTTATGACAAGATGTAAATTGCCTGCACTATTGAAAAAGATAAGTTTCCTTTAACTATTTAGTCAGAGTTGGATTTTGTCGAGTAACTCAGTTTCCTCATAGCTTGAAATTATTTCATAGGACTGAAAGTAATTTAGACTGTAGCCCCTAAAGTATTTAATTCAATGTTATTTTTTAAAACAGTAGTAGTGATAATAAAAAGTAGATATAGTACATTACAGTGAACACTTCAATACACTGAAAATGTTCTTCTGGCTGGTATCAGCAATGTTGAGTGTCATGAAAAGGCTTATAAATAATTTGATTAATAACAGACAATTCATCAAAGAAGAGGTTATGTTCTCTGTATGTCCTTACGTATCTCATCAATATCATTGCCATGTTTCAGTGAGCACTTAACTGCTTTTGGAGTGTATTAAAATATTAGTTTTGACAAGGTTATAATTCAAGCTGGTTTTCTCAGTCAACCATAAAGTTTTGATGGGATATGTCAAGACATACAGAAAACAAAGCCTATTATTTCATAAATTGCCCTTTAATGATCAGAATATGAAAGTTTCTTGCTTGGTATCTGTGTAATTAACAGAGGAATAGTACATTTCAGCCTGGCAGGCACATACCAGAGATACATGGCAAGCTCCTCTATTATTTCTTGTCAAACAGGTGCATATTGACGATAGGTGTGTTTACATAATCCTGACAAAATTGTGAGGACTACTTTTAAGAAAGCAATACAATTTTTTCACAATATGATAACTTATTAAAGTAGAATTTCATTGATTTTGAATATTGATTTAATTTTTATTATTGCATAGGTGAAGCTTAGATTGAACAAGGTTATCAAAATTCAACGCTTGGAAACATTTGAAGTAATGATTATTATCAATTATAAAATGATATAACACAGCCCCGCTATAGCACCTATAGAGCTCTTTGAACGCTGCTGAGATATGTGACGTCATACCGGGGAGCAATCCTTCCTAAGCAGACGATGCCCCATAACATCTTATACATTTTCAGTGCCTGTTTTGTCATCTCATCTTCACTTATTTCTCTTACTTCACTAGCGTCAGTATAAATGCTTATTTGTTGCCTCACTCTAAATTTCCTGCATGGTATTATTTTGATGAAAAATGCAGCGTTAAAAAAATAAAGGAATCAATCGCTTGTAAACAAAAAAAGATGCCATTGTATTTTCAGCTGCATGCACCGCGGCATGTCGGCGTTTCGAGAGGGAACGAATACCATCCATGCTATAATAGACCAGTTCGGAGTTAGCTTGGGTACAAATGACCCCCCAAAATCCACATATCTTTTGCACATAGAGACATCCTACTTTGTCCCTTTTAGAATAGTCACTGCCCAAAAGGGTGAAGGTGATTCATGAATACCTTTTGTCAGCCCACTGTAGAAGAATACTTCCAGCTGTGTATCAAAGAATATCCCTCTGATAAATACATAAATAATGATTACATGACTATCATGAGCATGTATCCAGTACCCGTCTCAGTGGGTTTTACAATTTGGGTACAAATGACCTTTATCTGCTCATGCTCAGATTGTATCTACGAACTGGCTTATTCAGCGGGCTTTACAATTCGAAAGTGTGATTTCTTTGATTGATCATTGACCCTTATCATGACTTTTTACAAACAAAAGATTTTAGTTACTAGAAACGGTTTCACTTCCCTTTTAGAATGATGTGAAATACGGTCATGGTGAAACACACCAAACTCTTTATAATATAAAAATAATTGCATTGGAGTTACGTTCACTTGATATAGGACGTCGTCTGCTTAGGCAGGATTGGCACCTGATGTGACGTCATGAAAACATGGGTATATTTCTGGCGAATCGCTCGGATATCCCAGATGCTGAGAAGTGTTTTTATTTGTGTTATTTTTTAATCATCAAACACGCAGTTAACGTAAAACTTATACGATTACCATCTGCAAGCTTTCTAGTTTCTAGAGATACATTATTGAGCATATTTGTGATTTGCTTTGAATATCTACTTTAAGGAAATGACTATAATTAACACCTAATTGCATCCCAAGAAGATTATTTTAATCAAAATTATGTTGTGATAATTTGAATTGAATCGAAAAAAAAAACAACATAAAAAAAACACAACAACACTTTTGAGTTATCATAGTCAGAAGGTAAGAAAATGCTTTTTGCTTTACATACATAGCATGGGGGGGGGGGAAGGGTTGTCAAAGGGCACTTTGGTGTTTTTGTTTAAGGGGGCCCTATCCGATGGACAATTTCGTTAGTTTTTATATTTTTGGAATGTACACCCAAAGCTCTTTCTTCTGACAAGATTTTGTCCCTGGACTTCAAGGGGAAAAATTTACCCCAATTTTTAGGGGCCGTCTGACACCCCATCCCGACGTGTGTGTGTTTTGCTATGTCCAGTCATACTACCATCAGTCTACTGTCAGGCTGACAACCTTTTCGTCAATGACTTAGATGATCTAAGTAACTTTAAGGGGTCCAATCTTATGGGTAAAATGGGGTGACTATTTCTGGACAGGCTCCTGGCCTATCCTATCAGTGTGAAAATTACAAGCCCCCTTTGTGCCTTAATCACGCTGAATATGCCTGCAGGTTCGTTCACATATGTTGGGATAAATCCATCGATGGGTAAACCGTGGCGATTTACCTTGAAGCTTTTAAAACGTACCGCGCTTTAATCTTCTGTATTATTATAACTCACAGAAAAACGAAAAACAACGCGGTTTGCCACCAAATATGTGAACGAGCCTTTAGCCTTTAAACTGGATTTCATCACATAATAATCAATTTTTATACCTGCGTTTGTTTACTTATCATAAAGCAATCAAGATCTTGAGTCTTACTCCAAATGCAAAGAATTGCAGGATACATACTCAGGCGACAATGATTGCTAGGAACGGTTCCTGAGGCGATTTACCACATCAAATATGAACAAGGCTTATGAGCGAGAGAAAGAGAGAAAGAGAGAGGGAACGATAAAGAAAGATATAAGACAGAGAGATATAGAGCAAGAGAGAGAAAGGGATATAGCAAGTATAGAGAGAGAGAAAAAAAATGGGGGAGAATGAGTGAGGAGGAGGGGTGACAGATGTAGATATCGCGCCTGTTCAGCTCGTCAAATCATCGATTGTTTTTCACCATATAGCCATATCTCTGCAGAATCTAATTTCTCTTGTATATTACCATAATCACCATATTACTATTGGAAATGCAGAAGTGGATTACTATCTTCAAGTGGTGTGGATCGACTTACTTACTGAGGTAAGATTAAGGTGAAATAAAGTAATATTGTCTTTAAATGCTTGGATATCTAGATTGGGTCATTTTAAAAAAAGGGGGAGGGGGAAAGAAAAAAAAAGGAAAAAAAATATGACTTGCGAATTTCATTACAGATCCAGCATACGATCTTTAACACTGGGAAGTAATGCCTAAAAATTTGTTTACAAATTAAAATTCCCGCCATTAAGCTTCTTTATTTACTAAGGTAATATTGTCTTTACATGTAAGTGCTTGGATATCTAACATGTCTAACTTGGGGCATTGATTTCTACAAACATCATTTCTCTGTTAGAATCATTCAAAGGTGGAATAAGGTTATATTGTCTTTGAGCGCTTGGATATCCAAATTGAGCCATTTATGTTACAAACGTCATTTCTCCGTTAGAATTAGAATCTCTTCATCATCATCTGTCCGAAATAAGAAATTTCGTAATTTTTCCCGAAAGAAAGAATATCACTTACATTAATCATGGACCTACCATGCATTAATATTGCAAAAACCTTACGCCAACTAAGAGGTTGCTTCCATATGATATTTTGAAAACCTCGATCTGAGTTTTAACATATTAACGAACAAAAATGTCAACTTTTTTTACACCGAGTATAACACTAAAATACGATCTACGGTATGTAGAAATGATAAAAATGATATAGTGAAAAGGATAAGAATATTCGTGTCTGACAATCATGTCTAAAAAATAAGACACATTTATTACACTAACATGTTTTGCGTTGTACATGCTGTATGAGACCTTTTTCGCAGTTTCTATCAATTTATTAAAAAAAAAAAAATTTTAAAAGTTAAAATGGAATATTGTCACGAAATGACTAGTAAACGAAGCTTGTATCATTACCCCGTTGACTACTGAATTCTTTAGTACAGGAGCCACCCAGTTCCCGTAGTCTTTGGGTTAATGATTGCTCAACCAAACGTGACATGGTAAAAAATATTTTACATTGACTGTTCATACTGGCTTTTAACATATAAAACATGCATTGCCCGAGCTATCATCTAAAAAAAAAGAGTAATGTTTTGATGCCACGATCAAATTTCATTGACTTTATTTGTTACATAGTGTAGAATGTACAAATAAGTATGATTTTTATAAAACCTACATGTATATATAATGATACAATAGCATCAAAATTGGGGGAAACTCTCTAGTAAGTTTTTAGGTCTATTTAGTAATCTTTTTTTTTATTCTTTCTTTGAATAGATGCCTTTTATTACATTTATGTAAATGAGCATGATACGATTGAAAATAAATATTATTCCTGTAATGGTCCTAATATGAATAGTTTGAATATTTCAAGGCATAATATTTTCTTTAACATATTTGCCATATCCATGTGAGCAACCAATCTTAAATACGTAATTAATATATCATTCAATACGCAGATCAGTATTAAAACACTGAACGCATACAGCATATCAAATTAAGTGCCAATTGTAATATTAGTAATTACTCTATTGTCCCAAAACAATAAAATCTCGACAATCAATAGGGTAGTCCAGACGTCACAGTGAGCTTCGATTGGGAACATGTGGTGGCACTATTCATATTTCCCAGCCGTCTAAATGAGTGTTCCCGTTGCAAACCATCCAGACATCATTCGATTGTGTCGTTACCTAAAGCCTCGGTCACAAGGTGCTCGTAAGGCGTAGGCACACAATTTGTGCCATTGTTGAGTTTTAGGGGGTATAAAGCACTACTGCCATCTTGAAAGTATCAAACTTTCAGCAATCACAGAATTTTCGACAGTACACGGCAGCGCCTTTTTGCAACCCGAAAAAATATACAAAAATTCGTAAAATCTTCTTAGAATGACTTGAGAGTGCCGTGGGATGCACGTACGACCATATTGCGACAAAAAAAAAATAGTAAGATGGCCGTAAGTCTGACAAAGGAATAACTCAAGGCATTCTTACGAAAAACGTACGAACTCTAGGGCCATTGTATAACCGAAAATCACTTCGTTTCTCAAGGTCTTAAGTTGTTCTTGCGAATTAAACGGCGTTCGTACGAACTTCGTAAGAAGGCCGTAAGATTCTATGCCCCATCTACGAATCTCTATTCGTACGAACAGTGAGATTCGTACGAACGCAGTTCGTACGAACCTTTGTGACCGTAGCTTTATACTAATCAAGTTTACCAAGGGAATTAGTGAATGTGTAAGTTATGTGGTGCAATAAGGCAGTTCGTAATTAGTATGACGGGGTGACCATATTTCGCGCATATTAAAAAAATAAATAAAAAAATAAAAATGTAGGAATGTGATATCCAATCCATGATTTCTCATAATCTACAATAATTTATAATTAACAAGATAAAGCTACTTTCGAAAAATAAACTCAAGATCTATTTCAAAATTGTACTGGTTCGGATTACGTAATACGCCATTGTAATGTTCGCACATTTCTAAAGGTGATAGACAGGGCTACTGAAATTGCCTTCAGTTGATTTTTCGAAAATAGTTTTTATCGTGTTAATTTATCCAAGATGACCGCTATTTATGCTGATCGTCACCCACCTAGACAAAATCCCACTTTTGAACTCTATTACAGAATTACTTTAACTTTTTACTCAAATCAAGGAAGTCCATAATATTGTTACTGTTTTAACCAAAGAAAAATTCCCACAAATTCCTGGAGCCGGTTTTCGGCATAGCGGTGCTGGTCTTCGGCCACATGTACAAACTCAATGAAGAGTTCGCGAGCTACGTTTATTATATGACAACGTTTATTATATGACACGCTACTTTATATTGAATTAAATGATATAGCTGGCATGCTTCTCGTTGTTGATTTTGAAAAAGCTTTCGATTCCGTATCGCATAATTTTCTTTTTAAGGTCCTGGATTTCTTTCACTTCGGTTCATCTGTAAAGAAATAGATCAAGTTATTTTATGCAAATGCATCCTCTTGTGTATTAGTTAACGGACACTGTACAGATAGATTTGAAATAGGACGAGGGTGTCGTCAGGGAGATCCTTTGTCCCCATACCTCTTTTTGTTAGTCACTGAGATACTTGGTATCCTAATGCGACACTCTGATTCTTTAGTTGGATTGCATATAAATGGGAAAACGCTTAAACTGTTGCAATATGCAGATGATACCATTTTGACACTCAACGGTTCGACACAGGATCTACACTGTGCTCTTACAATACTTATTGAATTTGCAAATAATTATGTCCAACCTCAAAATTAACATAACTAAAACTCAAGTGATATGGACTGGGGAGAACAGAACTTTCAAAAAAGAGATTTTACACGAGTACAAACTAAACTGGATAATAATAATAATTATAATAATAATGGCTACTTATATAGCGCTCATATCCGTCACGCAGTGACGCTCATGGCGCTTAGACATTATTACCCTGGTTATAGCCTAGCCGCCAAAGTAAATAGCGCTTAAGCATATCAGGTACCCATTTACACCTGGGTGGAGAGTGGCAAATGTAGATTAGAGTCTTACCAAAGGACGTTAGTGCCGTGGTGGGATTCGAACCCCGTACCTTGTGATCTGCAGTCCAATGACTTATCCACTAGACTACAACACCTCTGAAGGATATTTTAGGTGCCTGGGTATAGACTTTTCAGTTAAATTATCAGAAATGGTTAATCACAATTATCAAGAAAAGTTTAAAAAGAGATAAAACGTCAGATGGCGATATGGCTAAAAAGAACATTGACTCCCTTAGGGAGAGTAACCATAGTACAATCCTTATTAGTACCCAAATTGACTTACTTGCTTTTATTTTTTCCAGAACCAAAATTAGACATTATGAATGATGTCAACCGATGTTTTTACGAATTCATATGGCATGGTAAACCTGATAAAATAAGTTAGGAAACAAATGTGCCAACTATACAGTGATGGTGGGGTAAAAATGACTGACATTTTCATGCATTCTAAATCACTCAAAATATCATGGATAAGAAGATTTTTTTGTTGTCCATGTAATGAAAATTTTACTTTACATATGTTCCAATCATTCTTGCCTCTATCATATTATGTCTTCTGTTACTCATGGGGGCTGAACATTACAGAGAATTAGCCATTTCAATGCGCAACCCATTTTGGAAAGAAGTATTAGTAGCCTTTTCAGATCTTACTCAATCCATTGTAAATGATATTGCATGTCAACCCCTTTGGAAAAATCCTAGAATACAAGTCAATAATAATGTAGTTTATTTTAAAGTGATTTGGTAACTTTGTAGAGGCTTGATAAAAATTTGAGCTGCCTGGCCTTACATGCTATCAGTGTATGTAAAGCGTATGACCATACACTTTCGTAAATGGGAGTATTCAGTCATAGATATCTTAATAATAGCATTATATATTTGAAAACCTTTATATATGCCTGGCTATTTATTTATCCTTCTGAACATCATTGTACAAGACAGATATCAAAATTCAACAATTTATTAAATCAAGCCTCCACACAGTTACCGAATCCCTTAGTATTGGTGTACTAAGGGGAACGATTTCTTAACGATGTTTTAAAAACAGATGGATCATTTCTCTCATATTTTGATTTTCGACATAAATACAATGTACAAGTAAACTTTCTTCAATATTATGGCTTTTGTAACGCTATTCGATTTGGTTTTAATAAAAATGTCATACCAAAGATCATGGAACCTACATGTATTATCCCTTTATACATTGTTTTTAATACTGAAAGTGAAAAAAGGTTGTTCACATATTTCTCATTCGTTCTTGAAACATAAGATAAAGGAATGTAAAAGTCTTACAAAATGGAAACAGGAGTTTGACCTAGACAATATCATATGGAGTTCTTATTACCAAATTCCCTATCATTCAACTGTTGATATAAACATGAGATGGTTTCAAATCAAGATGCTGAATAGAATTCTTTACATGAAATATGCTTTGTTAAGATTTAAATTAGTAACAGATAACCTGTATATTTTGTAATAACAGTGAAGAAACAATTATGCATATATTTTGTTCTTGTATTTATTCAAATGAAATATGGTCAAAACTTGAGCTTTGGCTATCCCGTAATACTGTACACATTAAGCTTAAAAATCAAAATAAATTGTTTGGGTTTCATGGACATAATAATAGTGCCCTCAACTGTATTATGATTGTAGTAAGGAATTTTTTGCAGCCAAATGCAAAAACTGTTTGCCAGTTTTTGAACACATCGCTTCAGCGATAAAATGTTATTATGATATGGAAAAGTATATATGTAAAACAAATCTGAAAGATAAGAAATTTATGAAAAAGTGGTTACAGTTTACTAAATGTTTCTGATTGTGTTTTCTTATATACATATAAATATATATATATATATATATATATATATATATATATATATATATATATATATATATATATATAAATACATATATATAAAAGAAATTGCTATACATATAATTTATTTTTGCAAATGTACGTTTGTATTGTATTTAGAATGGCCAAGAATATCATTTTGAAATTCTGCATGTATATATACCCTTTCCTGTATGTTTTTATGTATGATATTTGTTAATAAAGGAACCCTGTGGAAGGGCTAAAAAGAAAGAAAGAAAGAAAAAAAAAAGAGTTCGCGAGCTGAACAAAATTCCAGCGGCCCGAGCCAGCTTCGTACCCAAGAGCTCTGAGGTGCAATCCGGTCGAAAACAAGATACCGACATCGCGATACATGAATGTAGCGTTCGATCGGATACGTTTGAGCTTGCGACACACCAAATAACCCAATCTAAAAACTGAAAATTAATGGAAATACAGCTCAGGATTTGGAACCATGTCGCATTATGGACATAATTCCTCTACTGTTGAGTACTCATTGTAGTTTAATATCGTTCATATTTCTGAGAGATATCTCCACTTCAAATATAATATATGTTAAGTCTAAGTTAATTACATGTGACCACCTATAACGAACAATCAATATTTACAAGGAATAACCTTACGACTGATCTCGCAGTCTGTTTGCTCAGTAAGCAATCTCTCAACGGTGGCAAATGAAAATCACATATTAGATGCATCAATCCTGAACCAGAAGGGGGGGGGGGAGGGTTGGAGTAAAAACACATTTCTTTCATTACTTAAACCCCCCCCCCCCCAAACACAAAAAAAAAAAAAAAAAACTGGGAACGGGTAGAACATCTTGCTCCCCTTTTGATCTTTGACCCCCAAGCTGCCGAGAAAAGTAGTTATCCATCCCCTATACCTAAATGGATCTACATAATGTGTGTAAAGTTAGTTTAAATTGTCAGCTTTTATTTCTGTCTGCAGATGAGTTAAGATGTGGTAAATAATATGTGATTTAAAGTGATATTTTTGTTTCCTCTTTATTAGTGTCAATTTTTATTTTGTATGTCCTTTTTTGACAGTTCTGTGCATTTTGACAACAAGATCATCCACATACCACGTTTTATTTCCAAGGTACAGTCCTTGTCTTCCCAGAATCCTTTACGATGAGGTTTCGATTTTTCCGGGGTTGCGGCAAATTAATTAAACTGACCACAATAATACTGCTAGCCTGTGTACTAGGTACAAATGTATATACCAACTATAATGGAACAAACATACATAAACAACTCGGTAAGTTCAACGTCTCCTTTTTGTTTTTTCTCACTCTTTCTTTTCTTCGAATTATCTCTCTCTCTCTCTCTCTCTCTCTCCCTCTCTCTCACTCTATATAATCCCTTTTAAAGGATATTATTTTGTTAATTTTTTAGTGTTTTTAGACTGAAATTAGAAATGTTCATTGATTTGAATTAGCTATATATGTGATGTTGATTATTCCGGGTCCGCTCGCTATAAGGACCGCTATTCATTCATTCGTTATGAATAGCGGTCCTTATGAATAGTTATGAACTGCAGTCCTTATGAATGGAAGTCCTTATGAATAGCGAGGTAATTTGTCTTTTAATTTGTCAAGACCAATATGTAAATTGCAAAATGTATTATGCGTGTTTATATCTGACTTTGTAATCCTGAATTAACATATTTTTTACAAAATAAAATGAATATAAAATCTTTTCTTTCTTAAGACTTGACCAAAAAGGAATTGATTCCAGACCTGCATTCTTCAAAAGTGCCTGATGAAGTACATAATGTTGTCATGGTAACAGAACTTCCAACGCATATGAGGCCATGTCCCAATTCTTCGGCATTTCAAAGTGAGTAAATTAGTAAATAGATAATTTATTTAATAAGTAAGTAAGCCAGTAAGTAGGTAAACAAGTGAGGTAAGTACGCAAGTGATAGAGTATAAGCAAACAAGTAAATCAGTATACGTTATATAAGTGAATGCAGAGATGGAAAAACGAACCAATGCTTATGAGATGAATTGTTTGAGAAGGCTACTGCATATCCACTGCACTTCGCATACGTCCAACAAGGAAGTGAGAGCGTTAATAATGGAGAGTTATATACGGGAAGAAAATCACCTTATCACAATTGTGAAAAGGGGACCGCTGCAGTGGTTTGGTCATGGGTAGGGGTAGACTGACTAAAACCTGGATTCAACACATAAAGTAGTGGACAGGAATGTCTTTAGAGCACCTATAGAACATCTGAAGACAAAATAGTTATGGAGAACCTGTGTCTCAAGATCCATCACATTGTCGCCAAAACGGCCCCAAGCTAAGGGACATAGATAGATACATGTATATTAATAGATAGATATAAGTAAGGAAGCAAATAATAGGGTAAGTAATGCTTGTAAGTAAAAAAAAAAAAAAAAAATGTACTCTATATTATATGAAAGAAAGTAAGTATATAAGTAAGTGTGATTGTTTCTTAGTGCTAGTATTACTAAGTAAATGAGTAAGTAAGTAAATAAGTAAGTAAGCTAGTAAGTTAGTGTGTAAGACAGTGGAAGACAGTGATTTATGAATAATAATAGAGCAGGGCCATCTTGCATAAAAGGTTGCGATTAAACGCAACTCATTAAATTAAAAGCAAGTCCAAAATACGCGATCCTGATTGGTTGAAAATCGAGTTTAATCGCAACTTTTTATGCAAGAGGGCCCAGTTCTTGTGCAGCGCATTATAGTTTTCAGTTACAGCTCATGAAAGGTGTATGTTTTGGTCAGCATTGTCAAACTTGAATTTTTTACATTTCCTGAAAAAGTAAACTTTCTTCTACTTTATCTGTTACACACATTGATAAAGTACAGAGAATTCATCATGCTGCTGCAAGACTAGCCTCAGGTTCACCCAAGTTCTGTCCCATGATACCAATTCTACATCGATTGCATTGATTCAGGTCCAAGATTCACAGACTACAAAATGATTATTCTCACCTTCCAGTGCATCCAATATCTCGCTCCTCCGTATACATATCTGAACTAATAACCGTCATCCAACCATCCTGGTACTCCATTCTCTCCTATCAAAGAATCATTCTCAACTTTCCATCTCCCAAGATGCTTCCCACACTTGGTGACAGAGTACTCACAACTGCTGCTCCCGAACTGTGGAATAAGCTACCCAGGATTCTCCGCAACCAGCTATCTCACAATACCTTCAAAATACATCTCAAAACCCACCTATTATGTTTGCATTATTTTAGAGCGCATTTGAACATGTATTTGGAAAATATATATAGATACATTATTATTATTACTATTACTATTATCATAATTGTTATCCTTATTATTATATTTATTATCCTTCTTCTTCTTTTTCTTTTTCCTCTGCTTCTTCTTATCATTATTATCATTATTATTATATTATTATTATTATTATTATTATTATTAATATTATTATTATCATTATTACTATTATTATTATTATCGTTCTATGTAATAATTTTAAAAAAAAATCAAAGCACCAGCCAATTCAAAAGTGGCATTTAAAAAAAATATTTGTAGACATATAGCAGATCTAGAGTCTGTTGTATAGTTTTCATTTCCTTTCGACCGGCTACTTGTCTCAATTTCATTAAATTTCTCTATTTCTCTATATCTTATATACATATATATACATATATATATATATATATATATATATATATATATATATATATATATATCGTCACCCTCCCTCATTTTCTCTCTTCATTTCTGTGTATTTCCATGCTTAATGACTATGATTATGATAAAAAAAATCAAATTATATTCTACTGCATGATGTATTCATATTCCATGTAAATTCACCTTTTGGACTGTCATGGTTTTCAACAGATACATTTTCACTTCAATCAATCTTCTTCTCCCTCCAAGGTCAAATGATGTTCCCAAAGAAGGATGCGACAACCCTCCAGTTGGTGAACTCCGAAATCTTTGGTGACTTGCTGCACAAAGCTAACAAACTTAATGACGTTGCGAACGAAATCATATCGAGCCTCGTGAAGATCAGAGAGGCAACGAAGAAACCCATTGACGAGATGATGAAGGGGTTGGATTTAATGGTCGACGTCGATGATTACCGGCTTCTCCCTGGTGGTCACTGGATTCCCTTGTCATGTAAACCGAGATGGAAGGTGATTAAGGGAAAGATATTCTATTCGTAATAAATTTTCTGGTAAACTATTTTATGCTAGTTTTATTCGACGGCAGCGTCTCAAGAAACCTTGACGCCATAATGTTCGCCGACTCCCCATTTAAAAAGCAAGTTAATTTTATAACATTTGAACCACTGGGATGTCCACGAAATGAGCCAGGCTCTGACACATTGGGCGTCGTTTGCTGACGTTAGGATGAACAGTGCACACAATACTTTTGATAACTTACGGATGGGTTAATTGCATCCTCAGGCTCGATTAGGGCAGCCAATAACGCAATCGAAACGGCGCCGGACTTATGTCACAGGCGGCGTCATTTTGATCATGTTATAACATGTTAATAAAGCCTGTGAAGTAAAATAGCCCTTAGGGCTCCGGTAGTAATTCAAACGCATATTTGCACTGTACGTTTGGCATCTTTTTTTTTTTAACGATATCGCTCTCACTTGGTGTGTCGAAGACTGCTTAAGTCGATGACGCAGTCCCATACCAGCAGTGGCGTCTCATGTGAAAATGTCGGCTGCAAAAGAAGCATTGTATCAATGGGGCAAGTCAACGGCATCCAGGGTCTGTTACAGCTTATACCTTTATCGCCCTGGCCTATAGCCCAAATAGTATCAGGAGACAAACCTAAAACTCAATTCGAAATCTAGTGGGTGATTATTTCGTGAATAATTTATTTTAAGAGTTCATGCATATATTGGGAGGGGAGTTCTTAAAAGGTATTTCCAGCCATCATGTCCATTTAAAGTTACATTCATGCAATTCTATATTTTTGTCCAGAAAAAAAGGATGCAGTAGGTTTACCAAATATGTCGAAGTATTTTCGCTATTTACATTAATTCCGGTCTGTATTGCATCATTCTATTATTTCTTTCTTTTTCCAGGTGGCTATCGTAACACCATTCCGTAATCGACATCATCATTTACCAATCTTCCTTGGGCACATGGTTCCCTTCCTCAAAAGGCAGAGACTTGAATTCTCCATCTTTATCGCAGAACAGGTATGAAGACTGCCATCAAAGTCTGGAAGAAACTACATGTACCCTGTTATTAGATATAACAAGTCACACACGTAAAACCTTCCTGAATGAGATTTAGAATGATCATGTAAATGGTCAAGTCGAACCGCAGGGTACACTTGTGGTGGGCATTTTGCGTGATTTAAATTTCACTTGAATAGTTCGCCAGAGGTATTAGAATGTAATTCACGCCAGGGGCGGATCCAGGATTTTGTATAGAGGGGGGGGGGGGCACACAAATGCAGGATTGTCAACTTTGGGAAACTGCTTGGAGGGAGATCCGTATTTTGGGGTCTCACCAACCCTCCAAAAGTCGCTCAGTGGGGGGGGGGGGGGGGGGGGTTATGGAGTCAAATTTCCCTCCATAATTCTCTCACGAGCAAGAAAAAAAAATAAATAAAACGTTTTCCGTTCTAAGGGAGGGGGGGGGGGCCGGGATTGCCCTAAATCCGCCACTAATTCACGTGGTAACCAAATTACCGCAACGCTGTAATGAAAATTTCTCTCTCTGAATTTATTCTACTTGAGCAATGTGTGTATGTTGACTAAGAGATTGTAGCAAGGAAACCAACAAATCAGGGGTCAATATTATGGGTACAACGTACAATGCACCTTTGTACATTTTCTTCAACTAGTAACCTGGGAAATGGTGACTATTCTTTTTACCAATTATTTTCAGAAAAACAATACCATTGGTGCATTTACAAAAGACAGTTCTAAAGAAGTAGTACAATAATGGATATTATTCTTTGTTTAACTGGTCATCACTCCCGGGTAATGGTTATCGTTATTTCCTGAAATCGTATTCAGAGAAACATTGATATTCTGATGAACAGAGCGATGATGCGAGGGATAGGTTTCATCGAGGCCCTCAATTTTACCAGCTATGACTGTGTGGTATTCAATGATATCGATCATCTCGCCATTAACATCCAGAATTACTACGGCTGTGAAGAAATGCCTCGACATTTCCTCTCAGGAGAACGCAAGTGGCAGTGGGAGTAAGTCAAAATTCCTATGAATAGGGGGGGGGGGGGGCTTATTGCTGAAGGTTCGTTTTCCCCAAGGTTCACAATTTCGAAGGCACAAGATTCCGAAGATTCACGATTTCGAAGGTTCACAATTTCTAATGTTAACATTTCAGAAGATTCACAAGTACAAAGGTTCACAATTCCCAAGGTTCACAATTCCTAAAGTTCACAATTCCTAAAGTTCACAATTACGCACGTTCATAATTTCGAACACTCTAACTTCCTACACAAGGGGGTATTCCTCCGAAAATGAAATAATGTTCATATAATTTTGACCATTTCGTGGATTGCTTCAAATGATTTTTTTTTTCAAGATGGTCATTATTCCAGGGCCATTATTCGATGGTTTTAATTTTCTACGGAAAAACTACATTTAAGTGACAATTAAATTTCTACAGATGCCTTAAAATAAAAAAAAATCTCTAAATACCTATTGCTTAAATACTGGAAAAGTCGTGAATTCTACATGATCTCGTAGATACGAGTAAATAGGACAAAGGGAGGGGGGGGGGGGGTTGATTTGTGAAGGATTTATTGTTACCGTAACCGTTGGGTTCTGAACAGCTAGCTAGGCCAGGAGCCTGTCCCGAAATAGTCACCCTATTTCAGTGTTGTATCCGAGGCCGGCTCAGACCGAGACATTGCTGCCCGAGACCGAGACCGAGACATGACTATCTGAGACCGAGACCAAGACCGAGACATGACTATCCGAGACCGAGACCGAGACCGAGACATGACTATCCGAGACCGAGACCAAGACCGAGACATGACTATCCGAGACCGAGACCAAGACCGAGACATGACTATCCGAGACCGAGACCGAGACCGAGACATGACTATCCGAGACCGAGACATGACTATCCGAGACCGAGACCAAGACCGAGACATGGCTATTGACGGAAGCGAAATCAGTCAGAAATTGCAGTGAAATCTCATATATTATGTAAAATCTAAAACCATATCGAAAAATCAAAAGAGAAAATATTATTACTCTTTAAAAACATAATATCTCCAATGATACTGTTCACGAATCTGAACATCACGAACAGCATGATAACATCGAGGTAAACCGTTTTACAATAAAAATGAGTGCAAAAGCCGAACACCAACACCAACACCATACTTGAAATCACGTATTTCCCAATCCCCAGAGGTTGGTGTTGGCGAATGGGTGAATTCATGTAAATTGTCAACCCCAATCGTGAAGCTCGGTTCAGCAGACGACATTCAACATTCAAGAACTACCGGAAATGCGTAATATTTTACGATGTCAATCCCAACACCAGCCTGATTTCAAGTTCGGTATAGAGGCTGGTGTTGATGTTCTCACAACACCAACACCAGCCTCCAACACCGTACTTGAAATCACCCATTTTGACGATCCATCATCAATCTCATCCTTACATTATGCAAATAACTAGTATTTGGCCGTAACATGCAGTGCTGTGATTTGCGTTGCGACAGCGGAATTGCAATATCAGTGAATATTGAGCTCGCATTTCCACTACTTACGGGCTGAGTGTTCACTCTCATATTAGCTGATTAAAAAGTCATTTTCAACACACTGAAAATGACCGCGTTTGTCGCTGCCTCGATCCGGCCTCGAGCCGAGACATCCGAGACATTAGCTTCCGAGGCCGAGGCCGAGGGCACAATATTCGGCCTCGAGATCGGCCTCGAGGACGAGACCAGCCTCGAGGCATACAACACTGCTCTATTTTCCATATGAGATTTGACCCCTTAAAGTTCCTTAGACCATCCATGTCATTACTTATCAGCTCGAACGAAGCTGCTGAGTTGGGCCCCCAGGGCCCCCAAAAGGGCCCCAACGTCAGGTCGATTTCAACCCATCTAACATATGCGCCAATCTTTGTCAGAAGGAAGGTGTATTTATTTACATTATCAAAACACCAAAAACTGGGGCAAATTTTCCCCCTTCAGGCCCGTGGACCAAATTTTGTCAGAAGGAAGAGGTATAGGTGTACATTACGAAAATATTAAAAAAACTGACAAATATTTCCATCGAGAAGGGGGTATAACCAGTGGCGGATCCAGGATAGCTTGAGGGAGGGGGCTCAATCTTTACAAAATTTTCTGACAAGCACAAAAAAAAAAAAAAAAAAAAAGATTCTCAGCATTTTTGGGCCCCCTTTTCACTCAAAAAATCTCTGACAAGCAAGCAAAAAAAAAAAAGGTCCTCAGCATTTTTGGGCCCCCCGCCCCGCCCCCCCCCCCCCTGGATCCACCACTGGGTATAACACGCCCCTGAAAAAAAGCACCAAAGTGTCCCTACATCAAGCTTTGCTACCCAAAATGCTCTGGATGTAGAGAATTTTTTTTTTTTGCATTACAACCTAACAACTCCAACGTGTGTCATTCAATTCTGGTGAAATTTACATTGTACAATTTTGAGTATTGTAACTTTCTCGGGGTGCAATTTGTTGTCAAATGATCATTTCAATAATAGGTTATTCAATTGTGAAAATTGTATTGCTTTCTCAAAAGTAGTCAATTGATATTATCAGGATTATGTAAACACACCCATTGTCGTAGGCACTTGTTTGAGAAGACATAATAGGCTTGTTAAGAATCTGTGCTATGTGGCTGCCATGCTGAAATTTACCATTCATGTGTTTATTACACAAATACCTTGCAAGCTGTCTATTATGCCTTGTCAAACAGGCGCAGATGGACTATGGGTGTGTTCACATATAATCCTGACAATATCATTTGACTACTTTTGAGAAAGCAATACAATTTTCACAATTTAATAACTTATTATTTATTATTGAAATGATCATTCGACCCCAAATCGCACCCCAAGAAAGTTACAATACTCAAGATTATACTATATAAATTTGACCTGAATTGACTTTTAGACACATTGGAGTTATTAAGGTTATAATGCAAAAAAAAAAAAAGGATTTTCTCTACATCCAGAGAATTTGGGGCAGCTAAGCTTGGTTTAGGGGCACTTTGAGGTTTTTTTTTTCAGGGGCCTGTTACATCCCTTCCCGATTGAAAGTTGTTGTCAGTTTTTATATTTTTGTAATGTAGGCCTACTTCCATACCTCTTCCTTCTGACAAAATTTGGTCCACGGGCCTTAAGGGGAAAAGTTTCCCCCAATTTTTAGGAGCCGCCTGACAACCCATTCCTACGGAAAATTTCGTAAGTTTGGGGGTTTTGTTAATGTATAGTCATACACCTTCCTTCTGACAAAGTTTGGCGCATAAGTTAGATGGGTTTAAATCGACCCGACTTTAGGGCCCTTTTTTTGAGGGGGGGGGGGGGGGAACCCGACAGCTTCGTTCGAACTGACAAGCTTTTTGTGAATGACATGGATGGTCTAAGTAATTTTAAGGGGTCAAATCTCATATGTAAAATGGGGTGACTATTTCGAGACAGGCTCCTGGCCTAAAGCCTTTGAAGGGGAAATCCACACTGGTTTTTAGTTGATTTTAATAAAAGAAAGAAAAAAAAACCCGAGATAAAAAGATGAATTATAGTTTCAGCTAAATGCGATAAAAAATAAGAAAGATATGATTTTTTGAAATTGTAGTCAGTCAAACACAAACTGGCAACTCCATGACGTATCTTGCGAAGTCCTCTACCATTTGCTCTGATCAGAAAATTTTCATTTTCTTAGTTGTTGATAAAGGAATAGATTTGTTTCATACAGGTTTTGTGTAAAAATACATGTGGAATGATTATATCTAGGGTGCATGAGTTAATATTTTCTGTTAGAGAAAATGGAAATTTGTGACTTCGGAAAACCGGCATGTAACCGTTCACGTGTTCTGATTCATTTTCAGACTTGAATACGACTATATCTCTGGAGGTGTGTTTGGTGTAAGAACCCATCAGTTTTATGCAGTGAATGGAATGCCGAACGCTTACTGGGGATGGGGAGGAGAAGACGATGACTTTGCAGCAAGGCTTATATCCAAGGGTTACAGCATTTCACGACCGAGAGATGAAATCGGTTTCTTTGACACAATCGATCATACGGATGAGAAGACGACTGTGAACAAAGCAAGGTGAGGGCGTATTTTCCTTTGTTTTATATGCTTGACTAACAAATCAACATGCGCCATATTGTTACCTACTGCAGCCGAGTTGGCCATACTCTGTGTATAGATGGCTCTGTTTTTCCTGAAGCCGATGTAGATCCCCTATGCCTGATTCCGAGCTGTCACGTTACATTACATCACAACTCACTGTGGTACGAAAATTAACCCCAAAAAAGTTTTCGAGTAACTTTCTCATGGACAATACAATAAACGACCGTGAACTGAAATAGTAAGAGCAAACTGTACCAAATAACATTTTTAATAATATAGTGTTCACATCTATATCATTATTTTTGTTACTATTATTGTTGTCATTATTATTATTATTATTATTATTATTATTATTATTATTATTATTATTATTATTATTATTATTATTATTATTATTATTATTATCATTATTATTATTACTATCATTGTTGTTATTATTATTAGTAGTAGTATTTGAGTTATAATAATTGTTATTATTATTAATCATGATCGCAAAGACTTTCGAAAAATTATCCTCAAACAATTTCAATTGCGCAGCAATTCTTTTGAAATGTGCCTAATCCGAACATGATTTCTATAGGATATACAACAGGGTATTGAAATTGCCCACGTTGATTTCTCGAAAGTCTTTGCTATCGCATTTATTGTGTTAAATGTCAAATAATAGATGTTATACATGATGTACATTAATCATGCAAGACACCAATATTGAAAACCTAAATGGTACCAATCACCTAAAAACAATTTTTGCTCCCTATGTTAGGGGTTCTATGTCGCTACTATGTTCGAAATATGAGCTTCAAATATTACTTATAAAGAGATATTGCAAGTTAGACTACACTTTCAATAAGTTTAAAGACCCGTATTCTGAACTGCTGTTTAACTTCAACCGCGGTATAAGTGTGGTTTAAACCCAGTCTAAATCTGTCCTTTGAACCGGGGTTTTAGAAAATTACATTCTGAAATCTGGTTTTACTTAAACTCTAGTCTAGTATGGCTTAACTTTGTACAGAAATTTAGACGGGACTTACGGTTTAATTCAGTTTTATTTAAACCTCTGGTTTAACTTCAACTGAAGTTTGAATTAAAGGGAAATCCAACCTTAACAGCAAGTTGCTCTTAAAGAAAGAGGAAAAATCAGAGAAGCAGTTTGGTGAAAGTTTGAACGAAATCGGACAAGCAATAAGAAAGTTATGAATTTTTGAAAGTTGTAACCACTTCAAATTGGCCGAATAGGTTATGTCACTGTGATGTATCTGTGGACAACTCCCCCATTCGCTCTAACACACAAAATGACTAAAATGTCACTTTTTTCCAAAATGCATTACTCATTAGGATTTTTTCGCTCATGAGGACCTATAACAATATGGTATCTCCAATATATTTTGAGTACTGCCCCGAGGTAAAAGCGCCTCGAAGAAAACCGCAAATTAGTGATATTTTTGTGTACGAGAAATGGGAGAGTTGTCCACAGAAATGTCACAATTGACTCACCAAACTGCCAATTTGAGATTGGCATAGATGTAGTGATCTCGTTTTTCAAACATCCATAACTTTCTTAGTCCTTGTCCGATTTCTGTCAAACTTTCACCATCCTGTTTTTCTTATTTTTCTGCTTTCACACAAATCATCTTACTACCAAGGTTGGATTGCCCTTTAAACCGGAGTTCAGAGTACGGGCCAAAGTGACTTGTATGTAAACAAGTCGATACAACCGTACGCGCTTGAAGAGGATAGAGCGCGCAAGGAACCCAAGTCCATGGGCGGGGTTTAGTGTCATTCCTTAATTTCTTTGTACTCCTTAACCGTTGGACCATAGAATGTTGGATAAAGCGTTTTGATATCGATACACAAATTCTTTTAAATTCATTTTTCATTTAAATAAAGATAACATAATTTATCCATATCTTTGTTTCTTTACACCCAAAGGAATTGCATGTTTGCTAATACTTATAATCGAATGAAGACCGACGGGTTATCTAATTTAGTATACGAGACACCGATCATAGAGCTTCATCCTCTCTTTACCAACATCTCGGTCAACATCTACCCGTTGCCATGGAATCCAGACTGGACTAGATGTGATGAGGATAAGGGAAACGAAAAAGTTGATTGAAAAAGGAGACCTCCTAGTAGACTGGCAGCTCACGAGGGTGTTCCGACTTATGCTCCTACGACATTGCTACGACAATGTTACGGGTTTTTATTTCGTCAGAGATAAAGGGTCAGGGTTGAAATCGGGTTTCCGGTTATGTATATGGTTAGGCTTAGGGTAACAGTAGTTGTAGAGTTTGGTCCAAGGTTGCATTAGGGAATTCACTTACTATAATACGATATCGACCGCTGAGCAATTGTGCTGTACAACCCCCACAAGACTGACGGCAGACGAGAAAGACAATGCAAAGAAATACAAAAGCAAATATAGGAAAGTTCTAAAAGATCTAGAAGACCAACGGCCTACTGGAACGACAACCCACGAGACCGACAAAACTTAGAAATATATAGGGTAGAAATGATGGTCTCGTTACCTTAAAAAAAAAAAATGAATAAAAAAGAACGCGAGACCGACATTGTTGGTCTCTTGGGCTGTCGATCTCGTGGGCTGTAGCAATTAGGGGGTTTGCCAAATTGCTGGCCATTACAGGAGCAATTGAAAGGGGACCAATGAGATGAGTTCCTAGAAAAGCTGGAGTAATCATATTCGCAGGACCATATGAAAGAGAATGATCAATATTGATGAGGATATACCCATATTGTCATTAATATACACCATATCATCATTATCATTATTATTATTATTATTATTACTACTACTACTATTATTATTATCATTATTATTATTATTACTACTATTATTATAATAGTTGTTATTATTATTGTCATTTTTATTATCATTATTCATGTTATTATTATGAATATTATGCTATTATTATTATCATTATCATTACTTCTATTATTAACATCATTATTGTAAATCCAAAGAGGTCAGTGAAGTCTTTGGATATTTTTAGGGGCATCGTTTTGGGACATCCTGTTAGAACAACCTTTGTTGATGTTTGACCCAGGAATAGAATTGCCTACTGTATTATTATGAACATGTATAATTAACGAGACTTGTGCATTAACAGATAGGGTCCAATTGCGCTCATAACCTTTGACAGTATGCCTCTTTGTTAAATGAATAGAAATATGAACTATAAATCTAAAAAAATAATATCAATGAGCATAAATTACGGCCAAATGGATTTGTGCATTAGTACTAGTTAAGCAGCATGTAATAGTGTTATATCAAAACCATTATAACCAGATATTCTCCTGACACTTATTCTTGCCTCTTTAAAAATCAGCAATAAAAAAAGAGCAAATCAAATAAGTTTAGATTCCAAGTGTTTTAATTACGTTTTGATTGTGTTTATTAGTAATGAATAGGAGGTGTATTGTAAAAAATATTGCAGTAAAACAATTGCCCTACGCAATTATGTAGGAACAGCTTTTGTGGAATTATTCCCCACCCTGGTCACCCCCTTTAATAGTTTGTTGTATTAAAACAAAAAGATGATTGAGATTTGGGGGAAAATAAACAAAATTCGGCAGAATATTGCCTCAAGCTATAGTTCTACAATAATTAACCTCACGTTGGGCATTTTAGCCCAGTATTTCAAAGAGTGTGGCTAACAAGTGGTATTTGTGCTTGATTAAGTGTTTGAAATTGCTTCTATCCATAATTTTTATTAAGCACCTCTAATTTTGATAAATATGGTTATTGAGAAAAGTTACACATTTAATGTTGATGTATTATCCACGATCCCTGTTTACGTAATGTACACAAAATTATCAGTTAATTATCAACAAAATATTATAGCCATAATGGGTTTTTTTGTTTTTTGTTTTTTGTTTTCAAATTATGGATTATAAACTTGTTACCATCATGTTTCGCTTATCTTTCTTCTTTCACACCACTCAACATGCTACAAAGGCTGGACTGCTCATGTACTACTAATGAGTGGACATTCAAGTAATGAACTGACAAAAAATGTATACGGTACATAACTTGGTATTAAAATTTCGAGAATCTTTTTTTATTGAGTACAAAGTTTCAGGAGAAAATATGAAGTTAATCGCCTACTAAACACTATTTAGAAAGGAAAGATACATTAGAAATCAGGAGATATGATACGTACTTACATAGTACTGGTAAAAATGTCCCAAAGTCAAGAAGAATAAAGACTAACGTTCATTGATACACCACCTAACTTGTGTGAAAATTTCTTTTTAAATGTTGTTTTGTGGATAGCAAAAGTAATAAATCTCTGTATCTAATTCTTGTTTACAATATTGTGGCAAAATTCCTGTCCAACATACATGGCCTGACATACCTGACCAATTTGCTTTTCTTTTTTGCTTTTCTTAACTTACATACTTCGATACTTTGGCAAATCATTAATCAGTTTTCAGTTTTCTTGAACTATGACAAAAATAATATTTACTATCGGTTATTGTTTACTGACATCATTAGTCAACGGCGATTATGGTGAAAGGGGTTATGAGCCCACTTGCCTAATGTTGGTCTAGACATTGAAGGGGCACTAACATGAGGAGGGGGGGGGGGGGGAGCACGAATCTTGCTAGGAGGATAAAATACGAATTAGCAAGGCCACTGAAAAGGGGAGTGTTTTGGAAAGCTTACTATCGTCTTCCTGCAATGTTACTTTCCCCCTCTCCATTTCGTTCTCTCTCATTTTCTCTTTCCTCTTTTCACGATTATTTTTTTCGTCATTTGATTGGGGGGGGGGGGGGTGGGAAAAAGTCAATCTCTTCCGTGTCTACGCCAGTTATTACAAGTACTTTCAAGTCTCTGGCGTTCGAGTTTCGACTAATAAACTATAAGTTTACAAAGTCTTCAGATTTTTTACATAGTTATCAAACCAATAAGTACCCTAATCTCTTAACCCCTAATAACCAAAGCGAGCATCATAAACTAATTTTAGAAAATTATCGTACATTTGTAAAAGCCATCAAAAGGTAAGAACATGAAAAGTTTTTAATTTCTCGTAATGAACTCTACGCGGCAAAAGTTTAAATGATACTTTTAAACCATGCTTGATATACATGTAGCTTAACTATTTGAACTAACAATTCCACCTAGAAAAACATATTTCGTTATATGTTTCACAAAGTATTTCTTGTAATATTGTGCGAAGACACACTAAACTATGTCAACTTGGGGGGGGGGGGGGGGGGAGGGGAGGCAGCTCGGAAAACAAAGTGAATTCTATACACAAGTGCGTATTGTCATTTGCGTTTGGGCTTGTATTCGGCAAGTTTATAAGACTTTTAGTGTTTGAAAATAACAATGTCTCTGTTGTCAGAGAAAAGGGTCATTTTCACTATTCTTAGTTACAAATTATACTCCCCAACTGCCTGTTTAACCCGTTCACTACTGAATTCTCTCAATCTCATATACTTAATACAGGGACCACCCGGTTCCCCTAGGCAACGGGTTAATTTGTTCGAGAATTATTTTTGTTGATCAACACTACTTCAGTGTGGTCGTATTACTGCGATTTAAACTACCGGACTATTATCATTGATTTTGGGAAAGGCAATGAATAAAATAATGCAATATCTCGTTCTACAGTTCCTACATTTTCACAGTGGTATTACATAATTCAATATATAAGTATATACGATCTACAAATGTTCTTTATTTCAGCTCAATGACACGTCCACATTTTATAAACATCTCAACTACATCTAAACTACTGATGCGTCTTTCTATTCATATCAAGTGAAAAGATGAAGTTTTACAACCAATCTCAATTGTGAAAGAACCCTTATAGTACGCAAAATTACAAAGAAGTGACTACTTTACTATGTTTACATAATAGTGTGTGTTAGAATAAATTGCGCAAGTTTCTAGATGTCAGTACAAGCCCTATGTTTATGTGTGTGGGTATGTTGGGGTGTGTTTGTGTGTGTGTATGTGTTTATACGTGTATACACTGGTCCCAATCATTAGTTGTTTTTTACTTTAGTAAACTGACAACCCTTTAAATAAGGTTTCCTTTCTTCTTGTCCACACTCTCAGCCATTTGTTGTCAAGAGCAAACCATTCTTTATGATCATTTTATATAGATATGTACAAACGAGCTAAAATGCTATTATGTGGCTAAGCATTCGTATTTCTTTTCATATAAAAATGAGCAAGATGAAGAAATCATTCTTAATATTAGAGGTTACTAGATACATAAAATCGCATTACTACTATTGTCCGATTTAATATCTGTCTCCCCTACGTAGCAGATAGTCCTTGATATATTAATGAACTAAATACCGCCGTACACGTCACGACCGGAGTGCCACTGGATTTTCAAAGAAATTACGGAAAGATTAGGCATGATTTTTCTAAAGTTCAGAATTCTCCTTTATGGAGATCCTGACCAGCCATACAAATAGTACAGTGAAATAGGGAAATAACTATTTTAAGCCGACTGGTATGACGTTACTGCGATAAACGACCGATCGGAACCTTTCTCCGACTTGAAGGCTCACAACAACTCTTAATTTCGGTACTAAATGACAATTTGGAACCCCAGTAATAATTGGATATGTAGCTAGTTTTTAAAAAGCGCTTTATCCTGAGTATACAAAGCACTAAATTGATATTACCCAGGCTGTAGCTGAGCTACCTTGATGAGGTGCTCAGGCACACAGGAAATCCTTCCTACTGGGTAGAGTACTTCACCAAGGTGGAGAGATGCAAATTTACATTAATGTCTTGCCAAAGTACGTTAGTGTTGTCGCAGATATTCTAACCCTATAACAGTCTGGCCTTTTCAACTATACCATTCAGCTCTGTCAGAAGTAATCTAAATTTAAAATATTTATGTCTTATCGCTTTGTAATTTCTTTGAAAATTGAGTCGTAATCGAATCGTAACCAAGTCGGAGTCGAATCGTAGTCAAGTCAAATTCAAGTCGGAGAAGAGTCTTAATCGAGTCGTAGTCGATTCGTAATTTGTGCAATTAGTCTTCAAGGAGCTATCTCTACGGGATCTCTGTGGTGTTCCTAGGCCTGAACTTTGCCAGCCTTGATAGCCTTCACTTCACGGGCAAGCTGACACTGTGCACATGGTCCCACGAATGTCGACAGACAGCAATCACTCATGATAGTACCCTATGAAGAAATAAGGAAAGAAGAAAGAAATAAAGTCATCACTGAGGGCCATCTTGTCATTTTTATTATCATAATCGGAAAATGGCGTTGAAGAGAGACATACTAAAGCTTTTCGTCTTGCAGTCATCAGAGCATACCGTAAGATCATGATGTCTAATTTCTTATCAAAATGAAGAAGAAACACGTCTCTCTGCTCTTGGATATTCAGGCAGGTCTTCCTCATATGTCTGCTTGTCACTCTAAAAATAGTTATAGAACTTATTTTCAACTCTTGCTGTGCCGGTGTCCATATGTCACACATTGCTCCGCTGAGAATTATGTATATGATGGTCAATTTATATCAATTTTTAGAGCATGCATCAAGGACTCTAAATACTTTATCTAATAATTTTTTATTTTTTTTTGGAGAAAATGTTAGATATTTTGTTCAGGATCATTTCTCATTTTAATATTAAACAATATCTAAACAAAAATGAGGAACAGAAACGTATTGCACTAAAGAAAACTCATTTTTATTTACAGTAATGTTCATGTATACAATTGAGTAAATTAGAGATTTTAAGTATCATCAGAAAGCGTACTAAATATCCTACAACCTTTGTACACAACATTTCGTGATAAGATACATGGTTAAAGAAGAGGAGGTGTTTGAAAAGAAACCACTGGTCGTGTTCGAGTAAAATCTTGAAACAAGCAAAACCACTCAGCACAGTAAGAGTTAAATAATATCCTGATGAACATGTTCAGCCATGTACCTGGATGTTGTGACGTCCTCTAATCTGGGTCCTCATGGTAATGAGTGAGTTAGGTACACAGCAAGGTATGCAGCAGTTCTCCCCCATATCAGTAGCAATACAACATTGATGGCAAGGACCGAAGAAAAACCCGAGAAGACCTGTAGGTTATAGAATATTAACCCTTTAGAGACAATTGACCACATTCTTGTTGTTTGCCTCAATAACTTTTGATTCAGAGGCTAACAAATATACTAGATGCATGATTAGAAAAAGTAAAAATTTCTGCAGACACTATGTTCATTTTTGTTCCCAATGACAACATTGCGTTTGATGACAAGAATAAAAAAAAAAAAAAAAGAGGATAGGCTCTAAAATCCTTGAATTGGCAACACATTGAGAGTTCAAAATCATTAATTTTTAAAATAAAAATTGGCAATTTTTAAAACTTTTCGACAAAATTCCCAACCATGTATATTGTTTTCAAAGACATTACACCTAATTAAAAACATGTAGCACACTAAAAGAAAAATATTATTGTTGCCAATTTGAAGAACAAAATGTGATCAATTTAGACCTGAAATATTTCCTGTCCTGAAAGGGTTAATGATGATGATCATAATGATTATATTCAATAATAATGATGAGGATTATAATAATGATAGTGGGAGTAACATTAATACGCAGCAGTTCTCTCTGATATCACTAACAGTACAGCATTATTATTGTAATGTTTATTATTACTGACTTTTTTACTATTATTATTATTATTAATATTATTATTATTATTATTATCATTTTCATTGTGCTTTTTGCCTTGTTTGCCCTGCCACAATTGTTGATTTATAGCTAACGCAAGATTTTCAAGTTATTTTTGGAGATTCCATGATATGTATTTGTTTTATTGCTAGAAGACTAGTCTGTCACATTTCCCGTTACAACTTTTCAATTTTGTAGTTTTTTAAATATTAATTTTTCAGCAAGAAGTTTATGGTATTTCTTGGCGGATAAATCCTTCTTGGATATTACGGTACCATTTTTGTTCAGTATCTTTGCTCGCATGACTGAACGGCATGTCTTTTTTCCGAAAGTTCATTCGATACGACGACGGTTCGTAATTCCGAAAATGAAAAAGTGTTCATAATTCTGAGAGTGGAAAGGGGTTCATACTTCCAATGGTTCTTAATTCCGAAAAGTTATGGAGGGCTCTATTGAAATTTTTGAATTTACGAACCCTATTTCATTTTCGGAATTATGAACCTTCGGAGTAATGCATAACATGTTCGGAACTATGAACCTTATTTCATTTTCCGAATTATGAACCCCCTTCTGTGGGAAATTTATGTTTCGGAATTTCGAACCTTCGGAATTATGAACCTTCGGAAAAACGAGCACCCGCCGAATGAACAACAGACAATGTTCTTGAGACTGCAAATCCCACTTGCGCCAAGTTGCAAAGAGAAGAACAAACACAGTGACCAAGAATGATATCTGCTGTTGGGCAAACTGAGGACTGATTTACCTTATTTGTGCTACTGAAAAAAAAAAAAAGAAGCTCCAGTAACCGCTGCCAAATCTGGCAAGCCCTTTTGTAGGAGAGTCCAACAAAAGCACAAATATTCATTGTAAGTTGCCACTGTTGTTGAACAAAAGATACAACCATACACACTTTCATTTCTTTTGTAAATATTGAGAAAGCACCTTGGAGTCATGTGTGCTTGGGGGTTGGGGGGGGGGGGGGATGGTGCCAGGGGAATGGATATAATCATGGCCACTTGAATTCACAGGTATATCGGTAAAATCAATGTTTAATGTGAAAATAGACAAATGAAATTTGGCACTGAATGTTAATTGAGATTTTTTTTTTTTTTGAAGCTCAATCTTTCATATTCTACCTATGTGTATGGCGGATGTGTGTGAGTGTTTATTTGTGGGGTGTGTGTGTTTTTGTGTGTGTGAGCAGCGGCGTATCTACGGGGGGGGGGGCAGAGGGGGCACGTACCCCGGGCGGCACTTGAAAGGGGGGGGGGGCAAAAAACGCAAAAGAGAGAAAGAAAAGGAGGAGAAATACAAGAAAATGTATGGTTTTTGAGGGTTATTTGCGCCCCAGTCAAGGATAAAATGCGTAAGAAATGGTGTTTGATATGGTTTGAAATGCGAAAATTTTCTAAAGCTCGGTCGCTTTGCTCCCTCGCATAATTATGTTCAGGATCAAGCTATTTCGCGCCCTCAATGGCGTTTTTAAAGTGTTAGCAATTAATTGACTCTAGTTGCTCCCCCCCCCCCGCATAATGCAAGAGCTTGTATAATTTTGCGCTCCCAGATGGGATATACAGTAAGTGCATAAAAAGCACTTTCAAAGTATAGAAAATTCGAAAGAAGGGTTTTCGTTCATTTTGCGCCCTCTAAATAGGAATTTGCAAAAGTAAAAAAAAAAAAAAAAAAAATCTATTATCAAGTTGCTGTATTCCCTTGGATTTGTCTTTCTACTGGTAAAATACATAAGAAATTTCAATTTGAGGGGTGAAAAAAAAAGATCTCCGGCTCGGTTGCGTTGCTTCCTCGCCTGTACAATAATTCATCAAATTTGGGCTAACAACTCCGGGTTAATATGTGCATCAAAACTCATTTTCACGTAGTGCCATCATTTCTAAATTAAAAACGCTCATTAATCTGAGTTTGGGCATGGGGGGGGGGGGGGGACGCAGATTTGATAGTTTGCCCCGGGCGCCAGAATACCTAGATACGCCACTTGAGGGTGCGTGTGTGCTTGTGTTTGTGTGTGTATATGGTAGACAACCAGTCTCCTAAACACTGCCTGTCGTTCAGTCATGCGAGCAGAGATACCAATTAAAAATAGTACCAAAATATGCAGGAAGGGTACTTTGCCAAGATATATCATAAATTTCCAGATTGAAATTTCACATTCCAAATAAAACAAAATTGAAAAGTTGTATCGTTTTTCGACTCACTCGGTATATTACAAGAAAGCCTTTTTAGCCTATTAAAAAACAAAAACAAAAACGAACTGACATATGTAGTATTATATAGTAAAAAAAAAAAAA
The DNA here is from genome assembly GCA_025618425.1 of Heliocidaris tuberculata. NCBI lineage: Eukaryota > Metazoa > Echinodermata > Echinoidea > Camarodonta > Echinometridae > Heliocidaris > Heliocidaris tuberculata. Next base: position 16,832,241 of record CM046842.1, on the reverse strand, counting down.
TACAGGCGTGATATCTTGGCTAAGTTAAACACGGTTTAACATCAAGCGCTTAAAAAAATCCCCGCAAAAACTAAAACCACCCTAGCTAGTCATAGCGGATGGGCGACCTTGTATAGGCCACTAGTGGGACAAGATTTTTGTTGCTTTTTTGTTGCTTTTGTTTTTCGTTTTCGTTATTACATTTCAACAATTATGTTGAAGACATGGAAATAAATTATATCAGTTGACTCTTTACACCCATTAGTAGTAAGCGCCTCTTTAGGGACGTCCCTCCCGTTAAAAAATATAAATTGAAAAAATCCTAATACTCCTCTTTAATTACGGAGGGTCAGTCGTAACCAGAGTTCACATAAAAGAGATTTTCAGGAAGAAAATAATATCCTCCGCTAACACTACTGTACTAAAACCCAAGCTGGCATTATCCTAATACCACACACTATAAACAGCTGAATAAAATGTACCCAATACTACGAAAAAGGCAATATGCATGTTTGTTGGTAAGATTTTACACAATAATGGATAAAATGTACCCAAAATTTACCCAGTATTGAGTAATATTCTACCCACAAATATGCATGTTCCCCTTTTACCCAACTTTTAAAGAGGGCAAAAAATATAGATTCTAGTCAGTTTCGTCAACCGCAGCGAATCCGCTACTGGGTTTCGTGGTCTAGTGGCTAAGTCGCCGAACTATGGACAACAAATATGGGATTTGAACCCCTACCAAGGCGATAAGTTCTTTTGGGAAGACATGCCACTCTCCACCCGGGTGAAGGAAATGGGTCCGCGATAAGAAGGAACTCTGTAAACGCTTGAGGGCCTCATCATGGTAGCTTGGCCAAATCCGGGGTGATAATATTTATCTGTTTATAAAATTACTAAACATGGCGTTTTTCTGCACCCACAATAAAAAATAAAAAAAAAACCAAAACAATAAAATCCAACATTAACCAAAAAACACACAAAACAAACAAAATGATGAGGATCAGGATGCTCTGATTAATACCCCAGTCACATCGAGACCGATAACAGACCGAACAAACAATTACATTAATCCCAATGGAAAAAGAATGGTCTGTTTGGAATCGGGTTGGAGTCAGTCTGCAGGTATGAGTGAGATATAAGAACCCAAGTCCAGAATCGATTTTATTCTCAAAGCAATCTCCCCATTACGCGACCTCCCTATACGAATTGGGGAACACACGTCATCTATGTAGCTAGGTAGCGGGAGGTCGCGAAATGGGGAGATCGCTCTTAGAATAAAATCTGCCAGATTCTGGACTATAATAACCATAGCTGTAACGGCATACTTACAGACGGGAATATCTTCAAAGCATGAACAAAGAGTAGTGTGCCAATCACGTGGGTTACCACGTGGCAGTAGGGGATTGGTTACCATGCTAGTCACCTGACAATTTGAGAGAGGAAATAAAATGAACAAAATAATGACATGTTAAGACACCATGCAACACAAATCCTATAAAACGAATTTCTTTAAATGCCCTTTCCAAAGACACATCATATACATCTTGCCGTTTTTATATCGTTTATTAAAATACTGCATTATCACAGTTATAATTTGTCTTATAATTTTGTTCATACCGTATTTTCTCCTAGAAAAAGTACGAAAAAGAACATTATTGGATGCAGATAAAGTTGAGTTCTTATTGATATTCTTCCAAACTAACCCCCCCCCAAAAAAAAAAAAAAAAAAAAAAAAAAAGTGAGAAAGCCCACATTTTTGTTATAAAAAAAAGAGGATATAATATATATATATTTCACCATTACGATAGCTCAACCTTTTCTGTAAATAGTATAAAACATGACGTGGTAAATTACCTGGACATGCTGGACTACTGTTCCTGGCTGGGTCATGACGACTTCACGAGTCTCACATTTTTCTGTAGAAAGAAAGACAGAAATGCCGAGAAAGAGAGAGGAAAAAGCATAAAGAGAAAAGGAGAGAAAAAAAGGGAGATAGATAGAGAGAGGGAGAGGGAGAGAGAGAGAGAGAAAGAGAAAGAGAGAGAGAGAGAGAGAGAGAGAGAGAGAGAAAGAGCATACATTTACTTTCCGTGATTAACATGAAATCTAAAATAATGCGCGTCATAAGTCTCTCTACATCCCTTTCGTTCATTTTGATTTTCCGTCATCAAATATCTGATATATAAGAAAAATAAAAAGAAAAATCAGTTGTATACACATTCTTTGCTATCAGCCAAGTGTTTGAAATAATTATCGTTAGCTGAGACATACCAAGGAGTTCTGTGATAACTCCTTGGACATACTGGCCAAGGGGTTTCGTAGTTTCAAGATTTACCAAAATACGAACAAGGCACACTTTCCAAACGCCTGCGCTTCTTTAACCATGTCTTGGATTACAAAATTGGATTGTGTACAGAAGTTGTAAGAAATATCCTACCCTTTCTAATAGTTATAATAATACCAAACATCCAAACTTTTAAGTATTCAGTGTATGGAGAAAACGGTAAAATAAAAATGACTTTCCTTTTAGGCCTTAACATTTTTATTTCTCATTAGTTAAACATTGTTTAAGTGAGAGTAGGTCCTGTACAGAATCAGCAACTTTCTCAAACGATTTCTATAGCAGCTTATAATAATCCTTAGATATTCAGAATGCTCGATTCATGCTCTAAACATACATATAAATTGATCATCTTATACATATTTCTTGTTGGACATGGAGGAGCAAAGTGTAATTGAAAATAAATAGTCTGTTAGTCATGGATGTAACAGCGACACAGCAAGAGTTAGCATGGTTAGATCTTAAACCAACACACCATGGTTATATATAAGAATCAAATGTGATTGACGGTCGGGCTTATTTCATGCTTTTATTCAGCTCTATTATTCCCATGCTGTGGAAGAACATCCCATGTAACCACAATAATTGTGGTTATTTCAAGCACCAAAATGCAAATTGTGGGGCTGACGTTTGAAAATTATTGAATAGAGTAACTTCTGAAGCGATAAACTTTGTGTATTTATATATCATTCTTAAAGGTAATACATAAATGCAAGCTCAGATACAACTTCACATACACACCACATGCCCTAACGCACACTCGAACAGGCACAAGATCAATATATATGTATGTATATATATATATATATATATAAAAAAAAACAAACTGTTAGAAATGTCATGCTTTTATCCAACTTCTTTATTTCCTCACGAATTTTCGACGGTACTCACACCGTCTTTCTCAAGTGAATGACAAACTTTCGAAATTGTATCCATATATATATATATATATATATATATATATATATATATAAAATGTGATGATGTTGAGTCTACTTTTACCATTCGCTTTGGTACTCACACCGTCTTTCTCAAGTGAATGACAAACTTTCGAAATTGTATCCATATATATATATATATATATATATATATATATATATATATATAAAATGTGATGATGTTGAGTCTACTTTTACCATTCGCTTTGGTTTGGGTGATATAGAACATAGTGGGATGAATTCAAACCAAAGATGACGCAGGATACTCAGGAAATTTAAGCTTTCGTCTTTCGACTTCTTCAGAAATTTATTTATATATAAAAATATTTATATTTGAAAGTATAAAATCGGTAATACTCCAAAATTTCTTGACGTCATTCAATTAGGTAAATCGGTCATTTAAGAAAGTCTAATGCTATGCACGCACTATAAGCTGAACAAAAACACAACTTCGTGGCCGTGAAGTCTCTCGCCTATACGATCTTCAGTATTCATTTGAATATATGAAGATCATGCAGTAAAAGTTGCTCGTACAAAATTTATTATTAAGCTTAAGATATTTTGTGACACTTTTCCACCACGTCGTCTTTGTATTGAAGATTGATCCTTCACCATTACCCCCCCCCCCCCAAAAAAAAAAAAGAAAAAAGAAAAAAAGAAAAATATATATCTATCTATATATATTTTTTTTAACAAATACAGTTTAAGTGTGATACGGCTGTGATTTTTTCTGGGAATATTATGTTGGGCACAAGTTTGTGACGTGCACAGCACGTGTTATGACTGAAATGCATATTCATCACGAGAAAAGCACATCTCTGCTTTAACCCTTTCAAGACAATTGACCACATTTTGTGGTTTAGCTTAATAAGTTTTGATTCAGAGCTCTAAAAAATATACCAGATGTATGAGTAGAAAGAGCAAAAATTTCTGCACATACTATGTCCATTTTTGTCACATGACCATATTGCGTTTGATGTTAGGAATTTTAAAAAGGAAAATAAGCTTCAAAATCCTTAAATTGGCAACACAATGAGAGATTAAAAATCATTGTTTTTCATCGAAATTGGCAATTTTTTCAACGTATCGATACAAACACTAACCATGTTTATTATTCTAAAAGACATTACACCATATTAGAACCATGTAGCACTGAAAGAAAAATATTATTGTTGCCAATTTGAAGATCAAAATGTGATCAATTTAGCCCTGAAATAATTCCTGTCCTGAAAGGGTTAATAACATAATGTTTCACGGAAAATGGCTCGTCCATCATTTTACGCTGAAAGGATTTTTTTTTTTATATCACATTAACCCATTGACTACTTAATTCCCCCACTCCCCATACTTGATAGAAGAACCACCAGGGGAGCGTTTCATCAAGCGTCATGTCTGTGATTTTTACCGACAAATTTGCTATTAGCCAATCAGATGCAAGGACTTCAGTAGCTTATAACAGTTGTTGGTAAAAATCACTGACAAAACACTTAATGAAACGCTCCCCTGGTCCCTGTTGGCAATGGGTTAAAACAATAATTATTCGAGATGAAGGAGAGGTAAGTCCATACCGAGAAGTTTAACATTTATTTATATATGCTAGGCATTTAATTGCAGCAACTTAGAGCACATTATACAGGGTGCCCCTGAAAAAAAAAGAGATGCAAATTTTTGCGTAAATTGACCAATAATTACATGAATTAGAAATCACTTCTTCCTTAACGTATACATCACAAGGAAGCTCATTTTTTTCTTCTTTCATAATGGCACCAGAACCATGATCTATACATCTCGCATGACTGTTTGAGACAGTCTGAAGTGGCACTGTCAGAAACTAAATTGTCCAAAAATATTGCTCCTACATTATTTTGGTTCATTGTGATTTGATGAGACAAGAAATGCTATGGGATCATTACTTATTCGAAATACACATTTTACAAAAGCTCATTTTCTCTTCTTTCATATGACGTCATAATCATGTTGAAAAGACCACACTTGGCGGAGGACAGAGCACAGTTTGCAATTGGTTAGGCACATTGACAACTTGTTCGAGGAAGTTAAATGAGGCAGTTCAACAAAATAATATAAACATGCCTTACCAATACCACGCTTGCTCAGTCATGCATTTCCTTCCATCTTAATTACGGTCTTGTATGAATGATGAGAATCTGAGCTTTTCAATCATGTCTATTTCTGATAATTGATAATCCCAAATCATTCCATTTCTTTTCAAAACCATAATGAACCAAATTAATGTAGCCGCTATCCACTTATTTGGGAAACTTCTAACAGTGCCACTTAATACCACTGGTCATACCAACAAGACCGACAACAGACCGAACAGACGATTACATTACCACCAAGAATCGGTCGGTTTGTAGTCTGTGTGGGGTCGGTTTGGCGGTGTGACTGCGATATCAAACCAGTCATGCGTGATTTATTGATCATGATTCTGACGTCATAAGAAGGAAGGGGGAAATGAGCTTTTCAATGATGTATACATAAAGACACGAATTGGAGTTATTGATTAATTTACGCTTAAATGTGGGTTTCCTCTTCATCAGGGACACTCTGTATTGCATGTGTTTCAGATCATGACATTTGGCGAATGACTATACCCTACTTACACGTTTTCCAGTAAACTCCAGGGGCTAAAACAACTTTCAGAATATCAATTTACAACAATATTAGCGCTGTATTATCTCCGGAAGATACACAAAAATTTTCAACAAAAGTTACAAGAATTTTTAGAATATCACCCTAGGAAATATAAGTAAGAAACATTATTCTTCCTGCCAAGCGTCTACTTCTTAAAAAGTATGAATTCTATGATTCTTAATTAACTCAGGGCAATTTCTTTTAACAATTTATTCGAATAAGTAGAAAAGATAAAAAGTAAGGGGACAAAGAGAAGAAAAAAAAACATGAAAAGGGTCTTATTCGAACAAAATTCTTCTTTTAAATCACTACAAACAAATTGCAACAAGGAGAACACTAATGACGGAGAAAGGAAGGATGGCATGGGGGGGGGGGGTATTAACACAGATAGAACTATATATAAAGATGGAGAGGGGGAAAGAGAAGGAAGCGAAAGAAAAGCTGAAAGAGGGTGGAAATATAAACGGACCTATAAAGTGGAAAAGTGGAAAAGAATTGTAACAGAATGCAAAGAGAAAAAGAGAGTACGAGAGAGAGAGAGGGGGGGGGGGGGAGGGGGAGGAACATAAAAAATGGGGGGGGGGGGGCTAAGGTTTGGGAGATAAAAATATGCAAAGGGGGTGATTGGGGCCAGGAATAGAGCCAGGGATTGAGAAAATGAGATAAGGAGAAAGGAGACGTAGAAAGAGAAAGGAGACGTAGAAAGAGAGAGAGAGAAAGAGAAGGTCGGTTTGATACGAATGGGAATATAACTGAATGAGCATAATTATATATCTTTGCCTGATCGCCTACCGAATTCAATAAAAAAAAAAAATAACCCCGACTGATTATATCAACACTGAAGTGATAAACGCGCGTTGATCATTATATTAAGACCTTGAATGGATCGCTCGCAGTCTGGATTTGTTCAGACATAATAAACCCACAAACATGAAAAGGATCAATGGCGTAGACAGACTTGTTGTATAGGAGGGGGGGGGGGGCGGGGAAGAGATGGGAGGTGACCTCCATACACCTTGGGTAGGGATAGGGTTATTGTTAGTGTCTTGACCGCTAAGTTCTATTTATGATCTTTTTCATGAAGAGGGGAGGGGCGGGGTATATGCCCCCCCCCCACAGGCTACACCTATGCGAAGGATCATGTGGTATTCAGACAGAACAAGGCGTTGCTAAATCCTAGGACTGAATAATACTAAAAGGCAATTGAATGAAGCAGTGAGCTCCTGGATATGAATAAAAAATGAACAATAAAATGGGGAAAAAGCACACCCACAGACACTTTTGTTTTCCTCGCTCTCGTGTCTCTCGCTTTAATTCTTTATGGTTACTCTGTATCGCGTTCACCTCTGTTTTTCTCTCCCCCTTTTTCCTTTTATATCTATCTATCTATCTCTTTCGTTCTCTCTCTTTCTCTCTTTCTCTCTCACACATACAAACAAACACACACACACACACACACAACACACAGAGACATACGCACACATGCATCAAAGAGTAATAATATACAGTATAATGGGATCCATGATTTTTTTTCAATGGAAAGGCACTCCTCAAAAGACATACAGAATGATTCGGTTGACAGAAGAAAGGAAAGAAGAACACAAAAATATGGGTGGGTGGAGGCAACAAAAAGGAATGCATGATGTGGTTTGGTTTGGATATACTGAGTATTGGGGGCTAGGTAAAGAAAAAGTGGGGGTGGGAGAGAAAGGGCCGTTTTATAACAGTGACTCATATAAAAATACAAAATAATACATAGATAGAGAGCGAGAGGGTGAGGGTTAAGTAAAGAGTGAGAGAGAGAGAGAGAGAGAGAGAGAGAGAGAGAAAGACATCAGAAAAGTAGGTGTCTGTTTTAAGGGGGTGTCAGTAAACTGAATTTGGTTATAAAATGCGATGGGTGAAAGACAGAGAGAGAAAGAGAGAGAGAGATAGAGAGTGAGAGATGAAGGGGGGGGGGGGGGGGAGAAAGGGAAAATATTACAACGAATGCTAGTCGCCAAAGTCAGCTGACACCAAAAAGAACATAGAAAAGGAATTCTACGTAATCATAGTAACAGAAAATGAAATGGGGTGAGAGAAAGAGAGTGAGAGAGAGAGAGAGAGGGGAAGATACAAAGAAAGAGAGCGGGATTACATAGTGAAACAGAGTGTAAAAAGAGAAAGAAATAACACTAAACATGCTAGAGAAGGGAGTGGTAAAATTTCTTTTTTTCCCCACTACATTTTCTTGGCAGGTGCCTCGTTTTTCTTTTCACTGCCTATAAAAGATGTTTTCTTTCAATTCATGTCGCACCAGTTTCATTGTGTTCAATGTGATAAGCAAATATTTGCAGTTTTCATCCGTCCTGGTAAATAGATATATGATTGAATATCAAAATTGAAGAAACATAATTCCCAGACAAACTGGGGGATGGTAGTACTACTAAAGGTACCGCTCAACGCCCCACTTTTCAAAAAGCTAAATAAAAAGAAAAGACATAATTGATGTTTATATTTATTTCTAATTAATGCACTTGAAAAAGAATTTAAAAGAAAAACACCTTTGGAAACGAATATAGAGAAAACAAGACAGTTCTTCTTCTATATCTATTAACACTTTCAAACATGCTATAGAATATCTTCAAAATGGCTGTTACACATCTTGTCAAAATTTAACATTAAATTTTAAATACGTAGCAACCTCCCACTCACTATATCAACACGATTTATCATATTTTCTAATATCAAGTATTCAGGCCAAATATCTAATACCTTATAAAATTAGGCAAAATTATTTCAAAGGATTAGAAATTAAATAATGTATCAATGTTTCACATTTTGTTTAAATCAAAACAATATCATTAGATAATAATGAGAAAGGAGCAACTGCTATAATAATGAATTAAGAATACTCCATAATATGTAGCATTATCAATGGCCATTTATTGTTGCCATTTGTATTGTGTTGAGATATTGTGTTATATTGAAACACATGGTATTATAACGGTTATTATATATGACCTTGTATGTCTATGATCGTGACATTTCTGTCTTGTTGTTATTATAATATTCAATCGACCTATCAACGGGTTAGGATCAATAACAACCTTCAGCCCAACAAACTCTTTGTGATACAAGGTCTATCATTGTATTGTATTGTAAGTAGTGTAAATTTATTTCCAGTGTACAGTATGAAAAGCATCGCAAAAGAAATATTACAACACATTCAAGTAAACATAGAAATAATAAAATAGTGAATGTCTAGAGAGTCCACTAAGCTTTTTTAGCATAGCAAAACTGTTCTTCAGTAGGTCCACTTATTTATTATTAGACATATTATAACACAATTAAAATCACAACGATTACAATTTAGAAATCAAACGAGATTTTATCACTTCATTTTTATAAAGACGTATATATCGGTTACATGTCGTTTTTCCGAAGGTTCATAATTCCGAAGGTTTGTTTTTCCGAAGGTTCGTTACTCCGACGGTTCATAATTCCGAAAATGAAAAAGGGTTCATACTTCTGAAGGTTCATAATCCGAAAAGTTATGTAGGGCTCTATTTCTATTTTTTTTTTTTTTTTTTTTTTTTGCATTTTCGGAATTACTATACCTTCGGAATTATGAACCTTTTTTTTTTTTTCATTTTCGGAATTATAAAGCCTCTGCTATCTGAAATTTTTGTTTCGGAATTACAAACGTTCGGAATTATAAACGTTCGGAAGATCGAACCTTCGGAAAAACAAGTACCCCCATTATTTCTGGTTGAATTCAGTAGACTGAGTAAAGTGGCACCAAGTATCAACCTCTGTATTCCTTACGCATTTCTAAAATATTTGAACGAAACTATTAACATAAATGAATATGGGAATGAAAGGAAAAAGAGGAATTGATTGCATATGACATTATTTTTTTATAATCATTTAATGTCTGAAATATGGCATCTTTTATGGAATGAAGAAGTTGTCACTTGGTGACCTACAGATCAGTGGACTAGTAAAATCTCTCCATTTCTTTGTATTATGTTATTTGAGTTAAATATTTCTGTCTCGTCAATGATATACATACGTGAATTGATCGTGGAAAATGAATCAAATCAAATAAAAGATAAATATCTTGTTGAACCATAGTATTGATTTATGAACCTCATCCATTGTATAAGTACATTAAACATACAGTCCTTGATCTTATATACTGGTAAATAGTATATAATAACAGAACGAAATTATAAATCTTTCCACTTCAAATCTAATAGTGGTTGAAAATAGTAAAAAAAAAAAAAAAAGTCGTACTCACGGTATTGTGTAGTCATTGTAGTGATTTATAAGCCTGCGAGAGAAAAACGATTCGAAAAGAGAAATAGGAAGAGATTAAATGGTTTGTAAAAAAGTAAGCGAATGTATTCATGGTATCATTTTATAAAATACAGTTATTATGATGATATTTTCGTACATTCTCGCAAATTCATGACAAGTTATTTTAACAGTCCGACTGCTTTTATCAGAAAAAAGAGATAAAGCTCTATTAAAAACATGTTGCCTGAAATGATACAAGCGAAATTTGCATTGAACTCTTGAAATGTACTGTGCAATGACCTATATGAATGTAATTTTTTAAAATAAATATGACTCTGTTGGAGGACTTAGGTATACTGGTGAATGCTCTTGACTCTCTCACTAGAGGTCCCGGGTTCGATCATTGATCGGTGCTTGGTCAAGGTGTTTTGCCCACATTTTTGTCGCTCTCGACCCTAGTGTTTTAAATATGTAGCTGACAATACTGGGGTATAGGTAATCGCAGGGCCGTCAGGAAGAGCAGTGTTAATACTGACGAGGCAAATAGATCAGGGTAAGTTGACAGAAAACATGCCTGCTTTTCCTTTATTTCCTTCCCTTATTTTAACATGTGAAGACTAGCATATTTTAAAGGGTTTTTAATTTTGTTTGTTTGACAAGAAGAGTAGTTGTCTAATTATTCTTTTCAGCTAAAAAAAAAAAAAAAAGGGAACAAAAAATGTTTTGACTTTACGTGGGTTGGAATATCTTGTATAGTCATAATGTCAAGCTCGATGGAAGGAGTTTATTTAAGATGTTTTTGTCTGTGTATGTGTAAATGTTCTTGTTCTATGTCGGTATAAAGAAAAAACCCACAGTAGATGTGTTACAACTCAGAGAAAAAATATCTTGCAGAACATATTTTATCTTAAGCTACTGAGTGTGTTGTATAGAAAAACTGGAATGTTGCTTGGTTATGGCTGAGGTCAGAATTATAACATTGAATTGTAGAGGACTAGGTGATAAAGGTAAAAGGAAAGATGTGTTTGATTATTTGAGTAGAAAAAATGAGTCAATTTATTGTTTACAAGACACACATTTTGATACAGGATTAGCTGATATTATTAAACAAGAATGGAAAGGAAAGGGTTTTTTCAGTTTCGGAAACACACAGTCACGGGGAACTGCCATTTTATTCAATCCAAAATTTGATTTTACTGTTCATAAAACAAAAATCGATCATGAAGGAAACTGGGTAATTCTGGATTTAGAAATGATCTCATTGAGATTTACATTGATATCACTGTATGGGCCAAATGAAGATACTCCTGCTTTCTATGAAAGGATTGGGAAAATTTTAACTGATTTAGATAATCCACATATTATCATGTGTGGAGACTGGAATTTAACACAAGATCAAACTATGGATCACTACAATTATGTTAACGTAAACAATCCAAGAGCTAAAAAAATGGTTGAAGACTGATCCATGGAGACAACAAAATCAAAATATAAAAAGATTTACATGGAGAAGAACATCTCCAGTAAAACAATCCCGTTTAGATTTCTTTCTGTGTTCAAAAGAGCTTTTGTCTATTTTAAAAGAAACAGATATACTGCCAGGTTATCGTGCAGATCACTCAATGGTTACTTTAAGTCTTAGGTCTTCTGATTTTGAAAGAGGTAAAGGCCACTGGAAATTTAACAACTCCCTTCCAGAAGATCAAGTGTATGCACAACTAGTGTCTGAAAAAATTGTTGATATTAAAAAACAATATGCTGTATCTCCGTATGTGGTAGGAAAAATTCAAGACATACCAAATCAAGATCTGCACCTGACTATAAATGATCAGTTATTTTTCGAAGTCTTGTTAATGGAAATTAGAGGTTTATCTATTTCTTATTCTGTGAAGAAGAAAAAAGAAAGGAACGAGGAAGAAGTTGTGTTAGAAAAGAGTATCCAAAGATTGGAAAGTGAATTAAACTTTAATTCTAACAGCGACTTAGAAAAAGAACTGTTAGAGAAACGTATTTTACTTCAAGATTTAAGAAATGTGAAATTGAAAGGTCAAATGATTAGAGCACGTATAAACGCAATTGCATACGGAGAAAAATCTTCTAATTTTTTTTTAAATCTGGAAAAGAAAAGAAATGTCGAAAAAACATCTATAACTTTGAATAATGGAATAGTTGTCAACAATCCAAAAGAAATTCTAAATGAATGTAAGAAATTCTGTTCAAAATTATTTTGTAACAAAGATCATGTTTTGGATATAGAAGCTGTTCATGACACATTAAACAATTTTAAGATTAAAAAAACTAGAAGATAATACCATGGAGAGACTAGGTGGACCTTTAACTTTTACAGAAGTAACCGAAAGTTTGAAAAAAATGAAGAATGGGAAGGCCCCTGGCTCGGATGGTTTCACAATAGAATTTAAGTTTTTTTTGAAAGATTTGGTACATTTCTTAGTTAGAGCAATTAATTATTCCTATAAGTCAGGAAAGCTTTCTAATTCTCAAAGAATGGGAATCATTTCTTTGATACCCAAAGGAGATAAACCCAGACAATATTTACAAAATTGGAGGCCTATAACTCTTTTAAATACATCTTATAAAATTGCATCTTCTGCCATATGCTAATAGAATCAAAAAGATATTACACCTAATTATTCATGAAGACCAAAAAGGATTTATGGAGAATAGATATATTGGAGAAAACATTCGAATAATTTATGACACTCTTTATGAAACTGAAGAACAAAATATTCCTGGTATGATTCTGTTACTGGACTTCGAAAAGGCTTTCGATTCTGTTTCCCATACGTTTTTGTGCAAAGTTTTAGAAATTTTTAACTTGGGGCCTTCTATTAATCAGTGGATTCAAACTTTTTATAATGAAAATATGTCTTCAGTATACATAAATGGTTATTTATCAGAACGTTTTTATATAAGTGGAGGTTGTAGGCAAGGGGACCCATTATCGGAATATTTATTCTTGTTGTGTGCTGAAATATCGGCAATTATGCTCGTCAAAACGATTCTATTAAAGGCATAAATATTAACGGGAATGTACGTAAAATTACTCAGTACGCAGATGATACAACACTTTTTTTAGATGGTTCCAGTGAGTCTCTGAACAGTTCCCTAACTGTGATTGAGAAGTTTTATTCATTTTCAGGATTAAAAATTAATGCAGGTAAAACTAAAATTGTTTGGATTGGATCAAAAAAATACAGCCCTTACCGAACAAAAACCAAAATGAAATTATTTTGGATTGAGGATGGTTGCTTCACATGTTTAGGTATTAACTTTTCTTTAAATTTGGATGATATTGTATCTCTAAATTATACTCCAGCTTTAAATAAGGTGAAACGTCTAATTCAAGTTTGGTCAAATCGGAACATAACCCCATTAGGTAAAGTAACTCTTGTTAAAACACTTTTCCTTTCGCAATTCAACTATTTGATTCTGTCCTTGCCAAATCCATCATCTATGTTTATGAAAGAGCTGGACAAACTTCTGTTTAGTTTTTTGTGGAAAAAGAAACCTGATCGTATTAAAAGAAGTCAAATGTGTAATTCCTATATAGATGGTGGTGTGAAGATGGTAAGCACTGAATGTTTCTTTTCTGCGCTAAAAATAACTTGGATACGAAGAATTTACAGTGGATACATAGACAATATATGCTTGAATTCTTTTCTGAGTTCGGTTCCATTTCCGGATTGTAATTTTATACTTTATAGTCATGGTTATTTAGAAAAGTTTGTTGACTTAATAACGAATCCTTTTTGGAAAGATATTATTTCTTCATGGTGTAGTTTTAGGAAGCAAATCGATGCTCTAGCAAAGAAGAATTTTTCTCTGAACTCCTTTGTCTCCTTTGTAATGAATACATTGTAATACATAAAAATCTTGTCAATTTTAGACACTGGAGCCAGAAGGGTTTAAGATTTGTCAATGACTTAATTGGGCCAGATGGTCATGTTTTAAGTAGACAACAAATTATTGAAACCTACAATATTTCCATTGATTACCTTACATACTTTATCAGACAGCAGGAAATAAATGAAAAGTTGGATAGTTTGTCACAATCTGTTGATGATTTTGTGAAGTTAACCACCCCTTTTAGACCATTATATCATTAGTATTTTGATGAAACAAAGAAAAGGGTGTAAAAATATTTATGTTCCTATGGTAAAAGGAAAGGTATTAAATAATATTCCAAAGAAAGAAAGATGGGAAGAGAAAACTGGAAAGCAAATTTCACCAAAGAAATGGCGTTGTTTTAATTCTATTCCGTTTCAAACAATGCAAGATGTTACACTTAGATGGTTCCAATACTGCTTAATCAATTGTATTACTCCAACAAATATGTATTTGTGTAAAATCCAGGTTAAATCAAGCAGTACATGTGCTTTCTGTTTATTGCATGATGAAACTATTGAACACTTGTTTTTTGAATGTCACCTGGTTAGGAAAGTATGGGAATACTTTGAAAAGAGATTGTATGAAAGATGCAAATTTGTAATAAAATTAACTATTGAAAATGTTCTTTTTGGCATCACACCTACTAAATTCAATATAGCCTTAAATTCACTTATCATTTGGCTTAAGTGGATAATCTATAAAATTAAGTTGGCTGGAATTCGCCTTATACCACAGAAAGCATTTAACGAGGTAAAGAGTTATTTCGTTTTGGAAAGAACTGTTTTTTGTGAAAATATGAAGGAAGATGTGTTTGAAAGGTGTTGGTTGAATTTTAACAATCTTTTCGACTAATGTCAGAAAGATGTTATAATCGACAGGGTATTATTTTACAATTTTGCATCTTTAAACCCTGGTCCTCTTTGATCTTTTGATTATTATCAGTGAATTACGTTGCATTATGACATTATTGTGATCAGTCATTGTTTGTATGCCTTTTTCACTCATAAGCTGTTTTTTTTTCAAATTATGAGCGAAAATGTATTCTGTGTTTCATGTATTATTCAATAAAACGCCCTACTGTGGGGGAAAACAAACTGGGGAAAAAAATAGATCGGGGGGGGGGGGGGTGTTTCACAAAGAGTTAAGTTTGACTTATAGTCGCACTTAAATTCCTAGTTGCGTGCGGTATATGACACATCACCGCATTGGTCAGATCATGCTCAGGGGACGCGCGCTATTGGGTAATCTACCAATGAGATTACGTGTTTAATACCGTGTGCGCATTGGCACTTACGCATGACTTAGTCAAACTTAACACTTTGTGAAACACCCCCATATCATATTAATATTTTTTGATTTTTTTTTTTTTAATAATGATAACTCTCCACTTCTTTTACGCCCTTGCGAAAATACCCGACATAATTTTCACTGTTCAGATGCAAGCAGGGCAATGACAGGGTGTATCATTATGGCAGTGTATATTTCAAAAAATCTGCATCTGGTTGAAATTATTTCTGATTTTATACGTAATAGCAAAAAGAAAGGTGTAAACATGTATATCACACAACACAATTTCAATCTTATCATAACCTAATCAGAAATAATTGCATGTTCTACTTTCCTTGATTTGATTCTTTGTTTGACGATGTATTTTCCATTGAATATAAAGGCACATTAAGTTAGAGTTCCTACTTTAAGAGACTTAGCATTTACATTGCTAATTAATTTGAAAGCAATCCAACCTTGGTAATAAGACGATTCTTTTTGAAAGCAGAAAATATAACAGGATGGCGAATTACTTTGAAAGAAATCGGACAAGGAATAAGAAAGTTATAGATGTTTGAAAAAAGAGATCACTAGATCTGTACGAATCTCAAATTGGCAATTTGGTGGGTCGATTGTGACATACTTGCGGACAACTCTCCCGTTTGTCGTACACAAAATTATCACTAATTTCGGTTTTCTTCAAAGTGCCTATACTCTCGGGGCATTACTCAAAATATAGGGGAGATCCTACTGAGTAATACATTAAAAAAAAAAAACATTTTGTGTGTTAGAGCAAATGGGGGAATTGTCCGCAACTACATCACAGTGACATTACCTATTCGGCCAATTTGAAATTCCCATATGTATAGTAAAAACAACTTTCAATCATTCATAACTTTCTTATTGCTTGTCCGATTTCGTTCAAACTTTCACCAATCTACTTCTCTTATTTCTCCCTTTTTCTTCAGAGCCACTTTGCCATCAAGGTTGGATTTCTTTCTAACGGAACAAGTAAATCTTTCACAGAATTGAGTTAACATTTCTTATTCTATTCATTTTCTTTAATAAAAAACATTATTAGAAAACAAATAAACAAAATTTCATATAAATAAGTGCATTAGCAAATAAGCATTGGTATCAGATATAGACTTTGATAACAATCTGCAAGCGGAACCAGAAACAAGGAAGCAACTCCTGCTAGTGTAAGGCAGGTGCGTGTATACAACAAATGAAAACTCGTAGCTTCTGTGAGTAGAACAGGCAGCAAACCTTATATTTACCTAAACTATGCTTTCTAAAGAGACTGTTTTTCAAACCATGTGGAATGAAAAGAGTTCTATTGTTGGAATTTTGAAAAGATTTATAGAGCCTTTTATGAGAGGCAAAGTATTATTGACATAAAGGCATGGATCACTGAACCGTCTTTTCATGAAACGCTGCCTTTTCATTGCAAAAGGCAGTATTTTGAAGAACATAGGTTTTTGCAAAAAAAAAAAAAAAAAAAAAAAAAATGCTTTTAAAGTAGCGTCCTATTTTTTCTTAAATAAATGATATCCATCCATCCATTAAAGTAGCTTGTCGGAATCTGACGTTGCTTATCAAAAAAGAGTGGTCTCTTTGCTGGCATCGGCGTATAATGTCAAGAGGCCTTATGCCAGTGGCATCACTGAGCCAAGTGAGGTAAGTCCAACGCTGTCTCCCACGTGCCCTTCTTCCTTCAACAGCACCAGTAAGGGCAAGAGACTCTAGAGAATTCTTGCGCAGGATATGGCCCAAGAAACGTAATTGTCGGGTTACAATGGTTTTAAGTAGAGTACGGGATAATCTGGCTCTTTCCAGGACATCTATGTTGGTAACATGATCAGTCCATGATATTCTGATCAGTGATCCTCATGAACGTTGTAGTCGCAGATTGCAATTCTCCTGTTTTAAGAATGGGTAGGCCTATTGATGTTAGTGATTCTTTGTAATTTTTACAAAAAATATATTGTAATCTAACCAATTTTTGACGTTGGGATTTT
The DNA here is from genome assembly GCA_025618425.1 of Heliocidaris tuberculata. Taxonomy (NCBI): domain Eukaryota; kingdom Metazoa; phylum Echinodermata; class Echinoidea; order Camarodonta; family Echinometridae; genus Heliocidaris; species Heliocidaris tuberculata. The sequence continues at coordinate 16,814,845 of CM046842.1, read as the reverse complement.
AACGGTTCGTTTTGAAACACATCACAATGTTAAAGCTGCCATATATATATATATATATATATATATATATATATATATATATATATATATATTCATTTTAGCCTTAAAAAAAAAACCTAGAAAGATAAATACCTTTATTATAATTATTATACCTATGAAAACAAAATATACTTTATTGAACGAAAACCTCACCTTGTGTGCTCCACTAAACATCAAAGGCAGCATTTTTTTTTTCTTTCTTTTTTTTATTGTCTGATAAAAACAATGAGATACGAGTCGGTCCTCAAGAATGTAATCGTGTAAACATGACACCGTAGTGTCTACAACGTGGTAATACATTGATATTTGGGCGAAATTGGATCAAAAATTGTTTTCTTCAATTCTCATTATTTCATGAAAAGTACTTAAGCCCTATTCCCTTTAAGGTAAAGAAATACTGACGAATCAATCCACCCCTTTGCCGCTGCCACCATGTAGTCATATAGGCATATGCCTGTAATGTATTGTTAATTGCACTTCAAAAAGCATAAAACATAGAAGGGACAAGTACATGATTATTATGTATTTTTATTTGTTGTTTGGTTCATTTCTCAGCGCTTTGCTACTTCAATCCAATAACATGATTAATGGGGGGGGGGGGGGGATTCCCAGGGGCGGATCCAGGATATTGTTTGAAGGTGGGGGGGGGGGGGGGGGTAACCATTCCGAAATATAAATGGAAGCAAAAATAGATAAAAGAGTTTACCACAATTTGTGTGCCTTTTGGCTCTTAAATTCCCTTACAAGAGGAAACAAAAGGGGGAGAGAGGAGGGGGTATGGGTCCGGAACCTTGTGACACCCCTTATGTTCTGCCTTTAACCCTTTCAGGACAGGAATTATTTAAGGGCTAAATTGATCACATTTTGTTCTTCAAATTGGCAAGAATCTCTAGTTCAATAATATTTTTCTTTTAGTGCTACATGATTCTAATAAGGTGTAATGTCTTTGAAAACGATATACATGATTAAGAATTTTGTCGAAAAGTTTTAACAGTTGCCAATTTTGATTTAAAAAAACAATGATTTTGAACCTCTCAATATGCTGCCAATTTAAGGATTTTAAAGCTTATTCTCTTTTTTTAAATTCTTGGCATCAAACAGAATATGGTCATCCAGCAAAAATGGACATAGTTTTTGCAGAAATTTTTACTCTTTCTACTCATGTATCTGGTATATTTTTTAGAGATCTGAATCAAAAGTTATTGAACCAAACCACAAAATGTGGTCAATTGTCTCGAAAGGGTTAATAGCGCATCGTTAAGCTCACTATATATTTTGAACCCTGTATTAATCAGCTAACAGGCTATCCAGGGACCTAAAAACTAATCAACCAAAAACTGCGCATATACATTCATACTAGATACTTTGATGATATGTGAAGGATATTTTGCTTTATAGTACCCCGATACCAATTAGTTTTCCTTCCATTATCAGTGATACGTCTCGCCTTTTTACACTAATCGCTACACATCGCCTGGCAAGCATAAGAATGGCTAATAATCTTGATTAAAACAACGTAATGGGAAGATGAAAAAGGCAGGATTGCCATGTATTTTCAAACCTACCAAATTTGACAACAAAAAATCGAAGCCGTAGTTATTTTGTCGTACCTTCCTAAACGATGATTCATTTATCATGACAAGATGAGTAAAATGCGTCATATTACCTCTTTCATATTACATTAGTTTCAATAAGTAAAATTGTATTGTATTAGTAATATTTTATTTTAATTTGCTGTTTTTAAGCTAGTGGATGTACCATGTATACTGAGTTAGACAGACCACCTGTGCGCTTAGAAACGCCCGTATAAAGCGCCCTATTAATGTAATTATTATTATTATTATTATTATTATTATTTTCGTATAAAGGGTTGGTCATACTTATCAACGATTTGAGAACGAGAAAATTGGTTTATGTAGAAAAATGAAAGAGAAGAAAAAACTGGGGCTCAGTCCTGATTATCATAAGTCGGTGACACCATACATCTTCTACGTAAATTCGACTGATTTTCTTAATTTCTCAAACTGTTTTAAATTCGTTGATGTGTTACCAGCCCTTTAAACCTTTCGAGCCAATAGACCACATTTTGTGGTTTTGCTCAATAACTTTTGATTCAGAGCTCTAAAAAATATACCAAATGCACGAGTAGAAAGAGCAAACAAATTTCGGCACAAACTGTGTCCATTTTTGTTGCATGACCACATTGCGTTTTATTCCAGGAATTTTAGATAGTAGAATAAGCTTTAAAATCCTTAAATTGGCAACACATTGAGAGGTTACAAATCATTGTATTTTTTAAAATCAAAATTGGCAATTTTTTCCACTTTTCGACAAAATTCTTAACCCTGTATGCTGTTTTCAAAGACATTACATTTTATTAGAACCATGTAGTATTAAAAGAAAAATATTACTGTTGCCAATTTGAAAAACAAAAGCTGCTCAACTTAGCCCTTAAACAATTCCTGTCTTGAAAGGGTTAAAGGCGACGAATGTACCAAAGAGAGGCAAACCACAGTTGGACTTCATTTTGTGTATGAATAATGTTCTTTGATACGAGATTAATTTGTTGTTACCAAACATATGACCTCATGTACCTGAAGACTACCAGTACAGGTGAAATTTGCTACCCTGTATTCATATCAAAAATCAGTCAATCAATCAATCAATCAATCAATCAATCCACATTTTACTACTGCTGAATCAGGAACTTATTTCTTTGAAATGCACGGTTCAATAAAGGGGTCCACAATTTATAAGTTCTACTTTTCAGTGGATCTCCCCATTTCCCACAGAATATAAATTTCATCCGTAATTATTCCACTTTTCTTTTCAAAGGTAATACATTTTGTATGGATCTATCTTTATTTCAAATTTCATGTTTTTTGTAAATTTTGCATTGTATTTATTATTATGATAATTGTATTTTGTATTTACATTTTGTTCAAAATGAAAAAAAAAAAAATGAATAAATGAAACGAAGGCGTTTCTAGGAGGGGCAAAGGAAGGGAAACATCCTGCATAACAGAGGGGGTTACCGTACCTCATACGTCTTTGTGAGTATTATAAAGAAATTGCATATTTAGCTTTCTATGGACCAGTTTTACATAATGCAGAAAGAGGGTGACAGAGAGAAAGAGGAAGAGAGCTAGAGATGGGTGAATTCAAACAGGGATTATAGTCATTTTATATCCTTCATTATGCTGGGTATTCGTGGTTACAAAATACAAACAAGCTATTACAAATTCTTCATCGCTAAAGCAATCACTGTAGGGTTACATTGGTAAAAAAAATATTTCAGGAGGCTTTCCTAAAGATTCTTTTCATGTAAAGCGTTATTATAAATATGCCATACAAATATGAAAAATTCAAATCATTGATGTATTTTTGAAATTCTAGTCTTCAGCGTGTGTAAAAACGTTTTTTTTTTCTAAATTATATTGATGCTTTGAATTGTGGTTTGAAATGCAAATGCTCTTTTAATACAAAACGGATGAATTCAAGACTAGATAAGGTGGGATTTCCATAACGACAAGTGAATAATTGACGCAAACCATACGAGAACCACTTATCAGACAATTTTATCTAGAAACTTTAATTTATGCCAGCTTGAAAAACAGTCTTTACTAAGACACCAATCCACAATAGCTATACAGCAACAAGTCTTACCGACATTCGTGTTTTTTTCCTTACAAATATATATATATATATATATATATATATATATATATATATATATATTTATATATGAATAAATATATGACTACATGTCTAAATATTAGTTTGATGACCAAGTTTTACAAACTACCCTCTTTGAGGTAATTGTATCATATCAATTTTTTCTCCTTTTTTTTATCGAATACTTTTTTTTATATCGGGTATGGATACGGAATATAATTTTCGCAATGGCGTTCGCATCCTACCGGGTACCCACCAATCCTAAACACCTTGCTGAAGAGACAGAATAAAGGACTTTCTTGACGACCTTAATGCCATATCGTGGCTCGAACCCCGACATTTGCACTCCAAGTCTAGTGATCAAATCACTCGACTGCTCATAACTGCCGCATCGTCTTTGATACAATACATAGCGAACTGTGTACAGGTATGATTCATTTCACATACACCCCTTTTCAACTGACCTCGAAAGATAGATATCTCTCTGTTGTCATGGAAACGAGATAGTATCAATTAAAACAGTTTGCTCCATCACTGTGCTTCTTTGATACGAGTAATTACAGTCTCATACTCTTCTACTCTACTCATACTCTCCTTTTAAGCGCATAATAGGAGCATAATAATGATAGGTAGGATTGAATGTAAAATGCCATTATCATTGGCCAACCACAATAATATTTGACATTTCTGGTATACAATGATTTATCATTTGCGCCATCATCCCTTAAAACTTATTTATCTGGCAGGTAAAGGGTTCAAGTTTAAACGGTTTGAGATGATATAATCACAATTAGTTAGTTGGTTGCTTGCTTTTAGTTTTCGTATAAAAAACATCCAATATAGGCCTACGCATATAAATACACAAAAATATATAAAAGAATCAACAAAAATAAGGGCAGCAAAGCTATATTGAGAGACATTAACATAATGGCTCTGATCTTCTTGGAGGGTTCAGAAATCAAGTAACACTCGTAAGCTATGATTCTCTGGCTGTGCAAGTCATACTAATAAGACACCATGATCATCAGGGGAGTGTTTCATCAAGTGTCTTGTCGGGGATTTATACCGACAAGTTTGCTCTCAGCCAATCAGATGCGATGATTTCAGTAGCTTATAACAGTTATTGCAACTTGTCATTGATGACAAGGTTTATGAAACAGGGCCCAGATCATTGCAGGAATCTCTCTAATTGGATATTTGTATAAGAGCATGTACAGTCTCGAATGGTGAAGTGACGTCACAAATTATGACCTTGATCTTTTCCTCAACGCGCGCGTGGTTTGGTATCAAAATTGATCGCATGTCGTATGTATAATCCAAAGGTCTAGGTCTATGTATGCAGCCTCCATAAATCTTAGTTAAATATTTGGGAGAGTAAATAGAGAGATGGGAAATGAAATCATAAATATTATACGTATACGTTCATGATCGAGAAGAATTAAAGTTTAACAATGAAGAAAACTCGAAAATAAAATGAATAAAACAACTATTTTAGAAGGTAATGGGAGTAAAACATGAAGGAGATCTTGATGACATGCATAAACAAAAATCGGTCGATCACTTTAAAATAAAATGCTTATTATCAAATTTAGATTAGTGTATTAAAGAAACACAGTTTTTAAATTAACTTGAATAATCGAGAAATATCGCTTTTCTGCATGAATATGGAGGAGAAAGTGAATGAGAATGAGAAGGAAGAAAGGAAAGACAAGGGGAAAGTGAAAATAATATTGAACGAAAGAGAAGAGGAAGGGTGAGAGAGAGAGATAGATAGATAGAAAGGAAGTGAGAGATGGATAGAGAGAAATAAGAGAGAGAGAGAGATTGAGAGGTGGAAAAAGAGAAAGACAGAGAGTGGGGAGAGAGAGAAAGAGAGAGAGAGAAAGAGAGAGAGAGAAAGAGAGGGAGAGTATAAGAGAGAAAGAAAGGGCGGGATAGACATGATAGAGAAGGAGGGAGAGGGAGAAAGAGATAAATAGAGGCTGGAGAGATAGACACATGATAGACAGAGAGGGAGAGATGGAAAGAGGGAGAGAGAGAGACAGAGACAGAGACACAGAGAGAAAGGGTTAGATCCTTGCTCGGTGCTTATTGTCCTTGGACAAGGTGTTTTTTCCCTGGTACCTGGATACCTGGCAAAGCTGGGATAAATTGCAGGGCCATCAGAAAGAGCTGTATTCGTTGTTATCATTATTGACATTATCATTGTAAAGAGAGAGAGAGAGAGAGAGAGAGAGAGAGCGGGAGGGCATATATATATTGAAAGAAATGTCACTATGAGATGGTTGTAGCTTTTATTGTCCTCCTTTATTTGTCAAACTTTCGATCAATGATCTTTATCAGGACTGTACAAAAACACAAAATGATGGCTGACATTTGGATGGGAATATACACTTCATTTTCTTACAATTGTTAAGTAGTAATCATTATAATGATAATCATATTAATTTTTATCATTATTATAATGATTATTATTATTATCATTATTATTCGAGGAACATGTCTTACAATATATATATATATGTAGAGAGAGAGAGAGAGAGAGAGAGAGAGAGAGAGAGAGGGGGGGGTTGGGTGTGTGTGTGTGTGTGTGTGTGTGAGAGAGAGAGAGAGAGAGAGAGAGAGAGAGGCGCATGTGAAGATAATTCTTGTAAAGCTAGTGAAAAAATAAAAGAATGCGGGGAAAAATGAACACGTTCGAGCTCCTCTCATTAAAGTACAGAATAAACTTTTCTTAACGAAAATTCATTTATGGTGATACAATGCAAAGGACATCTTTCAAGAAATTTACTTACATTTTTTTTCAGCTTCGCTTGAAATCTATTGCCTTAAGTCAAAACAAGGGAATAAACGGCTTTTCCATCCTATTCGTATTACATACTGCTATTTGCAATGCACGGACCGCGCGCCACGCCCATGCAGTATCAACACATACAACTACGACCACTTGTTGAGATTTCTGCTCAACAACAAAATACATCAAACAATTAGCGATAATCTCGACAGCAACTTTTCACATTTGATATGAAATTATTAAAAGAAAATGTCATTGAATGCAAAAAAGAAGAAGAAAAAAAAAAGAAGAAAGACTCACCAGTAGCAAGCTCTGATAACACCTGTGGATCCAAATTACAGCGAGACGATGCTGAATGAACCGTGCTATTCTCCTCGTAATCTAGAGACTAGAGTGTTCGATTCGCGGACACTGTTATTGGAAAAGCGTTCAAAAATTGGGTGCGTTTGTGAGTTTTTCCGAGCTCATTTTTTTTCTCACCAGCGAAGTTCACTCGCGTTTTTTTTTTTTTTTTTTACTTCGCATTTAACAATAGGGCACGCCTAGGTTTTTCAGCTAGTCTTGGTCGCAGTTGTCTTATTGGAAGATTTAAAGACAGAGAGGGAAATTAAAGAGAGAGAGATGAAATAGGAAGAGGGTGATGAAGACCAAAAAAAAAAACAAAAACAAAAAAAAACAGGGAGGGAAGAGGGACGGTGGAAATAGGGACAGAGAAAGAGAGAAAGAAAGAGAGAGGCGGGGGGGGGGGTGAATGAGCTATAATCTTAGACAGTGAGTGTGCAAGTACGATAGGTGCAGAGAGAGGGAGAGGGAGATAGATAAATACAGAGAGAGAGAGAGAGACAGAGAGAGACTGACAGAGAGACAGAGAGATAGGGGGAGACCCCCATTGACTGCAGTGTTAGACTAAAGCGTACCCTTCTACGGTTTCATAAATGGCAGTATTCAGTCATAGATATCTCAATAATAACATTGTATATTTGAAAACTTTTCTATGCCTAGCTATTTATTTATCCTTCTGGACATCATTATACAAGACAGATATCAAAATTCAAGAATTTATTAAATCAAGCCTCCACAAAGTTACCGATTCCCTTTAAAAGACAAAGGCTTTTTAACAGAGACATAATGCAAGCTGGAAACAGACATCGAATATAGAAGGTGGCAATAGCCATTTAAACAAAAACTACACTGTCACTACCCAAGAAGATTAAATCTAGCGGATATACCGTTTTCTATAATGTTTTAGTATTAATTTAATTTGTTGGATATCTTGACAGCTGCACCTTCTATCAGAGAGCCCAGTTTTACATTGTAATACTACTAATAATAATACCTTACCTAGGAGCAGTTCCTTAAGATCTTTCCCCTATTATGACGTAAATCTTCTATCCATTCGTGTCATCTAAAAATGAAAATCTTTTGACTAGACGATTGACTTATGGTTCTTTCTCGTTTCATTATTATTAACACTTGCTGTGCCATTGTGCATTTTGGCACTTATTTTACACACAAATCCGATAGAAGAGTATTTATGTGGCATACAAAGAGTTAAACAAGAGTAATGTCAAGAGTTTATCCATTATATAGGATGCGGGACACAAGTCACGATTCGCCCACAAAAAAAATTAATGATAAAAAGTGATATCTAAGTAGAAACATGACATTAATCTGGTCATAGAATCAGTGTAAAACGTTCAAAATACTTTTGAATATTGTATATATATATGTATATATAAACAGTTGACTAGAATAGCTGGAATAACATGCATAAGGGACGCGCTTATATACCACTGTCACACCGCCAAACCGACCACACACCGACACCAAACCAACCGCTTCTTGGCCAGTGGTGGCAATGTAATTTTTTTGTTCGGTCTGTTGTCGGTCTGGTGTCGATCTTGTTGGTGTGACCGTGGTATAGGAGACGATATAGATTTGTATAGGTTGTGAATACTTCATGATAAGACCGTGCAATGAATAGAAATGAAATGTTTTGTTCCTTTTTTTTTATTTCAGAGGCAGGGGAAAGAAGAACGGCATTCATACTTTTGTGTGGGTGGCTGATCCCAGGGTCGTCTTTCTCTCTCTTTCTCATTTTCTCTGTCTCTCTGTCTCTCTCCCTACCTATCTCTCCCTCTGACTCTCTTTCTCTTTCCATCTCTCTCTCTCTGTCTCACTTCTCTCTCTTTCTCTCTCTGTCTCTCTTTCACTTTCCCTCTCTCCGTCACCCCCTCTCTCTATCTGTTTCTTTCCTACCTCTTGCCGTCTCTCTTCCCCTGTACAGTGCGTATTAACCCCCCCCCCCTAAAAAAAAAAAAAAAAAAAAAACTGTCAAATTACATTTCAAAATATTTAGAAGATTTTTTTCATGTCGATAGATGCCCAGTAGTCTCATCTATCAAGTGCCACTAACGAAACAAATTTTCGTTCACGCTTGGGTGAACACTGACTGTTTTTGTCTAGAGTGTGAAAAATGACTTGCGCCAAATTGAAAGAAGATGGAAAATTAAACCAATCAATACTGTACATCAACCGATAGATCACTCAATCATTCAGTCATTCAACCATTCGGCCAGTCGGTCAATCAACCAGTCAATCAATAAGGCAATCACTTAATCAACAATCAATCAATCAATCAATCAATCAATCAATCGATTGATCAACTCTGTCAATCAATCAATTACACTGCAATTTAACAAATTATTCACAAACACATCAAAGCACTTGGAAACCAGTCATTCAAGCAAGCATGCCAAATTAATGTGGTGCTTCTTGCTTGAATGACTGGTTTGGAAGTGATTTAATGTGTCTTTGAATAAATTGCTAAATAATGATTTCAAAGTAATTTTAAATTTTCCAAAGCCTATCATAAAATAGAGACTGTTCAAAGCTGCTGAATTTTATTCCATTTCTTGTCAGAACTTTTACTGATACCCCACGATAAAATAAAGAGTCCTGCACCAGTGCCCAAGTTCCTCTCCAGTGAAAATGTTCTAGCAAATTAAGAGTAAATTACACCAACAAAACCCAAAAAGTATGATCCCATGCTTACTCAAATGTAACAAAATGGATATTACACAGTGCTTGATTGATTGATTGATTGACAGATTTTTTTCCCGATTGCCTGACTGGTTGATCGATGGTTTGAGCAATATTGATTGATTAATTCATTGATTGATTGATTATTTGCTTGACTGAAAGATTGATTGATTGAATGAGTGATTGGCGGAATAAATTACTTACTTATCAGTTGAATGATCGATTGTTCAAGCGATTGGTTGATTTACAAACTGAATAACTGATCGGTCAATTAATTGATTTATTAATTCATTCATTGAACTATCGATTGATTGATTGTTGATTAAGTGATCGTTTGCTTGGTTGGTTGAGTGACTGACTGACTGAATGGTTGAATCACTGACTGATCCATTGTTTGAATGTTTGATTGACACCTGACTGACTTATTGATTGATTCATTGACTAATTTATTGATGGGTTGATTAATTGATTGATTGACCGAATTACTCACTGAATTACTTATCTATCGGTTGATGTATTGATGGGTTGATTGATTGATTGATTGGTTGATTGATTTTCGATTGATTGACTAATTGGTTGAATGATTTGAAGATGAAATAATTTGGTACTTCTTGAATGATTGGCATGTGTCTGTGTATTGTGAATACTGTGCTTAAAAAAAGCTTGAAGTGATTACACATTATTAATTCTCATCCATGCATAAAGCAATGAAATCATTAAAATTATGATAGAAAATTGACACAAAATTCCTAGACTATCATAACATAATCATAAATTTATGGCAAACTCCAATTTGTATGAATGGGAGTACTTATTCGGACTGGTGGTTTACTTTTCCATCTTCTCCCCTCTCTATCTCTCTGTCTTTCTTTTCTGTTCTCACTCTCTTATTCTTGCTTTACCCCCTCCTCCTCTCTCGATTTCCCTACTTCTCCCCCTCCAATCTGGTCTCTGGCCTTTCCCATGTTTTCATTTATGATTTCTCACCATTTACATCAGCGCATTTTTAATGTTTTGTTCTTCCATGTAGCACATTGACTTTCCCGTTCTTTTTCCCTATCCTTCTCTGATTCTGGAGGGGGGGGGGGGGCACTGGCCTTTAGTAGGTAGATGAAATGCGAATTATCCTATCATCTTCTTTTCTCATCCTTTATTGTGATATATTACGATACTTTTGTTGGCCTGTTGTCATCTAATGAAATTCATTCATTTGGACAACAACAAAAAAAAGAACGTGAGTTCTCTTTGATCCACAAAGCTTTATCATTTTTTAAAAATATCAAACTACAAAATAAAAAAAAACAAAAACATTACACTGTTACTTGCGTATTAGAATATATACTTCTACTAATGTAACGGCAAAGTTGAAACAGTATTTTTGTTGAAGGTAATGTTGCGGAGAGATAGAAGATGATTATTTGGAGGAAACATGTGTAACCGAAACAAACAAGACAGCTAAACGACTGAACTATGCTGATTTTAAACATGTTATTGTATGCATTATGGTAATATAACAATAGCATAATCGTTGCTACCTATATAGCCTAATTACGTAAGATCGAAATAATAATTGTGACATTATTCCACTAATCCTGAAAACTGAAACTAAAAGTGAATGAACTAATATGACATGTAAAGGCAAAGGGAGAGGGAAAGACATGGGAGGGCGAGAGACAGAGAGAGAGAGAGAGAGAGAGGGGGGGGGGGGGGGGGGGAGGGGGGGGGGGGGAGGGATGCTTGCATGTATTAATTTTGATATGTGTCATAATCACTACTACCTATATAAACATCACCTCATGTAAAAGCATATCACAAAGCTTTCATGGAATGATCGATTGTGTAGTAATCTTCTCTAATAGCACACATTATTTTCTTACCATTACAAAAAAAGCTGAGGAAGTTCATGGTTATCATAAAAGCTATTTACAACACCGTAGCTAAATGGCGGATCCGGGGGGGGGGGGGGTGGGGGGGGGGAGGAGGGAGCGGGGGCACGTCAAAACCAAAGTCGGCATGCCACAATTTCATATTAATAAAATGAAGAAAAAATTCCCCGATAGCAATTCTACTCCCCCTCCCCTCCACCGGTTGCTGAAAATGTGATATTTTTTGTAGTCTAGCTTGTCAGAGAATTTGGAGGAAGAAAAAAAAAACCAGCTAAAATGTAATGATCCTTTTTATCGGACTTCTCCCCAAGCCCCCCACCCCCCCCCCCCCCCCGGACCAGAAATATCGTGGATCTGCCAGTGTGAAGGAGTATATTTTATATGTTAAAAAAATCGTAACATTTTTGTGCATATTAAAGTGGACGCAAGACGTTAAAGGCCATAAAGACGCTACAAAGTTTATCAGACACACTTTATTGTTTTGCAGAGGAATTTCGATGTATATCTACTTTACGAGAGTTCAAGAAAATAGTAAATGGTATACCATAAATACAGGTAAAACGACGACACTTCTTGCATGATTAACGAAAGAAAGTGAACGGGATGACAGAGAGAAAAAATATTGGAGCTGACTGCATCATAGATGCGGGGAATAAAATAAGTCCGCTCTTGATTTACCGTACTGACTGATTTTAAAAAGACCGCGCCTTTTCAGAGGGGGGGGGGGGGGGGGGGGGGCATGGTAAATGTATTTACGCATGAGAGACTGTACAATCAGTAAGTGAAGGCAATACCAGCATCCAGGCGTAGTTCGCCATTAATAATAACAAGTCGAAGGATACAGAGCAGAGAGAGGTTTGTATAAAGATTTTTTTTTTTTAATGAAAGAAAAGGAAAAGAAAGAAATGGCAAAGGGAAGGGCAAAGGCATTTAGAAATATAGGAAGAGAGAGAGAGAAAAGGACAGAGAAAGAGAGACAGAGAGAGGAAGAATGTGAGGGAGAAAGAGAGAGAGAGAGAGAGAGAGAGAGAGAGAACATTGGGGACCCCCTATACTTTTTCCACAGCATACATTTTTGTTGTTGTATATGTACCCTATATATGACTGGAGGTATATAAAAACCAGTCACCATAGGCCAGGAGCCTGTTTTGGTAATGTATAGTCATACACCTGATGACAAAATTTGGTGCATCCTTACTATAATTTGGCTAAGCTCAGATCTTGTCTGTCCTTCCGTTTGTTTGACGGCGCTTTTCTCGGCGATTTTGTACTCAATCGAGCTGGGGTTTTTGTAAACGTGGTTATATTGTTCCCAGATTGTCATGAAAGGGGTTGTTTGTGGTATTTTGGTCGCATTATTCAAAAGGTTTTTACAATTCGTAACTTTCTTTGGCAGGCCCCGAGTAAAGCTTCGAAGTTCCCAGTCCTTTCGACCTTTTTCGGCTCAGCGAAATTACATAGGCATACATTACACGTACGGTATGCTTAAAGGCCACCGCACACCTTACGATCGGTCTGCGATCCGATTTGTGAAATAAATCGCTATGGCATTAAATATTAGCATTTTAACAAATGAAATCTACCTTATTCAGGTTCAGAAAAGTAATATGAATACTAAGCATAGGGTTTGGGTGAGCTGTCAGCTTTCTACAGGGAATAAGGGCAAAATTAGTTTCAAATCTTAGGCAGTCCTACGATTTTTGTGACGCCACTACGACTCGGAGCCGATTTGGCCATTCCACTGACTAGAAAACTCGGCAAAGGCCGTATTATCGATTTTACTATCTGTACGACTTTTCAGACCCTCAAACAAAAATATTTTTCGTTTTTGAATGATTTGTCAAATGATATTACATTTTCTTCTGAAATCGGATCGCAGACCGATCGTAAGGTGTGCGGTGGCCTTAAGGCTATGGCAAGCCATCGGGGTCTACCTACGTCTACTAGTACGCGTACCCAGTAGACGTCACGTAAAACCAAACGGTACGTCACGTCTACTCGTTACGTGACGTGTACCCAATTTCGTGTACTCTGTCGTGACCTTACGTCACGTCACGTCTGTTCAATTACGTGTGCTTTGTTCAATACGTCACGTCTACTTTGAAATGGTCTAATTCAAGGCTTTTTTTTTTTTTTTTTTTTTTTTTTTTTTTTTTTAATGAGACCGCTTCTATTCTCTACATAACTAGGGGATGTGGGATATGACTATGAGAGTTTGGGAAATCAAATCCCGATTATCAGGATTCCCCTCTTTGTTATGAAAATGGATGGCTCTATCATGATCAAGTTCAGGGGTCGCTGAACCGGGGGGGGGGGGGGTGATCTGGCTAGGGAGTGCAGGCTTCCCCTCCACTTTTTTTTTTTTTTTTCAAAATATTTTATTAGAGATTTCATTCAAAATAGATCATTACATAAAATAAATGTAAATAATTTTAAACAAATACAAATCTTCATTTCGTTTTCATACCATAGTGTTAAATTATTCACAAGACAAGCATGGAAGAATGTTGGAATGAAATCACTAAGTAAATAATATATTGACAAACACTAACGTACGCCCTATACCCCCTCCCTATGTCCCACAATGTATAATATTCAATGTAAATGATCTTTCATTCAAAATATGTTAATGTTCTTTTCTTTTTTTGTTATTTTCCTAGTTCATATAAAGATCTCCTTTAAATGAATAAACTTTTTTTTTTTTTTTTCAAAATATTTTATTAGAGATTTCATTCAAAATAGATCATTACATAAAATAAATGTAAATAATTTCAAACAAATACAAATCTTCATTTCGTTTTCATACCATAGTGTTAAATTATTCACAAGACAAGCATGGAAGAATGTTGGAATGAAATCACTAAGTAAATAATATATTGACAAACACTAACGTACGCCCTATACCCCCTCCCTATGTTCCACAATGTATAATATTCAATGCAAATGATCTTTCATTCAAAATATGTTAATGTTCTTTTCTTTTTTGTTATTTTCCTAGTTCATATAAAGATCTCCTTTAAATGAATAAAGGGGTAAACAAAAGTGTATAATTACGGTATAATTAAATGAAATACAATTCTTCATGTTATATTCATATCATAAATAATAAGATGTGCATTTAACAATTTACCCAAGAGAAGGGGAAAATGATCATTCATGAAAAGTAACATAATGCATATTTTTATATAAACCCTTCATCGGTATACCTTGTTACCCCTTTCACTACTTAACCCCCCCCCCCCCCCCCCCTTCACAACATTCACATTCACACTCACTAACATCCAACAATCATACCAAGGTTTACACACGCACAACACTAGACACATCATACCTGCTCACATTCACATCCTTATTCACTTTCAGTTCTTCCCATTTCTGTAGGTGTAAATGTAACTTCCCTGCCTTTGTTGCTAGATTTTTTTCTTCCTCTATACAATCAGCTATATATTTTTGTATTTTGTAGATGAAGGAACCTGGCCTTGAACCCTAGAATGGAAAATTGCATATTTAATAAACATGACCAAAGAATTTACACATTTATTTCTATTTGAATTACCAGGTAATCCCATGTATATATCCCCCCAATTCATATCTTTCAATTCAGCCAAGCCAAAATATTCAATACAAAATTGCCATAACGGTTTCACTTTCGCACAGTTCAGAAATATATGAAAGTAAGACTCAATCTCCTTATAACAAAATGAGCAATAATTGTCCCTCACAAACCCAAACCTCATCAAATGTTCTTTTGTGTATATAGCTCCATGTAAAAGTATAAATTGAAATTCCCTTTGTTTTCTAATGAGAGTTGTGTTCCTTGCTCGGATGAAAAAAGTACATATTTCTTTATTTGTAAAGTTGAAATTGCTGTGACCATCCTTTACTGTTAAGTTATACGATTCACGTAAATTGTTGATAAAACAGTTATAAATAGTTCTAGATTTAACTACCTGAAAAGTTGTTTCCTGCCCAGCAATATTCATGTTTATATTAAAGTCAACAAAATCAATTTTCATAAATTTGACCGAAGGAGTAGCATTTTTCCAACTAGTTGGTATGGCATGAGCAATATCAATTATCTGGAGCAATTGATTTGCATTAATCCCAAGATTTTGAAAATAAACCACAGGCTTTATATGCCCATTGTCAAAAATGTGATTTACAGTGCGTATGCCTTTATTAAATAGATCAATATCACAGATCATTTTACCTCTTATACAAATATTATGATTATTAAATATAACCGGATTAACCTCCCCTTCAGAGTATCTATATTTCCTCATATCTTGCCAAGCCTTCAGCATTTCTGAATAAAATTGTGGTATTTTTAATGTTAATTTAGAAGTGTCAAAGTCGCATAAGAACAGAAATCTCCCACCAACTGTTCTGAAACAAAAGTCAAAATACAATTTCCATCCAGCATCCCTTTCTCCATATAATAAATGTTTCAGCCACATCAAACGCTGTGCCTTTACCAAGAAGGTCACCAAGAAGAAGCCGGGCAACACACCCACCGGCAACACACCCACCTGCTGCCGAAATGATAACTTGCCACACACATACACGCACACACACACACACTCCCCTTTGCTTATATTAATAATAACATATTATGCTCTTACTCATGCTCAACCTCCTGCCCCCACTTTTCAAACGCTCTGTGGCCCGTGAACTAATAATTGTTATGTCTTTCCACGTATACCAACATCGTTTTCAGGCCTAGCCAACTTGATATTAGGGGTGCCCTATTTTATGAGCCCTTTTTTCAAGACATGTATACTGCGGTTTGTGGTCTATTATCTTCACTTTTGCATAAACTGAAAATGAGGGAAAGGTAACCGTTTCCTTTGTTTTCATAATAGAATATCGGACAGGCAATCACTAAAAAAAGAAGAAAATGAAAAAAGAAAATTACATTTTGTACTTGCATGATAGCCCTCCTGCCCTCGAGTTTGGGGGCAAAAAACTCTCAAGAAAAACAGAAAAGGAAAATTACATGTAATAATAATTTTCCATTACAACGATGTATAGGCTTAATAAGCTTATTAGTGCTCTAAAATGCAAACTTTCATCATTTAAAACCAAAATTTTCTCACACGGTCACCATCCTCCCTCGTGTATTGATACACACAATGTAGCAGATGCTTGCTTCCATTTATCGGGGGAAGTATTTTTGCCCCCACTCCACGACAATCAAATTTACCATTGCGATCAGCTTTCTAGTACTCTAAAAGGTGAGGCTTCATCATACTACCCCCCCCTATTTTTTTTTTTTTTTTTTTTTTTTTACTTCCGGCGCTACGCTCCAGGTGCCCCGGAAGGGTCCTAGCTTATTTTATTCATTTATTTATTATATTTTTTTTTCTTTGGGGGGTGGGGCAAACACTCTGAAGGCCCACCTCAAAAGCTTACTACTTGCTCACAACCCAACCCCTACCCCCCTCCCCCGCCCCCCCCCCCCCGAAGAAGCCCATTCCCCTATTTTTCATACATATATATTTCATGTTATTTTGAAAGTGGAAGATTTAGAAATTTTATCCCTCCAAAATTGCAAAACGTGAAGCACGCTTATCATCCCTTGTTTTGCGTGGGGACACTCGTTTTTCCGTAAGTTCGTTTTTTTCCGTAGGTTCGTTTTTCCGAAGGTTCGGGTTATTTTAAAACCTGAAAACTAAATTTACACAGTATCCCCCTCTTTGACGGGGATCCGGGCCGCTATTTTTTTAATTTTTTTTTTGTCAGGACTTGCGAGGCCGGCCCTATAATGAACAAATTCGTAGGCCACAGAACGGGAAGGGGGGGGGGGGGGGGGAGGGGGCTAGGGGGCTGAAGCCCTCCATGTTTACACACTAGAGATTCGTTTCATTATGCTTATTAATACCGTGGAATTCCAATAAAACTCTCAATCCCGCCTCCATTTAAAAAAAATCATGCATTATATTTTCCACTTATAGAAACATCATTTACAGTGTTAACAAACTTGAAATTAGTGCGCCCTTAGAAAGGTTTATTGCAGGACTATATTTCTGAAAGCATGTCTGTTTCTGGTTTTATATATGTTCATTGTTTTACTTGGTTTCCATAAGGGAATAAATAACACGTAATCACAAGAAGAAAAAAAAAATCACATTTTGTATGTGCATTGGTACGTCGGTGCAGCCCTGTATTTTCCCCTCTGCCACTTCTTGTATCGTCCTATTAAAATATTCTCTTCGTCTATTGTTTTCCTTGTTCATTTATTCCCTTCCCGTCTTCTTCTGGTTTCTCTTGCTTTGTTCATGTAAGGAAACGGACGTGTGACTCGAACAGTGTGGTCGGGGTAATCAGAAGGACCCTTTCGATGGACAATCAAAATTGAGCTGGATTAGCAGGGGGGGGGGGGGGGAGAGAATAACTGGATGAAACCTAGAGGAAAAAGTTCAGCAAAACTCCCGCTATCATGAATAGCCATGCACTGTCAGACATTTTAAATTGCGGCAGATGCGCGGATGCCCGCCAGACGCCCCCACCCCCTCCCTCATTGAGCGAGGTAGGCCTAGGTTGGAAAGGTATCATACCCAATGCACTCAAGCAGAATAATATGCCACACGTCATCTTAAATGGTTGCTTGTACCCCCCCCAAAAAAAAAAAGGGGGGGGGTGAATGGAGGAGGGCAGAATTGAATGGATCAGTAGGAGAACCTCAATATTTAAAAAAGTCAGGGGATAAATATCAAGCATGATTCCACGTATTACAAGTGACATCTGGATGACATTTTTGGGCTACAACAGTGATAAGACCCCATGCCTCCCCCCCCCCCCTTCTCGATAAGAATGATAATAATGATTGGCAGGGAAGGGCTGCCTGGTGAATTCCAGTCTTAAATGTTCATAATTGCAAGACAATAAATAGAAAGGGGTAGGAAAAATAACGAATTGAAATAGGATGAAAATACGCGGCAGAACTCCCTCTATCGTGCCCATGCACTGTAAGACATTAAATTTGAAATGGTGGGGGATGTCCGTCAGACGCCTCCGAATAAATGACGTAATCCCCATTCACTGAGATACGTCAGCTGGAGAGGTATCAGGATGGGATAGAAAGTATTCAAAAGAAATTTACATAATGTATGATGTTCGTATGTTGTATGTCATATGAAGTGGGTTCTTATGAATATTATATTATACTGCCCCTGCACAAAAAAGAAGAGAGAAAAAAAGCAAGTATTAGCTGTATTAGCAAGAGCAGTAATAAATTGATATCAAGAAAAGCCTTGATCAGGGGCGGCGCACCCGCGGGGGGGGGGGGGAGGCAGGGGGCACAGTGCCCCCAGTTTTTCAAGTACCCCAAAAGTGCTCTTTATATTTCTGAAAAATGCCCCCTTTCCCTCCGATAAGTGCCCATTTTACTACTAGATGTGCCCCTTTTCCTTTCTAATAAGTGCCTTTCCCCTTCTGATAAGCGCCCCTTTTTGGCCTTCTGAAAAGTGCCCCTTTTAAAATCTGATAACTGCCACCTTATCTCTCTGATAACTATCCTTTTCTCTTTCTGATAAGTGCCCCTTTTCGAATCTAAATATTGCCCCGTATTCTCTTTTTTTCGGGGGGGGGGGACAAAAAGAGCCATATCTAGCTACAAAGAATCGGTGCGGCTTTCAAGTACCCATATTACTACAACTACAATGCAAGGCAGCGGAGCTGGAGGCAAAAGGGGCACAATTCTCTCCCCCCCCCCAGCAAATGATTTCTCATTCCGCTCGCTCGAATGTGCCAATAATTTACACCAAGTAAGTGCAGTATTTTCTGAAAATGTCCCCATAACTCGCTCGCTACGCTCGCTAGCTCTTACAGTATAATGAAATCAAGCAGATCGCAGAAAGTATGTATATCGGTGTAATCCTAAAGAAAACGACAGGGTTAATGTACAAATTAAAAGATCATTCGACATTCCCCCAATTAGATTTGCTGCTGTCATTTTCATTGTACATGTATATTGCTGTAAATAATGTATAACTCAAGGACTCCAGCAATAGAAAAAAGTCCGACAATTTTTGCTCGCTCGCTTAGCTTTCTCGCACATGAATCGTTAGACCATTACACACAACTGCGTATCAGGAAAGCTGAAGTAGTGACCAGAGCAGCGTTTCATCAAACGGTCATAAGTACAAGTTCGCCGACATCCCATTGAAACGCGTGTATCAACATTAACATGCGTTTCAATGGGGTGTCGGCGAACTTGTACTTATGACGGTTTGATGAAACGATGCCCAGAACCACAATAAAAAGGAAGGTGATGCTTGATAATAACTATACTAATTAGACTGTAGGGTTATACCAGTGTCACAAAATGGTCCTTTTTTCGCTTTATGTTCACCCTTTGTAGGTGCCTCCTTTCCCTTTTTTGCTGCCCCCCACCCCCACTTTGAAAGACGCTCAGCCGCCCCTGGCCTTGATACTATGACCCCACATATTAAAAAGAGCCACTGGCTGGCATCAAGTCTTGGATTGTGCCCTACGAGTCGCCCCCGGGCTACATCCTACCCCGCCCACCTCCAAGTGAGCTGAACCGGTGAATTCAGTTGATAGATACACTCAGCAAGACATTTCAAGTCGTAGGTGGAAAGAAAATGACGGAGTGAGACCAAGTTACGGGGAAATGTCTGCCCAACGCCCATGAATATGAATTGCACAAAAAGTAGCTAGATTAACCAGAAACGTAATAGTGGAGCAGCATATCGTAATAGTCCGAAAATGGGGGGGGGGGGGGGGGGGGGGGCCTTTCGCGTGCGCAGCATACTCCATATAGGCATCCAGTGACTATTCATTATACACGGATTCTAGCATTACCGGTATGTACAACCTGACTTTCTCTAATACTGCACTTTCCTTACTGATCCAGTCAATTCCCCCGTCCTATTTTTTTTTGGGGGGGGGGGGGCGGTGGGGGTGGGCATTCTATGGCGTTTGATAGGCACTTAACTTGTGGTATAGGAATGTCATAAAAAGTGCTTATCTAGGGAATTATGGTGCCCGGGACAAACTATAAAACTGCCCCGCCCCTCCCTGATTAAAAAACAAAACAAAACTGATATTAACCTCAAACACTTTGTGGAAATGAATTTGAGGCACTTTACCTTGGATAGTTACAGGAAGTTTTTTAAAAACTTTCAAGATCCTAACGAAACATTTTTCTGCGAGTGAGCAAAGGGACCAAGCCAAACTTGAATCTTTATTCATAATAAAAATTTAATTTTGTCATGAAAATATACTAAACATGGAATAAAATTAACAGTCTACCTCGCTGCTGGAATAGGAGGTGAAAATCGCCCCAAAATTGGTCTTTCCTAGTTTTTTCCCTTTTCCTCCCCCTTTTCTCTTTTTTCTTAAATAGAGTGGAACGGCGGGGGGGGGGGGGGGCGAACATCAATGTGCTCGGCCATTTGCGATGCTTCAAATTCAAGTCAGTGGCAACTCACTCGTGGTAATGAATGTACCTGATAAGGTCGCTCCCATGTCCTTTACAACATGAACATGCCGGGGGGGGGGGGGCATAACCTTTACCAGAAGACACGGGAGCCCGTGATGCCGTTATGGGATAGAGGGGTCTGGCTACATGCACAGAGGAACGTTAATTCTTGGCCAAACCTGCGCACTCTTTGTCAGAAAATCGTGGATGAAAGGGCCACTCTATGAAATGTCGAAAGGAGTTTTCCTCACCAACCAGCCTAATTTGAAATATATAAAATAAATTACGAAGGGCGCAGGAGCGTCACCAGAGCGGGCAGTGACTTCTCATTTTCCTTAAATCTCTCTCTTTGCAAATTCAGAAGATTGAAAA
Source organism: Heliocidaris tuberculata (assembly GCA_025618425.1). NCBI lineage: Eukaryota > Metazoa > Echinodermata > Echinoidea > Camarodonta > Echinometridae > Heliocidaris > Heliocidaris tuberculata. Next base: position 16,793,592 of record CM046842.1, on the reverse strand, counting down.
TACAAAAGCTCTCTACAGTGCGAAGGGACTTCGATATCTTATTTAAAGGGGTAAAGGGTAGGGGCAAGTTGCCCCCTTGAAAATTCTAGAAATAATAGGAACTTTCAGTAAAGTGAGGAAATTAAATCGTTATAGTGAATAATCATCCAGTTAGTCTTCTAAAAGTTTGAATAAGCTATAGTTATGCAGGGGCCGCGAAGCATTTTTGAAAGTGGGGGGGGGGGGGGCTGATTTGATTTCACTTGAATAATGACAATCTCGCACCTTTTTTCGGGGAATTTATGAAACGTGTCTACTCAAACAAGTGTGGGGGGGCTGCAGCCCCCAGCCCCAGCCCCCCCCCCCCCGGTTCCGTGGGCCATGTTATGGAATACACTCCTCCAACACAACTCGCCACTCCTCAAAACTATAATTTTTCAGGGTTGGAGGAGAATCCCCTTCCACATCCACACCTAGGTGTATATGCAGTTTCCTACTATCAGTTTTCTTTCCAAACTAGTAAAATAAATGCATCGTTTACCTCTCTTGGGTAATAATAATAAATGACATTGTAAAGCGCAATGAAGTATTCACGGAATACGCTATATAATTGTAACATTTTATTATTATTATTATTTATTATTATTATTATTATTATTATTATTATCATTATTATTATTATTATTATTTCTAAGCTCAAAAATTTCGTGGGAGGTGAGAGATGAATCTAAGACAAAGGACAATTACCCCCGCCGGAAAGTTACCCCCGAGCACAATTAACCTCGGTATCACAACGACAGCCTCCCTCCTTCACCCCCCCCCTCCCCCTCCCAAGGGGGCTGGGGGCACAATACCCCCACATTTTCAAGTAGATTCAGCCTATTTTTGTCTGATAAGTCACGGTTTTGTTCATAAGTACCCTCCCCCTTTCACCTTCTTATAAATGCCCCTTATCACTTCCAGTGAGCTATAACCACTTCCTCTTTTAATAATGCCCCCATCCTGCCACTATGCAATTTTAAAATCCCAGTGCCGTCACTGAACACTGAATTTCAAACTGAAAAGTGAAAATTCAGATACATTTATACATTTTTCTTTCTTACATTGTTTTAATAATGTTAAAGGAATGGGGAAAATTGAAATAACAGACCAATAAAAGTTTGAGTAAAATCTGTTAAGAAATGAGAATGTTATTAATTTTTTTAAGTTGTAATCAATCAAACACAACTTGGCAACCGACTCCGTGACGTATCTTGTAAGGGCCCATCCCATTTGCCCTGCAGTACTAAAAAATTATATTTTCTGCTTTTATTTAAATCAGCTAAATACCAGGGTGAAATTCCCCTTTTATGTAACTATTTATTAGACTGCTTCATTGAGAAAATGATCTCTCTTAATTTATAATAGGCACACAATTGTTTGCGTGTGTTCTTGTTCCATCCCAGCAACAGTCACACCCCCCCCCCCGCCCCCTCCCTATATAACGTACGAACATTCAGTCTTTAAAAAAATAATTGTTTTAATGAATACATTGAATTTATCCACAGTCTTTTCACTAACGCCTTTGCGACTAGAATTTCATTAGGCCTGTGTGACATTGACAGCCGATACAACCCCCCCCCCCCCCCCGGCCTTATTATAGGCCCTATGACGAAATTTAGTGGAATCTAGCTCTGCCTCCACATGGATTACAAATCTTCTATGATTTTTCAAAGTTCAAGTATATAATGCCAAGGAGTGTAACAACCGATGAAGAAGATTTTTTCTTTCATTGTTAAGAAAACAAACGTTTGTTTTATCATTTACTCATCATTATTTTACACTACATTTTCTTCTTCTTCTTCTTCTTCTTTCTTTTTTTTTTGGGGGGGGGGGGGGGCTATCGTTATCTTTTCCAGAGGGGGTTCACATTTTTTCGCCGGGGAGGGGGGAGCCACGAGGATGTCTCGTTACAATTATTATAGCAGATAACTCCTTGGTTATAACATGGGAATGTATTAATGTAACTAGGATTCTCTGGTTAATCCTTGGGTAAACAGGCGGCCTTCCAGTGGTCATGACAACGAGTCCACAGAGGTCATGACCCTTAATTGCACAACAGATGGAGGATAAGAGCGTGAATAGTGTCCATGCAGTAGAAGTTTGTATACTTTGTATGCACTATATAGTAAACATGAGCTGTACATGTGGGGAGTTCTCCTAATCTAAATCATCAACTTGTTTCTCTTTCCTCCGCTCATTACATGGTATTTATGAATAAACTTTATACATTAATTTTATTATGACAAATTTTTATGACGACAATAAAACAATATTTTATTATTATTAATAATAATAATAATAATAATAATAATAATAATAATAATAATAATAATAATAATAATAATAATTATAATGATGATAATTATGATAGTAACAATCATAATAATGAAATAAAAATGAGTAGTAATAGTAGTAGTAATAGTAGTAGTAGAAATGACAATAATAAACCAACTCCGCACGGTTTATACTTTACTTTGATTTTTGTTAGTTTGCTAAAAAGAGTGTAGGCCTACTACTACTACTCTAAAAAATTATAGGACGACTTAATAATCAGCCACCAACAGAATATAATTAAAACACCCTGAGCCCCTGCCAAGCCCTATACTTCCCTTATTGAACAATATTATTAACGTACATGGTTTGCTTTATTGACAAAAAAAAAAAAAAAAAAAAAAAAAAAATCCTGGAAATAGACTAACTCTTAGCTGACGTCACGTAACGACCAGAGCACACGTAATTGTATAGACGTCACGTAATGACTAGTCAAGGTACACGTTACCTAAATGACAAAGCACACGTTACATTAACTGACGCTTCTGAACCCTTTGGCCACCTATGGCCGGAGGGGTCAGTAACGTCTGTAAAAGTAAAGTACACGTACCCTTAAACACACGTGACGTGATGACCAAAAACAGTACGCGTACTGAATACTGGCTTCTGATTGGTCAATATAGGTACGTGTATCGAAAATCAAGTACGCGTGGTGAGTAGACGTAAGTAGACCCCGATGGCTTGCCATACGGCCTTCATTCAGTGTGTTTCCGTCCAGTGAATCCATGGCATGGTTGTATATGTAATGTTAGACTTAATCTGAAAATTGTTCAACAGTCAGAAATTGCAGGCGCTAATGCACATCCCGCCTGAATCTAGAACTACAAGTACAACTAGCACCTGAATTTCAGTCACATCGGACATCGGGAACGGCTGTAAATATTTCGGCTTCGATGTCGATGTCGTCGATCTGACTCTCGATCTAGATTCGTCTTCTCAGTGTATCTGTAACATACAAATTCATAGTGCTTTGTTTTCACATAACATGCCATCTCATATATTCTGATGACACGTTTATATTTTGTTTGACATGTGTTTTAGGACACTCTGTTGTATATATATATGAATGTTTATTAAGAATATAGACATGAATATAACAGAGTAAAAATAGTTTATCGCTTAAACAACCAATACAGTGTATCTATAACAGACGTACAGAGTACTGTATACGCCATATATTTCGCGGGGGTTTTATTTTCGCGAATTTCACGCATCATGAGTGGGTCCCAAATTTAACAACACTCCAAAATATTGCCAACATTAGAAGTCGGTTGAATTTGTTGTCTCCTGGTCACAAATTCACCACTTTGCTTTGCAAAAGTACATCATCACCGCTATTTGTAGATTTGAGAATTTTCCGACCGCGAATTCAACTACTCGAGAAATAGTCTGGTTAGTCCTACTTGCGAAAATTTATGGGCCACGAAATTTATGGCTTATACAGTAGTTTCTTTTTACATTAATGATAACATGCCATCTCAAAATCATGATCTTTTTATCCGTATACTGTAGCATATCTTGCCTTTAGTTGACGTGTTTATATTTTGTACATTGTGCTTTACATTTCTATATAAAAAAAGACATAATCTAACATACACATGTCGATATTGTTATTTATTTGAATGAAACTGAATTTTGTATTCTAATAGCCCATATAACGTTTAAAAGATACACGAGTTCCATAAGATATGCATTTTCAGTGCATGTTCTAACATTTTTATCAATTCCTTCAATGCATAACTACTTAACCTACCAGGAAAAAAAAATATCAGAAACCTAAACATGCCAGTGGAAGCACTACACAAATCTTATCACTTTTCATCACAACAGCCCCCCCCCCCTCTCTCTCTCTCTCCTGTATTCTTTATAATTTCTATCTATCCCCCTGCATGTCTATTTTTTTCTCTCTCTCTCGCTGTCATTTTTCCCACTGTGGCTGTATCTCTCTCTCTCTCTCTTTCTCTCTATCATTTTCTGACTGTCTATGAGTCTCTCTCTCTCATTTTTCCCACCGGCTGTTTCACTGGCTGTTTCACTGGCTGTTTCTCCCTCTCTCTCTCATTTTTCCACTGTTTCTCTCTCTCTCTCTCTCTCTCTCTCTCTCATTTTCCCCAGGCAATGTTTCCCGTTGTATCCTTCTCTCTCTCTCTCTCTCTCTCGCTTCTTTCAGCATTCCACTATACATGATTGAGCAACCTTTAATTGAAGAACTACAAACAAATGCAATCTGTTGTACATTGTAGGGTACATGTACTTACACATTTATTTTGGACTTAATACATGTAATGATAATATTTCTATATTACCATAATTGCCTCTTGACTGCTTACTAAATACACCATGTTACAATACATTTTGTTTTCCATTGTATACGGTTAGATTTTGATTTCACTCCGTAATGATATTCAAGTTCCCCCCCCCCTCAATTTCATCAATAAACTACTTGCCTTTTACTGTGAATGGGTACTTGGGCTGTCACAGAGAGAAGACCCCCCCCCACCCCCCCCCCCCCCAAGGTGCCACGGGTAATTTATGCTAGTATGTTAGATGGGTTGAAATCGACCCGTTCGAGCTGACAAGCTTTTTGTGAATGACATGGATGGTCTAAGTAACTTTAAGGGATCAAATCTCATATGTAAAATGGGATGACTATTTCGGGACAGGCTCCCTAACAACCAGCCCTGCATGGAAGTCTGAGTGCATAATGTCCGAAGTCAGTCGAACTATATGGCATGTACATGTATGGCTGAATGCGTCCGATCTTGATAGCCTGTACTTCACGTGCGAACTGACTCTGTGCTGGGAAATCAATATAAAAAGATAATTTGTAACAATAATGACAGTTATGATAATTACTTTGATAATAATAATGATAATAATAATGATGTTAATAATAACAAGTAATAAAAATAATGATAATAATAATCATAACAATAACGTTGATAATGGAAATAATAACAGTCATAATAACTAGTAATACTCGGATTAATAACATTAATATCAATAGACAACAATTTTGTGCTAAATAAAAAGACAATCCTACATGGTTTATTGCTTTTTTTTCTCAATTTTTTAAAATCACGCTTGGTTGATTAATTTGCGAAATTCATGAGGCTCTAAATTTCAGATATCAAACTTGGATGTAAAAAACGGGCTTTTGATCTTGTAAGCCATATAATTTTACTTGACAAATTGGAAGAGTGTTGTGTTCGTAATACTGAGTTGGCATGGCATTGGTCGCTCCCATTGTGTGTGTTATAATGGTAAATTATCAACTTTTCGTGATGTTAGAATGGGCATACCCCAGGGTTCCATTCGAGGACCCCTGCTTTTTTTAATTTTTGTAAATGACGTATGTAAATTGAATCTTCAAGAACACACAAAATTATGCCTTTATGCAGATGATACGGCTCTTTTTTGTTAAGGTAGGGATGCCAATTCTGTTCAGACCAGTCTGCAATCAGAATTTAAAAAGGAAATACAATGGGTACAGATAAATGATTTAAAGTTAAATACAAATAAGTGTAAAGTAATGTTGTTTGGTACACGCAAAAAAGTGAGAGCAAAACAAATCTTTATTCAATATGAAAGTCAGGTCATTGAACAGGTAAACAACTATAAGTACTTTGGAATTATATTTGATAACTTACTCAAATTTGATAAACATATTGATAAAACATGTAACAAAATCTCGAGGACCATTGGATTTATACGGCAAATTAAACAATACTTACCTAAAAAAGGTTCTCGTTATGCTATACAATGGTCTCATTCTTCCACATATTGATTATGGTTTGGTTATATGGGGAAAATCTTGCCTGTGTTTTACTACTACATTACAACGCCTTCAGAATAGATATGCACGTTTAACTTTAAATGCTGATTATTTTTTTACTCCTCACACAACATTACTAAAAGAGTTAAACTGGCAGTCTTTCTGACAAAGAGCCGATTACCAATTTTGTTTATATATTTTTAAAGTAATAAATGGGCTTGCACCTGAATATCTAAAAGAATTAATATTTTTTAGAAACCAGCAGATAAAAACGAAATATGCATTAAACTCTCCTCTCTATGTACCCAAACCCAAATCCGAGTACATGAAAAAGTCTTTTCAGTACCATGGACCATCATAATAGAACAAACTTCCCATTAGTCTTCAAAATACAACATCCCTTCAATTGTTTATGTCGAAATGTAAAATTCTATCAACTACTAATCATTTTATTCCTAAACCTCTGGTTTAGACTCCGTCTTTTATATTTCATATTTTAATCATGTTAACCTCTCTAGACTTTGTCTCTCTCACCCCATTTTTTTTTTGCGTCCCCTCCCTTCGGCAATGGGCTACAGCTGCCCCCACACCCTAGGATTTTCAAAGTTCCGATAGTCATATTCGGGCAGCGAGGTGCTAGAATATCCACATATTGGGGAAAAAAGGTTCCCAGATAATTATATAACTTGTGTAAGTAACTTCTGTACATTTTCACTACGATTTTTTTTAAAAACTTGCTCACTCGCTTCGCTCGCGAAATTTAAAGGTAGATATTCGGGCAAAAGGCATCCTACTTCGGCAATGGCCTGCAGCCCCCCCCCCCCTGAGGATTTTCAAAGTTCATATATTTGGGAAACCACCACTTCATATTCGGGCAGCGAGGTGCGAGAATATCCACATATTTGGGCAGCGAGGTTCCCAGGTAATTATATAAAATAACTTCTGTATGTAACCCTTTTTTTCCACTACGAAAAGTTCAAAAATATTTGCTCACTCGCTTCGCTCGCTCGCAAAAATTTAGAAATTGAAAAGTTGAAAAGTTGATATTCGGGCAAAAGGCATCAGCCCCCTCCTTGCGAAAATGGGCCCGTATGATCAAGATCTCTACGTCTGCGATTTTCTTTTAATATTATTTGTGGGGGGGGGGGGGGGGAGGGGATAGAGTGCAGCATTTTGTTGGCAAATTTGGGTATCACACCCTAAAAATTTGTCGGCAAATTTGGGTGTCACACCCCCCCCCCCATTTAAAATGTTCTAGCGACGCCCCTGCGTTTGGCATTCAAGTTGGTCAATGGTCAATCAATTTCAACACTTGTCCAATCAATTTCATCAACTTTCATTCCAAATTTCATTCCAATTCGTCCAGTCCGATGATCTGCTGCAGAATGTAATGATCGAAATCGTCTTTGTGCTATCAATTTCGAGAGATTTTCATTCAAATTCGACGGATGCACAAGATATTGAACTAAGAACATCCGATAAATACAAGACATGTGTATGCCTCCTTTATTGCTGATTAAGTAATTACAAGCCTTTATTGTACTGGTGTACATTTTTTTTTCTTTTATGAATATAGTTTTTCCCGGCCAATATCGCAACTTTGTCTAATTCATTTTACGAGCATTCAATTGAAACGATTTTCGCCATGCCGTGCGATTCAGCAGTTCAAATTCTTGATCTGTGCATTCAAATTTATCTTTGGAGCATTCAAATTCGCATTTCAAGCAGTCAAATTAACACTCTTTTCATTCCAATAGACCTAAATTTGTCTTGCTATTCCCTTGCTAAATTCCTCAAATATATTTCTGTAGGGTTTTCATTCATTTTATGCCCCCAAAATAGAAAGTTCAAAATTAAAAAAAATATATTACTAGGTCGCCGTATTCCCTTGGATATTTTTCATAGGGTAAAATACAAAAGAAATTTAAATTTGAGGGGGTGTAAAGGAAAAGAAAAGTAAAAAAAAAAAAAAAAAATTGGCGCTCGGTCGAGTTGCTCCCTCACTTATACAATAAATCATAAGATTGGGTCTAACAACCCCGGGTTATGTGCATCAAAAATCATTTTTCACAGAGTGGCATTATTTCTAAATTAAAAACGCTCATTAATCTGAGTTCGGGCAATTGGGGGGGGGGGGGGGGGGGGGAGGGCGCAGATTTGATAGTTTGCCCCGGGCGCCAGAATACCTAGATACGCCACTGAACCAGGGTGTTAACTCAACACCATCTCGGTATCAATATTGGACTACAACAGATAAGTGTTAAAACAACACCAATTTGATATTGGGCTACACCAGATAAGTGTTAAAAACAACACCAGTTAGTGCAAAAACAACACCAGTTTGATTCGAAACTGGTGTTGTTTTAACACTTATCTGGTGTAGCCTAATATAGATACCGAGATGGTGTTTATTAACACCCTGGTTTTTGCAGTGTATAGATTCCCATGTTTGGTATTTGGTGCCCGACATATAATTTAATTTGCATTGTTGCTCATTCATATGATTGAAGGCAGAGGCAGAGAATCAAAGTTGGAACAAGCGATGCTGCTAACAGTGGCGTAGCCAGGATTTTTCAATTTTTAATTTTCACTTTTAATGATGTTATTTTCTCAAGTAATCTATGCATAGGGTATCGGAGAAATAAAATTTATAATCAGCGAGCACTTGTGGTGCACCTTATTCACTCAGGAGAGCGCCTATCTAAATCTAGAATACAGACGGCGCTACACTTTATTGATCTTATTTTGATTGGTCAGCTTTGCGCGAGACCATTATGACGTCAACATGACTTTGGTGGTGGTGTACTGGTGATGGTGATGAAATGAAATAGAAATGAAATGTAACCTTCCCAAGTTCCGAAAATCGTAATATAAATGGAAGGAGATGAAATACCCTCTTACCCAACGTTTATTTTGACATTCTCTTTTGTACATGTATTGTCTTTTGATTCTGTAAGTACTTTAATTATTCATATCAACAAAAAGGTTGGATTTGATATAATACATACAAAGGTATATTCGAACATATTATTCTAGTGATAGAATTAATTTCGTTTAATTTCATGTCATGTCATGTATTCTCTTTTTAAATCAGAGTCTGCATCGTCTGTGGGAATCTTAAAAAGCTATAGCTTATAAGCCTATACCTACATTTTTGAAGGGCTGGGTAGCCTAATTATTTTTTGGACATTTCCTTTTTTTAAGGGAAGAAAGAGGGCGAAAGAAAGAAAAAGAAAGAAAGAAGTACTGTTTGAGCTCTGAGAGAGTGTATCAATGAATAACAGGGGGGCATTAAGGGGAAGGGGCACAATAACGCAGCATGAAAACACCATCACAATAGACCTGTTTTTTTATTCATAGGCCTATAAACAAAAGTCGTTCTTGACAATCGAAAAGCTTGCCCAACATTATCAATAAGTAATGCATGCAGACTGAATTCAAAGCATTGTAGTTCATTCATTAATAGCAGGTTAATAGAAGCCTCGTCACTAGGTCCCCAGAAAAGAGACATCCATAAATTTGAACAACTTTAAACGGGTCTATTGGCATCTTCATTACTAGTTCACCAACAACAAAACATCAGAATTATTCATGTGAAACTACAGCAGTCTGCAGACCATGAATTTAATTTCTAAAAAACCTGTTTACTAAGTTATTCAAATTAATGGATGTTTTCTTTCCTGGGGACCTAGTAACGAGGTATTCCATTAACCTGCTATTAATGAATGAACATAATGTACTTGAAATCCAGACTGCATACATTACTTGTTGCTATGTCTGGCAATCCTCTGGCAAGGAGTCAGGTTGTCAAGAACAACCTTTGTATGAAAAGTCTGCATAATATTTAAATTAGAAATTAAAAATGTATTTTGAGTATGCTCAAAATTCTCCCAAGGCCACCACTCACCGGTCATGTGTCAGTACAAACTCTGCCGTGTAAAGTCAAAGGAGGAACAGTAGTTGCCAGTTATAAATCTTGACTCTAACTTAAGCCCCTTTCACAATTGGTCTGCGACCATTTTACGACCGCCTGCAACAGATTTTTCGGGGTGTTGCACGACCGATCGCTTGGTGTCTTGCGACCACTCGCATTCGTTGCAGGCGGTCGCACGAACCTGAGGCGGTCGTGACTGGTCGCATCTGAACTTTGAACATGCTCAAAATCCAGACACGACCAGATGCGATCGATTCACTCGCATTAGGTCGTACGACCAGTCGTGCGATTCTCGTATGAGTGTTGCACAACGTTGCACGATTAGATGCGAGAGTTCGCACGACTCAATAGTCGCAGTGGGTGGGCTGGAGGTCGTGCAACACTCGCACGTGCGCTAGCGACCTATAGCGACCAGTCTTGCGAATGGGTGCGATTGTGCTAAGACCATGAGACTGTTGCACGACCGATCGCAGCACATCTTACAACGTTGTACTACCGTTGCACGACTGTATGAGACTGTATGCGAATATTCCTCGGGGGTATATAGGGGGACTATGGAGATGATCCTCTGCAACAGGGCCCTTCTCTAACAACTTTCTCTTCTTTGTAACTTTCTTCTTTGGCATCTTGACTATTAAGAAGGCCAACTTGAAACTGACTACCCGGTCAATTGTCGAGGGGGTTTTTATACCCCACGCCACTCGCACGAATACTCTCACGACCACTTGCACCGGTCTCATTCAATCGCACGAGCGATCGCATGGTCTCACATCCACTCGCACGACCATGCAATCGATCGTGCGACTATTGTGATTGGCGTCAAGCCACTCGCAATCACTCGTGCAGCACTCGCATGTGAACGCAAGACCCACTCGCACGAGCATATGCGAGCAAATGCGACTTACTCGTGCAACGGTCTCTTCTAGTCGCTTTTGTTTTACGACCGCTGTTGCATTTGTGAATGCCTTTCTGCGACCTGATGAGATCGATGGCGATTGAAGCCTGTTGCAGCCTGTCGTGCGACCAAATGGTCGCAAACGGTCGCAGACCAATTGTGAAAGGGGCTTTAGCCTCATGCCCGGGGACAGCGCTACCTCTACTACCATACTCACTGATGGGCATATTTACAGTACACGCAATAACAACTGAATTAGTGGTGGCTTAATTATTTCACGCTTCTTCTTCTTTTTTTTTTTTTTTTTTTTTGTATCTTACCTCAAAACAGTAAACTTCAAGTCCAGAAATCAATGTGATGTCAAATCACATCACGATCATGGTGGTGAGCCCGGCCGAATGGCTTGCTGACGTGACGTACGTATGTCCAAGTCACCTTCTTTTTTTTTTTTTTTTTTTTGCGAGTGCGAGTGCGTGTTTGTGTGTGTGTGTGTGTATGAACAAATATGATGGAACGAAATATACACACATATATATATATATATATATATATATATTTTCGTCGTACCACCTCACTATTCTGTTTGATAAAAACGAATGAGCGATCTACTTATCCCCCCTCCCCAGCTCTTGACACAATTCTTTTTTCTACACAATGATAATGATATGAATCAACATATGAGAAATTTAAAACACAAAAGCTAAAGAAAGAAAAATGGAAAGAAATAAAAGAAAAAGACAGTAAGAAAGAAGAAGAGAGAGGGAAGATTTGATTTTATTTCTCAATGTATAAGCCGATACATGCATACATATGGGGTTATAATTATGTTGTGTGTAATGACCTGGGTCACAAAGAATAAAAGGTTTTTTTGCTTGCAAAATTAGGAATGTAGGTGACATAATTTTTTTTCCTGAGATTAAAATTCGAATGGGGAACTTCGGAGCCACTGGCCCTTTTTGTGGCCAGCCTTTTTTTTTTGTATGACCGACCCTTTTTTAAAACCAAAATATTGTGCAAGCAGGAATTGTCTAGCAATATATGACAAAATACGGGCCGTTGTTTGAGAGGCACACCTACCGTACGCAAGCAGCAAATTAAAGAACCATGAAACTACTCTGGGTCAACATCTGACAATGATTTCCCACGTGTCCCAGTTGTGTCCATCGGCTGCTAAGAGACTAGGGCAAAATCCCTCCTACTTGGACGGGGAAAAACTATGTTTGATCTATAAGTTGTCACAACTGGACTTGATTCATCATGTTTATGCAACGTTCTTTGAAACTTACCTCACTAAGATGTACTAGACCTATGCAAGATTCGGGACATCCAAAACATCGCTGCTAGGATCTGCAAGAGATTTCGACGCCATGAACACATCACCCTCATCATCCATCCTCCATACCATTCACTGTCTGCCATCTATAAACGCTTCCATATTTCGAAGATCCTCCTCTTGATATTCAAATTTTTGCGAGGTTCATCTTACATCCAACATGTCCAAGGTAATCAGCCTTCACGATCCCGACTTGCGCCCTCATCATGCATTACACCGACAAAATCTTACCCACGTATCCCTATAATATACAACACTGGTGGAGCTTCAACGTCGACTCAACTTTAACTGATTAATCTCCTGACGATGAACAGAGCATAAGGTTTGAAACCAGATATATGTTTATTGAAAAAATGGTGTAGTGCGAAACTCTCTGTCAGTACTATGCAAAGGAATAAAAACAATTTATTTCCTAACTACACCCAACTCCTAGGACCTGCCCACAACTTCCCTAAAGTCGATAAATGCTTTTTTTTCCTTTTCGTCTTTATGGTGTATAAACACCGAAAACAAAAGCCAAAAATACCGGTAGTCGCGTGTAAGCTATGGGGGGGGGGGGGCACATCCGACCCGTCCCCCCCCCCTTGTGGAACCAAAACCTTTTTTTTGTTTGTTGTTGTTGTTGTTGCTTGTCAGAGATTTATGGAGGGGAAGTAGACCGCATACCCCCCCCCCTCCCCCACTGAGCGAATTTTGGAGGGCTGGAGGAATAAAAACGTTGTCGCCACCAAGCCCCACCCCCCCCCTCCCCCACTGAGCGACTTTTCGCGAGCTGGCGAGACACACACAAAAAAAGACGGGTCTCCCTCCAAGCAAATTGACAAACCTGCATTTGTGTGCCCCCCCCCCTTATACAAAATCCTGGATCCGCCTCTGCCCATTATCTTATATCGCCTTTTCTTTCTTTTCCCTTTAACTATCCTAAATTCCGCTAAACGCCCCCATAAGCATGATAAGTTGTTCGATATCAACAGCCTTTACACTAAGGCTATACCACGTGGTGTTCCAGAACGTCTCCAACTGAGAAAGATCAAACTTTGACCTCATCTTTTCACAGGACACCCTAGATACTCTTACTGTGCAACGGGAAGATGATCTCTCAAAATTCTCCTAAAAAGCATTTGTTTCAGTCATCTTAAATTTGATTAATACGATATTGGAAAGACTTTCGAAAAATCAACCAAAGGCAATTTCAGTAGCCATGTCCATCACCGTTTGGAATATGCAAACATTACAACTTGATTTCTCTGAAATTGCCCTTAAGTTGATTTTACATGCTTACAATAGTGTCGTGAATTAAGATGTATGTATGTATGTATGTATGTATTCATTAAACTTCATTGACGTATCCATCGATATTTTGTTCGAATATAACAGCAATAATCAGAATAATAATAATGATAATAATAATATTAAGAGTAACACAGTTATGACAAAAACAGTACAATATATCGTGAGTATAGCATTCGAAACATAAACAAAAAACAAAAACAAAATACTCATTATTGATCAACAAGACATGCTCTTTCACGACATATGAATTATCGGATTATTTAGAAGTAGTGTAAGGTGATGAGAAAAAGAGCCATTAAAAGAATTATATACATAATGATTATACACTATATATAGATATGCCTAATAATAAACAATTTAAAGGTTACCACGTTGATCAATAGTATATCGCAAAAAATTGGCAAATTCTTTTATGAGAGCGTCTTCTTTGAGTGACATTATGAATATGAATCTCTCCAAACTGCTTATGTTTTCAAAGTTATCATTGAGTGCTTTAAGATTATTAAAAAGAAGTTCTCTTCTTATTCTAAATTTATCACATTGCATGACATAATGGAATTCGTCTCCTACTGTTTGCATACTACATTCTTCACAAAAACGTATATTCGCTATTATTTTGTGAGGGCGATGATATCTTCCTTTTTCAATTGGTAGGTTGTACCTACATGTATTTCCCTTTTAAGTAGCCATTTCCTCTGATAAAATGGAATATTTTAATGATGTCACCTATCACATCGTTAGAATCATTTTCACAAAGTTTTTAATTGACGGTCATCTGCTTATACTTTCTGCTAAACTATGTAGATAACTAATTATCTTCAGTAAGACCTCTCTTTATAGTAAGGGATATGTTAATGATCATCAACACAATGCGATATATTTTTAGGCAGGGGCGTCGATCCGTTTTTTTTTTTTTCGGAAATGGGGGGGGGGGGGGGTGCATGGGCAAGACAGCCTAATAATAGTAGGCCTACCCTTCATGATTTTCTTAACGCCTCTTAATTACCAGCTTCTCCACCGTGACGGTTACTGAAGCAGGGAAAATTAGAGAATTTGGCGCGGAGAGGGCGGAAAAATTGAAGTCTGATCGTGTAATACCTTTTATATTTCATTGTTTGGAAGGTTTTATTTCCCGAGTTTTGCATCATTTCCCCCTATTTTATTTTACACCTCCATATTTATTGGTGGGACAAAACGATATGTTTGCATTCCCAATAATTTATGGGGGCAGCTGCCCCCCCCCCCCAGCTTGCCACCCCATAATGTTAGGTGCATATCTGCTAGGAATACTTTGTCAAAAAGGGCGTGTGTAAGAAAATCAGAAAATAAAGAGCTATAGTGACGACACCATCTTCTCTGTGACTAAAAATCTGTTTTCCTAAATGTGCAAATGATGTACTTGTAAATGATCTCTTAATTGTACCCATCTGTCCACGCCTATTTGCCTTTCTGAACGGCAGTATTCTGAGAATGAACTGTAAGAATTAACCCCCCCCCCCAAATGTGCCAGATTTTGGCAAAACCATGAGAACGTTATTATGCAAAAATGTCAAGACAAGGGGCACACTCGATATTCTTATAAGCTGTCGTCAAATCTTTCTCTATCTCTCTCTCTATCTCTGTCAAAAAATAAAAAAATAAAAATTTAATTACTCTTTCTCTTGTTTAACGCCCCCCCCCCCTGCCCTGCATATTGGGAGAAAAATATCAGCCCTTGTCGTAAAAAAGTTGGCATTCTGACCAATAACTTTTATCCCTGTCGGTTCAACACCGCCCTCCCTATTTATAATGATCAAGGAACGCCCCTGGGTCAGGAGGATCGTTACCACGTGCTTTGTGGACCATAGGGGCAAGGGTACTATCCTTATCCTAAAACAAAAAATGGTCAAATTAGAATTGGGGAGGGGAAGAAGGGAAAATTTTGTAATGAAATGCTTCTGCAATCGTAATAATTTTTTTTTTTTTTTTTTTTTTTTTATAATTGCAATTATTTAAGGAGCGTAGCAGTGAGCATGGTTAGAAAGATGGCATTTCCTTGGCGGCACCTTCCATAGTCATTTTGATGAATAATTATTACGTATTTTAGACAAGGCACCAAATCAGAAAAGACCAGAATAGCACTTTTCCATTTGGAGGTGCACTTTTCCATTGCAAGAGGGGCTGGGAGACATTTATTGATTTGAGAAAATCTGGGGGTTGTACGCCCTTTTCCACCCTGGTAATGGGTATTGGTACACATTAAAATTAATGGTCTTTATCCTCTTCTCTTTCTCCTTTCATTCTTTTACTCCGTCTTCCTCTTCCCATCTCCATCCCTCTTTTCTTTTATTCTCTGATCAATTTTTCTTTCTTTTTTTTTCTTCCTCTTCTCTCTCTCTCTCTCCTCCTCCTCTTTCTTTCTATCTGTCTTTTTTCTTTCTCTATCTCTCTTTTGTCTCTTTCCATATATACACGCTTCTGTTCACTTTCTCTTTCTCTCTCTCTCTTTAACCTCCTCCTTCTCGACTTTCCGTTCCTTTTCTTCCTCTTTCGTCTCCTTCTCTCTCCCTTTCCTCTTACCTTTGATGGCACAGAAGTTTTAATATATATAGATTTTAATGTAATATTTGAGAGTTTTCATTTTTTTTATTGTGTATGATCTATGGTTGTATGTTCTCATTCTTAGTTTGATCGTTTATAGTGTTGTACAGTTGACTTTGTAAAATGAGCAATTACAGCAGTCCAGCTGCATCTTCTTTTATTACAATAAATCGCTTCAAATCATATTAAATCAGCTTTGAAAGCATATCATCACGCATCTTTTGAAGTTTACATTTGTCCATCGTGTTTGGGTGTGATCCAAACGTTTTCACATTTTCACGTTTTTACGTTGTCATCTTTCTAATCTTTACTCTATATTTTGCCATTTATTCTTTCTCGAATTGATGATGAACCATCTCACCATTATCTACTTTCTTTACATGCATGTCATGTTTTATCTATTGTCTTCCGCACTATCCCTCCTCTCTCTCTCTCTCTTTCTCCGTCCATCATCATCATTATCTCATTTTATCATAGTTTCTTCATCACTGTTGTCTGCATGCCCTTCTCTCTGATTGTAATTTATTATCATAATACTTTGATTGCTGATATTTAATTATGTAGTCAAAAATATGAAAATGGATCAATTGTTATCATTGTTAGTGTATTAATTTGATGTTATGCACTACAGAATAATGATGTTAATATGATTCAAAATAGTGAATAAAATCTGAATTTGAATCTGAATTTTTAAGCTGTATGCCCAGCTTCTCCTATTTTATTGTCTCTTTTGCATTCTATTCGGTTCATTCAGGCCCTCCTCATCTCATATTTCTCCCCATTTTCCTTTCTGATTGTATCTACTCTTTCCTCTTTCTCTTTCGTCTTATACCACAGTCACACCACCAAACCGACCACACACCGACATCAAACCGACCGATTCTTGGCCAGTGGTGGCAATGTAATTTTGTGTTCGGTCTGTTGTCGGTTGTGTTGGTATGAGTGTGGTTTTATACATCTTTATTTCTATCGCTTAGGTTCAGTATACCGCCCTCTGTTTACTGTTTATCCCACTTGCCATGATTTCCTTTCTTTTCCTCCCTCCATCTACCCCCCCCCCTCTCTTTCTCTTTCTCTCTCTCTCTCTCTCTCTCTCTTTCGTTGTTTGTATTATCTTGTCTTTGCATTAACGGGGCTACATGATAATTATATGCATATTTTCATCGTTCAGTGTATTGCTCATATTCCAAGTTGTTTTTAAAGAAGTATATTCATGTTGTTCCTTCCATAATAACATCGTCATAATGTTTACTGTAAGTCATGTCATGTCTTTCTAAATGTTTAGTTAGTCATTCATCATTAAAATTTATTCTTCAACATGTGTTCACTTCGATCAAGAAAGTTCAATTGTTTTAATAGAAAACTACAAAGCTAAAAACAAACATCACAAAGATATAGTAAACAATAATTTTCTACTTCTCGTACTGCAAACATGGTAAAGTTGGAATATGATTTCTGTTACAGAGATAATACAAGAAGAGATGTAACAATGTTCATCTAAAACAAAAAAATAATATTCTTAACAAAAAAAGCAAAATCAGTTTTACGACTGAATTCCATTATTTTGACCCTCGATGTAATATTATTCCTACGTAAACAAGATTTTCGCATGCTTTGTGATAAGGAAACGATTTATACAATAAGTAGAGAGAGAGAGAGAGAGAGAGAGAGAGAGAGAGAGGGGGGGTGAAAGAGGGGGTGTGGTAGAGAGAAAGGATGAGGGAGTGAGAAGAAAGGGGGTGGGGAGAGAAAGAGGAGGGGGGGGGCAAGAAGTGTTATCAGAAGTATGTAGATGCACATTAAACATCTTAATACGTGTCTTAAACACTGCTACTGGTATAAACAGCACATCATTTACGAACATAACGCAAAACTATCATGGAATGAATGGTTATACATGTAATATAGTAATCACTACTAGCACACGTGATTTTAGTACTATTATTAAAAAGTCGAGGAAGCTCATGATAATCGTGAGAGCTATTTACAGAACATCAGCTAAACTCACCTTAATCCCGATATTGTTTGATTTCAATGGCGGATATACATTGGGGGGGGGGGGGGGGTACAGGGGGCAAGTAAGATCCAAAGTCGGTATGCCATAATTTCATATCAACAAAAAAGCGTCCATTAATTATTGTGCCCTCCATCCCGCACCTGAAAAAATGTTATCATTTTTGTTTGGCTTGTCAGAATTTTGGAGTAAGAAAAAAAAAAAAAGCTAACAATTTAATGATTCGTTTTAACGGACTTGTCCCCCCCCCCCCCCCCCCCCCTCGCCAGAAAATCCTGAATTTGCCAATGAGAAGGAGTATACTATATTTTTTATGTTTTTAAAAATCGAAACATTTGTGCATTTGTTCAAAGAGCTACAAAAGTTATCAAACATACACTGTTGCTTAATCCTCCATAATCTCATCCTGTATACATATCATACATATACACTGGCTGATCCAGGTTTTTTGTAGGGGTGGGGTAGTGCACAATATTGAAGAAAAAAAAATGCCCATGAAAGAAAATCCACCAGTGTACATGTATTTAGTATTGAAATCACACCAATCACCAGCCCTGAAGGCAAGGAAAGTCTTAGTGTACACTGCAAAAACCAGGGTATTAATTCGAAACTGGTGTTTTTTTAACACTTATCTGGTGTAACCCAATATAGATACCGAGAGGTGTTGTATTAACACCCTAGGTTTTGCAAATTTGCAGTGTATGAGGTCAACCGTCTGTGAAACTAGGGCTGGATGCGTCCGTTCTTGATGGCCTGTACTTCACGTGCGAGCTGACACTGCGCGCACCAACCACAGATAGTTGAGGTACAACAGTCATTCAGGAGAGAGCCCTGGGAAATTAATACATGTATAAACAAGAAAAGTGGTAATTAACATTGCATCGTTTCAAATGTGCAAAGCGTATTCAAAGTAGGCTTTCACATCATCTTGCCCGTCTTTTTGTGTTATTTTATAGTCTAATCTTTACTTTTTTTTTAAATTTACCATTCGCTTTGTTATTTCTTCTTCTTAAAAAAAAAAAAAATCATTTCAGCCCCCTCACTTCATAGTCAGAAATCGTTCCGAGGCGCTTCCGTTTGTTCATCAACTTTGTTCTTTTCCGTGACTTTACCTCATTGTAGAATATATATCATCTTTCATCATTATCATTTATTCCAGATTCTATGAGATTGCAAGAAAACGACTTTACATATTGTTTCTAAATCTTATTATGTAAAACAATTTCAAAATTGTTTCGAAGGGGAGGAGTACATTGTAAAATCCATTGCTTAAATCGCGACCATGCTTGTATAGTTATGAATTCGAATTCCAAAATGTTCGCCATCCGAATCTCTCGTGAATTTGAATGCTAACTGGGTAAAATTCTAATATGACTGCTCATTCTATCAAAATTACATGATAAAAGAATGCGATCGCTCGCCCTAAAAATCAAACTGAATGCTCATTTGAATGTTGATCCTAACGAGTATTCAAATTCACATGAAAGTGTTTTGATGAATTTGACCGGGAAAACCTATAAAACTCGGATCAGTAATATCAATACTTGTATCAATAGAAACAACAGTTATTTCGTGTTGAATTGTGTAGTATTTTAAGGCCATTCCTCCAATTTATTAATAGCTGAGTATTGGATTTGTTCTTTGTTGTTGTTTTTTTTTTTTTAAATTTACGCTTGTTTGATTAATTTGTGAAATTCTCGACGTCATAAATTTTAGATTTTAAACATGAATGTAAAATGGAAATATAATTATGAAACAACAAACAAAGGAATGATATATATATATATATCTTTTTTTTTTTGAGCAGCGAGCTTTCAGGACTTTTTCGCCTATAGTCTTTCGCTTCTTTTCATATTAAATTAACGAAATTTCGACCAAATCGCCGAGTTGCGAGAGGCTAAAATGGATAATTCTCCATATGTATTGTAGATATGCAGAATTGTCAATTCGAAAATTATGTGAATAATCAATCGAGGATAATTTAAAAACCGTTTGAGCTTTATAGATATTAAACTTCATAAGATACTCTCTATCTGTGTGCAAGTGTTCGTCACTCCATGGCCAAGATTCTGAGGTTAAGAGTGATACTCGGCTAAGACTAGGCGTCCACTAGGGCGCGGACAAGACGCGGAATGCAAGATTAGTCATTCCGCATTCATTCAGCGAGCTCTCCGCATATTCTTGAAAGGCTCCGTTCACTGTCTTCACCATTCCTGAACACTTCCCAGCCTCTCCGCACCTTCAGGAGAGAGTAAAATTTCCGCGTCCAAATTTTGGTCTCGACCAAAATTTGGACGCGGAAATGAACTTCCTGACACCTTCGGCAACTTGTCCGCATTGTCGTCCGGACATCGTCAGGACATCCTGCCTTTCTTTAACACTTCCGCATTCTCCGGAAACGCTCCTGAAAGCTTCCGCGGTGCCGGAAGCTTCGCGAAGGCAAGCGGAAGCCACGCAGAATGTTTCAGGATTGTCCTTGTCCGTAATTTTACCACTCCTGGTGTGATCCTAGATGTGTCCGCACTGTCCTGCCACGATCAGCATTTTCCGCGGCATTTCGGGACATTCCTGAATGATTCCTAGGACGCTCCTAGGACTGACTGCAGTCAATGTGTTGACATTCTTAATAATGTCTCAGGATAATAATTTGCATAATTTTTCCGCGTCTGACGCGGAACGAATGCCGAAATGACAAAATTTGCTTCCGCAACCCTTCCTAATGTTGTCGGCGCTCTAGTGGACGCCAGCCCTAAGAGAGCCCCAAAATAACCTTTCTAGGGTTAATAATGCATCTCAAATCATTTCATTTCAGTTCAATTCAATGTATAACCTATACCTGAACATTATGACGTCCACGGTGTAGCGCCCTCATTGTTATCAATGGTCCAGGCAGGCACATTGGTACACAGCAGCTCTCTCCCATATCAGAAGCCAAGCAAGACTTATGGCAGGGTGTGAAAAACAACCCAAGCAGGCCTACACAATATTACATGTATTAAACAAAACGAAAACAACAAAAAAATAAATAAATAAATAAATAATTTTTTTAAAAATAAACAACAACTTCCTCGAATTAAAGAGGGCCTCTCAAGAGAGACCAGGCGACAATGAGCGGAAAGAAAATAATGGCAGAATAAAAAGAATATTGGACTTTCACACACACACACACAAAAAAAAAAAAAGGAAAATACATCAAATCAATCAACTAATATATGACCTTTTATCACTAGAAAAATGATCTAGTTACTAAAAATTACAACAACGTACATTCATTCAAGAATTATTTTTAAATGAAAAAAAAAATTCCTTTACTGTAAAAAAATGATTGATATATACTTTATTGATACACATATATGTTTAATATGTATTTCTTGTATTTGTTGCCTTGATTTTGGTTTGTATTTCCCTTCAAAGTAGAAAGTTAAGTTCTCCCCCCTAAAAAATGAAATAAGGTAAATAAATAATTGAATAAATAAATGAATGAATGACTGAATCAATGAATCAATTAATCAATCAATTAACAGAACGGCAAAAACTACATATTACTTTTCAAGCCATGCCATCTTGTTTTAGCAAACCCATGGCTTTGGCCCTAACCCTTAAACCCTGTTCACATGCGGCGTCTTTTCGATTACGTCAGTATACCTGCGCCAATAGAGCCTGTTGTTAAAAGTTCTGTCTGTTCTGTTTTGCGAACATCACGCACGTCGTGAGTACGTTGTGCGCATAGTACGAAAAACGAAGCTTTTTCAGAAATTTTCGAGAACAATTAAACCCGCGAGAAATTTCAAGCTTTTTTTTAAATTCCCGCCGAACTAAAAACGACTCCCGGGAAACGGGAAAAACTACATATTACTTTTCAAGCCATGCCATCTTGTTTTAAACGACTCCCGAGAACAACTGACGACGCTTCCGAACCCCCGCACATATTTGGCGAACTTTTGGAAGCTAAAAAACGTTGGACTTTGCCATTTTTTCGATATTCGTATCTTCGCGATCGTTCGCGCCGCCCTGAAAACACGCCTTTGACGATATCAATCTAAAATCGACTCCCACGAACGATTGACGACGCTTCCGAACCCCAGCGCATGTTTGGCGAACTTTTGGAGCCTAAAAAATGATGGACTTTGCCATTTTTTCCGTGAAAACCCACCTTTAACAATATCAATCTTTCATGACGCGCGAAAGACCGTTTCTAACGTCATCCAATGACTCATCGTGTGAGCATGGGTTTAGTATACTTACAGATGGGGATATCATCAAAACACTGGAAGAGATCAGTGCTCCAAGCACGAGGGATACCACGAGGGGTCAGAGGGTTAGTGTTCACATTCACCTGAAACCATGGAGATACGAAAAAATGTATTGTGATGTTTCTCTTTGTTTTTAATAAAGTGTGATTTGTTGTTGTTTTGCTCATTAACATTATTTATTCATTGTTATGCCTGAGCCGCCCATCGAAGGTGATGCCGAAGGCATTGTTTTTATGGACTGTCCGTCCGTCCGTCGGTCCCACTTTCTCACATTTGAGGTATTAACTTTAAGAACCATTTGAGGTATAGACTGCAAACTTGATATTAGTACGTATCACCATAAGAAGACGATCTGATTAGATTGTGGGGTACGTAGGTGAAGGGTAAAGGGTCATAAAGGTCAATTTCTGAAATTTCAGGTTATAGCCTTGTTATCGGCTGGATTCTAGGTCAACTACCCCCTGGAAAACTACCCCGGACAACTACCCCCCAGGACAACTACCCCCTGGACAATTAACCACCCCCTGGACAATTAACCACCCCCTCCCCGGACAACTACCCCAGAATCCGGGGGTTAAGGGGGTAATTGTCCTAGAGGATAACTGTCCTAGGGAGGGTAGTTGCCCAGGGGGTAGTTGTCCGGGGGGGGGTAATTGTCCTGGGGGTAGTTGTCCGGATACGTATCGATAGATCTCATGTATGAGGAGACAAAAGTGATCAGACTCTTCGGTTGTTACATGTGGTTCAAAGGTCAAAGGTCAAAGAGGTGAATTAATTTGTAATTATACGTCTGTCATTCTGGTTATCACAACATTTCAAGAACAGTTTCAGCCATGAACTTTAGGCGGAGTCATTATAGGAGACACAGTCGCATTCATCTTGTTATTTTTTTTCTTCTTTTGTTGTTGTTGTTGAGGGGATAGGGGTCGTAGATATCCTTAGAATGTTTACACTTCCATTTGAAGGGAAACTCCACCCTGGTATTAAGTTGAGTTGCATAAAAGAAGAAAAATGAGAGAAACAAATTAGTGAAAGTTTAAGCAAAATCCGACAAGAAATAAGGAAGTAATACATTGTTGAAGTTGTAATCAATCAAACATAAATTGGAAACTTCGTGACGTATCTTGCGAGCTCCTCTCCCATTTGCTCAGCAAAGAAAATTTCATGAATTTTCATTCTTAGTTTTTGATGATGGAATAGATTTATTTCATACAAGTTTTGTGTAATAAATAATAATGAGCAATAATTATATCTAAGGTGCATATATGATTGAATATTTTCTTTAGAGGAAAGGGAAATCAATGATTTTGGGGGTACAGGGCAAATGGGAGAGGAGCTCGCAAGATACATGTACGTCACGGAGTTGCCAATTTGCGTTTGATTAATTCCAACTTTAAAAGTTCATAACTTTCTTATTTCTTATCGTACTTTGCTCAAACCTTCACTGATCTGTTTCTTTAATTGTCCGTCTTCTTTTCAAGCCAAATTGTGGTGGACTTCGATATACCGGGAATACGTTACTGGATTTCATTGAATTAGCAATGAATATATACAAACCTGGAATACTGTATTTGTCTGGACAATAGCTCCTGGCTGAGATGTTACAGCAGTTGCTATTGGTTGATTCAGATCCATGGTTATCTAAATATGATATCACAATGAAAGGAATATATGCGTCATAATAGGACATCATTTAATTCTGTTTATGAATATTTTACATATCGATATGATGTAATTGGACAATTATGTGCAATGTATCATGTACGACTCTTGATATGACCATAATTTAATGTTTCTTTAGGGTATCGCTGCCATTTTTCACTATATATCAATAGATTTCTCATTTCGGGGTGAAACGTATGAATAAAAGTAATCTGTCGTACAATGACATATTGCGAGGAATGAACAACATTTGCACGGAAACAACATTAACTAACATTTAAAGTGAAGAGTATTGTATGAAATACGGTTATTAATTTTGATACTAATTTAGTATCAAAATTAATAACCTATCAAGAACATTACAAAAGTAAAATTGTAAAGGTGGCTTAACGAATCTACCACTACTACGTGATATGATAAGGCCTACTTAAAATGTATATTTACATCATGCGAGAACCTATTGCGAGGTCAGTATGAGAGAAAATGTTGTACATGTACAGTATAATAAGCTTGGTTTTATGAGGAACAAGTTTTGACCGAGCTGAATAGGAATCGCATTTGTCATACCCTTGCCATCAATACATTGTCTTCCTTTCATACTACTACATCAAGAGGGCCTTGTAAGTTCGAACAAGGAGGTACTTGGGTAGTACCTCCTCGGTTCGAACTTCGAAGGCACACAGTTCACGGTAGAGTCTGAATGTACAGACTAGGGATTAAAGGTGAGAGGTCACATAGTTTTAGAGGACAGTGTCGCTGGCAGCCGTGTAGATTGCAACCCACGCGAAGAGACGTCGGTATCCTGCATGGGTTCACATACTAACGTAGAAATATATAATAGGGAGGTGCATGGACATCCTTCGACCTCCATGCAATCTTTCACGTGGCTTCAAGCAATCTTAAAGAAGAGGAAAGAAGAAGATGAAGAAGAAGAAGCCAAGAAGAAGCCGAAGAAAAAGAAGAAGGAAAAGAAGAAGAAGAAGAAGAAGAAGAAGAAGAAGAAGAAGAAGGAAGAAAGAAGAAGAAGAAGAAGAAGAAGATGATGAAGAAGAAGAAGAAGAAGAAGAAGCCAAGAAGAAGCCGAAGAAAAAGAAGAAGGAAAAGAAGAAGAAGGAAAAGAAGAAGAAGAAGAAGAAGAAGAAGAAGAAAAGAAGAAGAAGAAGAAGAAGAAGAAAGAAGAAGAAGAAGAAGAAGATGATGAAGAAGAAGAAAGAAGAAGAAGAAGAAGAAGAAGAAGAAGAAGAAGAAGAAGAAGAGAAGAAGAAGAAGAAGAAGAAGAAGATGATGAAGAAGAAGAAAGAAGAAGAAGAAGAAGAGGAAGAATAAGAAGAGGAGGAGGAGGAAGAAGAAGAAGAAGAAGAAGAAGAAGAAGAAGAAGAAGAAATAAAAAGAAGGAGAAGAAGAAAGAAGAAAATGAAGAAGAAGAAGCCGAAGAAGAAGAAGAAGGAGAAGAAGAAGAAGAAGAAGGAGGAGGAGGAGGAGGAAGAGGAGGAGAAGAAGAAGAAGAAGAAGAAGAAGAAGAAGAAGAAGAAGAAGAAGAAGAAGAAATACTTGGGCAACACATCAACTTATAGAATTACAGTAAAGCCAATGATCATGTAGACGTATATTATATAGATAATTTACATGCCAATAGTTTCTACGATGTTCTTCTAAAAATTTAGACTCCCGTCTCCACCTTCCCCCCCCCCCAAAACCCGGCTTCCTTCGACACACACATAAGGAGATGATGTAGAGCTAAAATCCGAATGCAGAAATTATATGTAACCAGGGAACTAGACATGGTGTAGGTACACTAGCGTACCCAAGGGGGGGGGGGGGCAGAGTGCCCCCCTGACAACTTTTGACCGAAAAAAATTACCCTTTCTTTTTTTTTTTTTTTTTCTTTTTCTTTTTTGCTTGTCATTAAATCGTGACACACCTCTCCCCACGGATCGACTTTTGAAGCGCTGGGGGATTTTTTTTTTTTGCAACCTCCCCACTGAGGGACTTTTGGAGGACTGGCGAGACGAAAAAAAATATGGACCTACCTTTTCGAACTTATACCCTCTTTTTTTTTTTTTTTTTTTTTTGCTTGTCAGAGAATCATGGAGCAAAACGTCTGATACCCCCCCCCCCCCCCCCTCCCTCCACTGAGCGAGTTTTGGAGGGTTGGCGAGAAGAAAAAATACGGGTCTCCCTCTAAGCAGAATTTGACAGATGATAAAATTTGCTCCCCCTGTAAAAAAATCCTGGGGACGCCACTGTGTAGGTAACTTTTAGAATGTAGGAACTTTTAGAAAATTTTCTAAAAATTATCTACCATGTAGTGCACTGTTACGTCTTCAAATCTCCATTGACCTCACCAAAAAAAAAAAAAAAGGAAAAAAAAAAGTTCTTGGCTCAGATCTACAAACCGGATGATCAGGATATATAAGTGAGTCTACTTTACTTCCGAAATAAATCAACTTTTAGGGCTGGTCACAAATTGCCAGTGAAAAGGTACACCCAATAATCACGATAACGTTGTGCATATACATGAGTATATGTGTAGGATGGATCTCTAATGAAAAATCTCGTTATAATATCGTTATTGTTATCGGACAAATCAAGGAGTCCTTGCCATAGACAAATCTGACAAGCCCTTTAACAACAAAAAAACAACAAAAAGGGACAAATGACTGAAATATCGTAGGGAATTATCGCAAACAGTGTCTCCGTCAACTCTTACTGTGCCAAGGGGTTTAGCTCTCTTCAAAATTTTACCCAAAATGTGATCAAATACTTTTGAAATGTCTGCACTTCATTAACCATCTATTATTTCACAAAATATTGTGTACAAAATTTGTAGGAAATTTATTACCATTTCTTATACCAAACATTATTACTTTACCCATCTTAATGCATAAGAATGATTGAAAATTATACTGGAGTATATTTTTTGTCCATAATTATATATATATATATATTTTTTTTTTTTTTCTCTCATTTGTTTACTATTGTTTAATGTTGAAATAAGGTAACATCTTTTTTTAAAATTGCATTTTTCTCTGAAAATTTCTATGGTAGCATATAATTATAATCATATTATTCAGAATGCTTAATTTATGTTCAGAATTTGGATATACATTGATGACCACCACATACCTTTCCCGCGGTCAAGCAATTGGCGAATGAAAATGACAAATCTATCTGTCACATATACATGACATTGGCACTGAAAGAGTTAAATTCTTCCTTGTTGGGTTCTCTTCAGAATAATTCTTTTCTTGTTAGGTAAACAGGTTGAACAGGTTGAATGATACAAACCAATGCACTCGACAAGTATTATTAACATGTTCGACATCCACTTTGCCTTTTTTTCTCTCCATATTCATGCGCCTAAATATGCGTTACATGACATTATCACTTCATAATTTAATACATATAAATTATTACAAACTGAAACAATAGTTTAAATCACCCGCGTAACTGAAGGGGGCAAGGGGGGGGGGTCAATTTACCCCCCCCCCCCAATTTCGGTAAACCATAAAAATAATAATAACCGACTCTTTCAATGAATATGAAGAAGTCATTTTAAATAAAATTGATGGTGATGATGATGATTCACAGTATTTGCATGGCGCCATATTTCTGTTAATAACATTCTCCAAATAAAGTCATTATTTACACACCTGCTGAAATAGGTATTGTAAACAATGAAATTGTAACCAAATTGTTTTAAAACCTCATAAATGAACACAAAAATTCCAAAATATTTTGCGACCTCGCAAAAGGTTTTGATGCCAACCATAAAAAAAGGTTTAAGAGGGTATAAGCGCAGCATAATCATGATAATGGGCACGTGTAAAGCCAAACAGAGCGAATTGGAGCGCCTCTCTTATAACAGACATTGAAACAAAATCTGAAATATATTCGAAGTAACATACAAATCAATCGCTCATACATGGATTATTGAAAAATTAAACCTGTCCAAACACTTTCAATCAAAATTCAATGAGGAAAAATTTCTCTGTTGCAAGCTTGCTTCGCTCTCTCGCAAATATCTATGAATCATCGTGCTGTTGCTAACGACACAGCAATGGATAAAAGAAATATCGGACGTATTTTCCCTCCCCTACCCTCATGAATTAATGAATATGCCCAAAGTCGCCGATAAGCAAAATGTAATCATAGTTTCTCATCCAGATTTTTCGACAGTGAAGAGAAGTGGGTTTGATCTTATTTGATATGTTATATTTTTCATGAACACACAAGTACTACTGGGTCATTTTCACACAAAATCTTTCAATAATAATTTTGTATATATCTTTTATCTGAAATTTTGAAGGCACATTCTTTCAAGGCAAAACGCAGGTCATGTCGAAGCCGGATTTTTAAAAGTCAATCTATAGCGCTACGTTTTAAACGCAATTTTATATCCTGCACAGATGCCACTATCACTATGGACGGAACGTATGGCTTGCCATGAGGGCCCGAATTGCCCTCACCACGGCCCATTTGTTTTGCATGTAGTGCTTGTGATCACTGTCTACACTCTTAAAAATCCCGGGTCAGATTGACCCGGAAATCAGTCCGTTGGGGCCACACTCCGTTCCGGGTCAAAAATGACCCGGAATAAGGTCCGATGCGACACAGAAAGGACCAGATCTGACCCAGAAATGGTCACATCGGACCTTATTCCGGGTCATTTTTGACCCGGAACGGAGTGTGGCTTCCCAACGGACTAATTTCCGGGTCAAATCTGACCCGGGATATTTTAGAGTGTAGGTTCTTTCCCCTTGTCCATTTCGTTTCAAATATCTTATGCATCTTCCTTGCCATCACTTCTATAGACGTATACGTCACTGAACTCTTCGTTTTCCGAAAGCCCCATGCACGCCATCACCGTCTAGGTGCTATTTTGTCCGTGTTAAGCCACTTAAAGGGAAAGTTCACCCTGAAGATTACTTGAGTTTAAAAAATGCAGAAAAAATAAAGAAAAATATTGGCGAAGGTTTGATGAAAATCGGTCAAATAATAAAAGAGTTATGAGTATTTAAAGTTTTGGATTTGTGACGTCACATGCGAGCAGCTGCCCATTGGTCATGTAATAAATATTCCATATATTCGCATTTTTTTTACGTTCCACGATAAATTAATAATGTTTCTTTTCAGAATCTAGTATTGAATAACATTTCTGACAATAGATCAAATGCACAGACGAAAATATTCTAAATTTTCTGAGAAAACTGTATTTTATGGAATATTTATCACATTACATAATGGAGGAGCTGCTCGCATGTGACGTCACAAAATCAAAACTTCAAAAGTCCATAACTCCGTTATTCTTTAACGGATTTTGTCCAAACTTTCGCCAATATTTTTCTTTATTTTTTCTGCATTTTTTAAACTCAAGTAATCTTCGGGGTGAACTTCCCCTTTAAGGGCATTATCATGCCTTTCGTTCTTCTTGCCTATCTCCACTATCCTAAATCGATGCTACCAAGGAGTTATGATAACTCCTTAATGCTACAAACTTCTAACGAATTGCTCTAGATAGTCCAAAAGTTGCTCTTTATTTAACTGCTCCAAGAAATACAAAATACAGGCGTCAATGCATGCACGTCAATCTGATACGATTGCAGTTATAGTTTCTATTCGGCCTTATATTTAAGGTATAAGAAAACTAAGAATCACTCTGTCTTTACTGTTAGGAAATAAAAAGATAAGGTATAGCCTACCGTTTAAAATACAGGTAAATGCAAGTATAAATGAGAACCATGATAGCTGAGTAAATATGATTAAAAATCCCTATCCATTGAAGAATGGAAACTAATTTAGTCATCTTCTCGCTAAGAATCACTTTTGTTAGTCGGGGAAATAAAGGGATATACTCTCTCTAAAAAAAAAAAATTTAAAAAAATAAAAAATCGAGTGATCGCTGACGTCACTCCCCGGGGGAATCAAAATGGAGTGAAAATAGAGTGAAACTCCACTCTTTTCCTTTTAGAGAGCACTCGATATTCACTCCTAAACAAGTGATCACTGACGTGACTCCCGGGGGGCCGGGGGAGTGAAAACATAGTGAAAAATTCACTCTTCTTTTTCTTTTGGGAGAGAGTAGTGAACAGCATTATAGAAGTCGTAAGCTAACTGTAAAGAAGAGAATCAATGATAGCCAGTAATGTATACAATACAATTCAATCCTGCTCAACAAAACTACCAGCAAAGGGTGAGGGATTGGGTATGACGAAAAAGAAAAAAAAATACCCCCCCCCAAAAAAAAAAAGTACAGAAAGGAAGAATGAGAGAAAGATGGACAATTAAAATCATCGATACCCGATGGATAAACAGTCGTAACATAGGCGCAAGAAGCTGGGTTTTGGGGCAGCAGCCCCCCCCCCCCCTCCTCCTCATCGAAAATTTTGAATTTATCAATATTAGGGTGCTATCGCCTCGTATTCAGGCAGAGAGGAAGTTCATCTTTTATTTGCATCCGCTATTTCTGTATTTCATTGATGACAAAATACATTGTCACGATTCTGAAGTCTCAACAATTTTAATCTCTCGCTTCGCTCACTCTCAAAATTTAGAAACCGGAGAGTGCAAGACACGTCATAACCTGCATCCAAATTGAGCCTATACGCACACAGGGTGGATCCGGGATTCTAAAAAGAATGATGGTAGCATCTCCTTCCATTGTCCTCATTCAATCATGCGTGAATTATGAATAATAAGTCGTACATCAAATGAAAGAAAAAAAAGGAAAACTGAGTTTCCCATGTATATGTATATCTTATCAATCATTAGGACAGAAATTTTTGCCATGAACTCCGGTTTCGTTATTTCCAGGGACACACTCACTGTATAACTATTAAAGTAAAAATTACTCGATAATCACTTTCGATGAAACTGCCAAAATCCTGTTTTATGTCACGCATCATAGAGACAGCTTTCGGCATGGTAGGAGCAATAACCAAACTTTAAATCAAATCAGAATGTTCAATAATATAATACTTTTAGATTTATCTAGTGCATATTGTGAATACTTCTATAGAGCATCGAAGTGCTAACGTCATTATTCGCTCGTTGTCCAGGATACTGGTTCCAAACAACAGAGCCCGCGCATGAGGTTCACCGCGAAATCATTCAAGCAACGGGCTGGAGTAGAGCAATTTCAGTGTTTGGAACTGGTGTGATCACCATGCCATTGTTCAGCACAAAATTGTTTGGAAGCAGCAACCTTGACAACTTGGCCGGTGTGACGTCACAACAATTCTTTTAGACGGAAGCTATTGGTGTTACTGGGAGTTGTGGCGTGCGCCTGTAATCCAGCTAACAGTGGAAGTTATAAACTGATTCAGTGGACCCAGGTTCGAAACTGAGTCACGTCTTTCGGATGGTCGGTCCACAGACGTAAATAATCATATCTGATTGATACACGTCTGTAAAAACCCAATTACACACACACACATACGTTTTAAATAAGTACATGTACGTATGAATATTCACGCCATGCTGGATGGACACTGTCCTGCCTTTACAATATTTCTTCTCCTCCTCCTCCTCCTCCTTCTTCTTTTTTCTTTCTTCTTCTTCTTCTTCTTCTTCTTCTTTCTTTCTTCTTCTTTTTTATTTCTTTACATCAACCACGTCAACATACATAAACATCAATAATTTCTACAGCTCCTATTTATTTCACGGTCTTGAAATCAAGCCCAGCTTGGCACATGCTGGCTCGGTACTTCAGTTGAGGGAATTATAACAGTCCACACCCACAACACACACTACACACCAACAAACTAGTCCCCATCCTTCTTCGTCATTTTCTCTCAAATAGTTCCATCATAACCATTATTGATAATCCTCACATCTACCATGTCGCTATATAACAATATTATAAATCATCCAAATCTCACCTTTCCCAATCAAAATTACATCCACTCTACAACACACAGGAACCTCACAAAATTATGACCATGCGTATGAACAATCCACACCCAAATTTCCAAAACAAACTTCATGAAACCATGCAGTCATAGCATTCCTCATCACTCTCTGACATTTTCTCTCACAGTCTCCAATAGTTTCATCATCACCATTGATAATCCTTACACCTACCATCGATCAATATCACAGATCTTCCCAATCTCACCTTTCCATGCACATCTAATGATAATACTTAAACTTTACAAACACATTATCTTACCTGATTTTGTTGTGGTTTTGACGGGAATGAAGTACCAGCGGGGTTGTTTGCCTGAACTAATATACCAAGTGTTGTGCTGGTATGCAATGTGGTGATGGGCGGATGGAAAGTGAATCTGTTCTAGACTTTGGCAAGCTTTAATTCTACCCAACCAAACCAGCACCGATGCTAGTCTCGGTAAACAGTCTCTTTGAAAACCCTTGTTCCGATCATTTTGCTATAATGGTAAGATGGACACATTGAAATGTTGTACCAGGGGCGGATCCAGGATTTTGTAAAAGAGCTAGGGGCACAACCGTCAGAAAATTCCTCACAAGTGGAAAAAAAGAAAGGGGGGGGGGATCAGCTTAAGGGGGGGGGGCACAATCTTGGAGTTGTGTATAGGTATACCACTTGGCCAGTTTCGAAGGGAGGGGGCGGGGTAGGCCCTAGGGCCCGGAAGTGCCCCCCCCCCCAAAAAAAAAATATCTACCATTGTCTCTCTCCATGCTATCATTTGATATACCACGAGTTTGGGGTCCAGATTTTGTTTTTATTGGTTTGTTCGTTGTCACCTTTGTTTTAGGGGGTTGTTTAACCGTTTTTGCTTTGCTTAAAAGCCCCCCCCCCCCCCTCTCTCTCTCTATCTCTCTTTCCCCCCTCTCTCCATTAACTTTGCTTTTAATTTCATAATATCATTACTTATACAATTTTGAAAAATGAAGGAATGCTTCCTTCAAGTTTATCTAACCTGCCCCCCCCCCCCCCCCTTTGATCATTATGATACGCTAATAACATTTATTTTAGAATTCAGTGAGACAAATGACATCGATCTCTCTGGCCTTAGATAAAGTTCAGTTTATGTCAGGTCATACGATTGCATTTTGAAAGAAACTCTCTCGAATCACTTGGGAAAGATTAATCATGTCTACGTATAAGAACTAGTGTACACTGTGATGCTTTGCATATGTTGGAAGCATCAAAGTGATAAGATCAGGGAAATATCTCTCTGAAAACAGGGAAATGTACCCCTGCATGCTGAAAAGTACATACACAAATGGGACAATATACACATACACAAATGTGGCATATGAAAGTTCGGCGGCCAAGCACTTCAGCGATTTCTTGTCTTATGAGGGCATTCGAAGAGCATTCCTTTTCAGGGGACATTATCTATTATGAAATTCTTCCACTAAAACTAACAAAGAAAGAATGAGAAATCCCACTGATTTTTTTTTCACCATTACCGGCAGCTCACCTCTCTTTAACCCTTTCGGGACAATTGACCACATTTTGTGGTTTGGCCCAATAACTTTTGATTTAGAGCCTTAAAAAATATACCAGATGCATGAGTAGAAAGAGCAAAAAATTCTGCACATACTGTGTCCATTTTCGTTGCATAATCATATTGCGTTTGATGCCAGGAATTTTAAAAAGGAAAATAAGATTGAACATCCTTAAATTGGCAACATATTGAGAGGTTCAAAATCATTGTTTTTTGTCCAAATTGGCAACTTTTTCAACTTTTCAACAAAGTTCCTAACCATGTATATTATTTTCAAGACATTACATCTTATTAGAACCACGTAGCACTAAAAGAAAAATATTATTGTTGCCAATTTGCAGAACAAAATGTGATCAATTGAGCTCTTAAATAATTCCTGTCCTGAAAGGGTTAAAGCGGAAGCAACCCACTTGTGCCGGTAGAAGCAGAATCAGAGAAGGAGAAAAGTGAAGTATAATAAAAATTGGACAACGAACTGACGAATAAGAAAGTTATGCATATTTGAAAGCTAATAACATGATATAGTTAAGGGGAATCTCCTATAGGCAATACGGTCATTATTTGTGACACATGGAGAACTCTCGTATTTTGTTTGGACCACATAAATAATTTCCAAAATACTCCCTAAAGTTTTCATCCTTTTGAAATATGTGTAACACATTTTTGTACAAAAAAAGTCCGTTTCATATAAGAGATTTAAAACACAAAGTCTTGAGTAATTCCTGTTCAAAGCAAATATAAAATTTCTCGATGTATAACATCACACAATTGACCGTATTGCCAGAAGTGAGAGTCTCCATATTTGATCTCAACCTTCACTAACACGTTTTCTTTTTCCTGTCTTCATTCCTGCCAAGTTTCTATGAAAGTGTTAATTTCGTTCAATAAAACCTGAAAACTAAAGAACTGACATCCGTCTCTCCTGGTCAGGGGCGGATCCAGGATTTTGTAAAAGAGGGGGCACAGAGCCGGAAAAGTACACAATTAAGGGGGCAATTTTTTTTCATTGTGTACTTAAGGTATACCAGTTGGGTTTCAAAAGAGGGGGCACGGGCCGGTCCCCCCCCCCCCCCCCCCCCATGTAGATCCGCCACTGCTCCTGGTCATGCTGGTCTTAAAACTGAATTGAGCTACATAAACACAGGTTTCATTTTCACAATCAGGGATTACAATTTCTCAGTGTCGCAAGACCAAGACAGGGGAAGGGGGGGGGGGGTGGGTTGCACTGAGAAAGGACGTGAAGGAGGTTTCGAGTTGTGCACTAAAAACTGCATACGGTGCCCTTAAAGGGAAAGTCCGTCCTGATATTAAGTTGATTTTGATAAAAGAAGAAAAATGAAAGAAACAGATTAGTGAAGGTTTGAGCAAAATACGATAAGAAATAAGGAAGTTATGAATTTTTGAAGTAATAGTTGTAATCAATCAAACACAAGTTGGCAACTCCGTGACATATATTGCGAGCTCCTCTCTCATGCACCTGCTCAGTACACAAAATCTCACAAAATTAAGTTCTTGTATAGTTTTTGATGAAGGAATAGATTTGTTTCATACAGGTTTTGTGCAAAAACATATATGAGCAATGATTAAATCTAAAGACTGAAAGGTGCATGTATGATTGAATATTTTCTTTAGAGAAAATAGAACTGAATGATTTTTTTTTTTTGGGGGGGGTTCATGGGAGAGGAGGAGCTCGCAAGATACGTCACTAGAGTAATTGTCAATAATAATGTGTTTTGATTGATGCAAATTTTAAAATTCATCGCTTTCTTATTTCTTATCGTATTTTGCTCAAACCTTCACTGATCTGTTTCTTTAATTGTTTTGCTTCTTTTAAAATCAACTTGTAATTAACTTGTAATTAGAGCGGACTTTCCCTTGAAGCCCACCGCACATTATACGATTAACTACGATCCGATTTGGGAAATAAATCACAATAGCATTAAATATGGTATTTTAACATATAAAATCTACGTTGTTTAGGTTCTGAACATTGATACTAAAGTTAGGGTTTAAGTGCGCTGTCAGCCTTATAAACTGATTTAGCACTGGTATACATGTTATTATTATTATTATTATTATTATTATTATTATTATTATTATTATTCTTATTCTTCTTCTTCTTCTTATTATTATTATTAAGTATTTGGCGTCACCTGTGCCTGGGAGGGGAAAAGCGAACTGAATCACTGTAACCCTTAGGTCTCCCCCCCCCCCCCCCCCACGATATAACTGATTGGGATGTGTACCGCTACACCGGGGTTTCCCCCTACTCTTATTCGAGGAGTGCAGTGGGTTCTTAACGTGCAAAGGTGGTGACTGTCCTCTACACGGGGCCTCCAATTAACGTCCTATCCGAGGGACGGAGTGTTTTCCACTGTAACATAGCCTGCGTCTATGAAACAAGGGAGGGGCACGTTAACACACAACGCAGGGTGATGTAAGGCTGACAGCGCACTTATTCCGGGTATAAGCTGCATAAGTTCGCAGTCATGCAGTCTTATACCCGCAATAAGTGCTAAATCAGTTTCAAATCGTAAACAGTCGTCACTATGACCCAGAGCGCCGATTTGGCCTTACCTCCGACTAGAAAGCTCGCAATATATATGCAGTATTTTCGGTTTTACTGTCTATATGACTATTCAGAATCTTCATCAAAGTTATCTTATGTGTTTAAATATAAAATGTTATTACATTTTCTTCCGAAATGGATCGCAGACCGGTCGTATAGTGTGATGTGGGCTTTAATAGGTAAATAATTACGTACTTTGAATTATGTAAGGTCATGTCATGGGCGGCGGAGCATCTTTCAAAGTGGGGGGGGGGGGGGTCAACAAAAATGGACACTTTTATGAGACATGGGGCACCTGCAAAGGGTAAAAACGAAGCGGAAAAATACGACTTTGAGATATCGGTATTACGGGCTTGCATTCTCATTGCTACGTTATCAACACAACAGATCAATCACCAACTCATACATTCTCTCTTTACGTAGTTCTATATCGATTTCATATCATGAATTGCAGTTGTATGTAATGGTTTTAGGATTCTGCGGGCGAGGGAAACGAGCGCTCAAAAATGTAAGACTTTTCCTTATACTGAAGGACACGATTTATGCATTATTCACGGTGATACATGCAGTGGTGTAACAAGCCAACATTTTTTAGGGGCCGAGCATAGGTCGGCCTACGGGGCCCAATTCCCCCCCCCCCCTGATAAATAGAATTGCGTAACAAATCTCCGCCACTGGAAAAATAAAAAACAAAAAACAACAAAAAACAACAAAAAACAAAAACAAAAACAAAAACCCAAAACAAAAACAAAAACAAAACAAAACAAAACAACAACAAAAAAAAACCATCAAGTGGAAGGACCGTCTATGATGACCGGACCTGCGAACTCCTCGACAAAAGTAAAGTTGAAAACAAAAATAATAAAAAGAAGTACAGAAACCCGCCCGTAGATGGCGTCAATAATTATTTGGAACCGAATCGTACGCCAAAAATCAGAAACAACAACAACAACAACAACAACATTGCACCCTAGTCGTCGAAAATGAATTTGAATGACGCTCCTTTAAATGGAAGGACGAGAAATTAATTTGGATGTTCGAAGCAAATTTGTTGACGCTGGAAAAATGATTTGAAAGCCTGAAAACTAATATGGACCAAAGGAGTAAACGGGAAGAGCACATCGCTTGAATACGAGCGTTTGAAAATGAATTTGAAAGCCAATTTTGCGAATTAAACCGGGAAAACCTATAAAACAACCTTGGCGACCGATCTCCTTACTGAATGTAGTTTACAAAATAGCATCTGGTTGTATTGCAAATAGACGCAAGGGCGTTTTGTCTTTTTAAAACATGAAAATCAAACGAGGTTTTCGAGTGGTCGTTTTATTCGCGAAAATATTATATGACACGCTACTTTATACTGAATGAAATGGCCGGGATGCTTCTTCTTGTTGATTTTTAAAAAGCTTTCGATTCTGTATAGCAATAAATTTCTATTCAAGGTCCTGCATTGATTTCTTTCCCTTCGGTCCATCTGTAAAGAAATGGATCAAGTTATTTCATGCAAATGCATCCTCTTGATTATGAGTTAACGGACACTGTACAGATAGATTTAAAATAGGAAGAGGGTGTCGTCAGGGAGATCCATTGTCACCATATCTCTTGTTGTTATAGTCAGTGAGATACTTGGTATCCTAATGCGACACTCATATTCTTTAGTTGGATTGCATATAAATGGGGAAACGCTTAAAAGTGTTGTAATTTGCGGATGGTATCCTTTTGACACACTACAGTAAATTACTGGCTACCCAGCTGCACAGTGAAATATTGTATCATTTACAGTTACTCTCTCTGTCTAAAAAAAAAATTAAAAAAAAATAAATAAATAAAAAAATAAAATAAAAAGAAAAATAAATAAATAAAATCGAGTGATCGCTGACGTGACTCCCCGGGTAAGTTAAAATGGACTGGAAATAGAGGGACAAGCACTCTTTTCTTTTTAGAGAGCACTCTTTTCTATTTAGATCACTGACGTGACTCCCTGGGGAGTAAAATTAGAGCGAAAATTCACTCTTTTCTTTAAAAAAAGATATATATATATATATATATATATATATATATATATATATATATATGTATATATATATTTATGTATATGTATATATATATGTATATATATATATATATATATATATATATATATATATATGTATATATATATGTATATATATATATATATATATATATATATATATATATATATATGTATATATATATATATATATATATATATATTACAGTAATATACCGCTGTTTACCGTTTAACTGTAGAATAAACAGTAGAATACCGTGAAAATACAGTAATTTACTGAGGAGTTGCCAGAAATTTGCTATAAAAAATAACTGTAGGTATACCGGTACAGTAATTTTTTACAGTGCACTCAACGGTTTAAAGAAGAATTTACAATGTGCCCTTACAATTTGCATATATGTCCAACCTCAAAATTAACATAACTAAAACTCAAGTGATATGGAAGGGGGGGGGTGAGATTTTATACGAGTACAAATGTCAGCAAGGGCGGTTGAACATTTATATTTGAGTATTTCTCAAACTCAAGGCATGCAAAAGAAAAAGATGGAAGTGCTTTTCAGGTTTTTAGTAATGGGTTTGAACCTCAAAAGTGGGGGGGGGGGGGGGACAAATGATATGATGTCCCCCCTGTCCCCCACCTGTTTACGCCCTTGGTTTTAATAAAACTGTCATACCAAAGATCATGGAACCTATACATGTATTATCCCCGATGCGTTGTTTTTAATACTGAAAGTGAAAATAAAAAGTTGTTTACATATTTATCATTCGTCCTTGAAACATTAAGATAAAGGAATGTAAAAGTCTTACGAAGTAGAAACAGGAGTTTTACTTTGACAATATATCATATGGAGTTCTTAGTACCAAACTCCCTATCATTCAACTGTTGATATAGACATGAGGTGGCAGTGGCGGATCTACGGGGGGGGGGGGGGGGGGGGGTTAGGGGGTTTAAAGCCCCCCCCCCCCCTTGGGCTGCCAAGTAAACATTTAATGTGCATAGGAAAACGCCATCATAATACTCAGCCCCTCAACCCCCCCCCCCCCCCCCCCCTTGGAAAAAAGCTAGATCCGTCCCTGGGTGGATTCAGAGCAAGATGCTTAATATACTTCTTTACATGAAAGATGCATTGTTAAAGGGGGTACCCAATGGTGAAACAGTGTTGGTTCATTTAAAAGATCATGATTTTATTAGCAGAAAATCATCTGCCTTAAGTTTTTGAAAAATTCGTGTTGCCAGAAAAATCCCCGAAATATGGTAATACTTCAGGATATTTTGGCCCCCCAGCTGTGTCCCAATTTCAGCTAGGTAACCACAATGACGTCAAAGTGGTTACCCAGGTTCGCGTATTGCAGATGTGTTGCGCGCTAGACTGTACAAAATGCATTACACCTTGCGCGCATTTTGCTATAATTGCGCGACAAGGTAACCACTTTGACGTCATTGTGGTTACCTAGCTGAAATTGGGACACAGCTGAGGGGCCAAAATATCCTGAAATCTTACCATATTTCGGGGATTTTCTGGCAACACGAATAAAAAAAAAAATTAAGGCAGATGATTTTCTTCTAATAAAATCATGATCTTTTAAATGAACTAACATTGTTTCAGCATTGGGTACCCCCTTTAAGATTTAAATTCGTAACAGATAACTTATGTAATAACGTACACATTAAGCTTATTTGCTTGGGTTTCATGGACCAGAGCCCTAAAGGAAGACGTTTTTTTGCAGTCAAATGCAAAAACTGTTTGCCAGTTTTTGAACACATCATGTCAGCTATAAAATGTTAATTATGAAATGGAAAATACATGTATATATGTAAAACAAAGCTGAATGAAAAACTGATGCAGTTTACTAAATGTTGCTGATAATTGTGTTTTCTTATAAAATTATTTTGCCCAAATCTGTGAACACTTTGAAAAGAATTTGCTATACATGTAATTGATTTGTATAAATGTATGTTCTTATTGTTTTCAGAATGGCCAAGAATGGAAAGGAAAAGGGACACTTATTATAGTACAAAGGGACACTCATCACACAAAAAATAGGGCACTTATCAGAAGGGTTAGTAAAAGGCACAAATTAGAGAGAAAAGGGGGCACTTATCAGAAGGGCATTTATTCGAAGTAAACAGGGGGTACTTATCAAATGAAATTGGGCGAATTTGGGGTATATGAAAAATTGTGGGGGCACTGTGCCCCCTGCTCCCTGTCACATCCAAGACCGCCTCTGGGTCGAGTGTAGAAACATTTGAGGTCTCTCAGTTGGCCAGGCAGGGGGACCCACCTCATTAAAGGAAGAGTTGGGTAACTCCACTCCCTATTCACAGGGGCAGCGGAGCGTTATTGAAAGTGTGTGTGTGTGAGGTAGGGGCGGTGGGCTGATTTGAATTTACTTGAATAAATATGTATGACACAGTGGCGGATTTAGGGGGGGGGCAATGCCGGCCCGTGCCCC
Source organism: Heliocidaris tuberculata (assembly GCA_025618425.1). Lineage (NCBI taxonomy): Eukaryota > Metazoa > Echinodermata > Echinoidea > Camarodonta > Echinometridae > Heliocidaris > Heliocidaris tuberculata. The sequence goes on along the minus strand of CM046842.1, from coordinate 16,753,012 downwards.
CCCCCCCTTTTGAGGGAAAACAATGCATTGTGCCCCCCCCCCTTTTCGACCAGAAAACCTTTTTTTTTTTTTTTTTTTTTTTGCTTGTCAGAGAATTATGGAGGGGAACTGGACCCCATAACCCCCCCCCCCCACTGAGCGACTTTTGGAGGGCTGGCGGAATTTTTTTTGGGGGGTCGCCACCCCCACTGAGCGACTTTTGGAGGGCTGGCGAGACCAAAAAAATATGGGTCTCCCTCCAAGCAGTTTCACAAAGTTGACAATCCTGCATTTGTGTGCCCCCCCCCCCTCATACGAAATCCTGGATCCGCCCCTGTATGACATATGCAATTTCGCACTTTTTTCGTGGATTTTATGAAAGGTGTCTACTCAAAAAATGGGGGAGGGGGCTGCAGTCCCCCTGTCCCAGTCCCACCCCCCCCCCCCCCCCCCCCCCGGTTCCGCGGTCCATGATTTACCATTAGCACTGTCCTGGGATCCGGAGACTGCTTGCCAGAGCTGCAAATTCTGCTTCCCATTTTTTTTTTTTTTTTTTTTTTTTTTTTTAATTTGGGGAAATATTCTTGTAAGATACCATAACTGTAAGAGTTAAAGGGGAAGTTCACCCCGAAGATTACTTGAGTTTAAAAAATGCAGAAAAAATAAAGAAAAATATTGGCGAAAGTTTGGACAAAATCCGTTAAAGAATAACGGAGTTATGGACTTTTGAAGTTTTGATTTTGTGACGTCACATGCGAGCAGCTCCTCCATTATGTAATGTGATAAATATTCCATAAAATACAGTTTTCTCAGAAAATTTAGAATATTTTCGTCTGTGCATTTGATATATTGTCAGAAATGTTATTCAATACTAGATTCTGAAAAGAAAAAATATTAATTTATCGTGGAACGTAAAAGAAAATGCGAATATATGGAATATTTATTACATGACCAATGGGCAGCTGCTCGCATGTGACGTCACGAATCCAAAACTTTAAATACTCATAACTCTTTTATTATTTGACCGATTTTCATCAAACCTTCGCCAATATTTTTCTTTATTTTTTCTGCATTTTTTAAACTCAAGTAATCTTCAGGGTGAACTTTCCCTTTAATATTACTTTTATTGAAGGACTTCATTTTGAGTTATGCGAAATTTGGAGTAAGGCGCTATTGTTGATGCGGAGCGTACAATATCTTGGGGTGGGTCGCAACTTTGAGTTAAAACAGTAAGATCCAGACAACTTGCTGCGAGTACCGACTTATACTACGAGAAAGCTGGGTATCTCCTCTTTTCGAAACACTAATTAGCTAAGAATAAGAAATGTCGAGCGAGTTTTAATATTACTTTTACTGAAGGACTTCATTTTGAGTTATGCGAAATTTGGAGTAAGGCGCTATTGTTGATGCGGAGCGTACAATATCTTGGGGTGGGTCGCAACTTTGAGTTAAAACAGTAAGATCCAGACAACTTGCTCCGAGTACCGACCTATACCACGAGAAAGCTGGGTATCTCCTCTTTTTGAAACACTAATCAGCTAAGAATAAGAAATGTCGAGCGAGTTTTAATATTACTTTTATTGAAGGACTTCATTTTGAGTTATGCGAAATTTGGAGTAAGGCGCTATTGTTGATGCGGAGCGTACAATATCTTGGGTGGGTCGCAAATTTGAGTTAAAACAGTAAGATCCAGACAACTTGCTGCGAGTACCGACTTATACTACGAGAAAGCTGGGTATCGCCTCTTTTTGAAACACTAATTAGCTAAGAATAAGAAATGTCGAGCGAGTTTTAATATTACTTTTATTGAAGGACTTCATTTTGAGTTATGCGAAATTTGGAATAAGGCACTATTGTTGATGCGGAGCGTACAATATCTTGGGGTGGGTCGCAACTTTGAGTTAAAACAGTAAGATCCAGACAACTTGCTGCGAGTACCGACTTATACTACGAGAAAGCTGGGTATCTCCTCTTTTGGAAACACTAATCAGCTAATAATAAGAAATTTCGAGCGATTTTTAATATTACTTTTATTGAAGGACTTCATTTTGAGTTATGCGAAATTTGGAGTAAGGCGCTATTGTTGATGCGGAGCGTACAATATCTTGGGGTGGGTCGCAAATTTGAGTTAAAACAGTAAGATCCAGACAACTTGCTGCGAGTACCGACTTATACTACGAGAAAGCTGGGTATCGCCTCTTTTTGAAACACTAATTAGCTAAGAATAAGAAATGTCGAGCGAGTTTTAATATTACTTTTATTGAAGGACTTCATTTTGAGTTATGCCAAATTTGGAATAAGGCACTATTGTTGATGCGGAGCGTACAATATCTTGGGGTGGGTCGCAACTTTGAGTTAAAACAGTAAGATCCAGACAACTTGCTGCGAGTACCGACTTATACTACGAGAAAGCTGGGTATCTCCTCTTTTCGAAACACTAATCAGCTAATAATAAGAAATTTCGAGCGATTTTTAATATTACTTTTATTGAAGGACTTCATTTTGAGTTATGCGAAATTTGGAGTAAGGCGCTATTGTTGATGCGGAGCGTACAATATCTTGGGGTGGGTCGCAAATTTGAGTTAAAACAGTAAGATCCAGACAACTTGCTCCGAGTACCGACTTATACTACGAGAAAGCTGGGTATCTCCTCTTTTTGAAACACTAATTAGCTAAGAATAAGAAATGTCGAGCGAGTTTTAATATTACTTTTATTGAAGGACTTCATTTTGAGTTATGCTAAATTTGGAATAAGGCACTATTGTTGATGCGGAGCGTACAATATCTTGGGGTAGGTCGCAAATTTGAGTTAAAACAGTAAGATCCACACAACTTGCTCCGAGTACTGACCTATACCACAATAAAGCTGAATATCTCCTCTTCTTGAAACACTAATCACCTAAGAATAAGAAATGTCGAGCGAGTTTTTATATCATTTTTATTGAAGGACTTCATTTTGGGTTGTGCGAAATTTGTATTAGGCGCTATTGTTGATGCGGAGCGTAAATATCTTGCGGTGGGTCGCAACTTTGAGTTAAAACAGTAAGATCCAGACAACTTGCTCCGAGTACCGACCTATATCACGAGAAAGCTGAGTATCTCCTCTTTTTGAAGCACTAATCAGCTAAGAATAAGAAATGTCGAGCGAGTTTTTATAGCACTTTGTATTCAGGACTTCATTTTGAGTTATGCGAAATTTGGATTAAGGCGCTATTGTTGATGCGGAGCGTACAATATCTTGGGGTGGGTCGCAACTTTGAGTTAAAACAGTAAGATCCAGACAACTTGCTCCGAGTACTGACCTATACCACAATAAAGCTGAATATCTTCTCTACTTGAAACACTAATCAGCTAAGAATAAGAAATGTCGAGCGAGTTTTCATTACATTTTTATTGAAGAACTTCAATTTGAGTTGCGAGAATTCCTGCGCCACAGTACGCCGCTCACGATTACGTGTATTTAAATGTTAGATTTGCAATATTTTTTTTTTTTTATACATCATTCATATGACCCATAGTATTCAAATTGAAAGATAATCATGCTCATGGGCCTTTTTTATACCTTTAAAAATTCCCAGACTAGGAAATAAACACCCTTGTGCCTAGTTTTTCTTTTTAGAAAAGAATTTCGTTTTCGATTGGACTTTTCGGCGACTCCCTAATTGGTCGCTGAACTTGTGGTCGCCAGACGCTCCTTGAATTTGGCGACCACAAGTTCAGCGACCAATTACGGTGTCGACAAAACGACAAATAAGAAAAAAAAACAACTAACTGTTCAAAAAAGGCTTATTCGGCCGGCAAAAACACTTCTTTAAAGCTTTGTAGAACTGGAAATACAGCCGAAATAGAAATGAACCGGTTTTCAAAAAGTATCATCGTAGGTGATTGATATTTTTGCTAATAACGTCATTTTAGTTCTATGATTGGAGAAATGACAGAACAGCGAACGCAAATAAAAATGATCACGAATTTTCGACGTAGTGAGTGATAATGGAATAAAAGCTCTCTCAAACTTTCATCGACATTTAGTATTCTTAGTTGATTACACCAAATTAAAGGTAAAGAGTTCATCTTTCTGGTGGTATATGCCATATACCGGGGCAAGAGGTCTGAATCTCACTGTTTTACCTAAAATAAAGACTTTTAGTTACATTACGCTCTACATAATTCCCCTTTCGAACAACATCAGTCGGCGTAACGAGTGCCAAATACAATGATTTAAAAAAAACGCTCTCTCAAGTTTTCATCGACATTTTTTATTCATAGTTGACTATACCGAATCAAAGCTGAAGAGTTCAGCTTTCTTGTGGTATAAGCCACGTACCGGGGCAAGAGGTCTGGATCATACCGTTTTAACTTAAAAATAGGCTTTTAGTTACATTACGCTCTACATAATTTCCATTTCGAACAACATCAGTCTGCGTAATGATTGCCAAATACGATGGTCAAATAAAAACTCTCTCAAATTTTCATCGACATTTTTTATTCTTAGCTGGCTATACCAAATTAAAGCTGAAGAATTCAGCTTTCTGGTGGTATATGCCACATACCGGGGCAAGATGTCTGGATCTTACTGTTTTAACTTAAACTTAGTCCTTTACACACTCAATAACCCGGCTTCGAACATAAAGTCAGTCGGCATATAATGATAGCGAAATACAGAGGTTAAATATAAGCTCTCTCAAATTTTCATCGACATTTTTTATTCTTAGCTGGCTATACCAAATTAAAGCTGAAGAATTCAGCTTTCTGGTGGTATATGCCACATACCGGGGCAAGAGGTCTCGATCTTACTGTTTTAACTTAAACTTAGGCTTTTAGTTACATTACGCTCTACATAATTTCCATTTCGAACAACATCAGTCTGCGTAATGATTGCCAAATACGATGGTCAAATAAAAACTCTCTCAAATTTTCATCGACATTTTTTATTCTTAGCTGATTATACCACATTAAAGCTGAAGAATTCAGCTTTCTGGTGGTATATGCCACATACCGGGGCAAGATGTCTGGATCTTACTGTTTTAACTTAAACTTGGTCTTTTAGACACTCAATAACCCGGCTTCGAACATAAAGTCAGTCGGCATAATGATAGCGAAATACAGTGGTTAAATATAAGCTTTCTCAAATTTTCATCGACATTTTTTATTCTTAGCTGATTATACCACATTAAAGCTGAAGAATTCAGCTTTCTGGTGGTATATGCCACATACCGGGGCAAGATGTCTGGATCTTACTGTTTTAACTTAAACTTAGTCCTTTACACACTCAATAACCCGGCTTCGAACATAAAGTCAGTCGGCATAATGATAGCGAAATACAGTGGTTAAATATAAGCTCTCTCAAAATTTCATCGACATTTTTTATTCTTAGCTGGCTATACCAAATTAAAGCTGAAGAGTTCAGCTTTCTAATGGTATTAGCCACATACCGGGGCAAGAGGTCTGGATCTTACTGTTTTAACTTAAAAATAGACTTTTGGTTACATTAAGCGAGCGCTCTACATAATTCCCATTTCGAACAACATCAGTCGGCATAATGATAGCGAAATACAGAGGTTAAATAATAGCTCTCTCAAAATTTCATTGACATTTTTTATTCTTAGCTGGCTATACCAAATTAAAGTTGAAGAGTTCAGCTTGCTAATGGTATAAGCCACATACCGGGGCAAGAGGTCTGGATCTTACTGTTTTAACTTAAAAATAGACTTTTGGTTACATTACGCTCTACATAATTCCCATTTCGAACAACATCAGTCGGCATAATGATAGCGAAATACAGAGGTTAAATAATAGCTCTCTCAAAATTTCATCGACATTTTTTATTCTTAGCTGATTATACCACATTAGAGCTGAAGAATTCAGTTTTCTGGTGGTATATGCCACATACCGGGGCAAGATGTCTGGATCTTACTGTTTTAACTTAAACTTGGTCTTTTAGACACTCAATAACCCGGCTTCGAACATAAAGTCAGTCGGCATAATGATAGCGAAATACAGTGGTTAAATATAAGCTTTCTCAAATTTTCATCGACATTTTTTATTCTTAGCTGATTATACCACATTAAAGCTGAAGAATTCAGCTTTCTGGTGGTATATGCCACATACCGGGGCAAGAGGTCTGGATCTTACTGTTTTAACTTAAACTTAGTCCTTTACACACTCAATAACCCGGCTTCGAACATAAAGTCAGTCGGCATAATGATAGCGAAATACAGTGGTTAAATATAAGCTCTCTCAAAATTTCATCGACATTTTTTATTCTTAGCTGGCTATACCAAATTAAAGCTGAAGAGTTCAGCTTTCTAATGGTATTAGCCACATACCGGGGCAAGAGGTCTGGATCTTACTGTTTTAACTTAAACTTGGTCTTTTAGACACTCAATAACCCGGCTTCGAACATAAAGTCAGTCGGCATAATGATAGCGAAATACAGTGGTTAAATATAAGCTTTCTCAAATTTTCATCGACATTTTTTATTCTTAGCTGATTATACCACATTAAAGCTGAATAATTCAGCTTTCTGGTGGTATATGCCACATACCGGGGCAAGATGTCTGGATCTTACTGTTTTAACTTAAACTTAGTCCTTTACACACTCAATAACCCGGCTTCGAACATAAAGTCAGTCGGCATAATGATAGCGAAATACAGTGGTTAAATATAAGCTCTCTCAAAATTTCATCGACATTTTTTATTCTTAGCTGGCTATACCAAATTAAAGCTGAAGAGTTCAGCTTTCTAATGGTATTAGCCACATACCGGGGCAAGAGGTCTGGATCTTACTGTTTTAACTTAAAAATAGACTTTTGGTTACATTAAGCGAGCGCTCTACATAATTCCCATTTCGAACAACATCAGTCGGCATAATGATAGCGAAATACAGAGGTTAAATAATAGCTCTCTCAAAATTTCATCGACATTTTTTATTCTTAGCTGGCTATACCAAATTAAAGTTGAAGAGTTCAGCTTTCTAATGGTATAAGCCACATACCGGGGCAAGAGGTCTGGATCTTACTGTTTTAACTTAAAAATAGACTTTTGGTTACATTACGCTCTACATAATTCCCATTTCGAACAACATCAGTCGGCATAATGATAGCGAAATACAGAGGTTAAATAATAGCTCTCTCAAAATTTCATCGACATTTTTTATTCTTAGCTGATTATACCACATTAGAGCTGAAGAATTCAGTTTTCTGGTGGTATATGCCACATACCGGGGCAAGATGTCTGGATCTTACTGTTTTAACTTAAACTTGGTCTTTTAGACACTCAATAACCCGGCTTCGAACATAAAGTCAGTCGGCATAATGATAGCGAAATACAGTGGTTAAATATAAGCTTTCTCAAATTTTCATCGACATTTTTTATTCTTAGCTGATTATACCACATTAAAGCTGAAGAATTCAGCTTTCTGGTGGTATATGCCACATACCGGGGCAAGAGGTCTGGATCTTACTGTTTTAACTTAAACTTAGTCCTTTACACACTCAATAACCCGGCTTCGAACATAAAGTCAGTCGGCATAATGATAGCGAAATACAGTGGTTAAATATAAGCTCTCTCAAAATTTCATCGACATTTTTTATTCTTAGCTGGCTATACCAAATTAAAGCTGAAGAGTTCAGCTTTCTAATGGTATTAGCCACATACCGGGGCAAGAGGTCTGGATCTTACTGTTTTAACTTAAAAATAGACTTTTGGTTACATTACGCGCGCGCTCTACATAATTCCCATTTCGAACAACATCAGTCGGCATAATGATAGCGAAATACAGAGGTTAAATAATAGCTCTCTCAAAATTTCATCGACATTTTTTATTCTTAGCTGATTATACCACATTAGAGCTGAAGAATTCAGTTTTCTGGTGGTATATGCAGGGGCGGATCTAGCTTTTTATAAAGGGGGGGGGGTTGGGGCGGTATGCGAGGGAGCGTAGCGACCGAGCCCGAGCGAGCGGAGCGAGCGAGGGGGGGAGGGTGTGGGAGGGGGGTGTCCCCCCTCCCACAGTAGGGAGAATTTTTGAAAATCTGTGTGTGAAAATGGCGTTTTCTTGCATCTAAAACACCACTATTTTTGGTATAGAGGTCATTGCCAAATTAACCCCCCCATGAAAATTTGTAAAATTTAGTTGCATTTTCCTGCAATGTAAGGCCAGTTGACAACACAGATACAAAGAATTGGGTACCTTGGAATAAGCACTGTCAGCCTAATACTTTTATTATGAACAGCTTGTCACTGATACTCACTGGCAAATCTCAGTCGAATATGATGGACTGGCAGAAGAGACGTCGTGGATGTTTCTGCACAAATCGCTGAACTACTTTGTTGGAACTTAGCTGCAGGGTTGCCTGGTAGTGGATAGCCATGAGGGTGAGTCCAGCAAGCCTCTCTTCCCCCATAGTAGATCGAAGATATGTCTTTACTCTTCTGAGTGCCGAAAAAGAACGTTCAGCCTCGCACCTGGTGACTGGAGACGTGCAGCCCAGAATGATCAGCATCCTGATGTTAGGAAAAAAGTCCTCATCGGCATGTCTCAGGCAGTCAACCAAGTTCTCAGGAAGCTGAGCTTTGTCCATGTTTTGAAAAAATCTTGTCCAGCTCCCGATCTCTGCCTGAAACATAAATAGAATAAAATAAAATTACAAGTTTAAAAAAAAAGATAAGATAAAAAAAAAAAAATGGTCCCCGGATTTTTTTTTTTCGGGGGGTTGCAACCCCCCAACCCCCCCCCCCCCCTCTAGATCCGCTTCTGATATGCCACATACCGGGGCAAGATGTGTGGATCTTACTGTTTTAACTTAACTTAGTCTTTTAGACAATCAATAACCCGGCTTCGAACATAAAGTCAGTCGGCATAATGATAGCGAAATACAGTGGTTAAATATAAGCTTTCTCAAATTTTCATCGACATTTTTTATTCTTAGCTGATTATACCACATTAAAGCTGAAGAATTCAGCTTTCTGGTGGTATATGCCACATACTGGGGCAAGAGGTCTAGATCTTACTGTTTTAACTTAAACTTAGTCCTTTACACACTCAATAACCCGGCTTCGAACATAAAGTCAGTCGGCATAGTGATAGCGAAATACAGTGGTTAAATATAAGCTCTCTCAAAATTTCATCGACATTTTTTATTCTTAGCTGGCTATACCAAATTAAAGCTGAAGAGTTCAGCTTTGTAATGGTATTAGCCACATACCGGGGCAAGAGGTCTGGATCTTACTGTTTTAACTTAAACTTAGCCTTTTAGTTACATTACGCTCTACATAATTTCCATTTCGAATAACATCAGTCTGCGTAATGATTGCCAAATACGATGGTCAAATAAAAACTCTCTCAAATTTTCATCGACATTTTTTATTCTTAGCTGGCTATACCAAATTAAAGCTGAAGAATTCAGTTTTCTGGTGATATATACCACATACCGGGGCAAGAGGTCTGGATCTTACTGTTTTAACTTAAAAATAGGCTTTTAGTTACATTACGCTCTACATAATTTCCATTTCGAACAACATCAGTCTGCGTAATGATTACGAAATACGATGGTCAAATAAAAGCTCTCTCAAATTTTCATCGACATTTTTTATTCTTAACTGACTATACCAAATTAAAGCTGGGAAATTCAGCTTTTTGGTGGTATATGCCACATACCGGGGCAAGATGTCTGGATCTTACTGTTTTAACTTAAACTTAGTCCTTTACACACTCAATAACCCGGCTTCGAACATAAAGTCAGTCGGCATAATCATATTGAAATACACAGGTTAAATATAAGCTCTCTCAAATTTTCATCGACATTTTTTATTCATAGATGATTATACCAAATTATAGCTGAAGAGTTCAGCTATTTGGTGGTATATGCCACATACCGGGGAAAGAGGTCTGGATCTTACTGTTTTAACTTAAACTTAGTCCTTTAGACACCCCCTAAATAAACCTTCTTCGAACAGAATGTCAGTCGGCATAATGATTGCGAAATACTTTTTTGTGTGTGGTGGTGGGGGGGGGGGGGACTTTTATGTGAAAGTTGCAGCGAGACGAAATATCTCCTTATAAAGGGATCAGTTTACATTGTAACATCTCAACTAACATCAAATTTCTAATTCCCTGCAAAGTTTCTCCGGATGAATCGAATTGTAATTGTCTACCTTCGATCACAGATCTGGCATACATAGAAACGAAAGCCCCGCAGTTACTTCCATCTCTTTGCATGGGCAGATTATTAGGAATCAAAATCTTCCACCTTTTCAAATTGTATTGCAAATTAAAAACATTGACATCAACGTTAAGAGCACGAGAAAATTCACATAACCTAATTGCCCTCTTGGCAATCATTATTGTTGAATTTGACGCATTACCAATAGGATCCATTATAGTGATGGTGAAATGATTTGGTTGCAGCACAAGCAGTACCCAGTGATTACTGTAAGACACCGGAATAAGTACCGTGTCGTGATTAACCCAATTTCTGTTACGATTGAGGTAGCTGGCTTCATTGGGATACCAATTCTGAGAGCGATTTCGACATATCTTACTGCCTGCCCAGCAAGCGTCCATCACCAGTGTTTTTGTGGCATTTGATTTGGTGTTCTCTTTAACTAGACACAAGTATATATATGCACTTATGACAGCATCGTTGAACCAGTCTTCACTGGTTAAGATAGCGAGATCTCTCTTTTCTAAACGATATCTACCAACTGAGTGGTGATCTGGAAGCGAGTCAGTAGGAACATTAGCAATTGATGATAATACACTCGCATCGAAACTTATGGGAAGAGCTGCTAAAGCTCCCTCAGTACTAGTCTTTACAATTTGTATTTCACCCTTGTCAGTACCTGTGTCAACTGCACTACGGCATACATACACTCCCACTACACCAACATCTTTATTCTTAGATTTCTCATTTAATTGTGCCAAATGGTGACATGCTTTGTCATTACCATTTAGGAGCTGAAACTTTTCTCTCTTCCGTCGGTACGTCGCTATTGTGTCACCTTCGACTAGGATCACATTGTGGAGTCTACATGACAGATCTCTTTCGAACCCATTGGAACATGCGGGTATTGAGTCTTGAAGTGTTTCCTCGCTAACTTTCTGGAAAACTTTTATCATAACCTTAGCAGGGGAAACTACTTTGCAATTGCGAACAGTTGCTCTCGGAGAGCACTTGCAATCAGACCTATTCTTCAGGGTATACGTTGCCAGGTGATCTCCCACTGTGTTTTCCAAGTTACATGCGTTTGGTTGATCAATTATGGGAATCAAGCTAATGTAATCCGAATTTACAGCATTGCAATGCATGCATTTATCAGAACATAGAACTTGCATCAATGCTTCAACATCGTTCTGCTGTTCAAGTTTTTGAAATTTTGTTTCAAATTTCGTTTTTAGGTCACAGATTATGTCTCTTTCACCGTCTACTGTGAAGTCACTATTCAACGTAGCTGATATTACATCATGAATACTCTGTGATTCAGTAGGTGGTGACGAGGATGTCATTTCCAGTACTTTATGATAAACTGCTATATATGCAGATCTGTCTATGGCTTCTTGATTCCTCTCACTTTCCTCATAATTTATGACTTTATCGTCATCTATGAGGACTTGGTGAGTTTTACTTTTCACAAGGGTGGTGTAATGTCCCAAATTGGCAAAGTTTCCATGATGATTTATAACAGCGACTAGTTGGTAGTTCGAAATTGATCCCTTTACACCAATGGATATTGTGTCTTGGACACGAACTCTTGTATTTATTTTCATCATAAGACCACTTTCTGTTGCATTACCAGTAGTTCTTTGCAACTGTATGAACAAGAGTTCCGGTGTGCTAAGTATCTCCCTGTTTACAATGGCAGTCTGATTTCGACATGTATTGCAATTCGATGATATACTCTCTGAATGTTTCGACTGCTGTGTAAGCAGGTCTTGGATGTTGACGTTCTTGTTTTGATCGCTTGGAACTGAGATAGTCCAACCTCTTTGTGTTTCGATGGTGATACCTGTAGTTTTACAGTTATTACAGGTTCTTTGCACTTGTACTATCCCATCACATACAGTTTTCAGATCACATACCTGTAAAAATGGAATAATCATATTTACTATGAATTCATGTGCATCTTGTTGCATTCCTACTTGAAATTTGCATGCATTGCTAACAGCAACAAATGCGTTTCTGGTGGAACTCTTCAGAATTGTCGTTCCGTCACAAACAGATAATATTTTAAGCATCTTCAGCAATTCACTATATGCCACATACCTTCTACGATCTATATTGTTGACTGGCACTTTATCATAGTTTTCCAACAGAGACTGAACCTGTGGTATTTGAACCACAGCTTGCATAACAGCGTTAAACCAACAGTTATTGAGGTTGTTCTCCATTCCACTAAAATGGCGAAACATTTGTGCTTTTCTCTCAATGTGTTTCAGTGGATTCGTTTTGGGTGCCTTTTGAAAGACGCCAACTTTCTTCTTGCGCGGGCTCTTCTTATTCTTATTTGACCATCGTATTTGGCAATCATTACGCAGACTGATGTTGTTCGAAATGGAAATTATGTAGAGCGTAATGTAACTAAAAGCCTAAGTTTAAGTTAAAACAGTAAGATCCAGACATCTTGCCCCGGTATGTGGCATATACCACCAGAAAGCTGAATTCTTCAGCTTTAATTTGGTATAATCAGCTAAGAATAAAAAATGTCGATGAAAATTTGAGAGAGCTTATATTTAACCTCTGTATTTCGCTATCATTATATGCCGACTGACTTTATGTTCGAAGCCGGGTTATTGAGTGTGTAAAGGACTAAGTTTAAGTTAAAACAGTAAGATCCAGACATCTTGCCCCGGTATGTGGCATATACCACCAGAAAGCTGAATCCTTCAGCTTTAATGTGGTATAATCAGCTAAGAATAAAAAATGTCGATGAAAATTTGAGAGAGTTTTTATTTGACCATCGTATTTGGCAATCATTACGCAGACTGATGTTGTTCGAAATGGAAATTATGTAGAGCGTAATGTAACTAAAAGCCTAAGTTTAAGTTAAAACAGTAAGATCGAGACCTCTTGCCCCGGTATGTGGCATATACCACCAGAAAGCTGAATTCTTCAGCTTTAATTTGGTATAGCCAGCTAAGAATAAAAAATGTCGATGAAAATTTGAGAGAGCTCATATATAACCTCTGTATTTCGCTATCATTATATGCCGACTGACTTTATGTTCGAAGCCGGGTTATTGAGTGTGTAAAGGACTAAGTTTAAGCTAAAACAGTAAGATCCAGACATCTTGCCCCGGTATGTGGCATATACCACCAGAAAGCTGAATTCTTCAGCTTTAATGTGGTATAATCAGCTAAGAATAAAAAATGTCGATGAAAATTTGAGAGAGCTTATATTTAACCTCTGTATTTCGCTATCATTATATGCCGACTGACTTTATGTTCGAAGCCGGGTTATTGAGTGTCTAAAAGACCAAGTTTAAGTTAAAACAGTAAGATCCAGACATCTTGCCCCGGTATGTGGCATATACCACCAGAAAACTGAATTCTTCAGCTCTAATGTGGTATAATCAGCTAAGAATAAAAAATGTCGATGAAATTTTGAGAGAGCTATTATTTAACCTCTGTATTTCGCTATCATTATGCCGACTGATGTTGTTCGAAATGGGAATTATGTAGAGCGTAATGTAACCAAAAGTCTATTTTTAAGTTAAAACAGTAAGATCCAGACCTCTTGCCCCGGTATGTGGCTTATACCATTAGAAAGCTGAACTCTTCAACTTTAATTTGGTATAGCCAGCTAAGAATAAAAAATGTCGATGAAATTTTGAGAGAGCTATTATTTAACCTCTGTATTTCGCTATCATTATGCCGACTGATGTTGTTCGAAATGGGAATTATGTAGAGCGCGCGCGTAATGTAACCAAAAGTCTATTTTTAAGTTAAAACAGTAAGATCCAGACCTCTTGCCCCGGTATGTGGCTAATACCATTAGAAAGCTGAACTCTTCAGCTTTAATTTGGTATAGCCAGCTAAGAATAAAAAATGTCGATGAAATTTTGAGAGAGCTTATATTTAACCACTGTATTTCGCTATCATTATGCCGACTGACTTTATGTTCGAAGCCGGGTTATTGAGTGTGTAAAGGACTAAGTTTAAGTTAAAACAGTAAGATCCAGACCTCTTGCCCCGGTATGTGGCATATACCACCAGAAAGCTGAATTCTTCAGCTTTAATGTGGTATAATCAGCTAAGAATAAAAAATGTCGATGAAAATTTGAGAGAGCTATTATTTAACCTCTGTATTTCGCTATCATTATGCCGACTGATGTTGTTCGAAATGGGAATTATGTAGAGCGTAATGTAACCAAAAGTCTATTTTTAAGTTAAAACAGTAAGATCCAGACCTCTTGCCCCGGTATGTGGCTTATACCATTAGAAAGCTGAACTCTTCAACTTTAATTTGGTATAGCCAGCTAAGAATAAAAAATGTCGATGAAATTTTGAGAGAGCTATTATTTAACCTCTGTATTTCGCTATCATTATGCCGACTGATGTTGTTCGAAATGGGAATTATGTAGAGCGCGCGCGTAATGTAACCAAAAGTCTATTTTAAAGTTAAAACAGTAAGATCCAGACCTCGTGCCCCGGTATGTGGCTAATACCATTAGAAAGCTGAACTCTTCAGCTTTAATTTGGTATAGCCAGCTAAGAATAAAAAATGTCGATGAAATTTTGAGAGAGCTATTATTTAACCTCTGTATTTCGCTATCATTATGCCGACTGATGTTGTTCGAAATGGGAATTATGTAGAGCGCGCGCGTAATGTAACCAAAAGTCTATTTTTAAGTTAAAACAGTAAGATCCAGACCTCTTGCCCCGGTATGTGGCTAATACCATTAGAAAGCTGAACTCTTCAGCTTTAATTTGGTATAGCCAGCTAAGAATAAAAAATGTCGATGAAATTTTGAGAGAGCTTATATTTAACCACTGTATTTCGCTATCATTATGCCGACTGACTTTATGTTCGAAGCCGGGTTATTGAGTGTCTAAAAGACCAAGTTTAAGTTAAAACAGTAAGATCCAGACATCTTGCCCCGGTATGTGGTATATACCACCAGAAAGCTGAACTCTTCAACTTTAATTTGGTATAGCCAGCTAAGAATAAAAAATGTCGATGAAATTTTGAGAGAGCTTATATTTAACCACTGTATTTCGCTATCATTATGCCGACTGACTTTATGTTCGAAGCCGGGTTATTGAGTGTCTAAAGGACCAAGTTTAAGTTAAAACAGTAAGATCCAGACCTGTTGCCCCGGTATGTGGCATATACCACCAAAAAGCTGAATTCTCCAGCTTTGATGTGGTATAGTCAGCTAAGAATAAAAAATGTCTATGAAAATTTGAGAGAGCTTTTATTTGACCATCGTATTTGGCAATCATTACGCAGACTGATGTTGTTCGAAATGGAAATTATGTAGAGCGTAATGTAACTAAAAGCCTATTTTTAAGTTAAAACAGTAAGATCCAGACCTCTTGCCCCGGTATGTGGCTTATACCATAAGAAAGCTGAACTCTTCAGCTTTAATTCGATATAGTCAGCTAAGAATTAAAAATGTCGATGAAAATTTGAGAGAGCTTATATTTAACCTGTGTATTTCGCTATGATTATGCCGACTGACTTTATGTTCGAAGCCGGGTTATTTAGTGTGTAAAGGACTAAGTTTAAGTTAAAACAGTAAGATCCAGACATCTTGCCCCGGTATGTGGCATATACCACCAAAAAGCTGAACTCTTCAGCTTTAATTTGGTATAATCAACTTACAATTAAAAATGTCGATGACAGTTTGAAAGAACTTTTATTCAATCATTGTATTCCGCAGTCATCATGCCGATTTACTTTTTGTTCGAAATCGGGTTATTCAGGGGGGTGTCTAAAGGACTAAGTTTAAGTTAAAACAGTAAGATTTAGACATCTTGCCCCGGTATGTCACATTTTCCATCATAAAACTGAATATTTTACGCACTCATTATTCCTGGAGTACAATTCTGTATCGCCTCACTACGCCTACTTGAATTGAAGTTTCCGACCGGTAATGAAGCGAAATTTACGGTGCAAATATTTTTTCGTTTTGTTTTGTCTCTTTTGAGGACACCGTACAGCGATTTTCTATTGTTCTCGACCGCGTCACGCTTCGGTGCCTCCGAGTGGTCGCTGGAGTGGTCGCCAAAGGTAGCGCAATGTCGCCAGATTCAAGGAGCGAGCGTTAACTAAATTATTTTCGTAAGTAAATCTCTCTTTCATCCTTTCACGAACTGTTTTGTTCTTTTGATTGAGTTGATGAGGATTAAGATTAATCATATTGCTGGTTTGGCTTTTGTCAATTTTCATTTCTGTCTTTGTTTTGTAGGTGTTCAATTGTTGATATTTTCGCGATCTTAATAATTATTTTGTAGGGTAGGTTTTGTGTGTCCCACGTGATTATTTTGGCGTGTGTGGTTTACGATTAATTTTGGGTGTGTGTTTTTTTTAAAAAAAAAAGGTTCTAGTCATTCTCCTGATGACGATCAGAGCATACTGATCGAAACGTCGAGAACGACAGAGCTCTTAGCGGAGCTCACCAGCCCTTTTCAGGGCTCTTATTTCTTGAAAGAATTACGTGGTGTAACGGGGTCGGGCTAACTCGGCACTAGGGCGAACTCGGCACTGCGCGGTGACTATGTTTCAAGAGTTGAAGTCCACGCTACCACGTACCCCTTTTTAGCCTCAAATTTCATGTTTTGCATAATTTTACTTCTTGAAATTGTCAAAATTACTTCTTTGCTAATTATTTTACACATTGATAACAAATAATTTGAATTTAAGTGTTTTGAAATGTGTAATTAAATGCGAAATTCAACACAAGTGTTTGCGATCACTTTAACTCTCTGGGCTCACTTCGCGGCGATTTTCCGCCAAGGCCGAGTTCGCCCTAGTGCCGAGTTAGCCCGCATCCGGCCCTTGCCTATGTGGGACTGTGTCCAACATTCACTGTTGCAGCAGTCACAAACAGACAACAAATTGCTCTAAGCAAGATTTATTTTCTTAAATGTGCTAGATTAGTCTACCTGATTCAGGGACTCTTCAACTCAAATTTGGGGATTCAGAATTGAAAGTGAAATTTTAAATAATTATTTTCCTCTCACTATGAATTGTCTAGACTGGAAAAAGGCTTGCTGATACACACAGAAGCTATTGAAGCCTATTCACCCATAAAAACTAGTCTGGAGTACAAGGTTATCTTGAGATAAGCTTGTACATGTATAAGTGGGTGTAACCCTGAAAAACTAAATCTACAATTTTGTGTGTTTTTTGTTTGCCAGACAGCACTCGTCAGTCATACTGGCAATACGGGCTTGATGTTTTATAAAATTTGACATTGTACATCAAGCCATGCACAAGAGGCAATCTCCCCTACAGAGAGACAAGTAAACAAAACAAAAAAAAACAAAAAAAAAATCAGTGGGCAAGATTCATCCAGTTGGAACTGTGTCCAACATTCACTTTTGCAGCATTCAAAAAGAGACAACAAATTTGCTCTAGCCTAAGCAAGATTCAATTTTCTTAAATTTATTTAAATAATTTACAGCGACATCGATGTGGATTTACTTACTGTTAATGTGTAGGTTAGCTTTCGCTGTGCTATTAGCATTACAAAGACGGAGATCGGCACGGAATATGCGCTGTAGATGAACAAAGTACAAGGCAGTGCAATGCTGAGTGGTTCCAATGTGGCAGTTCAAGAGTTCAAGAAAGTTTAAACTGAAAGTAGATTCAAGATCTAACATTCTAACGTTGAAGTTCATGCCGCAAAATAAAAGAATTGCTTTATTTTGGATTGCGGGGGTCAGACGTACATTATCATTAGTTTTGACAATATCTCAGAATTATGTACCCAATAAAAAAAAATTAAAAAATGACACTTGTATCGATATAAGGTAAATTTCTGGTCTCTGGGAGTAGCAATCATGATACATAAACCCAATATATATTTCCTCTTTTATTCCGTCCAGTGATTGCTAGAGCAAGGCAATAATGGAGAGATCACTATGCAGCATCAATGTAGGAAAGAACGTCTATTTCTTGAGTACTAGCATCACATCTGATGAAAGTGATCCAGAATTCAATGTTACTCTTATTGAAGCAGGCACACTGAAAGCATGGAAAGGCACATGTAAGTATCAGATGTAAATTGGGTTAACCCTTTCAGGACAGGAATTAATTAAAGGCTAAATTGATCACATTTTGTTCTTCAAATTGGCGACAACAATATTTTCTTTTAGTGCTACATGGTTCTAATAACTATAAGGTGTAATGTCTTTATGTCTTTGAAATAAATCTTTGTTGAAAAAGTTTAAAAATTGCCAAATTTGATAATAAAACAGTGATTTTGAACTTCTTATTAATTTTAAATGAATTGCAAATTGGAGAAGGTTGGGGCAGGCGTTTGTTACTGATGTTTGAGAACATACAAGTTTCCAAAATCAGATTACAAATGGGAAGAGTAAACAAAATTCTGATTACAAAAGAAAATATATTTGAAGGATTGTTGGAAACCGCATGTCTTTACAGGAACTAGCCTTTATGCATGGGAAGGCACATAATATTAGCTGAAATCGACTGAACTAAATAATTAGTAGGAGAAGGGAGGGGGGTTGATTTTGCAAGGCATACATTTTTCAAAATAAAATTACTAATGGTGAGGATAAAATATTCTGATTAAAAAAGAAGATATATTTGAACGATTGTTGGAACCTGCAGGTCTTTAACCCTTTCGTGACATCACTCCACATTTTGTGGTTTGGCTCAATAACTTTTAATTCGGAGCCCTAAAAAATATACCAGATGGATGAGCAGAAAGAGCAAAAATTTCTGCACACACTGTGTCCATTTTTGTTGCATGACCATACTGCATTTGATACCAAGAATTTTAAAAAGAAGAACAAGCTTTAAAATCCTTAAATTGGCAACACATTGAGAGGTTCAAATCACTGTTTCTTATCAAAATTGGCAATTTTTTTCAACTTTTCAATGAAATTACTAACCATGTATATTGTATCAAAGATATTTCAGCTTACTAGAACCATGTAGTACTATAAGAAAAATATTATTGTTGCCAATTTGAAGAACAAAATGTGATCAATTTAGCCCTTAAATAATTCCTGTCCTGAAAGGGTTTTGGTGCAGTCTTGATTTTGCTTCAATAAGTACACTAGATAGAGGGTGTGCGTGTAATTGGGTTCTTACCAACGTGTACATTTTTATATACTACATATTAAATCATGAAACTTTTACTGGCAGACAAAAAAAAAAAAGTATAAATCAAATATGACTATTTATGTCTGGGGACCTGCTTTAATGTCACCATCCGCAAGACGTGACTCAAGTCGCGAACCTGGGTCCGTGGAATCAGTTTATAAATTCCACTGTTGGCAGGATTACAGGCGCACACCACAACGCCTAGAGAGAGCCTAAGCTTTAATTATTTTATCTAATTAAAGTTCTGAAGAAAAAAATAGCTGAAAATAATGCTAGTTCATATATCATTGAAAATGATCTAATGTGAGATGTATTTTGATATATATGGTAAGATAAATGTATAGATTATTTATCTCTACCTTCTACAAGTAGCTTGAAGACTTCTGGGTGTGGAGGTGAAGGGGAGCTTACCTGACACATGGTTTTTTGCAAAGTAGCTTTAAAAGTGATTTCAAAAGTATAAATAGCTGTTGGGAAGGCAAAAGGCATTACTATTTTGGTGTATATCAAAAAGTTATTTGAACGACAATTCTGGTAATGTAACATAAATGTGGTCGATGGGGTGGTTCTGCCTCAGTGTTATTCAATTATGATTTTTAACATGTGCCTTTGGCATTCTGGAATCTTCAACACAGCTCTCAGCTCTTCATCGACTTGAAACTTTCGTGATTTCTAAATGACAGCCATTTTCACAGCAAGAAACTTTTGCAAATTGTAAAATTTTAGTGTTGTGTCAAACTTTCGCGAGTCTAAACCACTTGCAAATTTCGCAAACATTAAGTGCACATGAAAGTATTTGGTTTAACAGTACTGGTATGTATCAGTTGGTGCCAACTTAACTTTATTTAAGATTTTCAGTCAATATTTGTCATAATTTTCTCTTTAGTTATATTTTTCCTATCATCCTACAAGAAATCATACTTTTCAAATTATTTTTGAAGTCCTTATCTTTCCTTTTTTGTTTGTCTTCGTAGTTGGTGATATCGAGCAGAATGCAAAGTGCATTGACCTGAAGGAAGAGGAGTTGATTGACCTGACCCGGAAGGCATTGACTAGACAAAGCATGGGTGATATCAACTTTGAGTATCAGGTGAGCTGACTGAAAGAGAAAGAGAAAGAGAGAGCAAGTTTTGATATAAAGAGGTAATTTCCTTGGCCCCACAGAGTTTGTTATAAGAAGTTCCACTGTATAAAGTAATCCTTTCAAGGTAGACTTCTCTTTTTTTCAAATTTATATGGTGTCAGTAGAGACCCATATATTTTCATGAACAGTCACCAGATTTCAAGAATGATAGTTTCCACTGAAAAGCCTATTTTTCTATTGTGCTTCTTCTTTTGTACATTTACTTTCATCGTTTTCCTTTGAAACAGGTATCATCAAAGAAAAATACAGTGGAATTATCATGGAAGAAGGTTGTGTCATCAGTAAAGGTAACAATTCTCATTCACCCTCATGTTTATCTAGCATAAAGGGTTCGTCACATTTGCTTGATAAAGATGACGATAATGACAACGAGATATTTAATTAAAGGTATACCCTTGAGCTGTCCTACAATTAATAGACACAAGCATATTGAAATGTACACACCGTCACCATATAGTAGGGTGTACCTTTAAGCGAAAATCTTGTTATCATTATCATTATCAGACAAATGTGACAAGCCCTTAAAGTGTACCAATCACCTGAAAAAATAATTTGTGTACAGCTAGAAAGTATGAAATCAACCTCAAAGAACTTTGTCTGGTATTCTATAGGTCAACAGTTAATGAGTATGAAGGAAATAAAGGATAACGGAACTGAACTCCGAGTTTGGTTCCGCGCGAGCCTTTATCTTGGCGAGCGCGTACAGGTGCGTCTAGTAGTCTACTCACGAGTTGCTTTTACGCTTATAGAGAGTGTAATTAAAATTGCAAAATCTCTTCATAGAATTAACATTTGGAGCCCATATTTTGAATATAGTATAATGACATGAAACTTCTAACATACAGAGCAAAATTATTTTTGGTGATTGGTACCCTTTAAGTAGGATGGGGACCTGACAACGTTCATGCCTTGTTTGCAATTTTAAGTTAAAGAAAATATTACAAGGAAGAATCCCTCCAAAAGTTACAAAGTTTAGACATTTCTGTGCTTTCTTTGTGTCCTGTATGAAATCAGTTTTATCTCAAAATAAAAATATTGTGATATGACCATTGCCTAATAGTGGTTATTTTAGTGGTTTTAGAGACATTTTACATTTTTAGTTTTCATTCTAGTTTGGTTTACAGTAAACCTGGCACTGTTGGGATTTGTGGCTGGCACAAGGCATGAGAGTGAGTTGGCACATTAACTACTTTTGTGCCACCCAGTTTGACACAAGGGAACCTTCAAGAGGAAAATATCAATTTATAAATGAAGCTTTGGTTCATTGACCAACTGGGTATATGGAATATTGTCTATTGGTAAAAACTTCACATGAAAGTTAATCTGTTTTTGTTTCAGGATGGAATTATAGACCTTCTTAGTCCAGACTTATTGTTCAACATGCAATAATATTAGCAGGGAAGGAGTTTTTTGGTTAAGTTGCTTAGTAAAACGAAGTGGCACGAAAAGATGCGTGCAGAATGCAAACAGAGAAATTGTAGGTGATTAGTGGTGAATAAGCAGTTTCAATTTGATATTCGTCATGACAGTTGTGGTAATATTAACATTTTACATGCTCTGTGGCTTAACAATAAGTTTTGCCCTTAATGCAATAAATTCTTATTTTCAACAATATGCATTTTGCATTCCACACAGGTCCTTTTGCAGCACTACGTTTTGCTAAGCTACCTTAATGTTTTGAATTCTTATCAGTTTCAACTAGGTAAAGTAGCCCTTGATCCAGTCAGTTCACCCCCGGAGGCCATGAAAGATATCCTGCTTCATTCCATTCAAACCACCACAGACTTGAAGGGCTCCATCTATAGGCTGGAATCAGAGAATGATCGCCTGTCCAATGAGAGGAAACAAGCTTTGAAGGTAATATATTCCATGCATTCTGTTGTATGATATGTGCTCCGGTGACAAGTGCTCCATGGACAATACCTTACATTTACCTAATACTTAACTTCATTCCTGGACCAAAGAGCAAACCTAACCATAACCTAACCTGAAACCCAACTGCGACCCTAACGCTAATCCTATATCTTCCATAGGAAGACAATCTGATTAGATTTTAGAGTACGTAGGTCAAAGATCAAAGGTCATAGAGGTCAATTTCTGAAATTTCAGATATTAGTCTTGTTCTCGCGATATCTCAAAAACCGTTTGACGTATGAACTTCAAAGTTGGTGCTAGTGTGCATCACAGTAGTGACATGAAGTGATCATATTTTAGGTTTTGTAAGTGAAAGGCCAAAAGTCATAGAGGTCAATTTGCATGAAATTAAAGATTTGTTAGTTTTGTTATCACCATTAACTTTAAACTTGGAACTAGTATGCACCACCATAGTGAGACTAACTAATTAGATTTTTGTTCATGTAGGTCAAAGTTGACAAGTCATAGATTTCATGGCATGTGAAATTAAGTTGTTTTAGCTTTGCTATCACCATATCTCAACTATTTTGTATGCATGACTAGGAGAAGATAAAGTGATTAGACTTTTGGGTTATTAGATTTAAGGTCAAAGGTCAAAGAGGTCAATTAACATGTAATTATAGGGTTTTTATTCTGGTTATCACAATATTTCAAGAATAGTTTGAGCAAATTTGTCATATGCGTTTTTTCCGCGTTCTTACGCGCTGCGACGTTTCGCTAAGCTACCTAATATAACATGTATTGTGTTTGTTTGTTTTACAGAGACTAGAGAAATGTGTTGTACAGAAAGAACAGATGGAGGGAGATCTCTATGTAAAGGTAAACACAAAGGCATTATTGGAATTATTCCCCCAGAGACTCTAAGGTTGTATCAATAGAGTATCCCCATGCCCACAGGACAAAAGAAGATGACGAATAAAAGAAAATCAGAACAAAGTTGTCACATCATTCTATTGCCAGTGATGATGATGATTATAATTTCTGTAAAACTATGACAGCTTTAAAGGGGAAGTCCACCTTGATTACAAGTTGGTTTTCAAACAAGCAGAAAAATTAAAGAAACAAGATCAGTAAAGTTAGAGCAAAATACGATAAGAAATAAGAAAGTTATAAATATGTGATATTGTAATCGATCAATATACAAATGGGAAACTCTCTGATGTATCTTGCGAGCTCATCTACTATTTGCCCTGTACCCCCAAAATCATTAATTTCCATTTTCTCTAAAGAAAATATTCAACCGTACATGCATCTTAGATATATTCATTGGTCATATGTTTTTACACAATACCTGCATGAAACAAATCTATTCCCTTATACAAAACTGAGAAAAAAATGAGAGATGAGATAAGTCACAGAGTTGCGAATTTGTGCTTGGTTGAACTTCAAAAATTCATTACTTTCTTATTTATTTTCGGATTTTGCTCAAACTTGCACTAATATGTTTTTCTCATTTTTCTGCTTTTATTCAAATCAACTATATACCAGGGAGGATTTTTCTTTTAAAAGTAAACGTTTTATATACACTTCTTCAGCTAATGGCTTTTAAATCATAAGCTTATATTTCTGATGTGCAAATTTGAAAGTTGAAAAACACTGTTCTTGTGTCATTCCGTTGTTGTGGAACTGCCCCTTATCTTGTTCTAAGTGTTGAAAGACAGAGAGAAAAACATACATAGAGAGAGGGAGAACAAGAGATCGAGAGTATTAAAGAGCAAGTTTGATAGTGAGAAAGAGTTATCGGAATAGAAACTGATAGGGTGCCAAGATTTGTAACATTCATTTGTACACTACAATTTTCTTCCTTTTTAGTTTGCAGCCATTTTAAATGAGAAGAAAGCAAAGATCCGAGAGCTGAAGGATAGGCCAATGGGTAATCCTTTTTTGTTTGCTTGTGGTTTTATAGAGATCTTACTGTAGTATAATCATAAAGCCATGCTGGTAAAAGTTGAGAAGGTTGAAAAGTATTATTCCTTTAAAGGCATTGATTAACTTTGCCCAGGATTGAAAAAAAAAATCACTGTTCCAGCTAATGCTGTAATCATTATTGCAAACCTTTAGCTCAGACAGGAATCGTCTGAGTTTTATAAGCTGATCGGTCGTTTATATATCAAGATATTTACGATTGAACATTGATGTCTGGATAGAGTACCACCGAACCCTAAAGAACTCTTACGGTTTGCATACCTCGCTCTATCACAGAATACCGTACGGGCTGGAAACCCGCTCTGAAATCGCCAAGCGCTGGTGCTTGGTTTTTGTGACTGCAGCGCAGCGAAGAATCCGAGCGACTTGCGCTAGCGATTGATCGCGATTTTCTCTTTTTTAGGATAGTAAACGGGTTCCATTTTCTCTCATACTTTCACATATCCTTAATTATATATGTAGTTAGAGGACTGCCCACAATTCACTGGCATTTGAGCTGATTTTACAATTTTTCACAAAGTTAATCAATCACTTTAACTATCTCATGTTTGGACGCACTTATGAGGGTGAAACATGGCCTCATGAAGTTCATGTTAAAATGCGTTTATTTTAATTTTAGATATCACATACCAACCAAGGCACTTAATTGTCACTGTTTCTCTTCATCCAGGTGTATAAATGGGTACCCAGTAGGATATTAGTGTTATGATGCTTTAGTCAGAATTTTGTGTTCTGTAAAATGACAACACTTTAGAATGTTCCACCTGTAAACCCTGTAATTATAAGCAGGCATACCCAGAAGCGATGTCGGGGGAAATAATGTACTTGTAAAGCACTTAGAGACACACAATTTAACCCCTTTTGTGCCACAACATATTTGGACAATTTCGCAAATTTACAATCAGGCGGGATATTTAGACATAACATGCTTTGTTTCATTAATGAATTAGGAATAAAATATTTGTTATGGGTGTAAATTCCATGATGGAGATTATTAATGTTCTTGTCTCTGGAAGAAAAATATAGAGGTCCTAGCATGTGTGGCAAATCCTGCACAAGAAATCAAATGCTAAAAAATGATTTTTGAACAAGTGTGATATAAATCCTCAAAATTCTACTAGAAAAAGAAATCCCTCTGAGAGAAAAATAGCTTCTGTGAAGTCACACTTTCCGGAGTAGATAGTTTTTTTTTTTTTTTACTATTTTGCCTCCGCCTGCCCCTTGTTCCCTATCAGTCATCTATTTAAGTTGTGTTAAACTGTTACTAGATCTAGACAATGTAAGATTTAGACCATCTAACATTACCTTGTCATACCTAGTTTAAAGTTAGATTCAGATTTATTTAGTTTTTGATGAGGGACATAAGACAAATATACAGGGCCTTTATTCAGATATCTAGTTTGATCTAAGGGGTTGGTATCAGCGACTTCAGGCAGTCGTCTATATCCCTCAGGGCTCTCGCCCCTCAAGGAAATAGATGACTGTTATCTTTTCGACCGACCACATAGATCGCACTAGATTCCCTCGGGCCCTGTTATTTGTACAGTGTATATTATATCATCGTTATCCTCATGTCCCATCTCAAAACCATTCTAGAGTGTATGATGAGTTATTTTTAATCCTTATTCCTAGCTGCCTCTCTGGATGGTGATGGTGAAGGTCAAAGTTCAAGTCGCAGAAGCGAAGAGACAAAGCATGAAAGCGATGAAGAAGCCATGGATCTAGGAGATGATGATACTGATGAAGAAAGACAGGTAATTCGTAGATATCACTAGAGGCATAGCATGGTCATCCGGGGGGGGGGGGGGGGGGGAGAGGGGGGAACACAGGTCTGGTGAAAGTCAAAGTTCAAGTCGTAGAATCGAAGAGACGAAGCATGAAAATGATGAAGAAGTTATAGATCTAGAAGATGATGATACTGATGAAGAGAAAAAGGTAATTCATAGCTCTAAGCAGTGGCATAGTGTGGGTCTAGATGTTAAGGGGGGGGGGCACTGGCATAGGGGCGTGGGGGGGGGGGCTGGCGGGGCAGGCTGGTTATGTGAAATTCACGAAATGCAGGTAAGGTAGCTTAGCGAAATGCGCGTAAGAACGCGGGAAAAACGCATATGACAGATTTGCTCAAAATCATAATTTTATTCTATAAAGGCAGACTCAAAATATTACAATGTAGAATTAGTATTCAAATATTTGAACAAATTAAAGCAAAATAATATGAAAATTTTTATTTAGGTATGTCTGATTCTAATTTTATAAGCACATACAAAACTTGCAGTTTTCCTCTATGCGTCTTTCCCACGTTCTTATGCGCCACGACGTTTCGCTAAGCTACCTAAGTAAGGCACCATTTATTGGGCAGAGTGCAGTAGGGGTTTGTATCTTTCCACTTTTTTCTTCCTTGCTTATTTTTTCTTTTTTTCTATTTTATTTCTCATTTATTTTCTTTTTTCGCTTTGATCGGGTTTATCATCTTCCTTCAGCATTCCCATTCCATTCTCAGCTGGTTTGTCTGTCTTTTTGTACTTTAATTTTGTTTTTTATTTCATTTTGATGTGTTTAAATTTTTTCTTGCTATTCAAATTTGTACATACTACCATGCCACATACTGATTATTATAATCACTTGAATTCTACCTTGTCCTTCATCACACACACACACACAGAGGGAGGAATCCAATCGGAAGAGACAGAAGAAGATTGCAGCGACCTCTAGCAGCAGGACAGAAAGAGCAGATGACTCAATTGTGTTTGATCAGGAGTCACCCGAAGACACAACCAACAAAGCAAGGTATATTAACCAGATGACGTAGACCCTCTTATATGCGAACCACTGGAAGGAGTACCCACCCCTCCCACCCCACCCACCCCACCCTCCCCTTCCCTTCCCACCTTATTATGTGACCAGGCACCACAAAACCACCAAAAAGTCGCCTGATATGAATTTCCAGTTAAGGTCTGATTCTGAAAGAGGAGATTCTCAGCTTTAAAATAATACGTAACTTATTGGCATTGGATGTTCCTCACTCACTGTACAGAGAGTAGAATGCCCAGTCCTTCTGAATAATACTTTTTTTAGAAATAAGGTTTTAAAGTTTGCAGTCTATTGAAGCACTCTGCCTTGCGAGCTATAGTGCAAAGGTGACAAAAGGAGATTAGAACTCAATAGAAATATTTATGAAGAGATTATCAGATTGTCCTAAAACTTGGCGTACTAATTAAGCACTTCCTGTTCATTATCGTGGACAAGTATCAATTCAATGACTTACTCTGTTTCAAAGTTATGGGATATCAAAATGAGAAAAGTATTCAGGGTCATAAAAAAACCCAAAAAAAACACACAACTAAATCCAGAGAAGACAAGCATAAGTTTACTAAAATTTTTCAAAAACTGCCACTTTTAGATTGTTTGGTGCCTCCATTGTCTTTAATTACTTAGAAAAAAGTAATCTCTTTCTTGAAATACCCAAAACTAAAATTTGACCATGCCAACCAAAAACACCTTTATTGAGCTGTAACTGAAACACACAGAGTGCGACTTTTTGGTGGTTTTGTGGTGCCTGTGCCTGGTCACATAAAGCCCAAGCTTTTGTGAATCTACCCACTACTCTCGTACCTTAGTTACACCAAACAGAGTCCAAACCGGTACCAAACCAACTGATCCTTGGCCATTTGGTGTAATGTAGTTTTTGTTTGGTGTATTGTTGGCCTGGTGCTGGTTTCAATCTTGTCATAAGAGTACTGTTAAACCAGACATTTTGGCGTGCATGAAAATTTCGCAAATTTCGCGAGGGGTCAAGATTCGCGAAAGTTTCATGCCGCAAAATAATTTAATCACAAATTGTAACAACAGAAAATAAATTGCAATTCGCGAAAGTTTCTTGTAGCAAAATTGGCAGTCATTAACAACTCGCAAAAGTTTCTGTTGTTACAGTATTATGCATTTCCTGATACTACATATATTTTTGAAAATTAGATTTAAACAAAGTAATTCTAAAGCCATTGTGTGGTTTCGGGAGGCCTGTTCAAACCTTTTTTTATTTTTATTTGACTATATTTCATAAATAGCAAGTCTTCTGAGCTTCACGAGTATAGCTTTTTCTTTCTTTTTTCTTTCATTTTGAAGGAGGAGGAGAAGAGAGCCAACTTCAAGAAAGACAGCTACATCTCATAAACCTGCCATTCCTAGGGTACCTTCTGCAGGGTAAGATAATCCCTCTATTAATCTCTCATAGCCTTTAACCTAAAGCAAGACATGGCAGCTGCTCTCACTTCCTGATTTCATTATCCCTTTCAGGACAGGAATTATTTAAGGGCTAATTGATCACATTTTGTTCTTCAAATTGGTGACAATATTTTTCTTTTAGTGCTACATGGTTTTAATAAGGTGTTTTGCCTTTGAAAACAATATACATGGTTATCGATTTTGTCAAAAAGTTGAAAAAATTGCCAATTTTGATTAAAAGCTATGATTTTAAACCTTTCAATGTGTTACCAATTTAAGGATTGTAAAGCATATTCTTGTTTTGAAATTTCTGGCATCAAACGCAATAAGGTCATGCAACAAAAATGGACATAGTATGTGCATAAATCTTTGCTCTTTCTACTAATGCATCTGGTATATTTTTTAAAGCTGTGAATCAAAAGTTATTGAGCCAAACAGTAAAATGTGGTAAATTGTCTCAAATGGGTTATCAGAGTAGGAGTAGGAAATTAAAGGCCTCACTCTCACTGCAAGTCTTAAAGGGGAAGTCTATCCTGATGTTTAGTTGGTTTGAATAAAAGAGAGAAATGGGTCAGTGAAAGTTTGAGCAAAATCTGATGAAAAGTAAAAAAGTTATGATTTTTGTCTCGCCTGCGTAAGCAAAAAGCGAGACATAGGCGCAGCTTTTCCGGCGGCGGCGACGGCGTCAACAATTTTGGAAATGTTCTCATTTCAAAAGTATATGTCTGATTCCATGAAACTTGAACATAAGTGTTGTAGAGTATCACAGATAATGTGGAACGAATTTCAGGTCAAAAGTCAAGGTCAAGGGTCAATTAAGGTCAGTTGAGTTAAAGTAGATATTCAAAGCAAATCACAAATATGTTCAATAATGTATCTCTAGAAACTAGAAAGCTTGCAGATGGTAATCGTATAAGTTTTACGTTAACTGCGTGTTTGATGATTAAAAAATAACACAAATAAAAACACTTCTCAGCATCTGGGATATCCGAGCGATTCGCCAGAAATATACCGATGTTTTCGTGACGTCACATCAGGTGCCAATCCTGCCTAAGCAGACGACGTCCTATATCAAGTGAACGTAACTGCAATACAATTATTTTTAAATTATAAAGAGTTTGGTTTGTTTCACCATGACCGTATTTCACATCATTCTAAAAGGGAAGTGAAACCGTTTCTAGTAACTAAAATCCCCGGGGGGGGGGGGGGGGGGGGGCACTCACGTATATTGGTGGTACGGGGACGTGCCGCTTTGATGACCCCCTTTTTCAGACCCCGATTTCCGTTCTCTAGATACTCAGTTCCGCTCAGGAGCCGCTCAGCCCCGCTCTGAAGACCCCCGTTATGAAACATATCCGTTCGCATGCGGCCGGGAGCGTGGCGGAGGCAGTGGTCGCTCGACCTGGTCTCGCGCCCTAGGCCCTTTCGTCGCGCGAGCCTTGAAAACTGCTCCAGCTAGCTAGCTACTAGCGCTACACGGCGCGGGCGCGGCCCGTCCCGAGATCCTGCGATAGCGAAGGTGTACCGTACAGTAGTATATACAGGTCATGTTTAATGCATTGACATAGAATGTGTGTTCTTGACTCTAGTTGTGTTTTATAGTGGATATTGCAGTTAGAGTTTTGTACTTGCCAAAGTTAAAATTGAAATCTTTTTGTGCATTATTTACAGTACTGTAAGTTAAGTATGTACTGTACTTAACAACTTGTGATTGAGTTCTTGTCATTCTTAAAATCATTAGCCTGTTACTATGTGTATTATTTCTTAGTGTGTGGTTGATAAGAAGTACCTGTAGTTTGTGACATCTCTGAAAAGCCATGTATTCAGCTCTTCATGTTCATTGTAAAAAAAAAGAAAAAAAAAGAATGCTTTAGTGCCTACTAAATATATCATATGAGAGCATGAAAAAAACTTTCACGGTCTTGTTTATATTTTCTTGTTAGACAATAAGTGCATGCGTATATTAATTTAAGATCTTTCATATTCCTTTAATGTAGTTTTGGTTTTAAAATTAATGTACTGTATAGTGGATTACACAAAGAACAAAACAAAATGTCAATCATTTTCATATCAAACCTTTCATTTCTCAGTAAAAGTAGTTTACCATCATCACAGTTTGGTACAGTTGTCAGTTCCAAGGTCCTTGCTAGTTATAGGCCCCTACATATATGCAGTTCTCAAGACCCCCTATTTTCACTCTGCCGGTTAGTTTTGTAGTTCCCTAGACCCTTTTTTTCACTCTGCCCAATAGATCATAGTTCCCAAGACCCCGTATTTTACACCTTGAAGTCAGTTCCTTAGACCCCCTTTTCGGGGATTCGTGAGGCACACCCCTGTCAAAATATAATTCGAGTGCCCCCCCCCCCCCCCCCCCCCCCCCCCCCCTCCAAAAACTTAACCTGAGGTTAAGTTTTTGAATTTTTACTTTGTTTCAAAAGTATTTGTTCAAATTCTTTGAAACTTGGCATCATTCTTGGTAGGGATTGTCTTCATGTCACCCTCTTTCAAATGAATACCCAAATCTTACATTTTCATCACATTAAAGGTCACCTACTGACAGTTTAACTTGGTTAAGTTTTGGGTAAATTTCAGTTTTGTCTAGATTCATGTACAGTATATGTACAATTTGTACATGTACATGTAGTATGTGCATGTATTGTACACATGCATTTGACTTCTTTGCTGTTAGTGGATTTCAACCAAAATTGGCAGGGATGATCCTTAGCCAAGGAGGATCAAAGTTAATATAGATGGGGGTACCTACCAGGAGGGGGGGTCTTGGGGGCACCACCCCCAAGAGCACCAATAATGACATTAATTAGATTCATATTTGCTTCTTCTTTAAGCCCTGATGCAAGATTGTTAGCAAAGTTGGTAGGTATCATCCTTAAAGGAAGGAGACCTCAATTTTTGAAACAGGGTACCTTGCCTCCAAGGGGGCTCAGGGGCAGCAGCCCTTAAAGTGCCCCTGTTGTGAAAATGAGATACAGTGGAATCTCGTTATAACGAGGTCCTTGGGACCAGAGAAATTACCTCTTTATATCGAAACCTTGTTATATCAGGGCCAAAATACAATAGAATACAAAGAGATGGGACCAGGAAAATCACCTTGTTATAACGAGAGTTTGTTATATCAGTGCTCTTTATAACGAGGTTCCACTGTATTTGTTTAATGCATTGCTGAGTTCTAACCAAACTAGGTAAGAATCATCCTTTGGCAAAGAGGATCTGAATGAATGCAAATAGGGTACCTATCCCTTAAGGAGGGATGGAGTGGTGGGGGGGGGGGGGGGTGGTGGCGGTCAAAAGCCCCCCCCCCCCAAAAAAAAAAAAAAAAAAAAAGAGCCTGTGACACCAAATTGACATTTTTCTTTCTTCTGTAAAAACGTATCGCCACATGTACATGTAGATTGTAAGCAAACTAGGTAGGAATCATTGTTAGGGGAAGGAGACTTCAAGTTGTTCAAGTATTGTAGACCATTATCTTCAAGGGGTCTGATGGAGGGGCACCACCGGCACCCCAAAAGTGTCCCAATGGCCATTATTTCATGTACACATATTCTGGCGCTTTAAAACACACAGCTTGATTTCAAATGAACTTCACCATCCAATAAATCTTACTTGAAGGGATTTAAGTTATACAGATGGGGTACCTGGCCCACAAGGGGGGGCCCACAAGGCTCAGGGGCAGCACCCCTTATGTGTTCCAACCTTTGATTTTTCACCAAGCGAAAATTTTGCCCTGAAAATTCTGTGATGCAGGCGAGACTGCCCTGGGCATTTCCCTTGTTAAAAGTTGTAATCAGTGAAACAATATCAGCAACTGTATGATGTATCTTTTGAGGACCTCTCCCATTTGCTCTGTACTGCAGATTTCATAAATTCCAATTTGATTACTTGTTGGTGAAGGAAAAGATTTGTTTCATACGAGCCTTAATGTCCTTTGGGAAGATAGTAAACTCCATTTGCACCTGTCCACCCAGGGTCCTCTTGCATAAAAAGTTGTGATTGAACACAACTCAAATCAGTCAAACGCACTTCCAAAATACGAGATCCTGATTGGTTGAAAATTGAGTTGCGTTTAATTTTCAGATTTGCGTTGAATCGCAACTTTGATGCACGAGGAGCCAGGTGTAGTAAATGGGCACCTGGTTGAGAATTATTCCTTGAATGCTTTCACAGCCTTGGAGCAGTTGAGCTAAAGCCTTGAGCAACCTCTGGGATGGATACTTTCACAGTGTAAATGGAACTACTGTATTATTGTTATTATCGTTATCATTCTCTTTGCAGAACTCCTTCAACATCAAACACACCGTCAACCTCAAGGACGCCCTCTATGAGGAAGACTCCATCGAGAGAGAAGAGTCAGTCAGAGACAGATAACGTTGAAGCTCTCCTTGATGATTTCTGAACAAGAAGAGAATAAGTCTACCTATTTATACAACTCGTTATCTTATCTTTAAAGGTTATAACCTGCCTTGAGTAGTGACTTTCCTAAGGTAGCTTTAAGGTAGCTTTATAGCGAAACTGGGTGGCACGAAAGGCGCGTCCGGAACGCAAACGACAAAATTGTTTGTGATAGAAGTGAATAAAAAAGATTTTCAACAATATGCATTTTGTGCTCTGGACGCATCTTTTTGCGACACAACGTTTCGCTTAGCTACCTAAGGCCTCTTTCTGAAATGCCATAGTATAAAACAGGAAGGAGTATAGTGCGTCAAAATTTTCTGTGTAATAAAACATAGATTAGTTATTACTCACGCTCAAGGGCCTTTGTTATGCACAGCTGCTTTTTTCTCACCCCTGGGGGGCGTTTCATCAGGTGTTTTGTCGGTGATTTTTACCAACAAATTTGCTCTCAGCCAAATCGGATGCAAGGATTTCAGTAGCTTATAACAGTTTTTGTAACTTGCCATTGATGACAAGTTTTATGAAACAGGGCCCTGCTCACTATTCCTTTCCAATCCAATCCAATCCTATTTTAGAATGTGTAGAGTGCCAATATCTAGTTGCCTAATCAAAGGCAGAATTCAAATTGTTTTATTTTGCTATGGCGTTTTTATGCCTCCGCCCACTGAAGGTAGTACCGGAGGCATTATGTTTTTGGGGTTGACCTTCCATCTGTCCTGCTCTCTCGTTAACACAACATCTCAAGAAACATTGGAGGTATGAACTTCAAACTTGGTGCTAGTATGTATTACCATAGGAAGACGATCTGATGAGATTTTGGGATACGCAGGTCAAAGTTCAAAGGTCACAGAAGTCATTTAACATGTAATTATAGGTTTTTCATGCTGGTTATCACAATATTTCAAGAACAGTTTGAGCCATGAACTTAACTGAATATAGGAGCAGGCATATAGGACATGCAGTTGCATTCATCTTGTTTAAAGATAATTCACTGCGTCATATGGAAATGAAGCTCGATATAATATTGCTCATCTTATTCCATCTTGCTGTAACCAGGGCCCTGTTTCATAAAACTTGTCTTCAATGACAAGTTGCAATAACTGTTATAAGCTACTGAAATCCTTGCATCTGATTGGCTGAGAGAAAATTTGTCAGTAAAAATCACTGACAAGACACTTGATGAAATGCCCCCCTGTTTGATCTTATTTCCAATTCTTGTGTTATTTCTGTGTATTGTAGTTTTGTTGTCTAGTTTTCATATTTTTTCAATATTCATGGTCTGCAGGAAAGCATTTTTAAGCCTCTGCTGATGAATTGGCTGCTAGATACCCTTAATAGCAAATGGGGTGATAAAACCTTGTAACTCCAAAATGTTAGAATTTTCAGGAGAGCAAAAAACTTTAAGGATTAACACAGGAAGTGAATGGACAACCATCCTTTTACAGATCGCTTATGGTATTGTTTTTTTCAGATATGCACTTCATTTTAGCCCTTGGCTACAACATTATGAAGAAGAAAACAAATTTTGCCAGAAAATGAGTTAAGAGGTTTTAGCACCCCACAGACAGATTGTAGCACACATACAGTGGAAACTCATTATAATGTGGACCTTGGGACCATGAAAATTACCTTGTTACATCAGGAATCTCCTTATATCAGGGTAGAAAAAACAAAAGAACATAAAGACCTGGGACCAGAAATTTACCTTGTTATATCAGGAATCTTGTTATATTGGAGCTCTTTATAACGGGTTTTCACTGTAGTATTGCAGTCTACATACGCAGAATGAAATGTTCCATTTAATCTAGTTAGAAGAATACGTGCTATTGTATTGAACAAATTAGAGAGTAAAAAATAGAAGGTAAAAGAATAGAATTTATGCTCTTTTGTTAAAAATATCTGCTAGGACTGATCAAAGTACATGAGCAGTGGAACTTTGTTATAACAAACTCCTTGGGACCAAGGAAATTACCTTTATATATCAAACCTTGTTATATCAGGGCTAAAACACAATAGAATACAAAGAATTGGGACCTTGTTATAATGAGAGTTTGTTATAACAGTGTTCTTTATAATGAGGTTCCACTGTATAATAATGTAGAGAGAGAACATGTGTACATGTAGTATAAAGCAGAATTTCTTTTCTCTGGCAACCAAAACAAGCAGAAAGTTCAGTGTTTATTTCGTTTTTTGTCATTTTTTGTAGATAACATGAATGGACCAAAAAATATTGAAAAAAGCTTCTTTGGATAGACAATGGGGAATGCACTCAAAAAATGCCTTGCAAAAGGATGTTAAACATTCCCGGATGCAGTGGCGGATCCAGGATTTCTTCAGGGAGGGGGCTCAATCTTTACAAAATTTTCTGACAAGCAAAAAAAAAAAAGAAAATTCACTCAAAAAACTCTGACAAGCAAAAAAAAAAAGGTCCTCAGCATTTTTGGGCCCCTTTTTCACTCAAAAAATCGCTGACAAGCAAAAAAAAAAAAAAAAAAAGGTCCTCAGCATTTTTGGGGGCCCCTTTTTGGTCCCAGGGGAGGGGGCCCAGGCCCCTCGGCCCCCCCTGGATCCGCCACTGCACGGATGTACCCATTCCCGATGCAGTTACAGTTAACTTTGCATAAGTCAAATCTGTTGGGACCCCCCCAAAATATTTAGACTTATACAAAATTTGACTTAGGAAATGTAAATACAGTTAACCTTGCATAACTCGAAGTCGCATAAGTCGAACTTTCCCTGAGTTGAAATTTTTTTTTTGACCAAACTATGCAAAACATATGTTATTTACCTTTCCTAAGTCAAATTTTGCATAAATGGAACTAATTTTAGTGCATCCAACAGATTCGACTTGTGCAAAGTTAGTTGTAACACATGTTTTGCATAGTTTGGTAAAAAAAAAAATGATTCGACTTAGGGAAAATTCGACTTATGCGACTT
Source organism: Heliocidaris tuberculata (assembly GCA_025618425.1). Lineage (NCBI taxonomy): Eukaryota > Metazoa > Echinodermata > Echinoidea > Camarodonta > Echinometridae > Heliocidaris > Heliocidaris tuberculata. Next base: position 16,717,183 of record CM046842.1, on the reverse strand, counting down.
TGAGTTATGCAAGGTTAACTGTATTATTATTTTCAGCAATAATATTGATAACAATCTTTTAAATTTTAAAACAACACTTTTCCCGCATTGTTTGACTTTTGAACTTACTGAATCTCCGGACATGTACACTGTCTGTAAAAATATTATACCAAACAAAATGGCAGCCCAGGTATTCATTTCTTGGTAGACAGAGAGTTGAAAGAAACATTAACACTTAATGAGCCATTGTGCCAGTTGGCACAGACTTAACACACGAATCCCATAGGAGAGTATTTATGTGGCAAACAAAGAGTTAACATGCTTACTGTATTATGTAACTTCAAAAAAAAAACTTTAGTCGTCTTAGTCGACTAATGCCTAATGGAACAAACACTGTGCTGTCGCAGTCAACTTTTGTGGCAGGACAGTGTAACATAATACTCAGTGGGCAGTCTTTTTTGATCTTGATATCTTTCCTTTGTATATGTTAAAAATGGTAAACGAAAATAGGTGTAAGACAAAATGAACATGCTTCATAAGTAAGTTTCAACTAGAGCTGGACATCTCTTCAAAAACTGGAAATATGCCAATAAAATATATGGCATTGGAATAAAAAGTCAATATTCATGTATATGTGTTGTGAATAATACATTTTATGTACTTAGAGATATGATGATTACCTTCATAGCTGATGGAACAAACAGGTATGATGATTCTCAAATCTAAAAAAAAAGTCAAAGATTTTTATACAAATATTGTTGTGCCACGACATATTTTTGTATATATTTGTTAAACATGTATATAACTTTAAATTGGAAATCACTATCTGAAAATTATTAGAATAAATCGGTAACAGTGATATTCATTCTCTCTGTGATTTTTATCTCTGCTTGTATGAGAGGGTACAGTTCTAAAACCTGCCCTGTCTGTAAGACTTAGTTCTGAGAAAGATAAGGATATTTACTTCTATTATATTGCATTATTGATATGAAATGACACCTTGCCCTATATTACTACTGTCAAGTGGGACAATAAAACCATCCTATATGAAAATGAGGCACCTTATTTAAAAAAAAAAATGATTAATTATTTAAAGAAAATCAACACACACACAAAAACACACCTCTGGATGTACAGGAAGCATGTTTTCGAACTGAAATCTTCATCCCGGTAGGCCTGTACGGACAGGTCACACAGTGCGACGAATGAACTACCTTCTATTTTGTTTTCCATATTAATTTTAGATGAAACTTCCTCCTTTTTTACTTCTGTGTAAATAATATGTGCAAATATATATATATATATATATATATATATATATATATATATATATATATATATATATATAAACCCCTCAAAAAAAGTTCTGCAATTCAAGTTTAAGCATTTATATCTCTCTAGTAACTGTATGATGATCATCAAGTTTGATATCATTGTAAAGCTTGTTTATTCACCTTCACAATGATACCACATTTGTATTGATTATGTAATCACGGAATGTGCAGTGCACCTAAATATAGGGCAAAGTCAAAAGTGAAAAGTTGCAGAATGCATTATTATTGTTCACACTGAGTTCTTAACTGGAATGAAAGGTTTTGTTTCTTTGTTTTTGTTCCTTTTGGTTTGTTTAATTTTGTATTAGGTGTGCATGTTTCTGCTGTAATCCCTTGTTTGGTGGACAAATATTGTTTTCAGTGATTTTGAAGTGGAATTATTCTTTTGTTTTAAGATGGAATGTGTTTTAATCAGCAACTGACTGTGATAACATTAATATTGTGTTTTGGTTTCATGCAGAATATTGCAAGTTTCCACCTTAGCAGTACACAACTGCGGTGGGGAAAAAAGTCTCCCCTCAGCAAATTATCTCATTTTCAGCCATGTAACCCTATCACAGAAACATAAGCAACACAAACTCTCCTCTTCTCTTGGATTGCTTTTCACTTCAACAAACACATTCCCCTTTCTTGATGTGAACTCATGTTCTTTAACTCTCTCTCCCCTCTCTAACGAAACAAAAACAAACACAAATACACAAATTTGCAAATGACAAAATGTTTGGCACTTTTTATTGAGTAACATGCACATCAAATGTGGAATAGCAAAGGATCAGAAGTTCAGCAGCGAGTAGAAGATCCGAATACAGCTACGACAGCCTAGCATCTCCTCCTCATGCTTGTCACCAGCCTGGTGATGCGTTGCTGTGGGATGAGGTTCCACTCTTCGATAAGGATCTGTCGCAACTCAGCCAGTGTAGTGTGATCTGTCACTCTGGCGCGTACAGCACGGCCAAGCTGGTCCCACAGGTGCTCGATTGGGTTCAAATCAGGGCTGTTCGCAGGCCAATCCATCCTCGTCACTGCCTCCTCCTGCAGGTATTCGGTGATGATCCTTGCTCTGTGTGGGCGGGCGTTGTCATCTTGGAAGATGGCGTTTGGTCCAAGATTGCGCATGTATGGGATGACCTCTGGCCGAAGAATGTTGTCTCGGTATCTCTCTGCTGTCAGGTTTCCATCAACGATGATAAGCTGTGTCTTTCCCTCAGCAGATATGCCACCCCACACCATAACAATGCCTCCTCCAAACGCTGTTACCCGGTCGATGCAGCAGTCAGCGAAGCGTTCCCCACGGCGACGCCACACTTTCACCCTTCCGTCCAGTTTCCTCAAGCAGAATCTGGATTCATCTGTAAAAAGGACATTCTGCCACATTTCCCGGTTCCATCGAAGATGTTGCAAACACCAGCGTTGACGGGAATGATGATGCAAGGCCGAAAGTGCAGGTCTTCTTGCTGCCTTGTGAGCTCTTAAATTGGCTGCGTGAAGTCTGTTCCTGATGGTCTGGTCGGAGAGTCGCTTGGCAAATCTTCGAGCAAATCGTCCTTGCAGGTTCCTGGAAGATAACCTTCGATTCCGCAGGGCAGAAAGGGTCAGGAAGCGGTCTTCTTGTTGGGTTGTCTTCTTTGGACGACCACTCCTTGGTCTGTCCTTGACATCCCCAGTTTCCCGGAACTTTGCCAATAATCTGGAGATGGTACTGGGACTCACTCCAAATTGAGCAGCAACTTCTCTTTGGGGAATACCGGCTTCGATTTGGCCGATTGCTCGAGCCTTCTCAACATTTGATAGACGTGGCATGTTAACATACGCGAACAGCTACTCTTTAAAAGTAAGCACTGCCAAGCATAAAGCTTGTGCAAGGCACATTTCATCTACCAAACAGGAAATAAACTTGTTGAATCATTCATGACCCATTCAACATCATTCACACACACCCGACATTGCAACAAAAGCAATAGACAATAGCCAAGATAGCCATTCAATTTGCAACTTTTCACTTTTGACTTTGCCCTCTATTCAGGGGTGCTGTGCATTCAAGGATGACATAACCATTACAAATGGGGCATGGATGTGAAGGGGGATAAATGAACTTTCCAATGATCTAAAAATCAAGAATGATTAAAAAGCCGCCAAAAAGATATCAAGGCTCAAAGTTGAATTGCAGAACTTTTTTTGAGGGGTTTATATATATATATATATATGTATATAAAATATTTTTTGGGGGGATATCTTTTATATATTTTTTATTTTTTATTTCATTTATTTATTTTTTTAACTTTCCCTTAGGAGATTCAAACTTTTGGATGTGTCCATTTATCTAGGTTCTGGATATGAGGACACCGTAAATGAGTTGGCAATTCCACCAAAAATGTTCATTTGCCAAAAATCACAAAATTGGCGATAATTCCAGAAATGTTCTATCATGAACAATTTAGAATCAAACAAAAAAAAAATCGACAAGCTCTTTAATTTGAATGGTTGATAGTAAGAGTGAAGTATATTTAGGCATGGTTTTCTTTAAAAGACTCACTTTCGTGGCATAATGTGGCACCATTGTTTGGTCAAAGCATCCCTTTTCGGGGTCTCATTATTGCAAGCACTTTACATTTGATCTTTTGGTAGTAACTTGTGATGACTGGAACAAAGATTACAAAATTTGTATTATGCAAACTTATCATTTAATGATAGGTTTCCATAATCCTGTAAAAGTTTTAAAGCAACGCTGTAGGTGTTAAAGTGATTGATTAACTTTGTGAAAAATTGTAAAATCAGCTCAAATGCCAGTGAATTGTGTGCAGTCCTCTAACTACATATATAATTAAGGATATGTGAAAGTATGAGAGAAAATGGAACCCGTTTACTATCCTAAAAAAGAGAAAATCGCGATCAATCGCTAGCGCAAGTCGCTCGGCTTCTTCGCTGCGCTGCAGTCACAAAAACCAAGCACCAGCGCTTGGCGATTTCAGAGCGGCTTTCCAGCCCGTACGGTATTCTGTGATAGAGCGAGGTATGCCAACCGTAAGAGTTCTTTAGGGTTCGGTGGTACTCTATCCCAACATCAATGTTCAATTGTAAATATCTTGATATATAAACGACCGATCAGCTTATAAAACTCAGGCGATTCCTGTCTGAGCTAAAGGTTTGCAATTATGATTACAGCATTAGCTGGAACAGTGATTTTTTTTTTTCAATCCTGGGCAAAGTTAATCACTTTTAAAGAAAAGTGTCATGTCCGTTACACTTCTTTTTAGCTCTGACAAGAAAATTTGTAATGTAATTATCATACAATATGTATTTTTGTTTAGAGCATGTTTGTAAGCCTCTGTTAATACATGTACCTAAATTAGACCCACTGGACCCTAAAACATACAGATTTTTCAAACTGCTCACAGGATAAGAAAGTTAAGGTTACAAAGAGTCAATTTTCTCACCTATTGAATGGTATTTGTGAAATATGCTGTGTATGTCCCTGATTGTCAAATTTGTCTGAATCATTTACTAAATTATGTTTTCGGACTCTTGGTTTTGATTGAAATTATCTTAAATTAAAAAAAAGATTTAAAAAAAAATGGAATGGCTCATGTCCGTTTTGCTGGAAATGCCTATATGCACAAAACTCAGTTTCGATACAAAATGAATGTAGCATCTCCTAACGTCGAACTTTCCATTAAAGCCCCTCCCATTTATAATTGTCTGTAAAGCAGTTCTTTCATATTACCTGTTTTGTTACTATTTGCTGAAAAATGTCCTTCAACATGCAAAAAGTAGGTCGGACCTTTTAAAATCATGCCTTTATCTTTTGTATTTAATCAAATACATCACTGAAATAATTAGATCAGCATATGCTTTTCTGACTTAGCAAATATACCATTCTCTTGGGTAAATTTGCACGTTGTGCTCATCCGGATTTTCAATATTTAATGCTTCTATAAATATCATATATATGACAAATAGCTTGGACTTGCCCAAAACTAATCACCGTATATACTGTTTGTCAAATTTAATCTTATGATATAACTCTTTTGCAAGAACACCTGCTAAAGTATGAATAGTAATACACACGCAAAGCACGCCCTCTCCAAGCTTCAAATGATTCACAGCCAAGTATAATATGTAACTATTTTTGTTTCTATGTCCCATTATTTATAAACATTCCTTATTTCAAAAGAATCTGGTGTTTGTGTTGTGAGTTGGGGGAAAATAAACACAGTCACGGTGAGAAAAGGAAAGAGAGAGAAAGAGAGAGGGTAGATAAAATTTGTAATAAAGAGAGAGAGAGAGAGAGGGAGAGAAACAAAAAGAAATATTCGAGTTATACGGAATGAGAGAGGAGAAGAAAGATAGGCGGGTGTTGGTGATAGATATAAAGATTTAATGACCCAATAAGGAATTTGCTATTAATAAAATCGTTACATAAAAAAGGCAATGAATGATAGACTGATAGAAAGAGAGGGAGAGAGAGAGGGGGGGGGGGGGAGCAGGAGAGAGAGTCTGACAGAGAAAGAAAGCATTATAGCGATATAAAATTTAGAAGAGAGAAAGAAAGTTAGCGAGAGAAAAGAGGAAGAGAGAGAGAGAGAGAGAGAGAGAGATAGTGTGTGTGTGTGTGGGGGGGGGGAATAATGATCATGCGCAATAAACAAATTGCGACATGAAAAAATAAATAGTGCGTCATACTTTACCCTCGCACAAAATATCAGTTAAATGTGGAATCACTGGAATGCATGAATGTATATTTTACAATTGCCAGTTAAACCGTGAGAGTGGTCGCTGATTAAAGGACTATACCCTTTGACTGGAATTATCTTCGTCATACAGACAAGCTCAACATATTTTACTCGTAAGTACTGAAATTTCATATCCGACGGATAAAATACTTACATAATTCATTCTTACATAATTATTGCAATGCCTTAAGTTGGTAGGCCTATGTATTACGACCCGTTTTTGCTGGATCGATCGTGGTCCTAACCCCCAAGCTTTTCCACAAGGCCAAATCTATAACTCCTTTCTCGTTTCGAGAAAATATAGAGAAAATGGAACCCCCATATATTGGTGATATAATCATATTGTTAGCTAATTAAAAAAAAAAGATTGTCGATCAATGTATCACTTTTGCTGGGGGCGAGATCTTTATAATGGGGGCTCTTTGCCCCAGACATAGAAATTGATTTATCTGGTTTTTTTCAAAGTAGATTGCTTCTTTTAAAAAGAGTGATCAACAATCATAGCTCCAAACAAAACGTCACACTTAAGGCCGTTGAAAAAAATAAAAAAATAAAAAAAATGACGTATTAGGCCAGGAGCCTGTCCCGAAATAGTCACCCAATTTTACCCATAATTTTTGACCCCTTAAACTTACTTACACCATCTATGTCACTGACAAAAAGATTGTCAGCTTGAACGTAGCCACCGGGTTTAGTTACCAGAGCCCCCCAAAGAGACCCCAAAGAGACCCCAAAGTCGGGTCGATTTCACCCCATCTTCCCCATGCACCAAACTTTGTCAGTAAGAAGCAGTATGACTGGAAATTACAAAAGGCAAAAAACAAAACCAAAAAAAACCCACCAAAAAACAAAACAAAACAAAACAACAGCAAAACAACAACAACAAAAAAAACGTGACAAAAATTTCCGTCGGGATGGGGTGTCAGACGGCCCTTAAAAATTGGGGTAAATTTTTCCCCTTGAAGCCCAGGGACTAAATTTTGCCAGAAGGAAGAGATACGGATGCACATTCCAAAAATATGAAAACTGTCAAAATTGGGAAGGGGGTGTCAGAACCCCAGAAATGAAAACCCCAAAGTGCCCTTTGACAACGCTCCCCCCTCCCCCCAAAAAGCTCTATATGTAAAGAAAAAACATTTTCTTACCCTCTGACTATGACAATTGAAAAGTTTTTATTCAATTCAATTCAAACTTTCATAACATAAATTTGAGTATAATAATCTTCTTGCGGTGCAATTTAGTGTTAATTGGTTTTTTGATTGATAAGTTATCAAAGTGTGAAAAATGTATTGCTTTCTCAAAAGTAGCTAAAAAATATTGTCAGGATTATGTAAACACACCCATTGTCCCTCTTCACCTGTTTGACAAGGCATAATAGAAGAGCTTTTCAGGTATCTGTGGTGACTGCCAGGCTGAAATGTACTATTCATGTGTTAATTACACAGATACCAAGCAAGCTTCTCTATTGTGTCTTGTCAGATCGACAATATCATAATGTTGTCATGAATGACAGGAAATATGGAAAACCACCTAACCGATGCCCTTCTTTAAATATTATTAATTAAATGTGTTTACCATTTGTAGATATAGACAATATTGTGATTTTGTTTGATAAATGTAAGACAAATATTCTATATTATTATTATTATTATTATCATCATCATTATTATTATTATCATTATTATTATTATTATTATTATTATTATTATTATTATAATAATAATCATTATTAGTATTATTATTATTATTATTATTATTATTATTACTAGTACTGTTAGTAGTAGTAATAGTAGTAGCAGTTGACATTGAAAGAGCATGATAATCTACAGTCTGCAATCATAGTAGTTTTCTTTTCAATATAAGAGTTTCTACTGCATACCATAGATTTATTTTTGTGACATGCAGAAACATAAAAGAGAGCAAAAAAGATTATATGGATGAAAGCATAGTGGAATTCGCGTCATTCATATACAGGCCAATAGGGAAAAGACCAGAGGATGTCCCAGTGGAGAACTATTGTATATTGGTGGTTAAAATATTTGTATTGAAATTTGAGTTGTAAAGGGAAAACAATGCGGTTTTGAGCACGCGAAGCGTGGGAAACTGCTGATGAGCAGGCGAAGCCTAATCCCCAAGGGGGCGGGGGGGGGGGGGGTGGGGGAGTTTCACCCTCCCGCGCAAAATGCCCAAGTTTTGACGTTTTAGCTAATTTTCAGAAAAAGATAACGACTCCTAGCGACTGCTTCAGCTCCGATGCCGGGACTTTTTTTTAAAATAATTATTATTTGAACGAAATACTGCACTGTATATGTAACATCAATAGATGCATAGGGGGCGGACTCTACACGAATGTCCGTAGCGGAGATCAACTCTTGAATGTATACCTATGTACGTAGAGCTGGACAAGCAGCAAATTCATGAATTAACTCGTAATTTTGTAACTTGATTTTGTATATTCTTATATTGAAAAATAAAGTTCATCACGCTCTCTCTTTATTTTGTTTTGCTTTCATTTCATCATTACTTTTTCTGACTCTTGCTTTTTCTCACTTTTCTCTCTCGCTTCCCCCCTTTTCGCTTTCGCTTTTTTTATCCATTATTGGGGAGGGGGCGACCGCCCTCACCGCCCCCTGGCTACTCGCCAGGATAACGGTAATATTATTTTCGTTGTCGCCCCCCTCTCTCTCTGTCTGTCTCTGTCTCCCTGTCTGTCTCTCTCTCTGTGGCTCTGCGTTTCTATCTCTCTTTCCTCTCTCGCTGGCTCTCTCACTCTCTCTCTCTCTCTCTGTTTCTTTTTTTTTTCTGTCTCTCTTCTCTATCTCTCTCTCTATGGCCCTTCAGGTGCTTACCTTCTCTCTATATCTGTATCAACGTCTCCCCTTCTCTCTTGCTTTCTGGGCCCTGTTTCATAAAAACTTGTTATCAATAACAAGTTGCAATAATAAGCAGCAGCAGCAGCAGCAGCAGTAGTAGTAGTAGTAGTAGTAGTAGTAGTAGTAGTAGTAGTAGTAGTAGTAGTAGTAGTAGTAGTAGTAATAGTAGTAGTCTTATAGTAGTAGGAGTCTTATAGTAGTAGCAGTAGCAGCAGCAGCAGCAGCAGCAGCAGCAGCAGCAGTAGTAGTAGTAGTAGTAGCAGCAGCAGCAGTAGTAGTAGTAGTTGTTGCAATTGTAGCCGTAGTAGCAGCAGGAGCAGTAGTAGTAGTAGTAGTAGTAGTAGTAGTAGTAGTAGTAGTATAGTAGTAGTAGTAGTAGTAGTAGAAGTTGTAGTAGTAGTAGTAGTAGTAGTAGTAGTAGTTGTTGTTGTAATTGTAGCCGTAGTAGCAGCAGCAGCAGGAGCAGGAGCAGTAGTAGTAGTAGTAGTAGTAGTAGTAGTAGTAGTAGCAGCAGCAGTAGTAGTAGTTGTTGTAATTGTAGCCGTAGTAGCAGCAGGAGCAGGAGCAGTAGTAGTAGTAGTAGTAGTAGTAGTAGTAGTAGCAGTAGTAGTAGTAGTAGAAGTTGTAGTAGTAGTAGTAGTAGTAGTAGTAGTAGTAGTAGTAGTAGTAGTAGTAGTAGTAGTAGTAGTTGACATTTAAAATGCATGATAATCTACAGTCTGCAATCATAGTAGTTTTCTTTTTAATATAAGCTAGAGTTAAATGGGACATGCTCTGGTCTTTTCCCTATTGGACTGTATATGAATGACGGGAATTCCACTATGCTTTCATCAATATAATCTTTTTTGCTGTCTTTTATGTTTCTGCACGTCACAGAAGTAAATTTGTGGTATGCAATAAGTGTTTACGGTATGTGGTTAAAACATTTGTATTGAAATTTGAGTTGTAAAGGAAGAATAATATTCACGATAACTCCAACCGCGTAGCTAGGATTTAATTTCAGGGGCGGTTTCGATCACGCCTGCGGGGGGGGGGGGGGGGGGGGGGGGGTCCCCTCCTGCGCAAAGTGCCCAAGTTTTTAGCTAATTTTCAGAGAAAGATAACGGCTTGTAGCATCTGCTTCAGGTTCGATGCCTTGACTGTTTTTTTAAATTATTTGAACGAAATACTGCACTGTACACAGGGGAAGCGGAGCGTTTTTGAAAGTGTGTGTGTGTGGGGGGGGGGGCTGATTTAATTTCACTCATTAATGACAATTTTCGCTCCTTTTTTCCAAGGTTTTATGTATAACGTGTCTACTAAAAAAAGTGTGTGTGTGTATGTATGTGGGGGGGGGGGGGGGGGTTCCAGGCCCCATCCCCCTGGTTCCGCGGCCCATGGTACATTGTAACATCAATAGCAAATTTGTCATGGAACTTTGGCAGTTGTTATTGATAACAAGTTTTGTGAAACAGGGCCCTGTTCTCTTCTCGGTGATAACTAACACATCAATGGAGGTGATTAAAATCTGGCATTTCTTCTTTTGTGTACCTCTGATTGTATTTCTTTTGAATCTCAACGATGTATTCATTCTGACTCCTGATCCATGTAATTTAAGTCTACCCACTCCTATGTACAGGCATTTAAAATACTGTAGTAGACCTATTGCATACTACAATAATACTAGTGCATGTTTTCAGTTGGCCATCTTGTTATCGGGTGATATTCAAATGAACCCAGGCCCATGTTATGAAGTTGATACATTTCAGTATGCTAACGAGTATTGTAATAGTTCACAATCGAATCGTATTCAGTATGATGTACATACTCTCCATCAGTTGAATAAGAAGCCCTATCATCTTCTTCCCCTAACTGTTTGGAAAAGGGTATGTGATCTTGGGATCTGCCGACGACGTCGTACGCATCGGGGACGCAGGCGAAAGATCTCAAGGTCACATCCCCTTACTGAGACTTCCAGTGGGGCTCAGTTTGGTTTATGGAACGCACGATCCTTGACTAATAAGCCTGATGTAGTGTCTTCTTTGATTATAGATAATAACATTGATGTGTTAGTTATCACCGAGTCATGGCTTTCAGGTGACCATAGAGATGAGCCTACACTAGCCGAGTTGAAATTATCCCTTCCTAATTTTGATATAATCAATTATCCTAGAAAGACTTGTAGAGGCGGTGGCATCTGCGTCCTGTATAGGTCTACTGCACGGTGTATTGTCAATGACAGCTACAATTGCTTGTCATTTGAATTGTTGGATCTCTCGATCCATCTTACTCCTTCATCTACTGTTAGAGTTTATTGTATCTACCGCCCACCCCAATCCTCACGGCACACCTTTACAAGCAATGATTTCCTTGAAGAGTTCTTAACTCTCCTTGAAAGTGCCGCTGTTGATGTTCACCCTCCCATCCTTCTTGGTGACTTTAATATACATGTAGATGATTCTTCTGATAGTTTTGCTCAATCTTTTCTTAATGCATTAGAAGCCCTCGGGTTCCAACAACATGTCCATGGTCCCACGCACCGCGCAGGCCATATACTTGATCTAGTCCTCAGTAGGAAATCTGAAGATATTATTTCCCATATTAGTCTTTTGTCATCTCTGCCATCTGATCATTCTGCCATCCTTTCCACCATTAACCTCAAAGGGCCTAAAAATCCTAAGAGGAAAGTGAGCTTCAGAAAGCTTCGCGACATCGACACTAACTCTTTTCGCCAGGACATTAAACAGTTATTGGCATCTTCCCCGTGTCCTTCTTGTCCATCTGAAGCTGTTTTGTTCTATAATGACAGTTTGAGTAAACTGATGGACAAGCATGCCCCTCTGAAAACTGTGACTGTCACTGTCAGACCGAATGCCCCTTGGTTCTCTGATGAGATTAGGGAGGCCAGGAGACGTAGGCGTCGAGCTGAACGTCGAATGTTAAAGTCCGGCCTGCAGATTGACAAGAAGCTGTATCGTCAAGAATGTGAGTCGTACTACAGTCACATCACCGATGCTAAATCGAAATACCTGAGGAATGTGATCGCCAACGCTGACTCTAAACAGCTATTCAACATCGTGAAGAAACTTTCCACCCCAAATCAGTCTTCTATTCTTCCTGAACACTCATCCGATTCTGAACTTGCAAATCAGTTCGGTGAATTCTTCACAAAGAAAATCAGCGACATTGTGTCTTCCTTTGCATCTGATGTTATTTATGCGCAATCACATGTTCTACATCCTGAGAACTATTTGAAGTGTAATCTGAGCGAGTTTATTCCAGTAACTGAATTTCAACTTCGACGTCTTATTAAGTCAACTCCACCGAAATCCTGTAATCTGGACCCTCTTCCAACTTGGCTGCTTAAAGATTGCCTTGATGAACTGCTTCCGGTTCTAACAAACATCATCAGTGCATCACTGTCATCGGGTGTAGTTTCTCGGTCGTTCAAAACATCTCTAATTCTTCCTCTGTTGAAGAAGCCTAATCTAGACCCAAATGACCTGGGCAATTACCGCCCAATTGCCAATTTGCCATTTGTGAGCAAGGTCCTGGAAAGGACCGTGGCAAACCAGCTAATGTATTACGTGGACAGCCATCATCTGCTCCCTGGGAACCAGTCCGCGTATCGCAACTTCCATTCAACAGAAACAGTATTGTTGAAAGTGCTCAACGATCTACTCCTTGCTGTTGACAAGGGTGATGAAGCTGTTCTGCTTCTTCTGGACTATTCTGCAGCGTTTGACACGCTTGACCACACCGTGCTGCTCCAGCGTCTTGCAAAGGACTACTCCATCACAGGGAATGTTCTCCAATGGATTGATTCATACTTACAAGACCGTACACAGAGGGTAATAATCAACGGGACTTGCTCAGCTCCACTCGCTCTCAGCTGCGGAGTTCCTCAAGGCTCCGTTGTCGGCCCTCTGTTGTTTCTTCTTTACACTGGTCCTCTTGCAAAAATCATCACTAGCCATCAGGGTGTAAACTACGCTATGTATGCGGATGACACTCAAATTTATTTAACTATGTCACCTCGTGGTAAGATCGATGCTGTCAATACACTAAAAGATTGCCTAGAGGACATCAAGGTCTGGTCGGCCAATAACAGACTCCGTCTCAACGAACGTAAATCAGAACTGATCCACTTTTCATCGCAATTCAGGAACACGGCGCCTCTACCAGATTTCACAACTGAGAAGGGTGTAGTACAGACTTCTGAATATGTTAGAGACCTCGGCATTACATTGGACAATCACCTTACTCTTCAAAAGCACATTAAAAACGTCTGTAAATCAGCGTCCTGGGGTATATACAGAATTGGAAAGCTCAGGAGACTACTCGACAAAGCCTCAACTGAAAGACTCATCCACGCCTTCGTCTCCTCCCATCTGGATTATTGCAACTCCCTCCTTGCCGCCCTCCCTATTTCTCATTTATCTCCACTCCAGCGCATTCAAAATTCAGCAGCTAGAATGATCACCTTAACTAGGAAACATGACCATATATCCCCTATTCTTCGCTCACTTCATTGGCTACCGGTCCATCATCGTATTACTTTTAAGATTCTACTTCTTACATACAAAATATCACATAATCTTGCCCCCAAATATCTTCAAGACCTGGTCTCCCTACGATCCTCCTCTTCTGTCAGATCCCTCCGTTCATCTTCCTCTATGCAATTAATTCACGGCCCACGTACGAAAACCCGATATGGTGACCGTGCTTTTTCATCTATTGCCCCCACCCTCTGGAACAAACTCCCACCCCATATTCAAAACTCCCCATGCATTGAATCATTTAAAACCCTTCTTAAAACCCACCTTTTTAATCAGTCATAGTATACCGGAGGCGCACACAAATAGTTAGTTTCATTTAACTGTATTGTATTAGTAATATTTTATTTCATTTTGTTGCTTTTAAGCTATTGGATGTACCATGTATACTGAGTTAGACAGACCACCTGTGCGCTTAGAAACGCCCGTATAAAGCGCCCTATAAATGTAGTTATTATTATTATTATTATTATTATTCGTATCTGACTCCCTGCATCTCATTTCATTTCATTTCAAATTTGCCAATCAACCCTTTATTCTATTCTCTTGAAAAGAAGGTTATAACAGAGGTCCGGTACTAGGGTAGGTATGAATCATGCTGTACAATGCCTAACTAGAATTTTGTTCTACCATGCATCCCCTCCTTTGATCCCTTGAAGGCTTTTTTCCATAGTTTTCAGTAGCATGTATTCCGGGATTGCATGTTTGGGGACATAAAACATAACAACTACCCCTTTCTCTCTCTGTCTCTCTGTCTCTCTGTCTCCGTATCTGCATCTCCCTGTGTATCTCTGTCTCTGTCCGTCTGTCTGTCTCTCTGTCTGTCTCTCTCTCTCTCTCACACACACACACACACAATAAAATGCCAAAGTTATTCTCCTTTACAGGAGGCCTTTTGTAATGCCCATTTGTAGAAAAAAAAAATCTACCTTCTGGAAATTATAGAAGTCACATAAAAATGCACAATAACAAAAACAATAAAGCTAATGTGATATGTTTTTTCATTCCATGCCAGTTCTGAATATAATGTACTATTAACACAATATTGGTTAAGATTTATCTAATAATAGGTACGATTTTACCCAACAAACATGCGTGCTCCCTTTTAACCCAATTATTGGGTAGAATTTTCACCCAATTTGTTTTAGAGTGTGGGAAAATCTTACAATAATAATTGCCTTATAAAGGTCCATCTTTCCCCAAAAAGGTAGTTTTTGAAACTCCATCTGATCTTAACCAATGTTAACATTTTCATCTTATCGATTTCCCTTTCAAACCATAAGTCTGTAAAGAATATTGATTTATCTAGCTCACTGTACTGGCAACATCAAATTTCAATACCGTTGTGTTACATGTTGTGAATTTGTTATATAAAAATGAATATAATTATTATTAATGCACATATTTTCAGAATAGAATTTGAATTTTATTAAAGTGATTTGGTAACTTTGTAGAGGCTTGATAAAATCTGAGCTGCCTGGGTTTACATGCTATCAGTGTATGTAATATGGTGTAAAAATGAAGCCCCCCGGGGGGGGGGGGGAGCACTTCAAAATCATCATGTGCTTCACAAAATTAAACATATGCAAGTGACTGGAAATGCCAGACTCATTTTCCCCCATAGACTCAGTGTTAGACTAAAGCGTATGGCCATACGCTTTCGTAAACGGGATTGTTCAGTCATAGATATTTTAATAATAGCATTATATATTTGAAAACCTTTCTATGCCTGGCTATTTATTCATCCTTCTGAACATATACAAGACAGATATCAAAATTCAACAATTTATTAAATGAAGCCTCCACAAAGTTACCGAATCCCTTTAAAGATTTGTGCACTTCTCTATTCAAAACATTTACTAATAAACAATATTCGCTCTTTAATTCCTATCGAATTTCAGCAAAGTGTCAACAACTAATCTGAACATGCAGCCTGTAACTATATTGGAAAATAGATCCTCGGTAAGTTAAAGAAAAAAGTCAAGAGTTTCTTTTGACACATTTTAATTTCATTTTGATTATATTTTTGTTCTCAAACTGAATAAGCTTATAGTGCTTGGGTTTAAGAATCGACCCATTCACTTGCCTTTCATATACTGACAGATGTAGGCTATGTAGAAAAATAAGTATTTCACTTTTTAGATATGTTTTATTGGTTATGTAACTTATGGAAACGAAGGCAACGTGAGCATTTTACTTTATTGCAAAATACAACCAGTCTGAATCTACTTTAAATAAGAGACGAGGTAATGAGAAAGAGAAGAAAGTTAGTATTGTTGTATTTAATCTGTTTGGAAACTGTTGCCAGAAAGCACCCTGTTTATGTAATTGTATATTTTAAGAGGAGGAAATATAAGAAAGGTTGACACGGCCTTCAAGCTCTCTCATTACTTACCTCATAATGCTTTTAGAATATGAATTACCACCTCTCTGTTTATGGAACGTCCCCCCCCCCCTCTCTTACTTTTTTCTTTTCATAATTTTTTATTCCTTGATTCAGTTTTTCAAAATGAATATTACAACCTAAGCATTAATTACATAATATAATTCAACATGGCAATAAACACAATACAAATTATATATTTCCATAACATGCCATCTCTAAATAAAAAAACAATAGTACGATTTAACTGAACAAGGTATAGATTAAAACCTGATAGATGCAAATTCAAAGTATATAGGATATTGGGCAATTGTAATAATGATTATATATGTTTTTTTTTAAAAACTGTTTGTGATATTATCGTTTATGTCCTCCTTCCGTCCAGCATTCAAAATAATTCAATTTCTTTAGATGTAGACTTAACTTATTTCGAGCTATTGCCTTTTTACGTTCGTTATCTTTACTTTCTAAAAGTGCATTATAGATTTCTTTCTTTGTCGGGGGCGTTCCTTTTGATCTCGCATTGTATATCATATATTTTATGAGTATGATTACATGGTTAATGTACATATGCTTTTTCTGATTTTCCATCTAACCCAACCAAAATTTCCTCCCATTTTAAAGTATCTAAGTGCATCAATTTCATTTGTTCCCCTATTTCTCTCTCTCTTTTTTTTCAATGATCTTTATGCTCTTACACACACATGCGCCAACACACACACACACACACCCAAACGCACACACGCACACACACTTTGCCTGTGAGCTCGCGTGTTGGGCTGTGTGTGTGTGTTTGTGATTCTCTGTGTGTGTATGTATATATATATATATATATATATATATATATATATTATATTGCTTCTTCTTTGCTTCTTTGCTTAAAAAAAAATAACTTTAGCGGTCGGGGGATAATGAAGGCTACAGCGTCGGTGCAGCGAGCTGTACGTCTGTGATGTTGATTCTGTATGCCATAGGTGCAGTGGTGTGCGGAGCCATCATCTACCTCCCATTGGGTGTATTTACACCCGTTACCTATCAGGTTATTGCCTTCACTGAAAGTGGCGTAAGTTTGTTACAAGAGCAAAGTTCCCTGATAGATATGAACATTTTGGAGTAAGAAGGCCTTACAAAAGTCTTAAGGGCCTTTCTCTGCCTGTCAGACAATTTTTTGAATTGTGCCCTCCTTTTTTTTTAATAAAGGAAATCCTGGATTCGCGCGAATCCAGGATGCACACTTAGGCCCTGTAGGCCTAAGTGTGCATCTTTTTGGTACCCAGAGCGCAACCAAAATACAATAGTATAATGTTTTCCCGGCCAATTTCGCACTTGTTTCATTCAATTCATTCAATTTGGCAGAAACGTTGTTTACCGCATTTTCTGTCATTCAAAAGTGTATGTATGTCATTCATTTTAGCGTTTCGAGCAAGGGATCATTTTAATTTGTGCATTCAAATTAACGCTTATGTATTCATTCAAATTCATCGGCAACTGCCGAAAAGACACCTCAGGCATTCAAGGTCACAAATGGGCAGTCCCATTCGGAACATGTCCGTTCTATTTAACAAACAAGTTATTAACCCCCTGTGTTTTGTTTATTATTCCCCCCTAAATGAGACTGATTTCGAATTTAATTTCCTTCTTGAGTCCACAATATAGTAGACCTTATTGTTCTGTAGGTTACTTGTAAATTGTAAAGGATGGATTGCATTCTGTAGACTTCCTAACGCCATGAACGCCACGAAAGTTGGGAAGTATACCTGAAGGTTTCATTTGAAAGTAGGCCTACTTTGAACGAGAAAATTCATGCACCTAAGCATAGGCGTCAATCTCCCCCCGAGAAAGGAGTATATAGACAACATAATGTCAGAAAACACGCAATCCCTTATTTATTTTTTTCCCTCATCTATAGGTGATTATAGGGTAACTTTCAAAACCCTTCTTTATGTCTACTTAGACGATGAGGTTACATTTCCTTTATAATCTTCTGCATGAAATGGCGGTATAGAGCTTTCATTTGTTTTCTTGTCTTCTAAAATGTCTTCAAACATTTAGTGTGTCCTCAATTACAAAGAAAATAATTATATTTGTAAGTTCTCTCTCTAGACGTACAGTTGTTTCATCAGCTGTTCATGTTTTGATATATTCATCAACGACCAGGCGAAAAAAATGGTCATACATTTGGATTTTTAAAATTCGCCATATCCATTTTGATATTTTGAATGGCAAAATATCATGTCAAACACATAATACAAGTCAATAGGAACATATCACAAATAATGTTGGGGGAAAATGTTTAGATTGAATGCTCAACACGCTAATGCCCCAGAATGAATTCGAACGCAGGAAAGGGTTTGTTGCGTGATCTGGACTGTGACCATGCGATGCTAAATTGAAGGAAGGCTTTATGAATTACGTGCGTGACCTATAAATTTGAGTGAAAAAAATGTTAATTTGACTGCCTAAAATGCGAATTTAAATGCTTCCGAGATGAATTCGAATGTACATATCATGAATTTGAACTGCCGAAGAGCACGGCATGGCGAAAATCGTTTAGATTGAATGCTCGTAAAATGAATTAGACCATGTAGACTGACAAAGTTGCGAAATAGTCTGGTTCGGTATTGTATTCAAATTTTATGCACACCTTTCAAACAAAGGTTGTTCTTGACAACCTGAAAGCTTGCCGGACGTAGCAACAAGTAATGTATGCAAACTGGATTCCAAGCTTTGATGCTCATGCATATAAAAAAAAAAAAACAACAAACAGGTTAACTGAATAGCTCGTCACTAGGTGCTCAGAGAATAAATGCGCATAAATTTGAATACATTACAGAACCGGTCTATTGGACGGGAAAACCTATATTAGGAAGTTGTCCAAACAGTCATTCTTATTGTTAGTATAGTAAGATATTTTAAAATGTATAGAGGTGTGGTAGTCAAATGGCTCAACTCTTCAATGTAGATGTGAAGGTCTTCTGTTCAAGCCCCGCCGCGCCGTCAATTTATTAATGTCCTTTGGCATGACATTAAAGGAAACCAAAACCCAAGGAGAGAATCAATGTTATTGGAAAGTGAGAATTCAGAGAAGCACTTTACAAAAAGTTTCATTAAAATTGGTTAAAAAATGAGAGAGTTATGGAAGTTTGAAAAGTCTCGTTTTACTTTCTATGGGGATCCTCAAATTGGCAAAATTGCTTCAAAATGGCTGATTTTGTGAACAACTCTCCATTTGTTTTGTACAAAGATTTTCAGATTTTCCCCATTATCTTTCAAGTTGCAGTTAATCTCCTTCTGAGCTCAACATATATAATGGGAAAATGTATTTTACACCACATATGTCGAGTTCAGGAGGAGACAAAGAGCACCCTGAGAGATAATGGGGAAAATCTGAAAATCTGTGTACAAAACAAATGGAGAGAGATTTTTAAACCAATTTTAATGAAACTTTTTGTAAAGTGCTTCTCTGAATTTTCACTTTCCAATAACATTGATTCTCTCCTTGGGTTTTGGTTTCCTTTAATCTACATTTGCGACTCCCCACTCTGGTATCAAATGGGTACCTGGGGAGCGTTTCATCAAGCGTTTTGTCAGTGATTTTTGCTGACAAATTTGCTCTCAGCCAATCAGATGCAAGGATTTCAGTAGCTTATAACAGTTGTCGGTAAAAATCACTGACAAAACACTTGATGAAATGCTCCCCTGAGGTAGGAAGGAATTCCTAGAATGCTTTGAGCACCAAAACCAGTAGCGTAGCTAGAGTGCCTTGAGCACCTTCTTTTTTTAAATCCAATATTATGGTTATATTATGTATGATTGAAATTGTGTGTTGTTTGGCAAGTGTAAGAACTACACCTGTACAATTTATATGTTTGACAATATTTTGGATTTCATATTACTTAATAATACATGTAAACAGGATATATTACCACGATGACATCTTAAAATTGATCTCTGTTGGGCTTAATGCTAATTTCTAAGGAGAAACCGTTTGTATCATGCTAACATGCACATAGAGTTAGGACAGAAGCTGCGGAACGTCGGGCTTGGACAATAAGGAATTTTCGAATGTGTCAAGGTGAACGCCGTCCTAGATCCTCCCAGCTACATGGACTGCTTTGTGTTAACTGCATACAAAGTAGGTGAAGCGAGGCACCGCACTTTGTGCAAGAACGGCATACCCGTCCACTGGCTTGAGGACGGGTGAGCCGTTCTTGCACAAAGCGCGGTGCCTAGCTTCAACTACTTAACACAAAGCAGTCCAATGTAGCTGGGAGGATCAAGGACGGCGTTCCGTTGACACATTCGAAAACTCCTTAATGAAACTTGGGGAGGGGGGGGGGGGCATTTCGTTTGGCGGACAAGAGGTGCCCCCACTTCCATTGTCAAATCAAATCAAATCAAATCAAATATATTTATTGAATTAAAATCCACAATTTTGGATTATCATCAGCAATACAAATACAGAGGAAGATTCAAAATAAATTACAGATGATCAAAACAAAACTTCAATCAGTGAAATATAACGTTCTGCCGCCTGTGTGTTATGCTTCATGTCATGTTAACTGTTAGCTTACGAATTATCTAAGACATACTAAATAATTTTTGCAATGCTTAAAATATCTCTCTCCTTTTTTTTTTTTTTTTTTAAATAAAGAAGACTATTACTATGTGCTTATAAGGATCATATCTCAACAAACCACTTAGCTTTTATGATTCATTTACGTTCCTATCAATCATGAACAGTCACCTAGTTTTGATTTTTTTTTCTTTGAGAAAGCTGAATAAAAAAAATGAAATGAATATTGCCTGAAGTTATTATAACATTATTCTTCGCTATTTTTGCAGCTATACCTAGTGACTGCAATAATCGGTCTTGCTTCGATCTGCCGGAATACGTGCTCGGTAATTATATATTCCATGTCTGGGCCCCATTTCATAAAAAATTATTATCAGTAACAACTGCCACATTTCTATGAAAAATTTGCTCTCAACCAATCAAATGCAAGAATTTCAGTAGCTTATAAAGTTATTGCAACTTGCCATTGATAACAAGTTTCATGAAACAGGGCCCTGGTATTCATAGAGGCGTACTAAATTAAGTCCAGTGAACTTAAAGTTCACTGATTTATGGAGGACCAAAATGTCAGCATCCTGAATCCATATTGCTTTCCGTTACTTAATGAGCAAATAAAAATCATGTAACCATGAAATAAATTTCTCAATTTTAATTTCATGACTGGGTTCATTTCTTTCAGTCATTTTTTTTTTTTTTTGTAGGAGTACAGGGATTTGCAGGGGCCACAGAGCATTTTTGAAAGTGGGGAGGGGGGGGTGCTGATTTGATTTCACTCAGTTACAATTTTCGAACCTTTTTCCCAAGATTTTATGAAACGTGTCTACTCAAAAAAGTGTGTGAGTGTGTGGAGGGGGGGGGGGGGGATACAGCCCCCAGCCCCCTGGTTCCGCGGCCAGTGATTCGTACATAATATTATTTGCGTCCATAGATCAGTAGACTAACATAACAGACCTTTATGGATAGGCCTACCAGCCTACGATTCAAGGCTATTTTTTAAAACATATCAGAAATAAACTTCAAGAGTGATCATTTGGTCGTTTTAAGAATTCAAATATTGTTACGCAAATACGAATTGGACCTGTAAAAGTGCTGTGTTTTTCCCCATCTGATCGTTAAGTGATTTGAATGCCTAAAGTGATATGTTTATATTTCAGATAAGGAAAATTTTAATTGTTTTAATTGCATATGAATACGTCTCGATACAATTTGTCAACACATAATCCAGGCCCCCGAAGCCTCATACAATGCGACTAATGCAACTCTTTCTATACGCGCGGTCTGTTACGTCACATGATCAAGAAAGGGTCAGACTGATCGATAATGAACTTATAGGGGGATCTGCTCTTAGGAGGGGAAAACGCAGCACGTCAATTTAACCACCTACGTCTTATTATAGCGCACTAACAACTGCAATCCACCAGCAATACGAATCGAACGTTCCTAGCACCAAAGATAAACACAATATACATGTAAAGCACGGTCTTTCACGCAGTCGTCCTACAAGCATGCTTTTCAATTTTGCTCAGTAAAACTGACTTTCAGTTTAGAAATCATCAAAATATATGTACATGTGTCATGCGTAAGGTATTTAAATTCTAAGTTGCCAAACTATCAGTTTGGTTCTTTTAGGACAAATCTTGCAACTCACCGATGAAAGTCTGAGTGGTGAGAACCTTCAGGCCTCCAGCGAATGTGTGGGTAGGCTATGCAGCACGTCAAAAGTGCGTAGCCTGGCCTAGCCGGCTAGGGGTTAGGCGCACTAGCGTCTTGATTGGTAAAGGGTCAAAAAATGGGCATGTCAAAAATAATATAAAGGCAGTCCTTAGAGAGATAATATCTACTTAAGACAATTTTCAGAATACCAGCTTACAATATTAGCGAGGTATTATCTCTGGAAGATACAATAAAAGTTACAACAAAAGTTACAACAATTTTCAGAATACCACCTTTAGTGTGAAAAGAGTTATTATTTTGTAAATATTGGCGTGGTCTAATGGATTCGTCACCGGATTGTGGGTCACATGATTCGCATTTCAAGTTTCATCGCGGCACTAATGTCCTTTGGCGAGACATTACTCTACATTTTACCGATCTCTACCCAGGTGTCTTAAATGGGCACCTAGTTGGAACTTATTCCTTACACAGTGCTTCCAGCGCCTTGACGCATGCAGCTGGGCTAAAGTAGTTGTACCGTAGTATGATGGGGAGCCCTATGTCTGCGCACCTAAGATTTGACCTGAAAATGAACAAAAATTTCTTTAATATTCCTCTAAAGCTTAGTTCTATATTATTCCTGATATTCTAAAGAGTAAGTTTGCAAAAAATCTCATCAAAATTAGAGCAAGAATTCACAATGCCATTTTCACAAGAAACGGCGGCCGTGTCATTTCAGCGTTCAAAAAGCAATGGTGCCCATGTCTGCGCACTCATTGATTTTACTCGCAGTTCGGGATTTTTGACGTGAAAGACAACATTGTGAGGCTTGGGAATAAAATATCTGAAATAAGACATTTTTACATCATTTTGACTCGTATTTTGCATGAATACCGATTGCTATAATAAGGATGAAAAGTTTTTGTTCTTTGAGTGTTTTGTTTTATCAGAATCGCGCATTAACACGTGTGCGCAGACATGGGCACTGCGCAGACTGGGCACTCTAGCCATACTAGTAATAATAGTAATAGTAAAAGCAGCAGCAGTAGTAGTAGTAGTAGTAATAGTAATATTAGAGTTAGTATTATCATTATTATACTTATTATATTTTTATAACCAAAATGATATTTTAAAAATATGGTTGAATATCTCTTTATTTTGTTATCTTTTCGATATTCAGATTGTATTCTTTATGATTGCTTGCATCTTAACGACACTCGCCAGTCTTGGAGCTTTGGGATACTATAGCTATACTATCTACCTCTCTGCAATGTTGGGAATTTTTACCGACTGTCAAGGTATCTGTCTGGTAAGGGAATACTTAACCTTTTATGTACCATATTTGCCAACTTGACCATTCGCTGGTTTGCCACGAGTGCCTATATGAACACACAAAAAATGACATCAATTAACTATGTAAATAACCAAGTTTATTGCTATTGCCAGAGGTGTATAGTCAAGGATTGTATTACCAAACAGCACTGTATTACCGAACATGTACAGTTAAGCGCCTAAAATGGCTTTCATACGCGTGGGATTACGCGTATGTTCTCCACACTATTTGACACAGAGAAAACAGGGCAGAAGATCTTTTAATGAGGCAAAAAAAAAACAACAAAACAAAACAAAACAAAACAAAACAAAAAACAAAAACAACAACAACAACAAAATAAAACAAAAACAAAACATAAGTAATAACTTTAACCTGCTCTATCGTCAACCCCCCTCCCCCCAGTCGTCACCCCGTTGGCCCCAAATCGGGGTAGGTTGTGTATCTTTTTCCCATAGGGGCACACGTTCGGTACCTTTTTCAAGGAAACAAAAACGCCGCGTCTTGGGAAGGGGTTCGATTGGAAGGACTTTCAGCATTCATTGTGTAAGTTTGAAATATATTCGTTCAATATTTTATTTGCTATGGTTGATTTTCGGAAAAGTGCTCGGAAATAGGATCCACTTCCATATATATATATATATATATATATATAATGGGGGGGGGGGACGTGCCCCGGGCGGCACTTGAAGGGGACGCCAAAAACACCAAAAAAAAAGGGAAAGAAAAAGAGAAAATAAAGAGAAATTATGATCATCAGATATTATGTACCCCCAGTCTGATAGGAAAATGCATTAGAAATACATTTTTTTTTGGGGGGGGGGGTTGAAAATTTAAAATGGCTTTGCTTTCTCACTTATGTTGCTCCGGGATCTCGTAATTTCGGGCCAGAGTATAGAATAGAGTTTAGATTTTTTACAAAGGGTTCAAAATTTGAAATAGGCCTATGTAATGCAGTTCTTGTTGCTTTGCTAGCTATTATGCAAGTTTTATCAGCCTCTTGTTTTTAATATTGGGCCCCAACACAGGATAAATTGTATTAAATCGCATTTGCTTAGATTCAACATTTTGCAAGAAATCTCAACTTTCGGTTGCCTTGCTAAATTCCTGGACTACTTCTCACGGGATTTCGTTAATTTTTGCGCCCCAATTGAGAAGGAAGTGAATAGGAACCGCTTATTATTCAAATTCGAATCTCTACTCCTTGATTGCCGTGCTCAATTGCGAATATTCCAGGGTAATATGCATACGAAATTCAGTTTTAGGGGGTTAACATACAAAAAATCCATCGCTCAGTCCCTTTGCTCCATCACTTGTACAAAAACATAGAGGATTTTGTTTGTGTTTGTGTTTGTGGGAGGGGGGGGGGGGGGGCGGGGGGGACTTCATTGTTTACCCCTGTCGCCTTAATCCCTTGATACACCACTCGCTATTGCACTGTCTAATATCATTGTCTATTTCCTGTCGTAATCAGACCCTAAACTACTGTTATATTAATGTGTGCAAAAGCATTATGTAAGATACTTCCATTAGGGTAAAGGATTGCTTGAAATGTTCGCTCAGAAAAGCAAAAAATAAGAAATGTATTGATTGTTGAAGCAGTAACGGATCAAAACTAAATTGGCAACTCTGTGACGTATCTTATGAGGTCCTGTGCCATTTGCTCTTTAAAAAAATTAAAAAAATAAATTTCTATTCTGTTGAAAGAAATTATTCAATAAAATTGTAGTAAACAACTCCTGTTTTTATGAAACGATTATCTTCCCGCATCAACACCTAAGAAAAAGGAAAAATATGATTTTTTTTAGTACAGGGTAAATGGAAGTGGACCTCGAAAGATACGTCAGAGTTGCCAATTTGTGTATGATTGGTTACAATTTCAACGATTTGTAACTTTAAAAAAAATTCTTATCAGATTTCGTTCAAACTCTCACTAATTTGTTTTTCTTATGTTTCTGCTTGTATTGAAATCAATTAAATATTGGGTAGACTTCCCCTCTGACTAACTCTATTTTTGAGTGTTAGCATATATTGACATACGATTTGAACACGCTTATAAAAGAAATAAAAGAATGATGTGAATCAACACGACCCTGACCTTGTTTTCTTAATCATTTCAATCTTAATTTATGTCTTTAATTTTGTTGATTTGCTTATTAATGTTTATCTTATTTTGTTCGACTTAAGCCTAAGTCTTACTGTAGCAGCAACCGATCGCTGACCACATGCTGATCAACGACAGTTAGTTCATTGTCTATTAATCTTAGTTATTTTTTTTATTCAACTTGGTCAATGGTCAATTAATATCAGTCCTTGTCCTTTCCTTTGAATGTTTTCACCTGAATATCTGCTGCAGAATGTAATGATCGTATTTGTCGTTGCGCAATCAGTTAATTTCGAAAGCAGTTTACTGACATTAGAATGACAAAATTGACTGCAAAATGACGACCTTGATTCCTCAATCGTACGTTTCCAGCCGGGAATAACAAAATTGGTTTTGCTAAAATTAATAATCAAATTTATTGGACAGAGTTCTTCAAGGAATGTCCGAAGACGAAATTAACCTTGAGATATGCAAGATCACTAAGTTTCGGGACGAAATTTAATTGGAATAGTATAAAATTGGGGGAAAAGGTGTTAAAAAAAACTGAAAAAAACTATGCTATTGTATTTTCAGTACATCGCCATCCCACCCTGCGTGTTGGCATTCATCAGTTTCATGGGATTTATCAGTTCTCTCGCTGGGTCTATCTGCTGTTGCCTGGGAATGTCCTCTCCCTCAGGAGGAAGACCATCCTCTATGCTGGTAAGGCAACCGATCTCATATACACGAGTCTTTTTAAGGCAAAAACGAATCGGCTGTGTACTATGGGGCGCCAAGTGTTCACCTACTTATTCCGTCCAAATCTGGCTCATTTTGTTACAAAATTCAATCAAAACTCGTTTTTGTTACAAAATCATTGAATAGCTATTCATTTTGTAACAAAATGAATTTAATAGGGTAATTTTGTAACAAAAAAAAATTCTGTTACAAAATTAAAATTACGGAATCATTTTGTCCGATTTCATTTTGTAACGAAAATCATTCTGTTACAAAATCAACATGACAAAATTTTCATTTTGTTACAAAAATCATTCTGTTACAAAATGAACATGTCCAATTACATTTTGTAACGAAAATTATTTTGTCCATTCTCATTTTGTAACGAAAATAATTTTGTTACAAAATTAACATACGAAATTATTTTGTCCATTCTCATTTTGTAACAAAAATCATTCTGTTACAAAATGAACATGACAAAATTATTTTGTTCATTTTTATTTTGTAACAAAAATTATTTTGTTACAAAATTATTTTGTTCATTTTCATTTTGTAACCAAATTAATTTGGTTACAAAATTAGCATGACAAAATTTATTTTGTCCATTGTCATTCTGTAACAAAAATCATTCTGTTACAAAATTAGCATGACAAAATTTATTTTGTCCATTTTCATTTTGTAACAAAAATCATTTTGTTACAAAATTAGTATGACAAAATTTGTTTTGTCCATTTTCATTTTGTAACAAAAATCATTTTGTTACAAAATTAGCATGACAAAATTGGTTTTGTCCATTTTCATTTTGTAACAAAAATCATTTTGTTACAAAATTAACATGACAAAATTGGTTTTGTCCATTTTCATTTTGTAACAAAAATCATTTTGTTACAAAATTAGCATGACAAAATTGGTTTTGTCCATTTTCATTTTGTAACAGAAATCATTTTGTTACAAAATTAGCATGACAAAATTGGTTTTGTCCATTTTCATTTTGTAATAAAAATCATTTTGTTACAAAATTAGCATGACAAAATTGGTTTTGTCCATTTTCATTTTGTAACAGAAATCATTTTGTTACAAAATTAGCATGACAAAATTGGTTTTGTCCATTTTCATTATGTAACAAAAATCATTTTGTTACACAATCAGCATGACAAAATTGGTTTTGTCCATTTTCATTTGGTAACAGAATGAGTTTTGAGTGAATTTCATCAGCAATTGAGGCAAGTCTGTACAGAATAGGTTGGTGAACACTTGGCGCCCATAGGGTCGCCAAGTGTTTTACCGAATAGGAAAGTGAACACTTGGCGCCTCTCTGTGCGCCAAGTGTTCACCTACCTATTCCGTAAAACACTTGGCGACCCCATGGTCGCCAAGTGTTCACCGACCTATTCGGTAAAATGCCCAACCTTCCTTTCTAGTCAAATCAGCGACATATAAACAAGAACGCCGATTGGCTGCCTGGTTGGCATACCAAGCTCACATGATCCCCCCTCCCCCCCCCCCCCCCCCCCCCCCCCCCCCGTTCTCCGCCCTCCCACGCTATTGGGCACTACAGTGCGAGCTAGCGCATAGCGCGCGCTGTTTAATTATGCGATCGAAGTACTAGTGTACGTGTACGTACTACGTCGATTTGTACGTGTATATTATGGCAAGCCATCGGGGTCTACCTACGTCTACTAGTACGCGTACCCAGTAGACGTCACGTAAAACCAAACGGTACGTCACGTCTACTCGTTACGTGACGTGTACCCAATTTCGTGTACTCTGTCGTGACCTTACGTCACGTCACGTCTGTTCAATTACGTGTGCTTTATTCAATACGTCACGTCTTCTTTTAAATGGTCTAATTCCAGGCGTTTTTTTTTTTTTTTTTTTTTTTTTTTTTTTTAATGAGACCGCTTCTATTCTCTACATAGGGGATATGGGATATGACTATGAGAGTTTGGGAAATCAAATCCCGATTATCAGGATTCCCCTCTTTGTTATGAAAATGGATGGCTCTATCATGATCAAGTTCAGGGGTCGCTGAACCGGGGGGGGGGGGGAGGGGGTGATCTGGCTAGGGAGTGCAGGCTTCCCCTCCACACACATACACGCACACACACACACTTATATTAATAATAACATATTATGCTCTTACTCATGCTCAACCTCCTGCCCCCACTTTTTAAATGCTCTGTGGCCCGTGAACTAATAATTGTTATGTCTTTCCACGTATATCAACATCGTTTTCAGGCCTAGCCAACTTGATATTAGGGGTGCCCTATTTCATTTCAAGCCCTTTTTTCAAGACATGTATAGTGCGGTTTGTGGTCTATTATCTTCACTTTTGCATAAACTGAAAATGAGGGAAAGGTAACCGTTTCCTTTGTTTTCATAATAGAAGATCGGAAAGGCAATCACTAAAAAAGAAGAAAATGAGGCAAAGAAAATTACATTTTGTACTTGCATGATAGCCCTCATGCCCTCGAGTTTGGGGGTAAAAAAACTCTCAAGAAAAACAGAAAAGGAAGATTACATGTAATAATAATTTTCCATTACAACGATGTATAGGCTTAATAAGCTTATTAGTGCTCTAAAATGCAAACTTTCATCATTTAAAACCAAAATTTCTCACACGGTCACCATCCTCCCTCGTGTATTGCCCCTGCACAAAAAAGAAGAGAGAAAAAAGCAAGTATTAGCTGTATTAGCAAGAGCAGTAATAAATTTATATCAAGAAAAGCCTTGATCAGGGGCGGCGCGCCCGCGGGGGGGGGGGGCAGGGGACACAGTGCCCCCAGTTTTTCAAGTACCCCAAAAGTGCCCTTTTTTATTTCTGAAAAATGCCCCCTTTCCCTCCGATAAGTGCCCCCTTTTTACTACTAGATGTGCCCCTTTTCCTTTCTAATAAGTGCCTTTCCCCTTCTGATAAGCACCCCTTTTTCGCCTTCTGAAAAGTGCCCCTTTTCAAATCTGATAACTGCCACCTTATCTCTCTGATAACTATCCTTTCCTCCTTCTGATAAGTGCCCCTTTTCGAATCTAAATATTGCCCCGTATTCTCTCTAATATATGCCTTTTCTCCTTGGATAAGTGCATGTTTACTTCTGATAGCTGCCCCTTTTACCTTCTAATATGTGCCCTTTTCCTCTTCTCATAAGCGCCCCTTTTCACCTATTATAAGTGCTCCTTTCCATCTCTGATAAGAGCCCTTTCCTTTTCTTATAAGTGCCCCCTTTTACCTATATTTCCAACTCTTTTTTTTTTTTTTTTTTTTTTTGGACAAAAAGAGCGATATCTAGCTACAAAGAATCGGTGCGGCTTTACAGGTACCCATATTACTATATACAACTACAATGCAAGGCAGCGGAGCTGGAGGCAAAAGGCCCGGGCACAATTCTCCCCCCGCCCCCCCCCAGCAAATGATTTCTCATTCCGCTCGCTCGAATGTGCCAATAATTTACACCAAGTAAGTGCAGTATTTTCTGAAAATGTCCCCATAACTCGCTCGCTACGCTCGCTAGCTCTTACAGTATATAATGAAATCAAGCAGATCGCATAAAGTATGTATCGGTGTAATCCTAAAGAAAACGACAGAGTTAATGTACAAATTAAAAGATCATTCGACATTCCCCCAATTAGATTTGCTGCTGTCATTTTTATTGTACATGTATATCGCTGTAAATAATGTATAACTCAAGGACTCCAGCAATAGAAAAAAGTCAAAAAAAATTTGCTCGCTCGCTTCGCTTTCTCGCACATGAATCGTTAGACCATTACACACAACTGCGTATCAGGAAAGCTGAAGTAGTGACCCACAATAAAAAGGAAGAAGGTGATGCTTGATAATAACTATACTAATTAGATTGTAGGGTTATACCAGTGTCACAAAATGGTCCATTTTTCGCTTTATGTTCACCCCTTGTAGGTGCCTCCTTTCCCCAAATAAGTGCCC
This sequence comes from Heliocidaris tuberculata, assembly GCA_025618425.1. NCBI lineage: Eukaryota > Metazoa > Echinodermata > Echinoidea > Camarodonta > Echinometridae > Heliocidaris > Heliocidaris tuberculata. The sequence continues at coordinate 16,687,029 of CM046842.1, read as the reverse complement.
TTTTTTGCTGCCCCCCCCCCCCCCCCACCCCCACTTTGAAAGACGCTCAGCCGCCCCTGGCCTTGATACTATGACCCCACATATCAAAAAGAGCCACTGGCTGGCATCAAGTCTTGGGTTGTGCCCTACGAGTCGCCCCCGTGCTCCATCCTACCCCGCCCACCTCCGAGTGAGCTGAACCGGTGAATTCAGTTGATAGATACATATACTCAGCAAGACATTTCAAGTCGTAGGTGGAAAGAAAATGACGGAGTGAGACCAAGTTACGGGGAAATGTCTGCCCAACGCCCATGAATATGAATTGCACAAAAAAGTAGCTAGATTAACCAGAAACGTAATAGTGGAGCAGCATATCGTAATAGTCCGAAAATGGGGGAGGGGGGGGGGGGGGGGAGGGGCCTCTTTCGCTCGCGCAGCACACTCCATATAGGCATCCAGTAAACATTCATTATACACGGATTCTAGCATTACCGGTATGTACAACCTGACTTCCTCTAAACTGCACTTTTCTTACTGATCCAGTCAATTCCCCCGTCCTATTTTTATTATTATTTTTTTTGGGGGGGGGGCGGTGGGGGTGGGCATTCTATGGCGTTTGATAGGCACTTAACTTGTGGTATAGGAATGTCATAAACAGTGCTTATCTAGGGAATTATGGTGCCCGGGACAAACTATAAAACTGCCCCCGCCCCTTCCTGATTAAAAAAATAAAACAAAACTGATATTAACCTCAAACACTATGTGGAAATGAATTTGAGGCACTTTACCTTGGATAGTTACAGGAAGTTTTTAAAAACTTTCAAGATCATAACGAAACCTTTTTCTTCGAGTGAGCAAAGGGACCAAGCCAAACTTGAATCTTTATTCATAATAAAAATTTAATTTTGTCATGAAAATATACTAAACATGGAATAAAATTAACAGTCTACCTCGCTGCTGGAATAGGAGGTGAAAATCGCCCCAAAATTGGTCTTTCCTAGTTTTTTCCCTTTTCCTCCCCCTTTTCTCTTTTTTCTTAAATAGAGTGGAACGGCGGGGGGGGGGGGGGGGGGGGGGGGGGCGAACATCAATGTGCTCGGCCATTTGCGATGCTTCAAATTCAAGTCAGTGGCAACTCACTCGTGGTAATGAATGTGCCTGATAAGGTCGCTCCCATGTCCTTTACAACATGAACATGCCGGGGGGGGGGGGGGCGGCATAACCTTTACCAGAAGACACGGGAGCCCGTCCGAAGGTACTTGTTTTTGATGCCGTTATGGGATAGAGGGGTCTGGCTACATGCACAGAGGAACGTTAATTCTTGACCAAACCTGCGCACTCTTTGTCAGAAAATCATGGATGAAAGGGCCACTATGAAATGTCGAAAGGAGTTTTTCTCACCAACCAGCCTAATTTGAAATATATAAAATAAATTACGAAGGGCGCAGGAGCGTCACCAGAGCGGGCAGTGACTTCTCATTTTCCTTAAATCTCTCTTTGCAAATTTAGAAGATTGAAAATACAAAAGCTCCTACAGTGCGAAGGGACTTCAATATATTATTTTAAGGGGCAAAGGGGAGGGCAAGTTGCCCCCTTGAAAATTCTAGAAATAATAAGAACTTTCAGTAAAGTGAGGAAATTATATCGTTATAGTGAATAATCATCCAGTTAGTCTTTTAAAAGTTTGAATAAGCTATAGTTATGCAGGGCCGCGAAGCATTTTTGAAAGTGGGGGGGGGGGGGCTGATTTGATTTCACCTGAATAATGACAATCTCGCACCTTTTTTCGGGGAATTTATGAAACGTGTCTACTCAAACAACTGTGGGGGGCTGCAGGCCCCAGCCTCCCCCCCCCCCCCGGTTCCGCGGGCCATGTTATGGAATACACTCCTCCAACACAACTCGCCACTCCAGTGCTCCACTTCATTGCAACGGAAGCCCCCAAGGGCCGCCTCCGGGTCCCCCCCCCCCCCCCAGCTCTACACCGTTCTATAACCCTTCCTCCCACATCCATTCCGGATGTATATTGCATTGTCTTATCCTCTGATTTTCTTTTTAAAGACCCTCTCGTATGATGACACACATCAGGGATTTCAAAAACTATAATTTTTCAGGGTTGGAGGAGAACCCCCTTCCACATCCACACCTAGGTGTATATGCAGTTTCCTACTATCAGTTTTCTTTCCAAACTAGTAAAATTCGTGCATCGTTTACCTCTCTTGGGTAATAATAATAAATGACATTGTAAAGTGCAATGAAGTATTCACGGAATACGCTATATAATTGTAACATAATTTTATTATTATTATTGTTATTATTATTATTTTATTATTATTATTATTATTATTATTATTATTATTATTATTATTTGTATTATTATTTGTATTATTATTGTTATTATTATTATTATTATTATTATTATTATTATTATTATTATTATTATTATTTATTATTATTATTATTATTATTATTTCTAATCTCAAAAATTTCGTGGGAGGTGAGAGATAAATCTAAGACAAGGACAACTACCCCGCCGGAAAGTTACCCCTAGCACAATTAGCCCTCGGTATCACAACGACAGCCTCCCTCCTCTCCACCCCCCCCCCCTCCCAAGGGGGCTGGGGCACAATACCCCCACATTTTCAAGTAGATCAGCCTATTTTTGTCTGATAAGTGACGGTTTTGTTCATAAGTACCCTCCCCCTTTCCCCTTAAATGCCCCTTATCACTTCCAGTGAGCTGTGCCCACTTCCAGTGAGCTGTGCCCACTTCCTCTTTTAATAATGCCCCATCCTGCCTCTGTGCAATTTTAAAATCCCAGTGCCGTCACTGAACACTGAATTTCAAACTGAAAAGTGAAAATTCAGATACATTTATACAGTTTTCTTTCTTACATTGTTTTAAAAATGTTAAAGGAATGGGGAAAATTGAAATAACAGACCAATAAAAGTTTGAGTAAAATGATAAGAAATGAGAATGTTATTAATTTTTTAAAGTTGTAATCAATCAAACACAACTTGGCAACCGACTCCGTGACGTATCTTGTAAGGGCCCATCCCATTTGCCCTGCAGTACTAAAAAAATATATTTTCTGCTTTTATTTAAATCAGCTAAGTACCAAGGTGAAATTCCCCTTTCATGTAACTATTTGCGAGCGACTAAAAAAAATTTGGCCTCTATGTTTGATTGAAAGTTGTTTTTTTTGTTGAAGATCTACATGACTGTTCTTTACAATAATGCAAAAGCTATTGATTTGTTTGTTTTAAGTTAATACATTGTATCATAGTTTATCTCAGTGAATAATATACAAGGACTTTCAAATTAGCTCTCAGACTGGTGGGCTCGACGCGTGCCAGGGCCTGTCATAGAAGCCGAGGAAAGGGGGGGGGGGGCAGAGAATGGGAATTTATAGTTCCTTGGCTTCGCTCCCTTGCAGATTAATATAGATGCAGTGCAGTTTTTTCTACTTATGACTTTTGACAAACATGGCGCGGTACAAATGGTCACAATTATTATTATTTACAAATCCCGTCTACTACAAGGCCCACAAATAGAATGGGTAACACCGTCTTTCATCCACTCGCAAGGAAAAATAATATGACATAAATCATTTTACAGTAAAACAATGAAAAATATTTCCATTTTCTAGTGCTCTAATTTTTTCGTTTCTTACTCGGTCTCTTCACCATTTCCTTGCATATTAATGAGGTAGTGTTTCTAAAGACTGTTCTGTAGAAACACGGTTCAAGTCAAGGCCTCGGAAGTAAGGGGCAGGGGCTATACTCAATTTTCCCCCGCCCTTAGCGAAACATGAACCTATATTGCACTTAATAAGTTGCAGTAAACAATGAATAAGCTTTCCATAGTGGTAAAAAGTACAAAGTTTTATGGAGTTCAACAACCCAAAAATATCAGTAATCTTACTAGGTAGCTATAAGCTCCCTCTTATTTTCCTGTATGTCTCCGGGCGGCCGCGTCGTGGGGCTGGGGGGGGGGGCACTTTCCTCTTTTATTGGTCCCCCCCCCCATGACAATAAATTTTTCTGTATCGCGATAAAAAAAATTTTAGTGCTCTAAAATAAAGAGGCAAAATTTCACCATACCAAAACCAAAATGTTCTCACAAGTCATGGTTCCCACGCTCCGTTACATAAAACACTGGTAATGAAACAGCACTGGAAACAGTGCCTTTTTTGATAGAAACCCGGTGGCGTAAAAGGGAGGGGGCAGCAGAAGTTTTAGTGGGCTACAAAATAGTTTTGCCCCCCCACACACACAAGACCATAATTTTGCAGTATGGCAACATTGAAAAAAATTAAATGTTTTCAATAGATGTTTTCAAATAGATGAAGTACTTATCATTGCGTACTATAGAAACTCAGTCTACATGCCATGACATGCGAGGCCACGATTTTGTGGGACAGAGGCTTGATCTCTTCTATAAGGGGGAGAAGGAGAATCGATGCTGATGATAATTTAAACATCAACTGATTGAATATAATATGTACATTACCATGGCGGCGGAGCCGGGGTTCGGCAAGGGGCTCGATGGGCCCTGTGTCGAGTTCCGAAATCAAGAAAAGTGTCCTTGCTGTGACAAAAGAAAATTTTCTGAGGAACAAATGCCCCTCCTGTCAATTGCCAATCCTGTGATAAAATTGTCCTTTAATTTATCTGATTTAGACTGCTTCATGGACAAAATGATCTCTCTTATTTATAATAGGCATACAATTGTTTGCGTGTGTTCTTGTTCCATCCCAGCAACAGTCACACCCCCCCCCCCCGCCCCCTCCCTGTATAACGTACGAACATTCAGTCTTAAAAAAAAAATAATAGTTTTAATGAATACATTGAATTTATCAACAGTCTTTTCACTAACGCCTTTGCGACTAGAATATGTAACATTGACAGCCGATACATTCCCCCCCCCCGGCCTTAGTATAGGCCCTATGACGAAATTTAGTGGAATCTAGCTCTGCCTCCACATGGATTAAAAATCTTCTATGATTTTTCAAAGTTCAAGTATATAATGCCAAGGAGTGTAACAACCGATGAAGAAGATTTTTTTTCTTTAATTATTAAGAAAACAAACCGTTTGTTTTATCATTTACTCATCATTATTTTACACTACTTTTTCTTCTTCTTCTTCTTCTTCTTCTTCTTCTTCTTCTTCTTCTTCTTCTTTTTTTTTTTTTGGGGGGGGGGGGGGGAGGGGGTTCACATTTTTTTCGCCGGGGAGGGGGAGGAGGACGAGGATGTCTCGTTTCAATTATTATAGCAGATAACTCCTTGGTTTTATAGCATGGGAATGTATTAATGTAACTAGGATTCCCTGGTTATAGCAAGGATATAGGCAAGCCATCTCCCCATTTATGTATCAGTATCCCTTATGCACTGGATATCAGCTGGTTAATCCTTGGGTTAACAGGCGGCCTTCCAGTGGTCCA
>CM046842.1:16620717-16681104 GCA_025618425.1 Heliocidaris tuberculata | reverse complement strand
AAAAAAAAGAATAATGAAAATCTTGAAATTGCACATCTTTGCAGAAGTGCAGTGGTAAGTGAAATTTTCATATCACTTATATTATTGAATGAATATTCAGTTTTTCTCGTCAGTTCTATAATAATTTGCATAACAACTATTCCTTTTTATTATACTGTTGAAAAGGTCATCGACATAAATTAAATGCAAGTTAGGTTCAGTTTCATTCAGCTGAAGGCACTTATTTTTTCAGGCTCTTTGGCGAACACAATATTCCAACAAAAATCCTCCAAATCAGAAACCCTTGTTAGGAATATCTGTATTGTTTTATTTTGAATGAAATCCCAAACATCATTACATGTATCCAATTGTGAGATTGCTGCTTAATTGGGACCTACTTACAAAAATACATATTGAGTTAGTCACCGTGGTTATAAGTTGTTTTATAAGAAGCAGAAAAGTAAAGAAACATATCAGTGAAGGTTTGAGCAAAATACGATGAGAAAATAAGAAACTAGTTATGATTTTGTGAAGTTGTAATCAATCAAACATAAATTGTCAACTTCGTGTCGTAACTTGCGAGTTCCTGTCCCATTTGCCCTTTACCCCAAAAATCATTAATTTCTTTTTTTTTTCTAAAAAAATAATCAAACATACATGCACCCTAGATATATAATAATCATTCCCTCCAATATTTTTATACAAAACCTGTAGGGAAAAAATATATTCCTTCATCAGAAACTAAGAAAATTGAAATTCATGAACTTTGTCTGTACTGAGCAAATAAGAGAGGAGGTCAAACCTTCACTGATCTGGGCCCTCTTGCAATAAAAAAGTTGCGATTAAACGCAACTCGATTTTCAACCAATCAGGATCGCGTATTTGGGACTTGCGTTTAATTTTTTGAGTTGCGTTTAATTGCAACTTTTTGAGGGCCCAGTTCTTTAATTTTCTGCTTATTTCAAAACCAACTTAATATCCGGCTGGACTTTCTTGCTAAATTGCATTATTTTAATCGTTGAACAGTTTTTGAGCATCCCCTGCTGCATCTGAAGCACATGGTATCATGATAAGGTAGATGTCTTCTATACAGGGGACGTTTCATCAAGTGTCTTGTCTTGTCAGTGATTTTTACCGACAAATTTGCTATCAGCCAATTAGATGCAAGGATTTCAGTAGCTTATAACAGTTATTGTAAATTGTCAGTGAAAGCAAGTTTCATGAAACGGGGCCTAGCAACCACCAAAACTTGTGTCTAGTTACCAGGAGTGAAGAATTGTAGTGGTAATCCGTAAGTCCGTTGAATGAAAAGAAGAGAAAACAGAACAAATTAAAACCTATTAAGCCCGGAAACAATAAGAAAGGACTGCAATGTGCCAGATATTTGTATATGTATGACTGAAACAGAGTAAATATAGCTTGATACAAAGCTAATTTACCCACATTCATTAAAATCAAGTTATTTTGTAAGCATGAAAATTAGAATGGTGAATCCTTATAAAAAGTAAATGAAGTTCCCATATTTGACCAAAAAGCTTCCTCTTTTTCAGGTCAGAGGGAAAGGAACTTACAATTGTTTAAAAAGTCGCTTCTTCTACAAGTTGTGTACTGTTAATATATTTTATATTTTATGTATTTTTTTTATATTGATATATATATACATGTATATATATATATTTTTTTTTTTTTTTTTTTTTTTTTGGGGGGGAGGGGTATTGCCAAATTTGATTATGCACAGTACAGGTCTACCTCTCCAAGCTTGTGCAGGTCAGTATTTTGCTCTTTGTTCATTTCTCCTGACTGCGTATCTCAGTATTCTTTCACCATCCATGAGAGAAGAATCATCCTGTGTGAAAAAAACATGAAGGATAAATAAATTTAGAAGTAGATGAAAGTAATTTAGAGGTGCACAATACGTATTTCGCAGAAAAAATGTACTCTACTTATTCTGAATTCTTCGATCTTCTCAAACATCTAGATACATCTAATTTAGATCATAGATCAAAGCTCAAAAGAGACCGTTTTCACAGAATGTATTGTGAATGTAAAGTGTATTCTTCTCCTCCTCCTTGCTTTCAATGCTGGCTTTGTTGGTAATGGTTCAAAATATTGTTTAAATAGTTTTAGGACAAGCTATTAAAAAATCATTGGCAACTAGTGAGGGTGTCTGTATATGATTTTAACAAACACATTTAGAGACACCTGGAAGCCCTAATTGCTTTTATAGTTCATTTCCTTGTTTCCTGTTGTGATAAAATGTTTATGATAATTGTAAAATGATTTGAATTACATTATATAAGCATATAATACACTCTACCCATGACATATTAATCGAAATGTTCTGTAAACTTACCTGTAATTTAGGTGGGCTAAATTTCTGCTCCGTCATCACTAGCATAGCTGACAACTTCCCCCCCCCCCCTTTTTTTTTTTGGGGGGGGGGGGAGAATTATGGAGGAAAACTGAACTCCTTAAAATGTAAGGACCCCCCTCCATTGAGTGCCCCCAGCCCACCCCCCCCCCCCCCCCCCCCCCCCCCCCCCACTGAGCGACTTTTGGAGGCCTGGCGAGACGAAAAAAAACAAAAAAACAAAAACGGATCGACTTTTTCAAACTTTTTTTTTGTTGTTGCTTGACAGAGAATTATGGAGGAAAATATCTGATAACACCCCCCTCCCCCCCCCCCCCCCCCCCCCCACTCAGCGACATTTTTGAGGGCTGGCGAAAAAAAATACGGCTTTCCATTTGATCCAGTCTTCTTCAAAAATGTAGAATACATGAAAAGTTTAGCATAACTAAAAATAGACTAGAATGATATGAAATTAATTTTCACCAAATAATTTTTTCTCACTCATAAATAAATTGGCACCTGTAAGGCAGTTGTAAGGGTATATCTCAGGGGTTCTCAAAGTACGGCCCGCGGGCCGGATCCGGCCCGCGGAGCTTCTCAATCCGGCCCGCGAGACTCAGCTTTTTTTCTCTCTCTCTTTTTAATCACAATGTGAAACATGCCTCAATACGATTACATTGTGTGTCCATGCAACCGTAATAAAAGTAATGACAGTCAAATTAATTGACTTTTAAACAAAGTCCTTTTGTGCCAAGGTTTAAGCAACTTGTTGCCGACAAAAAGTGCCACTTTTCCCACTAAAAGTAAGGAGAAACTTTACCAGAGTCTTCAACAGGCCTGGTCTACAACTCTACTTTGACTACAAAAGTTACTAATATTACAATACATTATCTGTCTCCTCAGTTCCAGGTATGCAATAAAACTGACATAGGTATAATAATGATTAATATCCTTTAAAAAAGTACAACAATTTTTTATTATCACTACTGACTCCCGCTGCATTTTGAATTTTTCTCAAATATTGCCTCTTTTTCATATAAAACTGTTATAAATTTGTTGGATAAAATACTCCCCAAATAAGGCTCAGATTGAACCAGAGAGCATCTAAAACCCCTGAGCTTCCAGGGCCCGCTTAAGTGCCCTGGACCTCGGCCGCAAGGGACTTCGCGCTCCACGCTCGTGATGTGCGCTTCGCGCACATTGGTTATTTTTGAAGTCTCCAGTTCACTCTGGCCCTTTCAAGTTTCATTTGAGTCCCATCTGGCCCTTCAAGGAAAAAGTTTGAGAACCCCTGGTATATCTAAATCGCATTTTAGAGCACTAATCCCGAATCGTTCAAATTCCCTTAATTGCCGACCGAGCCTCAGCGCAGCCTGCGCCGGCCTAGGCCTTATTGACCAAATTTTGTCAGAAGAAAGAGCTATAGATGTACATTCCAAAAATATATAAATTGACATAATTTTTCATCGGGAAGTGGGTGTTCTGTGTTTCTTCAATATTCCTATTCTGTTTTAACAAAATTAAATTGTTGAAAAGTAAAAAAAAAAAAAAAAAAAGTATTTCTAAACTTAGAGATTTACTTTTTTATGATTAATGTACAAGGTTCTGTGGGGTTCTGTGATGAGAGGACTGCAAAGGGGGGGGGGGGGGGGGTTATCGCTCGCGCTTAGATAGACTGGTAAATCATGCAACACTCTTTTTAGTATCTTTTAGTGATTTTTTTTTTTAAACCTCGATGAGATTTTTTTGACACTTACTCTTTAGAATATCAGGAATAATATAAGATGAGGCATCATAGAAATATTACAGATATTTTTGTTCAATGTCAAGTCAAATCTTAGGTGCGCTGACATTGGGCTTCCCTTGATATATGTTTGGCGTTATCATAAGTCACAATAGAAATATTACAGATATTTTTGTTCAATGTCAAGTCAAATCTTAGGTGCGCTGACATTGGGCTTCCCTTGATATATGTTTGGCGTTATCATAAGTCACAATTTTTTATGGTGTTGAGTGGGTTATTGTTGTTGGATACTTTTGTTTTGTGTGTGACATCCAACAGCAAATTTTGACAAAGTTATTTTTGTTAAGTGTCAATGCACAGCCCTCATTCTTCTTGTCCCAGCTCTTTGAAATATCATCTCTATCTGGATAATCCTGGTATGAACTTTGACCCGTCATTCGTTAGGCGACACTGTAGTATACGATTTATCAGGTTTTGTTTTGTTCTATTTTGTTTGTTTGAGTCTTTGTTATTTTTTGTTTATTTATTTACTCTTTTTGTGACAGGGGTTTTTTCTTTTGACTTGGACGAGGCCTATCATACTTTCTACTGGCTGGGGCACGAAAAGTTTATGGTTAGAAGGGCCGACTACTCAGAAGGGGTATTAGATACGGATTATATTGAAAATTTATTGAAAGAGTCTACGAGAGTCTACGGCATGCAAGTTGACATTCCACACAGGTAGGTTGATTATACGAAGTTACATCAGGCCTTGTTCATAAACAACGCGGTAAAAAAATAGGGGGGGGGGGGAGGGGGGGGGGGGCCAAAAAGAAAAGAAATGAATAAAAAACGCCGCGCCAAAATTGAAATGACACAGGCAGTTAAAATATGCTCCAATGAGTGGGGGATGGTAGTAATCAGGCTGCGAGGTTTCTCGTGCGAACGCTCCTTTGAGCGAAAACTCATAGACAATCAGACACACGCGAGCGCACACACACATGATGAACTGTACATTCACTTCGATGACCCAAAGCAGACAGAGGGTGTCCCCAATGTTTAAATTCCTGCGAACGGTTTAAAATCTTATGCTCTTTGTCCTTAGGGTAGGATGGATTTTAGGCCCTTGGTTTGCTGTACAAGGCCCGGGGGGAGGGGAGAGAGGGGGCACTTGACCCCAAAAGTGGTGGGTATGTGCCGCCGGCAAGACAAAAATAGGGGGCTTCGGAACGAGCGTATCATGAAAAGGATAGTCTTTGGAACTACTTACATTTTGGAAAAGGGGGGTCTTTGGAACTGGATTACAATATGAATATGATGCTACGGAACTGGTTCCCACAAGCTCCCATTAGCTAAATACGCTGTGTGTCATAGCAAGTCTATGGTGTGTGTATTCATAAGCGGGGTTAATTCGCATGCATGTGCTCAGCGTGAATGAAAACTAAATTCCCTGGGATGGATTGGAACCGGACTGGAAGCGATGGGGAAAGCCCGGAGAAAAAAGGCACCAGGAATGAAACTCGTTTTCAACTTTTCACCAAAAATAATATTCTTCGAAACGAATGAAAAAAACAAAGCGGTGCATTGAAACGGTTTTCTCTCTTCTTTTTCTCAACAAGAAACAAATAGTATGCTTTGGAACGGAAATTTGAGTGAAAAAATGGGGGTCTGTTGGGCGGTACATACCCAACGGCCACCGCACACTATATACTGATTGCCCCCCCCCCCCCCCCGGGTACAAAGAAGGTCTTCGGTTAAATACAAAATTGAAATATCATCCTCAGTCTGTGATATTCCTACACACATGATGCGTTCTCGAATCTATAGTAAGATACAGGTGCATACATTATGAGTCCTCGATTTCCACCATTAACGCATAATTATGCGTGTCCTTGGTTTGATACCATCGACCAGCTCGCACACACACAAACACACCCGCAACCACACACACACACCCACCCACACTACACGAGTCACTTATATAAATTTTGTCAACATTTTAAGCAATTAATTTTAAGATAATTTTTCGTTGAAATGTGGAGGTTATATGCAATGTGCAATAAGTTTATCTCGCTTTTTTCCCCTACTCTTTTTCACGGTGTGATTAATTTTATGTCATGACTTTACGATATATGAGCATTATTTTTACAGTGTCAATGAACAAAGTTGTCAATTATTTTTTCAATATTTTTCCCCCTTTTCTAAAAATATGTTTATATATCAATATTCTGTCACTATTTAATGAATGTTTCTTTCAGACGTGCTTTCTGGACTGATGGGGAAACAATTTGGATGGAGAATATAGACATGTGGCTAAGCAAGCAGGAATTCGTTTATGTTGGAGCTTCAGCTGGTCTAAGGGATACGTACATTGACCAAGAAGGTACAGTAAAGAAGAAAGAAAGGGAAAAGAAAAGAAAAGAAAAGGAGCAAAGAAATATTCGTTTAACAAAATTGGCTATTCAAAATATTCAACAATATGGCCTACAAATTAACATATTCCCATTTCAAGAAGTAAACTGCTATAATAAACTGCAGCAAAATATATATTGTAGAAGGGAATAGAACAACTCTTAAATAAGAAGGGGTCCAAATAATGTGTGTGTGTGTGCGTGTACGTGTGTGTGTGTGTCTATACATGTAAATAGCAGAGAACGGGGTGGCTAGAGAAAAGGGGCACATCTTCTAACTCAGAACGTAAATAACATTTCATTATAACTTTGTATAAATTAATGTTCACAACTACATTGAAAACCATACCATGATTTTAATGGTTTAATTTTCACTTTCAATTTCATACCAATCTTCTCTATTTTTTTTAAATTCAATGTCAAATATTTTACAAATATACCACTTATAGGCCATGGGCCAAGCCTCAAAATTCTTCAGTTCCGTGGTCCATCACTGGGAAGTACTTTATTTTGTCATAAATGATTAATGGACATATATCTAAGAGCAGTGGTGAATGTTCCCATTTGCAGATTTTGGGCATATTTGGGCATATATTAGCTGTTGTAAACAATCTGCATACACCATATATGTATTTGATAATGACCGAATAATAGCTCCAGCGCTACGCGTTGTAGAGCCCAGGTACAACTAACCAATATATCTTCCTCACCCATGGCATTAGTTTGGTCGGTCGCATCGCTTAATTTCAGCAGGTAAGATGAAAATTTGTACTTACATTTCAAGAGAATTACTGTAACCAGACCCGTCGGAGCCGCTACGGATGGTACGGAATTGACCGTACCACTTTTCAGCCTAAAAAAAAAGAAAAGGAAAAAAAGTTCCGATATTCGGGCAACCACCACTTCCTATTCGGGCAGCAAAATGAGGTGCGAGATTCCCAGATAGTAATGTAACTTCTGAATGTAACTTCTGTACCTTTTCTCTACGAAAACTTACAAAAATTGCTCGCTCGCTTCCCTCACTCGCAAAAATTAAGAAACTGAAAAGTTGATATTCGGGCAAAAGGCGTCCCCCTTTGGCAATGGGCTGCAGTCCCCCTCCCCCGAGGATTTTAAAAGTTCCGATATTTGGGCAACCAACATTTCATATTCAGGCAGCGAGGAGAAAGAATATCCACATATTTGGGCAGCGAGGTTCCGAGATAACTATGTAACTTTTGTATGTAACTTCTGTACATTTTCTCTACCAAAAGTTTTTTTTTTTAATTTACTGGTTCGCTTCGCTCGCTCGAAAACATTTTGAAATTGAAAAGTTGATATTCGGGTAAAAAGCATCAGCCCCCTCCTTCCAAAAATGGCCCTGTATGATCAAGATCTCTACATCTGTAATTTTCTTTTCTTATTATTAGGGGGAGGGTTAGGGTGCAGCATTATTGTCGGCACATTTGGTGTCACATCCCCCCCCCCCCCATTCAAAATGTTCCCTTACACCGACACGAGGGGTTCTGTCCCTTCGAACCCTGCTTGGGGTTTCACCCCCAGCCAGACCTCCACTGAAACCGTACCACTTTAAAATTCCTTCCGACGGGCCTGACTGTAAGTATCCAGCAGGCACTTTTATTTCACGATTTGACGATTATTTCAATGAAAAAAGGGAATTTCCTCGCCGAGCCGATCGAGTCATTTGAATCGACGGTACAGTACGGGGGAAGATCGGCTCAGCGAGGAAATTCCATTTTTTTTCATCGAAATAATCGTCAAAACGTGAAATCAAAGTGCCTGATGGATAGTTACATTAATTCTCTAGAAATGTAAGTACAAATTTTTATCCTACCTGCCAAAATTACGCGATGCGACCAACCAAACCAATGGGCGAGGAAGACTTCTGTTATTTGTACCTGGGGCTCCAACGCTACGCGTTGGAGCTCCCTGGGGTTATAGGAAATGCAGATATATGCAAAGCCGGTTAAGACAAACAAAAGAAGGTACTAATAGCAGGAGTTAGCCCACAGCCGATCGCAGCTGAAAACACGCACGTGCAAAAACACCCACGATCCGTTGTGACCATAGCATTAATCATATACATACAAAAACTATATAAATCAGTCAATTTATGTTTATAGATCATTCAAACTTCTTCAGACAAACTTGTATGTAACAAACAGTAAAAATCTTATTAATCAGCGCCATTGTAAAAAAACAACCAAAAAACAAGCGCATAAGCGATATTGTGTCTCGCCCACTCGCAAAAATAACATGAATCTACCCCAAGTGCACGTATCACCCAAGTTTGTTTGCCATTGCAGCAACATGTGCAGAGTTATGTGTCATAAGAGAGTCTTGGAGGTAAACTTTAACATATGACCTCAAATGACTTTTGACCTTATCACGTGACCTCCGACGGCACCATAACATGCAGGTCCCCTAAGTGCATCTACAACCCAAGTTTGGTTGAAAAGTGAGTGGCGGTTCCAAAGTTATCTGTCATAAGAGAGTCTTGCAGGTAAACTTTAACGTTTGATGTGAAATGACCTTTGACCTTACCATGTGACCTCCGAAGGCACCATAACATGAATGTACCCCAAGTGCATCTACCACCCAACTTTGTTTGCCATTGCAGCAACATGTGCCGAGTTATGTGTCATAAGAGAGTCTTACAGGTAAACTTTAACATATGACCTCAAATGACCTTTGACCTTATCACATGACCTCCGACGGCACCATAACATGCAGGTCCCCTTAGTGCATGTACAACCCAAGTTTGGTTGAAAAGTGAGTGACGGTTCCAAAGTTATCTGTCATAAGAGAGTCTTGCAGGTAAACTTTAACGTTTGATGTGAAATGACCTGTGACCTTACCATGTGACCTCCGAAGGCACCATAACATGAATGTACCCCAAGTGCACCTATCACCCAAGTTTGGTTTCCATTGCAGCAAAATGTGCAGAGTTATGTGTCATAAGAGAGTCTTGCAGGTAAACTTTAACATATGACCTCAAATGACTTTTGACCTTATCACGTGACCTCCGACGGCACCATAACATGCAGGTCCCCTAAGTGCATCTACAACCCAAGTTTGGTTGAAAAGTGAGTGGCGGTTCCAAAGTTATCTGTCATAAGAGAGTCTTGCAGGTAAACTTTAACGTTTGATGTGAAATGACCTTTGACCTTACCATGTGACCTCCGAAGGCACCATAACATGAATGTACCCCAAGTGCATCTACCACCCAACTTTGATTGCCATTGCAGCAACATGTGCCGAGTTATGTGTCATAAGAGAGTCTTACAGGTAAACTTTAACATATGACCTCAAATGACCTTTGACCTTATCACGTGACCTCCGACGGCACCATAACATGCAGGTCCCCTAAGTGCATCTACCACCCAAGTTTGGTTGAAAAGTGAGTGGCGGTTCCAAAGTTATCTGTCATAAGAGAGTCTTGCAGGTAAACTTTAACGTTTGATGTGAAATGACCTTTGACCTTACCATGTGACCTCCGAAGGCACCATAACATGAATGTACCCCAAGTGCATCTACCACCCAACTTTGATTGCCATTGCAGCAACATGTGCCGAGTTATGTATCATAAGAGAGTCTTGCAGGTAAACTTCAAACGTATGACCTCAAATGACCTTTGACCTTATCACATGACCTCCGACGGCACCATAGCATGAAGGTAGCCCCAATGCATCTATGACCCAAGTTAGGTTGTAATCCAAGCGACTGATGTGAAGTTATTTGTCAAAAGAGAGTCTTGCAGGTACTCTTTAATATATGATCTCAGATGACCTTTGACGTCATCATGTGACCTCCGACAACACCATAACATTAAGATACCCCTAGTGCTTCTATCACCCAAGTTTGGTTGCCATTACAGCAATAATTGCCAAGTTATGCGTCCTAAGAGAGTCTTGCAGGTAAACTTTAACATATGACCTCAAATGACTTTTGACCTTATCACGTGACCTCCGACGGCACCATAACATGCAGGTCCCCTAAGTGCATCTACAACCCAAGTTTGGTTGAAAAGCGAGTGGCGGTTCCAAAGTTATCTGTCATAAGAGAGTCTTGCAGGTAAACTTTAACGTTTGATGTGAAATGACCTTTGACCTTACCATGTGACCTCCGAAGGCACCATAACATGAATGTACCCCAAGTGCATCTACCACCCAACTTTGATTGCCATTGCAGCACCATGTGCCGAGTTATGTGTCATAAGAGAGTCTTACAGGTAAACTTTAACATATGACCTCAAATGACCTTTGACCTTATCACATGACCTCCGACGGCACCATAACATGCAGGTCCCCTTAGTGCATGTACAACCCAAGTTTGGTTGAAAAGTGAGTGACGGTTCCAAAGTTATCTGTCATAAGAGAGTCTTGCAGGTAAACTTTAACGTTTGATGTGAAATGACCTTTGACCTTACCATGTGACCTCCGAAGGCACCATAACATGAATGTACCCCAAGTGCATCTACCACCCAACTTTGATTGCCATTGCAGCAACATGTGCCGAGTTATGTATCATAAGAGAGTCTTACAGGTAAACTTTAACATATGACCTCAAATGACCTTTGACCTTATCACGTGACCTCCGACGGCACCATAACATGCAGGTCCCCTAAGTGCATCTACAACCCAAGTTTGGTTGAAAAGTGAGTGGCGGTTCCAAAGTTATCTGTCATAAGAGAGTCTTGCAGGTAAACTTTAACGTTTGATGTGAAATGACCTTTGACCTTACCATGTGACCTCCGAAGGCACCATAACATGAATGTACCCCAAGTGCATCTACCACCCAACTTTGATTGCCATTGCAGCAACATGTGCCGAGTTATGTGTCATAAGAGAGTCTTACAGGTAAACTTTAACATATGACCTCAAATGACCTTTGACCTTATCACGTGACCTCCGACGGCACCATAACATGCAGGTCCCCTAAGTGCATCTACAACCCAAGTTTGGTTGAAAAGTGAGTGGCGGTTCCAAAGTTATCTGTCATAAGAGAGTCTTGCAGGTAAACTTTAACGTTTGATGTGAAATGACCTTTGACCTTACCATGTGACCTCCGAAGGCACCATAACATGAATGTACCCCAAGTGCATCTACCACCCAACTTTGTTTGCCATTGCAGCAACATGTGCCGAGTTATGTGTCATAAGAGAGTCTTACAGGTAAACTTTAACATATGACCTCAAATGACCTTTGACCTTATCACATGACCTCCGACGGCACCATAACATGCAGGTCCCCTTAGTGCATGTACAACCCAAGTTTGGTTGAAAAGTGAGTGACGGTTCCAAAGTTATCTGTCATAAGAGAGTCTTGCAGGTAAACTTTAACGTTTGACGTGAAATGACCTTTGACCTTACCATGTGACCTCCGAAGGCACCATAACATGAATGTACCCCAAGTGCATCTACCACCCAACTTTGATTGCCATTGCAGCAACATGTGCCGAGTTATGTGTCATAAGAGAGTCTTACAGGTAAACTTTAACATATGACCTCAAATGACCTTTGACCTTATCACGTGACCTCCGACGGCACCATAACATGCAGGTCCCCTAAGTGCATCTACAACCCAAGTTTGGTTGAAAAGCGAGTGGCGGTTCCAAAGTTATCTGTCATAAGAGAGTCTTACAGGTAAACTTTAACGTTTGATGTGAAATGACCTTTGACCTTACCATGTGACCTCCGAAGGCACCATAACATGAATGTACCCCAAGTGCATCTACCACCCAACTTTGATTGCCATTGCAGCAACATGTGCCGAGTTATGTGTCATAAGAGAGTCTTACAGGTAAACTTTAACATATGACCTCAAATGACCTTTGACCTTATCACGTGACCTCCGACGGCACCATAACATGCAGGTCCCCTAAGTGCATCTACAACCCAAGTTTGGTTGAAAAGTGAGTGGCGGTTCCAAAGTTATCTGTCATAAGAGAGTCTTGCAGGTAAACTTTAACGTTTGATGTGAAATGACCTTTGACCTTACCATGTGACCTCCAAAGGCACCATAACATGAATGTACCCCAAGTGCATCTACCACCCAACTTTGGTTGCCATTGCAGCAACATGTGCCGAGTTATGTGTCATAAGAGAGTCTTACAGGTAAACTTTAACATATGACCTCAAATGACCTTTGACCTTATCACATGACCTCCGACGGCACCATAACATGCAGGTCCCCTTAGTGCATGTACAACCCAAGTTTGGTTGAAAAGTGAGTGACGGTTCCAAAGTTATCTGTCATAAGAGAGTCTTGCAGGTAAACTTTAACGTTTGACGTGAAATGACCTTTGACCTTACCATGTGACCTCCGAAGGCACCATAACATGAATGTACCCCAAGTGCATCTACCACCCAACTTTGATTGCCATTGCAGCAACATGTGCCGAGTTATGTATCATAAGAGAGTCTTACAGGTAAACTTTAACATATGACCTCAAATGACCTTTGACCTTATCACGTGACCTCCGATGGCACCATAACATGCAGGTCCCCTAAGTGCATCTACAACCCAAGTTTGGTTGAAAAGCGAGTAGCGGTTCCAAAGTTATCTGTCATAAGAGAGTCTTGCAGGTAAACTTTAACGTTTGATGTGAAATGACCTTTGACCTTACCATGTGACCTCCGAAGGCACCATAACATGAATGTACCCCAAGTGCATCTACCACCCAACTTTGATTGCCATTGCAGCAACATGTGCCGAGTTATGTATCATAAGAGAGTCTTACAGGTAAACTTTAACATATGACCTCAAATGACCTTTGACCTTATCACGTGACCTCCGACGGCACCATAACATGCAGGTCCCCTAAGTGCATCTACAACCCAAGTTTGGTTGAAAAGTGAGTGGCGGTTCCAAAGTTATCTGTCATAAGAGAGTCTTGCAGGTAAACTTTAACGTTTGATGTGAAATGACCTTTGACCTTACCATGTGACCTCCGAAGGCACCATAACATGAATGTACCCCAAGTGCATCTACCACCCAACTTTGATTGCCATTGCAGCAACATGTGCCGAGTTATGTATCATAAGAGAGTCTTGCAGGTAAACTTTAACATATGACCTCAAATGACCTTTGACCTTATCACGTGACCTCCGACGGCACCATAACATGCAGGTCCCCTAAGTGCATCTACAACCCAAGTTTGGTTGAAAAGCGAGTGGCGGTTCCAAAGTTATCTGTCATAAGAGAGTCTTGCAGGTAAACTTTAACGTTTGATGTGAAATGACCTTTGACCTTACCATGTGACCTCCGAAGGCACCATAACATGAATGTACCCCAAGTGCATCTACCACCCAACTTTGTTTGCCATTGCAGCAACATGTGCCGAGTTATGTGTCATAAGAGTCTTGCAGGTAAACTTTAACATATGACCTCAAATGACCTTTGACCTTATCACATGACCTCCGACGGCACCATAACATGCAGGTCCCCTTAGTGCATGTACAACCCAAGTTTGGTTGAAAAGTGAGTGACGGTTCCAAAGTTATCTGTCATAAGAGAGTCTTGCAGGTAAACTTTAACGTTTGATGTGAAATGACCTTTGACCTTACCATGTGACCTCCGAAGGCACCATAACATGAATGTACCCCAAGTGCATCTACCACCCAACTTTGATTGCCATTGCAGCAACATGTGCCGAGTTATGTATCATAAGAGAGTCTTACAGGTAAACTTTAACATATGACCTCAAATGACCTTTGACCTTATCACGTGACCTCCGACGGCACCATAACATGCAGGTCCCCTTAGTGCATCTACAACCCAAGTTTGGTTCAAAAGTGAGTGGCGGTTCCAAAGTTATCTGTCATAAGAGAGTCTTGCAGGTAAACTTTAACGTTTGATGTGAAATGACCTTTGACCTTACCATGTGACCTCCGAAGGCACCATAACATGAATGTACCCCAAGTGCATCTACCACCCAACTTTGATTGCCATTGCAGCAACATGTGCCGAGTTATGTGTCATAAGAGAGTCTTACAGGTAAACTTTAACATATGACCTCAAATGACCTTTGACCTTATCACGTGACCTCCGACGGCACCATAACATGCAGGTCCCCTAAGTGCATCTACAACCCAAGTTTGGTTGAAAAGCGAGTGGCGGTTCCAAAGTTATCTGTCATAAGAGAGTCTTGCAGGTAAACTTTAACGTTTGATGTGAAATGACCTTTGACCTTACCATGTGACCTCCGAAGGCACCATAACATGAATGTACCCCAAGTGCATCTACCACCCAACTTTGTTTGCCATTGCAGCAACATGTGCCGAGTTATGTGTCATAAGAGAGTCTTACAGGTAAACTTTAACATATGACCTCAAATGACCTTTGACCTTATCACATGACCTCCGACGGCACCATAACATGCAGGTCCCCTTAGTGCATGTACAACCCAAGTTTGGTTGAAAAGTGAGTGACGGTTCCAAAGTTATCTGTCATAAGAGAGTCTTGCAGGTAAACTTTAACGTTTGATGTGAAATGACCTTTGACCTTACCATGTGACCTCCGAAGGCACCATAACATGAATGTACCCCAAGTGCATCTACCACCCAACTTTGATTGCCATTGCAGCAACATGTGCCGAGTTATGTATCATAAGAGAGTCTTGCAGGTAAACTTTAACATATGACCTCAAATGACCTTTGACCTTATCACGTGACCTCCGACGGCACCATAACATGCAGGTCCCCTAAGTGCATCTACAACCCAAGTTTGGTTGAAAAGTGAGTGGCGGTTCCAAAGTTATCTGTCATAAGAGAGTCTTGCAGGTAAACTTTAACGTTTGATGTGAAATGACCTTTGACCTTACCATGTGACCTCCGAAGGCACCATAACATGAATGTACCCCAAGTGCATCTACCACCCAACTTTGTTTGCCATTGCAGCAACATGTGCCGAGTTATGTGTCATAAGAGAGTCTTACAGGTAAACTTTAACATATGACCTCAAATGACCTTTGACCTTATCACGTGACCTCCGACGGCACCATAACATGCAGGTCCCCTAAGTGCATCTACAACCCAAGTTTGGTTGAAAAGTGAGTGGCGGTTCCAAAGTTATCTGTCATAAGAGAGTCTTGCAGGTAAACTTTAACGTTTGATGTGAAATGACCTTTGACCTTACCATGTGACCTCCGAAGGCACCATAACATGAATGTACCCCAAGTGCATCTACCACCCAACTTTGTTTGCCATTGCAGCAACATGTGCCGAGTTATGTGTCATAAGAGAGTCTTACAGGTAAACTTTAACATATGACCTCAAATGACCTTTGACCTTATCACATGACCTCCGACGGCACCATAACATGCAGGTCCCCTTAGTGCATGTACAACCCAAGTTTGGTTGAAAAGTGAGTGACGGTTCCAAAGTTATCTGTCATAAGAGAGTCTTGCAGGTAAACTTTAACGTTTGACGTGAAATGACCTTTGACCTTACCATGTGACCTCCGAAGGCACCATAACATGAATGTACCCCAAGTGCATCTACCACCCAACTTTGATTGCCATTGCAGCAACATGTGCCGAGTTATGTGTCATAAGAGAGTCTTACAGGTAAACTTTAACATATGACCTCAAATGACCTTTGACCTTATCACGTGACCTCCGACGGCACCATAACATGCAGGTCCCCTAAGTGCATCTACAACCCAAGTTTGGTTCAAAAGCGAGTGGCGGTTCCAAAGTTATCTGTCATAAGAGAGTCTTGCAGGTAAACTTTAACGTTTGATGTGAAATGACCTTTGACCTTACCATGTGACCTCCGAAGGCACCATAACATGAATGTACCCCAAGTGCATCTACCACCCAACTTTGTTTGCCATTGCAGCAACATGTGCCGAGTTATGTGTCATAAGAGAGTCTTACAGGTAAACTTTAACATATGACCTCAAATGACCTTTGACCTTATCACATGACCTCCGACGGCACCATAACATGCAGGTCCCCTTAGTGCATGTACAACCCAAGTTTGGTTGAAAAGTGAGTGACGGTTCCAAAGTTATCTGTCATAAGAGAGTCTTGCAGGTAAACTTTAACGTTTGATGTGAAATGACCTTTGACCTTACCATGTGACCTCCGAAGGCACCATAACATGAATGTACCCCAAGTGCATCTACCACCCAACTTTGATTGCCATTGCAGCAACATGTGCCGAGTTATGTATCATAAGAGAGTCTTACAGGTAAACTTTAACATATGACCTCAAATGACCTTTGACCTTATCACGTGACCTCCGACGGCACCATAACATGCAGGTCCCCTAAGTGCATCTACAACCCAAGTTTGGTTGAAAAGTGAGTGGCGGTTCCAAAGTTATCTGTCATAAGAGAGTCTTGCAGGTAAACTTTAACGTTTGATGTGAAATGACCTTTGACCTTACCATGTGACCTCCGAAGGCACCATAACATGAATGTACCCCAAGTGCATCTACCACCCAACTTTGATTGCCATTGCAGCAACATGTGCCGAGTTATGTGTCATAAGAGAGTCTTACAGGTAAACTTTAACATATGACCTCAAATGACCTTTGACCTTATCACGTGACCTCCGACGGCACCATAACATGCAGGTCCCCTAAGTGCATCTACAACCCAAGTTTGGTTGAAAAGTGAGTGGCGGTTCCAAAGTTATCTGTCATAAGAGAGTCTTGCAGGTAAACTTTAACGTTTGATGTGAAATGACCTTTGACCTTACCATGTGACCTCCGAAGGCACCATAACATGAATGTACCCCAAGTGCATCTACCACCCAACTTTGTTTGCCATTGCAGCAACATGTACCGAGTTATGTGTCATAAAGAGAGTCTTACAGGTAAACTTTAACATATGACCTCAAATGACCTTTGACCTTATCACATGACCTCCGACGGCACCATAACATGCAGGTCCCCTTAGTGCATGTACAACCCAAGTTTGGTTGAAAAGTGAGTGACGGTTCCAAAGTTATCTGTCATAAGAGAGTCTTGCAGGTAAACTTTAACGTTTGATGTGAAATGACCTGTGACCTTACCATGTGACCTCCGAAGGCACCATAACATGAATGTACCCCAAGTGCATCTACCACCCAACTTTGATTGCCATTGCAGCAACATGTGCCGAGTTATGTATCATAAGAGAGTCTTACAGGTAAACTTTAACATATGACCTCAAATGACCTTTGACCTTATCACGTGACCTCCGACGGCACCATAACATGCAGGTCCCCTAAGTGCATCTACAACCCAAGTTTGGTTGAAAAGTGAGTGGCGGTTCCAAAGTTATCTGTCATAAGAGAGTCTTGCAGGTAAACTTTAACGTTTGATGTGAAATGACCTTTGACCTTACCATGTGACCTCCGAAGGCACCATAACATGAATGTACCCCAAGTGCATCTACCACCCAACTTTGATTGCCATTGCAGCAACATGTGCCGAGTTATGTGTCATAAGAGAGTCTTACAGGTAAACTTTAACATATGACCTCAAATGACCTTTGACCTTATCACGTGACCTCCGACGGCACCATAACATGCAGGTCCCCTAAGTGCATCTACAACCCAAGTTTGGTTGAAAAGTGAGTGGCGGTTCCAAAGTTATCTGTCATAAGAGAGTCTTGCAGGTAAACTTTAACGTTTGATGTGAAATGACCTTTGACCTTACCATGTGACCTCCGAAGGCACCATAACATGAATGTACCCCAAGTGCATCTACCACCCAACTTTGTTTGCCATTGCAGCAACATGTACCGAGTTATGTGTCATAAAGAGAGTCTTACAGGTAAACTTTAACGTATGACCTCAAATGACCTTTGACCTTATCACATGACCTCCGACGGCACCATAACATGCAGGTCCCCTTAGTGCATGTACAACCCAAGTTTGGTTGAAAAGTGAGTGACGGTTCCAAAGTTATCTGTCATAAGAGAGTCTTGCAGGTAAACTTTAACGTTTGACGTGAAATGACCTGTGACCTTACCATGTGACCTCCGAAGGCACCATAACATGAATGTACCCCAAGTGCATCTACCACCCAACTTTGATTGCCATTGCAGCAACATGTGCCGAGTTATGTGTCATAAGAGAGTCTTACAGGTAAACTTTAACATATGACCTCAAATGACCTTTGACCTTATCACGTGACCTCCGACGGCACCATAACATGCAGGTCCCCTAAGTGCTTTGAAAATATTTCACTCGTCGTGCCGACTCGTGAAATATGCTCATAGCTCGTGCGATATACCCTTGTATCCCACTCAAAGCCATTCAATATTATATAATTATCTACGATATCTCCATTTTTAAGGATTTCCTTAACCTGTAGAAATGGGAATTTTAACGTAAAAAAAAGTATATTTCATTCATTTGTTTGCTTCATTTGGGTTGTAGATTTTCCGTAAGTTAATCCCTAAATCAATTTTCGATTCGATAAAAAAAAAAAAAAGCATTCTGCGTTGCGTACTTCATTCATTTGTTGTTTCATTTTTGTTGTAGATTATGCGTAAGTTAGGCCCTAAATTAATTTTCGATTTGATAGTAGTATTTTGCCTAGTATATTTCATTCATTTCTAAATCAATTTTCGATTCGATTAAAGTAGTTTGCCTCTTATATTCTATTCAATTGTTTGTTTATTTGGGTTGTAGATTCTCCGTAATTTACTCCTCAAATAAAACTTCGAGTGTTTGTCAACCCCGTACCGGCGCAGCACATAGCAGCCGACAAAGCGTTAACGCGATTGCGATAATTCCACTGTCGCGTCTCGGCGTTCGCTGAATGTGCACGCCTGAAAAAAAAAAACAGCAAAAAAAAAACAAAAACAAACAAACAAACAAAAAACCGCACACGCATACAAAACTGCCCACGCGAAACGTTACTCGAGTTGAGTTCCGCGCGTTGATAGTTTATATGCTATCCTTTATGTTCTTTAAACTCCTTAACCGTTTACCTGTAGAATGCCGGTAAAGTTATTTGGGGTTAATTTTATACATTCTAAGTGTATACAAATTATTATTATTATTATTATTATTATTATTATTATCATTATTATTATATATATATATATTTTTTTCGGGGGGGGGGGAGAAGATTATTCCTTCTTATTATTCATTTATGCAGTATTTTTGTTTGTTTTTGTTTTTTGTTGTTGTTGTTACACACAAGTTTGTTTGAAGTAGTATGATTGATCTTTTATAAAAATTGACCCAAATGTGTATGACTTTATTACGAATTTGTGATGTATAAGAAAGACATTTTCATGTTATACACTCACCGTCCAGAAGTATTAACATTCAACGAAATGGCTGCTTCTGTGATTAGTGGGCCTCTTTGTATGAAGCCTCTTTTGTTCATAACCATGGAATCTATTGAATGTTTCTGTATAAACAGTGTAGTAAAATCACGCAAAACCGTTATAACGGTTTAGCGTTATATTTGCTGATTGTTACGCAAGCCCCGCACAGCAAGGTCGTACGGTCCAGTGATTTTCCTAGTCTCTTATTAGTCGTTCGCCCGTATTTGACGCAAGTGTGTTGCATACTGAAAAGGAAGACAGAAGAAGAAAAACAAAGGAATACATAAGAAAAAAAAGAAGAGCGAAGAAAAACAAAGAAATACATAACGAAAAGGGAAGACAGAGAGAAGAAAAACAAAGAATTACATAAGTAAAAAAGGAAGACAGAGAGAAGAAAAACAAAGAAATACATAAGGAAAGGAAGACAGAGAGAAGAAAAACAAAAGAATACATAAGGAAAAAAGAAGAGCGAAGAAAAACAAAGAAAAACATAAGGAAAAAAGAAGATAGAAGAAAAACAAAGAAATACATAAAGAAAAAAGGAGATAGAAGAAAAACAAAGAAATACATAAGAAAAAAGGAAGATAGAGAGAAGAAAACAAAAGAATACATAAGAAAAAAAGAAGAGCGAAGAAAAACAAAGGAATATATAAGGAAAAAAGAAGAGCGAAGAAAAACAAAGAAATACATAAGGGAAAAAGGAAGACAGAGAGAAGACAAACAAAGAAATACATAAGGAAAGGAAGACAGAGAGAAGAAAAACAAAGGAATACATAAGGAAAAAAAAGAGCGAAGAAAAACAAAGAAATGCATAAGGAAAAAAGAAGATAGAAGAAAAACAAAGGAATACATAAGGAAAAAAGAAGAGGGAAGAAAAACAAAGAAACACATAAGGAAAAAAGAAAGAAGAAAAACAAAGAAATACATAAGAAAAAAAAAAGGAAGACAGAGAAGAAAAACAAATGAAATACATAAATAAAAAAGGAAGACAGAGAGAAGAAAAACAAAGAAATACATAAGAAAAAGAAGACAAGAGAGAAGTAAAACAAAGAAATTTATTAGAAAAGAATGAAGATAGAGAGAAGAAAAAACAAAGAAATACTATAGTACTGCTGCCACGCAAGCCGTGTTGGTCATCATACACACGTGGATATTGGACAAACAACGACTGTCATTGCATCTATCAGGCGTTCTTTTCAGCTGCTTGCAAAAGATGAATTATGATTTTGATTGATTTATAGCAAAACGCCACGGGAAAAAAAATTCGGCGCGGATAGATTGATCAAGTATAATTTTTTCATTAAAAGTATCGTATTTTGCAGCCGTCCCTTTGCTTTTAAAGCCGTCCCTGTGAATTTAAAGATTGAGAACGCATCTTGGAATCGTTCATGCCTTCTCCATTCACATAGGGCTTGCGTGCAAATTTTCTTGCACAGTGGAACGCGGAGAGTGATCTCCTGGTAATCGATTAACTATTTTGACGTCAATTTACTACGGGTTTGCTTTATAACGGTTTTGCGTGATTTTACTACACTGATAAAAGGAAGGTAGAGATAGTCCTTTTTTCTCTTTAATATGGTAGTAGAACACAAGACACAATCATGCCTAAGACAATAGAGTTAACAAACGGGCAAAGGCAGCAAGTCACCATCTTGAGAGCCGAGGTTGTTTCAGTGGTTCAAATCACGACACGATTGAATATCTGCCGTCAAACTGTGTACAGGGTTTGTAAACGTTTTATGCAAACAGGCAATGCAGATAAGTTGCCAAGATGTGGGCACAGGAAGATAACCACACCCAGAGAAGGCAGATGCCTCCGGCGCCAAACTCGCATGGCTAGAATTAATTTTGCAAAATTCTGGCCAAGACATCCAGGGCATCCTTGCATAAAAAAGTTGTAATTAAACCCAAGTAAACTGAATTAAATGCAACTTGATTTTCAACCAGTCAGGATCACGTATTTGGGACTTGCATTTAATATTTTGAGTTGCAATTAAACGCAACTTTTTATGCAAGAGGGCCCTGGAGACCCACTTGCTACCATCGATTGAGAACATCTTTGGTGATCGAGGCCATCCGTTCATCTTTCAAGAATACAAACGCTCCTTGTCACAGGGCTACTGCGATGGCCCTGTGACGAGGAGCGCTTGTCTTTGTCACAGGGCTACTGCGATGGCCGAGTGGATGGCTGATAAAAGGTATCAACAGGGTCTGTTGGCCGGCGCAGTCTCCAGATGCGAACCCAATGGTGAACCTGTGGGGTGACATCGCCAGAGCATTTGTGCGGGGCAGGCCCACCACCAAGTATGACCTGATCCGATCTGTTTTCAGGGCTTGGGGAAATCTCACCCCCGACAGAGTGTGCCAGCTGTTTGAGACATTGCCGAGGAGGATGCACGCCGTCATGATAGCGCGCTGTTAGTCGACAAAATACTAGAACTTTGTACAGATGTTTTGGAAATGTCTTGCACTCTGTTAATCACAAATAGTAACTAGGGTGAGCTGGGAGAGTGTACGTGTCCCAGTTCAACCCGATAGTGAAAAAAAAGTGCCTGCAAGATATTAGTGCTTTTGTGTTGGTATTTTTTGCAAAAAACATTATTAATAATAACAATAATGATGGATTCTTATATAGCGCACATGTCTGTCAGATATAACGCTCCTGGCGCTCCACATTATTACCCTGGCTTTTAATAGCATGGCTGCTCTTACGGCGCTCTAGCATATCAAGGAATTAGTTCTTGCCAGGTACCAATTTACCTCGCCTGGGTCAAGTCTGGCAAATGTAGATTAATATCTTGCCAAAAGACACTAGTGCTGGGCCAGGGATTCGAATCCCGTACCTTGTGGTTCACAGCCCGGAGACTTATCCACTAGACCACAACATCTCTAATGCAAAGTATCGGGTCTTAATGATAAGACCTATATGCTGTATTATTAAGCCCTTGACTACGACCGCTGAAAAAGGGAGGAAAAAGGTGGGGGAAAGGGAATGAAAATTAAAGCTACAAGCAAAATCGCATTATTGCTGTAGATATATTTGTGAGCATTAGTAGTTAAGACCTTTTGTAGTATACTAACCAGTTTATACAGTTTTGATTACTTTTTGAGTTAGAGGTTGTGTCCCAGTTCTCCAACGTCCCAGTCCACCCGTCCTCCCCTCTGCCCGAATGAAAATGGGAAATCATAATTGTTGTTATTGTTATTTTAAAAATCTAAAGAAGACCTTCTCTTTTCTTAAATGATTCATTAAAGAATGCCGCATATACTGGTTCACTCGAGAAGGTGTGATCGAATCGATGAATTTGAACGGTACCGATCGCGAGGTCCATTACTCCGACCCATCGACAACCTCTGCTCCATATGTCATCAGCAAGTTTCGCGGCATATTGTACTGGACTGACGAAGCACGAGGTGGAATCGGTGCCATCAACATCACCAGTGGAGAGGAGGTAGGCTTCGCAGAGGAGCTCTTTGGATACGGACATGAGACTTTTGACCTCTCAAATAACATGTATGGGTTGACAATTGGACGAATGGTAGCAGGTGAGAAGTGATTCTTGGATTCCTCCATACGAATCTATCACAACTCTTTATAAAATAGGCCTCTGGCGAATCTAAGTGATATTTCGCATTTTTTTTTTAAAAAGGAGGGGGGAGGGGCTGAGACTCGCGGAATTTGTGATTGAAATATCACAGTTGAATTTTGCTGAAATTATACATCCTTTTCTATGTGATAATCTGCCTTTGAGTTCATCGCAGATTTAAAAAAAAAAAAAAAAAAAAAAAAAAAAAAAAAAAAAACCTTTCTCAGACTCCGTAGCGGCACTTGTCAACTTCTGTATGGCCTTTACGCTATTGATTAAAGTAGTTATGGCTATTATGTGGTTAAAAAACCCTTTGTCATAGGAAAGTGCAGGGGGGGTGGGTTGGGTTAATTGTCAGGGGAAATTTGTCCGGGGCACTTGTGCTTGCTGTAGTCGTCATAGCTGTAATTGTCCTGCTGTAACAATATTGCCACAATGGTAATTATGAAGAGTAGAAATCGATTAATGATTAATTAGCTGTTAAAGGGATTTAGATCCGGCACTGAAGAGGGCGTGATACTCGCCGCCATCTTCATAACGAAGACTGACGACGTAAAGCTCACCGCACACCTTACGATCGGTCTGCGATCCGATTTGTGAAATAAATCGCTATGGTATTCAATACTGGCATTTTAACAAATGAAATCTACCCTATTCAGGTTCTGAAAAGTAATATGAATACTAAACATAAGGTTTTGGTGAGCTTTCAGCTTTCTTCAGGGAATAGGGGCAAGATTAGTTTCAAATCGTAGGCAGTCGTACGATTTTTGTGACGTCACTACGACTCGGAGCCGATTTGGCCATTCCATCAACTAGAAAACTCGGCAAAGGCCGTATTATCGATTTTTACTATCTGTATGACTATTCAGACCCTCAATCAAAAATATTTTTCGCTTGTAAATGTTTTTTAAATGATATTACATTTTCTTCTGAAATCGGATCGCAGACCGATCGTAAGGTGTGCGGTGGCCTTAAGTCGCATGTAGTTCGGGATTATTCGGGCATTCGGGACATGGCATCCTGCATAAGCGTCGAAATGTTGGTGTCAATTTGGGCAACTTGCAATGTCCGCCAGCGCATGCATTTTGAAAGCACCCTCTTGAATGCCAGGTCTAAATACCTTTATAAATCATTTTCCTAGTTCCATAGATAGTGAACTTAAAGGGAGCGAAAAGTCGCCAATCGTGGTGTTTTGGAGCTTGGAGGGGCAGGGAATATTCAGAAATCTCCATACATCTTCGGTAAATGCATGAATTGTGTGTATGCAGCACGCATTCAACCGAAGAAAGACGAACTAGAAAAACAAAAAGACAAACTACCCCACCCTCGACGGCAATTTTGTTTGCTGCTCCAAGATTGTTGTTATACACGGCCTTGCAATACGGGCAAGCGAATGAAATTGAACGTACATGGATATCTAGCGGTGGTTCCCTTTAAATCGCCTCCAAATTCAGCTAGTCCAATAATTCTTTTCCAGGGTTGCATAATTTTGATGGCTGCCTGCATCCTCACAAAATATTATCATGCTGTTTTTTTTAGGGGGGGGGGAGGGGGTTCTCTCCCTCTCTCTCTCTTTCTCTTTCTCTTTCTCTTTTTTTTTTTTTTTTTTGGTATTTTTTTGTATTTTCCTTTTTATTTATTTTTTCATTACTAGATAATTCTTCATGGACATTATATCTTAATCATTTGTGATCACATTCCTCTATGTTTGTGTTTTGCTACTAAATACTTTTAAAAATTGAGTTAGGTACATGTACATTTTGTGTTTGTCTTTCTCCCGGGGGGGGGGGGCACTCAGTATATAATGTGCGATGGGTATGTGCCGCCCAGAAGACCCCCATTTTTACACTCAAATTTCCGTTCCAAGCATACCATTTTTTTTTTCTTGTTGAGAAAAAGAAGAGAGAAAACCGTTCCAGAGCACCACTTTTTTTCTTTTTTCTTTTTTCTTTTTTCTTTTTTTTTAATTCTGTCGTTCCGGCCGTTCTGGCCAGCCCTGGCCCGTTTTTCGAAGAATATCATTTTTGGTGAAAAGTTCAAAACGAGTTTCATTCCAGGTGCTTAATTCCTCCGGGCTTTCTCCATTGCTTCCAATTCGGTTCCAATCCACCCCAGGGAATTCAGTTTTCATTCATGCTGAGCGCATGCATGCGAATTAACCCCGCTTATATATGAATGCACACACCATAGACTTGCCGTGACACACAGCGTATTTAGCTAATAGGAGCTTGTGGGAACCATTTCTGTAGCATCATATTTATATTGTAATCAAGTTCAAAAGACCCCCTTTTTCCAAAATTTTAGTAGTTCCGAAGACCATCCTTTTCATGATACGCTCGTTCCGAAGCCCACTTTTTTGTCTACCCATCACTTTTGGGGTCGAGTGCCCCCCCCTCCCCCCTCAGGGTCATTTTCAAATTTTCTTATATTCTATCCTCTGCACACACACTCCCCCATCTCACTACCACCTCCCTTCTTTTCTATCTCCCCCCCCCCCCCTCTCTCTCTTTCTTCTTTTCAGTCAATTATTGCTGCGCCGTCACATGTCTTGCGGGAGGAACATGCGTCAATCAGGAAAGTGGAGCAGTCTGTATCTGCCCGCCTCATTTGAACGGTTCGAGATGTGAACTGGGTAAGCCAGAAGGATTTTTTTTTTTTTCCTACCAAAACGTGCACTTTTCATGTTTATACATTAACACATGCAGAACAATGGCATCGGCCGTCACAACGCGTTTAGTCTTTTTGGCAGTCCTATGTAGCCAGTACACAACCTAGAAAAGTTCCTCCTTTTTTTTTTTTTTTTTTTTTTTTAGTGATACCATGTGGTCTCCAAACAAATTAAGGCTTGTTGCCGAGAAGGCAACTTTTGGCAATTCGCATGATTTGCATATTAAAATCCAAAATGTTGTTCATCTTATGCAATGAAACCTTAAGCCCTGTTTTAACAGACCTTGTACGGACAATGTGGCGACAACGTCCTGACAATAAACCCAGGGTAACATTCCTCAATTAGGCAATAACAACATGGATGAGGGCCTCACGCACCGTCTAAACAGACACACGCTGAAAATCTTCTCCTGGCTGTTTGATATGCCTATTCGTGTGGACATAAGGGTTTATGTTTTTTTGCAACAAAGCTGAAATTGTTTGGAGACGCATGTGATGACAAATTACCCCCCCCCCCCCGAAAAAAAAACAAAAAAAACAAATAAAAATAAATAAATAAATAAATAAAATAAATAAATAAAATGAATAAAATAAAAATAAAAATTAAAATAAAATAAAATAAATAAATAAAATCCTTTAAATAGAAAAGAAAAGAAAATAAAAATAAAAATAAAACAGAAATAACGTTTCTGTATTCATAAGCCCAAAATGCTTAATGGATAAACCCTAATGGGCCATTCTTTGTAAAGTGAAACAAATGGTCACACACGTGACCATCTAATTTTGCCTCATTTCCTGAAAATCAGATTACATTTTACTGATTTTTTGATAACACCAATTTCTTACATGAAAAAGAATTCCCTTTCTTTCTTTGACAAGAACAAGTCATTTCTCAACCATAATATTTTCACAGAGACATTTAAAAACGTCCTTTCTTGACTGGTCAGACACGTGACCGACCCAGTTTACACATCTAAAGAGAAAACGGTGTTTATGGGGAAAAAAATCCTTTCTTTCAGAGCAATCCCATCATACAGCAATGACAATTCGAAACTTGCACTTCAAAGGAGATACGAGAAAAGTAGGTTTGAATATCAACGAGTAAGACCACTTTTCGCACGAAGTCACACGCGTGAGCGACCTTATTCACCGCTGAAAATAAATTATGTACTTTTATTTAAAATAATTACCCTCCATCTGTTGGAGGTAAGATTGTTGTTCAAATCTCCAAAATGAGCGACTTCTACTACAACACAAATACTGAAAAATCAGGTTTAAATGAAGTATTTTTCAGGATTATGGTCACACACGTGACTAAGATTGGCCCTAATGGACAAAATCAGTTTAACATCTACCAATCACCTGAAAAAAAAAAAAGGGGGGGGGGGGCTTCGCGGTTCCGCGCTGGCCCTATTCTTTGTGAGCGCGTACGGGCGCGTCGTTTAATCTGCTTCACAAGTCGCTTTTACGATTAATGAGAGTATTGAAGCTTGATTTATCTTTTCGTATTTTCAACCCTAATTTTGAGGTATAGCGACGTGAAACCTCAGAGGTACTTTTTACTGATTGCTACATTTTGTCACCAGTCGTCTATATCGACTGCTATCCGATTTTGGAAATATATCGCAATAGCATTGAATTTTGTGTTTTCACGAAATGACGGTTATGTTTACAGCTCACACCCCCCCCCCCCCCCAATATAAACAATTAGGCAAATGATTAAACACAAAACTAAACATTGAAATAAGATCTTTCCCAGGATATAAAATTTATTTACCCTTCCTACATTAAAAGAGGTTGAGATTATGCTTTAAAACTTTGAAAGCGATTTATTCAATACTAACTTTCTTTTACTTGCGCGCTCATCCGTCACTTCGTGAAAAATAGTGTGCAGTGAGCTATATACAGCTTCACTGTCGCAACGACCTATGTCAACTGCCCCAGTTTCTCCGGTGCGTTAAGGATTGACGCTATTGGCTCGCAGATATTGTATACCCAAACGTTGTGTGTCCGACGGGTCCTTTTTAGACAGTAAATCGAACAACTTTTCCTGCAAATTGTCACAAAGTCTTTCACAGGATAGGTTACAATTATGTGAATTACAAAATATTCTCTGATTTTAGTGTTACTTGAAGCATATTTTTCGTAAAATTTGACGTCGAAATTGACAGGCTAATGTTTGTTAAGTGTCCGGAAACACAAAGCTCATCATACCACAATGAACTAGGAACATTACAAGTATGAAGCGTTTCTCTTGCTGCAGATCGTGCGCGCAAAATAATAATCCTTAGCAAGATGATTCGACAAAACTATTCGTCACCATACTGGAGCAGCAGAAGCCCCACCGAAGCGCTGTGCGCATTCTCGCTGTACTAGCAACATCAGTGTTTTTGGTGGATTTTATTTATAAGCATTTTCGACATCGAATGGTGGCTGATTCCTCGACCAATTCGGTACTTTAAAAAAAAAAAAAAAAAAAAAAAACAATAAACCCATAACTGTCAAGCCCCTCCACGACTGGTGACAGTACGGTACTCTAATTCATTAGTATTTGCTTTTGTTCCTTTATCTCTATTCTCTATAGCTCTCTTGATTCCATTTCCTTTTAACTCCCATCAACAGATTATGACGAGTGTTCCTTGCCTGCAGCCACATATCCGTGTGATCTAACACACGGGACTTGTAACAACAGCTATGGATCGTACGAATGCGGGTGTCAGGATGGTTACCATTTTTCAGGAGAAACACAGTGTGTATTTACAGGTAAGACATCTCCTAAGAACGCATGACAAGCACATTATGAAATGTTGGTCATTTCAAAATGATCGGGGGGGGGGGGGGTAATTAGCCTCGATCCAGCCCTCCCTAATTCTGAATACCCGATCCTCTATGTACTGAAGAATGTCTATATTCTTAGCAGCGACTCACAAAGCATATCTTTCTTTTTACCTAATCTTATAGTCGACTGTACTGGAGATGAACCCTGTCTCAACGGAGGTACCTGTACGGACGACACGTGCGTGTGTATGCCTGGTTTTACGGGCTATTACTGTGAGCTGGGTATGTAATGCCTCGTATCTATAACATGTTAATATATAATAGATTAAATGACTCTCTAGAGGCCTAGTTCCGTCTTTTCAATAATGATAAAAAGAGGCGGATTGAGACTGATATCTGATATTTGCTTGTGGAACTATACGATATCTTCGAATACAGGACCGCCCATTTACTTAAATTTTCAACAAAAACAAAAAGATAAACAACCCCAAAACAAAAAACAAAACAAACAGTGGATATGGTTGAACTTTGCATAGACAAAAAGGCCTAACCAGCTGGAAATTGTGGAGATGTCACACCAGAACCATGTAAGATAAAGGTTTGCAGTCAATTGCTTCATATAAAATATTAATTGTTGGTCATTTAAAAATTATCGGGGGGGGGGGGCATAGCCTGGATCCTGCCCCTCCCCACTTTTGAATACCCGATCCCCTTTAATCTAGCAATCATGTCTATATTCTTGGCAGCGACTCACAAAGTATATCTTTCTTTTTTATCTAATCTTATAGAAAAATGCACTGCAGATGAACATTGTCTCAACAACGGTACCTGTACGAACGGAACATGCGTGTGTATGCTTGGTTTCACGGGTCACAACTGTGAGCTGGGTATGTAAGGCTGTGTATCTATAACATGTTAATATAGCTAATAAATTAAATCACTCTTCATATAAATATTAAAAAAAAAAAAATTAAATCACTCTAAAGGCCTAGTCCCGTCTATTCAATAACGATAACCAGAGGCGAACTAGGACTTAGATTTGATATTTGCTTGTGGAAGTTCGATGCGACTGGCCCATTCAACATAATTACCAGCCCTCAAGATAAAATCTCGAGCGGCCCGTGGATGAATAAAATAGTCACCCCCCCCCCCCCAAGTCCACCCCAGACGAGAACTAAAATATATATTTGAATACAGGATCGCAAATGGACATGGTCAACTTTGCCTAGTCAGCCGACTGACTCACATTCTTATCTAAGTTATGACTCCTGTCATCCCCCATCCTGCAAGAAGGCGATCCCTTTTTCCCAGTTCTTGAGGCTTCGACTCTCTATTCGAAAGAAGGGTTGATGAGATGGCAGCCTTCTTGACCGACATAGGTTACCCGCTAAAACTGTTAAAGAGGGTAAGGTTAAGGCTAGCATGATTACCCGGCAAGAAGCACTCACCAAGAGGCCCAACACTTCCAACCAATCTGGTCATGACGTGCAACAAGACGACGGAGCGCATCGCCCGTGCTGTTCGTGCCAACCTATAGGTTCCGACCAATCTACAGAGAAGATCTTTGGTGTGGATCCTATTATTACTGCATACAGGAGAGATCGCAATCTGAAAAACCATCTGGTCTGCTCCAAACTTTTAGCCAATAGAGATGTCACTTCTCCAGGCACAACTAGATGCATGTGACCCAGATGCAAGACCTGCGCCCTTGTCTCTTCGGGTAATGTCGTGGGTCCCCAAGGTACATGGCATAATGAGGGTAGTACACCTGTGCTACAAGCAACGTCATATACCAATTGACGTGCACTCTCTGTGGCATGGTGTATATCGGCGAGACGAAAAGACGACTGGCAGACAGAGTCATCCAGCACCTGAAGTCTATTCGACTGAACACCCCTGGGCTCCCGGTTGCTCGTCATTTGAACCTCGCCAACCACACTTGGAACGATGTTGTTAAAGTATGTGTACTACGAACCTGCCTTGATGAGAGAGAGAGAGAGAGAGAGAGAGAAAGAAGATGGAGGAGAAAATCATCTTCAAGCTCGGGACTTTCTAGCCTCATGGGATCAGTGCTACATTTCGATCGTTTAAAATTAATCAATGAACTTTAATACTGTGAACTTTACATTCTCAGTAATTATTCTATCCAAAAAAAAAATATATAATAGGCAGCGCATCTCACGTCTCTGATCTTTTTCTGGACTTTGATTTTTTTTTTCTCTCTCTCTTTTTTCTTTCTTTGTTACATCTTTCCTTTAGCACTTTGCGCAACTTTCCTTTTATGACGTCTCTCTCTAGATGCGCTTTTTGCTTATCTTACGTTTCTTATCATGGACCTATTTTTATTTTATTGCGCAGTATTTCTTTTCAATCTTCTTTTGTGACACCCTCTTTTTTATGAATTGCGCTTTTCATTTTTCATTTTTTTTTTAAAGCATCAGTCCATAAGCCTACTTTCCTTTATTGCGTCATTTCTTAGCGCTTACTTTACGCGGCAAGCTTCTTCTTATTATTTTTTTTTTTTAATTTATTTTTATTTTTTAAAACTTCTATCATGGCTCGTCATGCGTCACCTTTAAGCCCGGCGCACACTGTACGATCCGACTGCGATGCGACTGATTTTTGATCGGGTCGTGTAGTGCTCCCGTCCCCCCCCCCCCCCCCTACTCAGTATTATTTAGGGTACGCGTATGCTCGTTCCATCCCTTTGAAAGACCCACCCCACCCCCTATCTCAGGTCTGCCAAATTTTCTGAACCCCCTTTCGCGGGCTTTTCGCGGGCTTTTCCTGCCTTGGAAACCCCCTTAAATTCGGAACACTGCTCAATGTACCCCCTGTCTCAGGTGGGCTCCCATTCCAACCCAATATCTCAGGACAGACACCCCCCCCCCCCCCCCCCCCCCCCCCATCTCAGGTAAGCTGTCATTACAACACCTTAGGAGAGATTTTTTTAATGTTCAAAATGGAATCTCAGAACTCAATGCAGTCATTAAAAAAATTAAAAAATGAATAAAATCTCATGACATATACGTTTGTTAATGGTAAGTCCTGTTAATAGGACAATTTCAACTGTTGTTACTTTCAATGATCACTTGTAACCAGAATCGCAAGGGGATGACATCAATAACAGGATAAAATCTAAGTTGTCTAAGGCACTTCCACGTGAGGTCAGAACTGAATCAATACCTTACAGGGTAAAGAAAGAATGATCACAACCTGGACAAGAGGAGAGACTACTTGTTAGGACACCCTGTATATATTCACATAATATCATAACATACGGCTGTGAACTTAGAAAGGAGGTGTATTTTCCCAGTTCATACTCTGAAACACAGAACATATTTTACTCCACACTGAATAATTATAGGTTACTCCAAGTTCTAGATCCAAACAAACACTCTCCGATCCCTAGCAGACCGCCTCTGACCATTATCCTTTTGAGTGGCCAGTTTGGAATTGGAATTTGGATATATAT
The DNA here is from genome assembly GCA_025618425.1 of Heliocidaris tuberculata. Taxonomy (NCBI): domain Eukaryota; kingdom Metazoa; phylum Echinodermata; class Echinoidea; order Camarodonta; family Echinometridae; genus Heliocidaris; species Heliocidaris tuberculata. The sequence goes on along the minus strand of CM046842.1, from coordinate 16,648,857 downwards.
ATTTTTTTCTAATAGATGAAAATTAACCCCCTCCCCCCCCCCAAAAAAAAAAAAATGATAATCCTGACATTGTTCCATAAATTATTAAATAAATAGACAAATTTTAGAATATATCGAAGCTTTTGTGGTATCAATGATAGTTTGTAAGTTATCCCATTTAGAAAATTGTCCCCAGCGACTTTTTATAGACCTATACAGAACTTAGCCTAGATCGTGATTTACAAAACTAGACATCAATTCCACACATTCATTTTCAAGGGTGCAGGAAAATGAGTTAGAAAGTGTAAAAGGGCCCTGCCATCCAAATGCAAGTTGATACCTGTTGGTGTGCAGTCCTACGTACATCCTATAATTTGATATTTAAACTTCTAAATACGTTTCATAGATTTTAAAATATTTTTTGAAATAATTTTCTAAAACCTGCTAAGCTCCACCCATTTAAAAGAAAATCCTCCACGGGCGGTACTCTGAAAACTGTTTTATTTCTAGTATTGCTGTAACTCCACACTCAACTGCTCAAGATAAAATTGGTATTCTGAAAATTGTAACTTTTTTGTATCTTTGTTTACTCTGCGCATGATCCTAAAAGAAATAAGGAAGTTATAAACTTTTGAAGTTGTAATCGATCAAATACCATTTGGCAACTCCGTGACGTATCTTGCGAGCTCCTCTCCCATTTGCTCAGTACAGAAAATCTCATAAATTTTCATTTTCTTAGTTATTGATAAAGGAATAGATTTGATTCATACAGGTTTTGTGTAGAAAACATATGAGCAATGATTATATCTAAAGTGCATGTTTGAATGAATATTTTCTTTAGAGAAAATGGAAATCAATGAATTTTGGGGTACAGGGCAAATGGGAGAGGAGCTCGCAAGATACGTCACGGAGTTGCCAATTTGTGTTTGATTGATTACATTTTCAAAAAATCATAACTTTCTTATTTCCTATCCTTTTTTGCTCAAACCTTCTCTGATCTGTTTCTTTATTTTTCCTGCTCCTTTTAAAACCAACTTGTAATCAGGGTGGACTTTCCCTTTAACTTTGTCAGATCTGACCCTGTTACACTACAACATACAATACCAACATAGGGGTTGCTGTGTCAGACATGCTGTAGCATCAGCAGGAAAACAAAGGCAATGAGGAGGTATTGCATGAAATCATGCAATTCTATTATGAACATATTATGCTGAGCTGGTGGAAATTACATACCACTTTCTATTCTACAATACAATAGACAGTGGTCCCCCAGCTCAGCACACACTCATAATAGAATCGCATGCTTTCATGCAATACCTCTTCATTGCCTTTGTTTTCTTGCTGTTACTACAGCATGTCTGACATAGCAACTCCTATGTTGGTATTTTATGTTGTATTGTAACAGGTGTCAGCTTTGACAAAGTTATCTTTATTCTCGGATAATATCTCTCTTAAAGGGGAAGTTCACCCCGAAGATTACTTGAGTTTAAAAAATGCAGAAAAAATAAAGAAAAATATTGGCGAAAGTTTGGACAAAATCCGTTAAAGAATAACGGAGTTATGGACTTTTGAAGTTTTGATTTTGTGACGTCACATGCGAGCAGCTCCTCCATGATGTAATGTGATAAATATTCCATAAAATACAGTTTTCTCAGAAAATTTAGAATATTTTCGTCTGTGCATTTGATATATTGTCAGAAATGTTATTCAATACTAGATTCTGAAAAGAAACAATATCAATTTATCGTGGAAAGTAAAAAAAAATGCGAATATATGGAATATTTATTACATGACCAATGGGCAGCTGCTCGCATGTGACGTCACGAATCCAAAACCCAAAACATAACTCTTTTATTATTTGACCGATTTTCATCAAACCTTCGCCAATATTTTTCTTTATTTTTTCTGCATTTTTTAAACTCAAGTAATCTTCAGGGTGAACTTTCCCTTTAATTCCCGTTTCCCATTAACTCCCATCAACAGATTATGACGAGTGTTCCTTCCCTGCAAACACGTATCCCTGTGATCTAACACACGGGACATGTAACAACACTTACGGATCGTACGAATGCGGGTGTCAGGATGGTTACCATTTTTCAGGAGAAACACAGTGTGTATTTACAGGTAAGACATCTCCTAAAAACGCATGGCAAACACATTCACGAAGTGGCACAACCTCCCACGGATCTTTCAAAACGCATTCCGAGAAAAACGCGATTCAAATTTTCGCATATTAAAAACAGCAAATTTGACTTGTTGATATGACTTAGATTTGATAAATCATAATTATATGTTAAGAACGAAAAGAATCTTGTCCACCCATTCATGCAGAAAAATAGAGTTGTTCATGTGAAAGGTTAGCAGTGCAAGGCTGCAAACATTCGTGTCACTTTGTGCCACTTCGTGAATTCAACGACGACATATAAAATATGAAATGTTGGTCATTACAAAATTTTCGGGGGGGGGGGAGGGGTAGCCTCGATCCAGCCCCTCCCCACTTCTGAATACCCGATATATATTATATATATATATATATATATATATATTGTTTGCATTAGTTTGTCAATTTTAGGTTTGAATCTGTACGAATTGTATACATGTGAAGCGCCTAGAGATAGCTGTGCTATATAAGCCCTACAAGCTTTACCTATTATTATTATTATTATTATTATTATTATTATTATTATTATTATTATCCCCTTAGAATGTAAGAATGTCTATATTTTGGCAGCGACTCACAAAGCATATCCTTCTTTTCACCTAATCTTATAGTCGACTGCAATGGAGATGAACCTTGTCTCAACGGAGGTACCTGTACGAACGACACGTGCCTGTGTACGCCTGGTTTTACGGGCTACTACTGCGAGCTGGGTATGTAAGACCTATTATCTAAACACAACGAAAAAAGTAACTCCCCCTTAATCGAAATGGCGTAACTTTTTAACGAAAAGGTTTTAAGCAAAATAACTTGGCAGGAGTGTTCCTACACTTATTGACTAACTTTCTGTGAAAATGAGATTGATCCATCGAGTCATGCATGAGTGAGCAAACATTAAAGGAAAAATCGTCGTTTTTCAAAGTCACAGGGGTCATTTGGGGATTCTGTGAAACGAGATTTTAGCGAATTCGGTTTCTGGTGCATATTTATGTGTTGTTGTTGTTTATCATCCACAGCTTGACCCCCTCACACCTATCCTGACACTTTTCTCATTATTATGGTTGGGTGAGCACAATTTAAAAAAAAAAATCATCCCTCCTGAATATGAAATTGCCAAATCCATTCAGCTTATTGAAAAAAAAAAACTCCAAATATTTTTACCAAAATGTATCATCACATGTTATGTGAACATAAGATGTTGTCATCGTGTCATGGTTGAGTGAGCACACTTTAAATATCGCGCAAGAATTGCTAAAATGTAGGCCTACTGTTAATACAGCATAAGAAATGATCCTCTTGCCTTTTGAAAAGTGGCATTTTTGCCTTTAATATTTGCCCATTTATGCATGACTATTTATGCATAATTTGGCAATATCCTATTCGTTAAGAAGTTACGCCAGTTTGATTAAGGGGGAGTTACTTTTTTGTTGTGTTTATAACTTGTTTATTATATATATAATATATATATATATATATATATATATATGTATATATATATATATATATATATATATATAATGAATTAAATGACTCTCTAGAGGCCTAATCACGTGACTCACGTCTATTCAATAACGATAAAAAGAGGCGGACTGGGACTGATATTTGACATTTGCTTGTAGAATTATAAACTATCTTTGAACAGGACCACCCATTTACTTAACTTTAAAAAAAAAAAAAGGATGGTTGAACTTTGCATAAACAAAAAGGCCTGACCAGCTGGAAATTGGGGAGGTGTTACACCAGGGCCCCATTGCATCAAACTTACCATTAACGGTAACTTTGCCATCAGTGGTAACTCCCATGGAAACCTTGATTTTGATTGGGTGTTGAGTAATGTTACCATGGTAGTTACCATTGATAGCATAGTTACCATTAATGGTAAGTTTTATGCAACGGGCCCAGAACCATGTATGATAAAGGTTTGAAGTCAAATATTTCATATAAAATATGAAATGTTGGTCATTTCAAAATTCCTCAGGGAAAGAGGGGTGGGGGTAGCCTGGATCCTACCTCTCCTCACTTCTGAATACCGATCCCCTTTAATCCAGCAAGCATGTCTATATTCTTAAAGACTCATAAAGTATATTTTTCTTTTTACCTAATCTTATAGTCAAATGCACTGCAGATGAACATTGTCTCAACGACGGTACCTGTACGGATGGAATGTGCATGTGTATGCATGGTTTCACGGGCCACAACTGTGAGCTGGGTATGTAAGGCTGTGTATCTATAACATGTTAATATAGCTAATAAATCAAGTCACTCTAAAGGCCTAGTCCCGTCTATTCAATAACGATAACCAGAGGCGAACTGAGACTGATATTGGATATTTGCTTGTGGAAGCTCGATGCGACCGGCCCATTCAACACAATTACCATCCCTCAAGATAAAATCTCGAGCGGCCCGTGGGGGGGGGGGGGGGGGGGGGGGGAATCGTCAACCCCCCCCCCCCCCCCCCCCCCCCCCAGTCCGCCCGGATGAGAACTATGACATATCTTTGAATACAGGACCGCCCATTTAATTAACTTAATTTTTTTTTTTTTTAATGGACATGGTTAACTTTGCATACCTTAATTCTGTGTTACGGGGCCCATATGCACGAATGCCAAACGTCACGAAGCCGATTCAGCCTTGTTTCCGATTCGAACGTTTAGAATACCCTGTCATTACAACATTAGCATTTTGAGACCAATCATCTGCACTTTAATTAAGAGAAAATAAGAATGGAATTTTACATCTACCCCATATGCAATTTCATCGATTTCAAATCGAAAATTGGGTCGTCTGGTCCAATGCATGGCGTATCATTGAATTTGCCTAAAAGAGGGCATACTTAAATTTTCCTATAATATATAACTTTTTTATAATGACTAAAATAGACACGATTATTTTTCGACGGATTTTAGAAAATAATTACCGTTTATACATATAATGATTTTTATCCTTTTTCCTTTTACCTTTTCGTAAAAAAAACAACACCCCTTAATTACGAGGATACTAAATACATATATATGTAAAAACAAAATCATGAAAATAAACATAACAAAAATACATAAGAACACACATGAATATATATATATATATATATATATATATATATATATATATATTCTTTCTTAATGTTGTTGTTAGTTTATTTTCATGATTCTGTTAACTATTATTGTTACTTATCATTGCTATCAGGGCCTCATGGAAAACCACCACTATTGGTGATAATGAGTCACCCTAGCTAAATATTTGTTTTGGAAGGGATGAATATAAGGGGCACAACCACCCGTGCCTCCCTTTTAAAACCCAATTTGCATAACGTAAGACTTCCTTTTTCGTCCCTGTTTTCTTCTCCAAGCTTCCACTACGGAAAGGGCATTGCCAGACACGACTCAGACTACCGGAACAGAAATAACACAAGGTATTTAGAAATTTAAGTACTGCCCGTTACATTTAAAAAGCCATTATTTTGCCTGACGGAAGGCTGGTTGAATTCAGTACGCTATGGCCTGACACAAGACCGGTGTAGTATTTCATGCACCATGAAAGAGGAATATCTAACAAAAAAAGTGAATACAAAATGAATAGTTGCAAACATTGTTTTGAATTACTGCCATATATAATAATAATAATAATAATAACGGTTGCTTTATAAAGCGCTTTACAAGAATATACCAAAGCGCTTACATTATCATTATTACCCCGGTCACTGGATTCAAGTATACCATCCCGCACATCACAGTGCACAATCTCCACTCCCTGGGGAGCATTCCAGCCAGTCGCCTTTTTACGGGCGCGCACATGCTAATCCAATCACATTGACCTTCGCATCCTACCGGGTACCCAATTAGCACCTGGGTGGAGAGTGGCAAATGTAGATTAATGTCTTGCCAAAGGACATTAGTGCCGGGCTGGGATTTGAACCGCGTACCTTGTGATCTTCAGTCCGCTGACTTATCCACTAGACCACAACACCTATACTTGCGCATATGCACTAATGACCTTCACAGGCTTGATTAGCGCAGGTAATAACGCAATCAAAATGACGCCTCGTGTGAAACAGGTATAAACAGAGTGTAACCAAGGAAGTTTCTATTTCTTGAATCTAGGCAAAACACTTGTGCCTTTGAAATATTCATGAAGCCAATGATGTGAGCTTTCTAAGAAGACGTTTCGAAGTGAGCGAACAATCATCACCTTCTTGTTGCATTACTGCTAGATATTGAATCATTGCATACATTTTGACCCTTTATAGGAAACAAACATATTTCAAGAATATGTTACATTGTATAAAGGGCTTTCAGCCTTCTGGAAAATTCGTGTATCTCATGGTTTGCGCAAAAATACCCGGATGACCTTGCAGTAATTTTTCAATCGGGGCATTCACACAGTAGCCTATTTAGTGAGATTTAAATACCGATATTTGAATTGAGATTAGAAGCTCACCTTGTGAATCCAATAATCTCACTAAATAGTGAGATTCTGAGGAGAATCTCACTAAATAGTGAGATTCTGATGAGAATCTCACTATTAGTAAGATTTTTCAGAGAAATCTCACAAACACAGCCGAGCGCTGTGCGTGTGAGCAATAGTGAGATTTAAATATCGATATTTATATCCCACAATGCACCACGCGATCCTACAGTAGCATGTACATTAGTATCCTTGGCACGAACATCTACGAGTTTGAATCGCGCGCGCGCGCCAAATCAAGACGGGGTCATCGGACTCTGGTCCCATTTTGGGCATACGCAATGCGGGTCCAGTAATATCGATATTATTCAATAATGAGGTTTTTCCCAACGTGTGAATATTCGCAGTAAAAGCGAGATTCTGATCGCGATCAGAATCTCAATTTTTGTGTGGGTGTGAATGCCTATATTATCTCATGGTTTGGGAATACGACATGGAATACGCAAAGGCAAAGACAATAACTGTATGCGCACATACCTTGTAAAATGCTTGGGTAGGGACAAAACAAGTTTTTCCTCTCGGTTTGTGTATTGTGCAAATTAATACAAAATCGCAATGGTGTAATGGTGGCAGTGAGGTTATAGGTTACATGCAATGAATAATAATATTAAATTATTTTCTTTCATGGGTCACAAGGGTATATCGCAGTCATTTTGAAGAAAAAAAAAATGCTCATAACTCGTGTGATATTATACAAATATACAATACCTTTCGAGGGTCTAGCAAAATCTATGAGCTAATGAAGAGGCATAAATAGTAACTTTCCCGAGGGAAAGTTACTATCTATGCCTCTGAATGCTCATAGTTTGCTAGAGCCAAGAAAGACATTGTATATATACATGTATATCTTGGCCCTGCTGTATAAAACTTACTATTAATGGTAACTCTGCTGTCAATGGTAACTCTCTTGTGTCGTACCCTCAATTGGCAAATTTACAACCTCAATCGCATCAGGGGGTACTTAAATAAAGACACTTGTCATAATGTTGTTAGAGCACTTGTGCTATCCAGGCTTGACTATGGTGGATGTTTGCTTGGGGTCATCAGTAAACAGGACCTGGGCAGACTTCAACGTCTTCAGAATAAGTGTGCTCGTCTAATATGTCAAAAACCAAAATGGTCCCACGTCACTCCATTACTCAATGAACTTCACTGGCTTCCCGTTTCTAAGAGAATACAATACCGTATACTGGTTTCAGACTTACAAATCACTGTCAACCACACTTCCTCAATACATCTCCTCACTCTTTCAGCAACAGAGAACATCATATTCTCTTCGTTCTACCTCTGCTCCTTCCTATGTCATTCCAAAATCCCGAAAACAGGCTGGCTTCAAGTCCTTTCAGTCACTTGCTCCACAACTTTGGAACAGACTCCCCGCATCTCTCCGTAATAGCACATCACTTGACATCTTCAAGAAACATCTAAAAACTTACTTATACAATTCTTAATTTACTTGAATAGACTTTAGGTGACAGCGCCTTGTATCCTTTGGAAAAGGCGCTATATAAATCCAATTATTATTATTATTATTATTACCATGGTAACATCACTCAACAGCCAATCAAAATCAAGGTTTCCATGGGAGTTACCATTGATTGCAAAGTTACCGTTAATGGTAAGTTTTATGCAACGGGGCCCTGTTTTATACCCCTCATGAGCATCTCACTATTACAAAGAAACATGATAAGAGGGATATACAATGTCTTTCTTGCATCTACTTGTACTGTGTGCATTCAGCAGCATAGACCTAAATTAAATTTTAAAAAAGGAAGAAAAGGTGAATGACTAAATTGAAATACCTTCTTCTTAGTTTCCAGAAAATCAAAATTCATCCAAGTCAAGTGAATTCCCCCAAAACAAGTTTTTAAATGTCAGAACTTTCAAGTAACAGCGTCAAACAATTCAATATAAAGTCTCAAAGTCAAAACGAAAGCACGAACGTTTTTACATGGATGGCTTTTGTTTGTTTTATTTGTTGAAAATATTGACCGTACAGCCATGAAAAATATATTCTGGCTGTCGATTCTTAATGACGTCCATCGTGTAGGAGGCTCTGGTACTGGTGCTCCCAGTAGTGACCGTGGTGATGGTCGGCCCCATGGATTGAATGGATTTGCATCAGGTATTTGATCGAAAAACCCACTCCAGCTGACTATCAGTCAATAGTGGCACGTTTTCAGTCTCAGGCTCAATAATCATGTCCTCAGTGACAGTTATCTTAGATGTAGATGGTTGTTCCTCAATATTTGCACTGCCACTGGTCTTCGGATTTGTGGGGTAGATTTCTGACAATGTTTCTGACATCTTCTTTTTTTTTTTTGGCTTCACTTGTGCGTGCGTAGTTCTTAATAGAACTTTCAGCTCTATGGCCAGACACCGTCATTTTGTCTCGGGATGGATATCCTGCCTCGTCCAGAATTGAGATGCTAAATGTAGTAGCTCGCAGGGAGGAGGCTCCTGCTTCTTCACAGATCTTCTTCAACATTGAGCCCAATGTATTCTTCCCAAGCGGTGCATTTGCATACCGCGAAGCATCAGTTACTTTTGCTTTCGATTTCGGCCTCTGCCACATCCATTTACAGTCATTATTCACTTTGGACAGATACATTTTGAGGCTGGTTACGGGACAAACTGGATTTCCCGGCAAGGAACACATCTGTCCTGCCTGGCTCTCATCATCATCATCTGCATGATTTTTGGTATGCATATCACGGAGTGTAAAGTACTCACCGTCATTTCCGTCAGCTTCATGGAGGATAAAATCTCCCGGCGTCATGTTCCTGAAACTCTCCGTACCTCTGTTAGCAAAATACAGCATGGTGTCAAGGAAAACCTTCTTTTGAAGACCATCGGCAGAGGTTAAATCTAGACTTTGCAGAATCGTCGTCATGTCATCCTTCGAAATAGCAGGGTGGTGTTTCACGGCAGCTTTTCCTGTTGCTTTTAGATTTTTCACAACAGCTTTGAACGTTTGCCCACTTCTCGAAAACGAATCGTCTTTAATTGGTAATGTCCACATTTCTTGCCGACTCCAAGAAATGCCTTTGTAGGCTACATCGCAAAGCCTGCATTGTTTTATTGCTGTAGTATTCACCGTTTTGATTCCGAGCTCCAGCGTAGAACTGCGTAAGAAGGAGGTCTAGGGCTTCGTTATCCACAAGATCATCATCAAAATCGGCTTTTATTTCCTTACAAAAATCCCGAATCACAGAAAGTCCGTACCTGAATCTGTTTCTTCGTGTTTTTGCTGTCATTTCCTACGTTAAATTTCAAGTTCTTCCACATTTAACAGGTGAAAACGGTGATAGTTGTCGAACTATGTTTTTTCAGCTGCTTTTCTCAATGTGCTATCCTACGCGCACGCCGCGCCGGAACTCTGCCGATAGCTATGCACACCGTACCGGCTGAAGAAACTTCAAGCTGCGGATTGAGCTGGCGCCAGTGTGACCAGCGTTGAAAATGGAATTATGCTAGGGAGCAGGGCAAAATTCTGCTAAATGAAAAAAACAACCTGCCCCCCTCCCCCCAAAAAGAGAAGGTTTTTACGCATTTTTGGAGTGTATTTACTCCAAAATTCTCTGACAAGCAAAGAAAAAGGTTATCAGCGTTTTCTCTTTTTTTTTTTTTTTGGGGGGGGGGTATTTTTACTCAAAATAGTTCTGACAAGCAAAAAAAAAAAAAACCCCAAACCACCAGAATTATGCTAAAATTCTGCTAAATTTTGTCAAATTATGCTAAGCATAATGCTAAGATGCTAAAGCGGTCAAAATTCTGCCAACTCTGGCAACGTTGGCTGGCGCGCTCGCTGCACTGCAACAATTGAAGAAATTTAGATATCGATCGCAGAAATATCAGTGCTCGCGGGGGAAAAGTGGATTCCGGAATGTACTATACCACCCCAAATAGGAGATTTTCTCCCGCTCGCAAATTTCTAGTGAAACTATTCCTTTTTCGTGCTCTGACAATGGAAATGCAAAAAAAAAACAAAAAAACTATACATGAGGAATATACAACTTTTATCCCACTCAAACTGCTCAAGGTGATATTTTTTAGCTATTGCCCTCAAATTACAACAGAGCTATTATTATATACCTTACTTTAATAATCTCTCCTAATCCTGTCATCTGATTTGTTGAAATTGAAGACGTGTTTTTTACCATGCCCGCAAAAATGAACTTTGCCCACGGGCATAGTTAAATTTTGCTGCGATCCCCATTGGTTTACGTGTAAAGTTTATTTAAAAAATTACTTTGTGTGAGCGCGAGCGCGGATACCATGATCGCAGTGCCATTTGATTGCTAAATTTAGGTCACTTGCGCAGAAGAGCGGCAATCTATTCGATTTTTTTCCTCCGATTTTTTAGTTTATTAACAGTTGATGATTTTTAAAATGTGAGGACCCCATGAATGGTAAGTCGCACATGTATTCTTTGACTCTTACGTGGCTTTGTTCGGTATATAAAAGATATATTGACTTCTTTAATATTCGAGGCACAGTTGTTTCTATAGGCTCTCGGGGACCTTACATCCTGCTTTGACCCCTCGGCGCGCTTCGGGGTCATAGCAGGATGTAAGGTCCCCTTGAGCCTATAGAAACAACTATAGCAATCCATATATCTATAATAGTACATGTGGGCCCTGCAGTTTTGACAAATCATAGATTGAGAATATTGATGCAGTTCTATTAATTTTTTTTTCTGTAAGTAATTTAAACCACGCTAAGTCTAAGTGTAGAATTATACTTCCCAAGTAATAAGTTCACATTCAAGAGAACTAAGTATTATAGATTTAAAATCATCAAAGAGTGCGTTGCATTGCAATAGGCCTTTAAAAAATTGAGCTTAAGGAATGACCTGTAATTTCTGTCATTATTTTGTCGTTATTTTTTTTCTTTCATGATTATTGTTATCATATCGTTGTTTTTGTTGTGTCTTCCAGTGGAATGTCCGCCCTTACCATCCCCTATCAATGGAAGAGCTATAGTGAGAGGATTTAGCGCTGGGGATGTGGCTGTATTCACATGTGACGAAGGCTTTGAGATAAGCCATGACATCACTCTAACCTGCGAGCCTGGTGGGAGATGGAGCGATGGGGATATGCCCCATTGTAGCAGTGCTCCTCGGCCGTCTTCTGGTCCTACCGATACCACTGAGGTTTTACAAGCCAAAGGTAATGTCCATTAGGGCAACACTCAAGATTGAACCACAAACAAAAAGTAATATGTTTTATTAGTGCAAAAACAATGAATATTGTTTTTATCAATCCCAAAAAAGTTCGATCTTTCGTTGATCAATATCCCAAAAGATTGATTGATGTTTTTTTTTTGGTTTTTTTTTAGTTTTAGTTTTAGTTGTTGTTGTTGTGTTTATTATTAAAACAAATCAAAAATAACCGATGTGAGTGAGTATTAGCCACTTTTCGGTCAAATAACGAAACAAACATATCTATCAGAGATTTTATGTGAAGATCACCTTTGATCTTTCTTTCTATTTCCTTATAATCTTGGGTGAGTGATCTGGGCCCTCTTGCATAAAAAGTTGCGTTTAATCGCAACTCAAAAAATTAAACGCAAGTCCCAAATACTCGATCCTGATTGGTTGAAAATCAAGTTGCGTTTAATTTTTTGAGTTGCGTTTAATCGCAACTTTTTATGCAAGATGGCCCTGATCAATGAGCGCCAGATGCTTGATTTCTGATTGATTAATACTGTCTGCGGTGTTAAAAGATCTTTTATCGATTGTTAATAAAGGTCGTTCCTAATAGATTTCGATATTTATGGCATGAAATGCAAGCCATAATTCATCGTGGTGTAAAACAATAGATGTTGCACGAGATGAATTCATTTGGATATGAAATCAAAATCTGGGGAGTATTCATAGTTTTGAAACAGAGATTATGCAGTCTAAAACCCACCGCACACTGTACGATGCAACTGCGATCCTATATTAGGAAGAAATCGTACTTGCATTGGATATAGAAATGTAAAAACTAAACTATTCCTTTTCCCGACTTTTTCTAAAAAGAGTCAAATATACCATTCAATTCATTGGTCCCGCACAAAAATAAACATACGTCTGCATACAGGTTATGCTTGGTTTCAGGCTAGTTAACCCTCCTCATTGATTTCAATTGATCTGCAATACCTTAGCAACATATTTACTGAGTTTTCATTGTAATAGAGTAATATCTGCATAAGATTTAGTTGTCGCCCCTGTACATTAATTTTACCAAGCTCTCGCGTCAAAGAGTTTTAACGTGGCTATAAGGTTTTAAGAACGGGGGGAGGGGGGGGGGGGGGGATAAGGTTACACACCAGGGACATCTTGCATAAAATGTTGCGATTAAATGCAACTCGAAAAATTAAACGCAAGTCCAAAAATACGCGATTTCGATTGGTTGGAAATCTTGCGTTTAATTGAAACTGTTTTATGCAAGAGAGCCCAGATCACAGAGTCACATAGTTATACATGTACACAAACGAACACCCGTGTGGCCCCACAGATCCGTGGATGATTGATGGGGGGGGGGGGGGGGGGAGGGGGTGTTACATTTATATTCACTGTAGCAACTTCATATATTTTTCATATTGGACTGAACTGAAGTTCATTCAACTCCACAGTGTTTTGCATTTTTTTAAGCGTACAAACATTTCCTCTTTTGTCTGAAAAAAAATAAAATTCGCCAGCCCTCCAAAAGTCGCTCAGTGGGGGGGGGGGGGGTTATTGGGTCCAGTTCCCCTCCATAATTCTCTGACAAGCAAAAAAAAAAAACTAGAAATTTAATTCGTCACTGAAGACGAATTAGGTGGTCTGTCTGTCCAGTGGCAATTTGCTTTGTCAGATGTGATAATATTTCTGCAAGATAATAATCATGATAATGTTGACGACAATGATGATAAGATGGACATATAAGTGATGACAATGAAGATAAGGATATATTGATAATGATGATCATAATGGCCACAATAATGACAATAACAACGATAAGCGAAGTTGCATGGCGCCCCTTCAGGTTCAGTTTTATGGGCGATTTAATGAAAAGTGCTTGAAATGGCATGAAACGTCTGCAAAATGAATTTGGGACGATTTGGATCATTTCTAAATTTTGCGCGCGCACGGACGCGCGGACGTACGCGTACGCGCGCGTTTAACGAAATGACCTTGACTGGAATGACAGTGACCTTAACTATGCCAAATATGAAAGAGAAATGACATTTCGTTATGAACATATGACCATAAGTTGATTTTCACAAAATGGCGCCTGGATGACGTCACAATAACCTGATGACCTTGAAAAAGATGTGGGAACTTGACCTTATTAGGACTGATGACTGACGAAAATATGAAGAAAATTGACTGAGCCGATTTGGAGAAATCGGGATAACGAACTGGACGATTTGATATTGCAGGACATGTGGAAGATTATCCCCTTAGCTTTAATACACGACAGGGAATGAGATTCTACACAAACTACTGCACACTACTTTCAATAGACATAACACGCAAAATTAGGCAGTTTTTTACATTGTTTGTGATGGTATATGTTATAATAGTCGAAGAAGATGGTAGAATGAAAGGCAAAAAAAAAAAAAAAAATGGACCCACCGGGAGTCGAACCTGGGTCGCCGGAATGGGAGGCAAGTGCTTTACCAATGGACCAAAATATTTCCAATAGAGATAACACGTAGACGAAAAACGGGATTCTCAAATGACATTTTGTAGTTAAAAAAAGGGCATGATCCCAACATCTGATCAAAAATTGGAGGGCACACTTGTGAAAGCGTATAGTCTCAGCTATAACATACCAAAATTTGGAAGAAAATCGAGCAGAAATGACGGAGATACTGCTCAAAGAAGACGGGAATGTAGAATCAAGATTTGAGAAAAAGTCATGTCCCATAGAGAATACACGCAAAATGAGAAAAATTGACATACCTCCTTTAATCGCAAAAATACGCCATGATGCCTTTGTCAAAATGAAAAATCGTGGTGACTGATCTTGTAGAGAATTGTCTCAGCTACATCATATCCAAATTTGGGCGAAAAATGACCAATATTAAAGGAGTTATAGTCAAATTTGCATAAATTTGATGACGTCATTTTTGAAAAAATGAAATTTTGAGTTTAGACGCCATTTTGATAACTTTGCAATATAATTGAGGCTCAAATTACCCATGAAATTATATCTATGATTCCTCCTCTACCCAAATATGAAAAAAAATTAGGGGGTGAATGGACTATTTAAAGGGCTAGAGTTATTTTTGTAGAGGCATGTTTTTACCACTTTTTACATTATATTGCCCATTGACGCGCGCACGAATTTGAAAGTTTGACGCGCGCGTGTGGCATTATAGAAGGTCAAGAATGACTGTAAATGGTTTGAAATTGTTAAGAATAGTGCCAGGAACCCAAACCATGCGAAAAAACGGCGTTTCTACGTTATCTATGTGTTGCGCACGCGTAAAACGCGCGCGCGGGCGCAAACGCGCCGAAATTTTTGAAATGCTTAAAATGGCCTGAAACCTGTGTAAAATGAATTTGAGATGATTTGGAGCATTTTTCATTTTTGCGCGCGCACTGACGCGCGGACGTACCCGTACGCGCGCGTTTAACGAAATGACCTTGACCAGATTGCCATGGACCTTAATCATGCCAAATATGAATAAGAAATGACTTTCCGTAATGAAGATATGACCATAAGTTCATTTTCACAAAATGGCGCCTAGATGACGTCACGATAAAATAATGACCTTGAAAAAGATACGGGAACTTGATCTTATAGAACCTGATAACTGATCAAAATTTGAAGAAAATTGACTGAACAGATTTTGAGCAATCGTGACCACAAAAAAAATGGGAGAAAAATAATAAACTAGAAATTTAATTCGTCACTGAAGACGAATTAGGTGGTCTGTCTTGAACTGGTAAATTCTTATGTAAGATATGATGATGATTGGGCAAGATAGTGATCATGATAGGGTCGACAATGATAAGATGGTCATATATATGTGATGACAGTGATATTGACCATCCGAAATAGGAAAGAGAAATGACATTTCGTTATGAACATACATGACCATACATGACCATAAGTCGATTTTCAGGGAAATGGCACCTGGATAAAGTTATAATGACATCATGACCTTGTGATTTTCACAGCATAATTGTCCCTACCAAGCCTCATGTCTGTGCCAACTTTCATAAAGATTCAATATTCCGTTTTTAAGTAATCAGCCCCGCAAAAAAAGGGGGGTGTTGGGTGGTTTTCGGTAAATTAGTATGAGATTTTCCGTTTTTTCATCTGTCAATGGGAGGAAAAAAATACAAGAACTTGTAGAATTTTTAAATTGGAAGTAAAATGGACACGCATTTCCTTGAAGTTTCAGACAATGGTTTCGTTGTAGAAGGCAGGATGGACGAGAAATTAAGGAAAAGATGGACAAGAAAACGACGTCTACACTTAAAAAAAAAAAAAAAAAAAAAAAACGAATTGAGGTGTGAATGTGTTTTTTTTGTGTGCATGATATTTGGTGCAGATGTGATGACTATGGGAAGATTGAGAAAGATTGACCTCCTCGTTTGGGAGTTATCGGGGGTGGCATTTTTCACTGTTGCGGGCGCACTGACGCGCGGACGCGTACGTCCGCGCGCGTCTAATTTTCTGAAATTGACCGGATTGATTTTAGCTTTAATCATGGCAAATATGATCGAGAAATGATTTTCCGTTAGGAAGATATGACCATGAGTTGATTTTCACAAAGTGGCGCCTGCATGACGTCACGATGACCTGATGAGCTTGAAAAAGATGCCCGAGCTTGATCTTATAGGGGCTGATGACTGACGAAAATTTGAAGAAATTGGACTCAGCCGACTTTGAGATTTCATGGTAACAAAAAGTGGGCGGAAAAAGGAAAGCTCGTTTTGACAAAAGTAAAATTAACCTATAATACCTATAACGTGTGTGTCTATGGCAAAATGGGCAATTTAAACTTTGAAAGCCATTTTCGGCCTGAAAACGACCGTTAAAACGTTTGAGCTATACGAGCCTTTTTTGTGTAGAATTTTCTGCTCTTTCATCTGAATCAAGTCCCAAGTCTCTAGCACCCCGCAAACTGAAGTTAGAGGCCCCGTTCAAGGTCCGACAAGGGTATTTTTCATCCCAAAATCACTCAATGAAGCCTGGATGACGTCATAATGTCGTCATGAACCTCAGATTTTCACCGTCAATTCTTCTTATCAGTCCTCATTACTGTGCTGAATTTGAAAAAGATTCATGGTTTCGTTTTTGAGTTATTGCCCCCGTAAAAAAGAGGGGGGGGGGGGGTAAAAAAGGAAAAAATGAATTATAAAAAAAAAACGAATTGAGGTGTGAATGTGATTTTTTGTGTGCATGATATTTGGTGCAGATGTGATGACTATGGGAAGATTGAGAAAGATTGACTTCCTCGTTTGGGAGTTATCGGGGGTGGCATTTTTCTCTGTTGCGGGCGCACTGACGCGCGGACGCGTACGTCCGCGCGCGTCTAATTTTCTGAAATTGACCGGATTGATTTTAGCTTTAATCATGGCAAATATGATCGAGAAATGATTTTCCGTTAGGAAGATATGACCATGAGTTGATTTTCACAAAGTGGCGCCTGCATGACGTCACGATGACCTGATGAGCTTGAAAAAGATGCCCGAGCTTGATCTTATAGGGGCTGATGACTGACGAAAATTTGAAGAAATTGGACTGAGCCGACTTTGAGATTTCATGGTAACAAAAAGTGGGCGGAAAAAGGAAAGCTCGTTTTGACAAAAGTAAAATTAACCTATAATACCTATAACGTGTGTGTCTATGGCAAAATGGGCAATTTAAACTTTGAAAGCCATTTTCGGCCTGAAAACGACCGTTAAAACGTTTGAGCTATACGAGCCTTTTTTGTGTAGAATTTTCTGCTCTTTCATCTGAATCAAGTCCCAAGTCTCTAGCACCCCGCAAACTGAAGTTAGAGGCCCCGTTCAAGGTCCGACAAGGGTATTTTTCATCCCAAAATCACTCAATGAAGCCTGGATGACGTCATAATGTCGTCATGAACCTCAGATTTTCACCGTCAATTCTTCTTATCAGTCCTCATTACTGTGCTGAATTTGAAAAAGATTCATGGTTTCGTTTTTGAGTTATTGCCCCCGTAAAAAAGAGGGGGGGGGGTATAAAAAAAAAAAAAGGAAAAATGAATTATAAAAAAAAAAACGAATTGAGGTGTGAATGTGATTTTTTGTGTGCATGATATTTGGTGCAGATGTGATGACTATGGGAAGATTGAGAAAGATTGACTTCCTCGTTTGGGAGTTATCGGGGGTGGCATTTTTCTCTGTTGCAGGCGCACTGACGCGCGGACGCGTACGTCCGCGCGCGTCTAATTTTCTGAAATTGACCGGATTGATTTTAGCTTTAATCATGGCAAATATGATCGAGAAATGATCTTCCGTTAGGAAGATATGACCATGAGTTGATTTTCACAAAGTGGCGCCTGCATGACGTCACGATGACCTGATGAGCTTGAAAAAGATGCCCGAGCTTGATCTTATAGGGGCTGATGACTGACGAAAATTTGAAGAAATTGGACTCAGCCGACTTTGAGATTTCATGGTAACAAAAAGTGGGCGGAAAAAAGGAAAGCTCGTTTTGACAAAAGTAAAATTAACCTATAATACCTATAACGTGTGTGTCTATGGCAAAATGGGCAATTTAAACTTTGAAAGCCATTTTCGGCCTGAAAACGACCGTTAAAACGTTTGAGCTATACGAGCCTTTTTTGTGTAGAATTTTCTGCTCTTTCATCTGAATCAAGTCCCAAGTCTCTAGCACCCCGCAAACTGAAGTTAGAGGCCCCGTTCAAGGTCCGACAAGGGTATTTTTCATCCCAAAATCACTCAATGAAGCCTGGATGACGTCATAATGTCGTCATGAACCTCAGATTTTCACCGTCAATTCTTCTTATCAGTCCTCATTACTGTGCTGAATTTGAAAAAGATTCATGGTTTCGTTTTTGAGTTATTGCCCCCGTAAAAAAGAGGGGGGGGGGGTTAAAAAGGAAAAAATGAATTATAAAAAAAAAACGAATTGAGGTGTGAATGTGATTTTTTGTGTGCATGATATTTGGTGCAGATGTGATGACTATTGGAAGATTGAGAAAGATTGACTTCCTCGTTTGGGAGTTATCGGGGGTGGCATTTTTCTCTGTTGCAGGCGCACTGACGCGCGGACGCGTACGTCCGCGCGCGTCTAATTTTCTGAAATTGACTGGATTGATTTTAGCTTTAATCATGGCAAATATGATCGAGAAATGATTTTCCGTTAGGAAGATATGACCATGAGTTGATTTTCACAAAGTGGCGCCTGCATGACGTCACGATGACCTGATGAGCTTGAAAAAGATGCCCGAGCTTGATCTTATAGGGGCTGATGACTGACGAAAATTTGAAGAAATTGGACTGAGCCGACTTTGAGATTTCATGGTAACAAAAAGTGGGCGGAAAAAGGAAAGCTCGTTTTGACAAAAGTAAAATTAACCTATAATACCTATAACGTGTGTGTCTATGGCAAAATGGGCAATTTAAACTTTGAAAGCCATTTTCGGCCTGAAAACGACCGTTAAAACGTTTGAGCTATACGAGCCTTTTTTGTGTAGAATTTTCTGCTCTTTCATCTGAATCAAGTCCCAAGTCTCTAGCACCCCGCAAACTGAAGTTAGAGGCCCCGTTCAAGGTCCGACAAGGGTATTTTTCATCCCAAAATCACTCAATGAAGCCTGGATGACGTCATAATGTCGTCATGAACCTCAGATTTTCACCGTCAATTCTTCTTATCAGTCCTCATTACTGTGCTGAATTTGAAAAAGATTCATGGTTTCGTTTTTGAGTTATTGCCCCCGTAAAAAAGAGGGGGGGGGGTTAAAAAAGGAAAAAAATGAATTATAAAAAAAAAACGAATTGAGGTGTGAATGTGATTTTTTGTGTGCATGATATTTGGTGCAGATGTGATGACTATGGGAAGATTGAGAAAGATTGACTTCCTCGTTTGGGGAGTTATCGGGGGTGGCATTTTTCTCTGTTGCAGGCGCACTGACGCGCGGACGCGTACGTCCGCGCGCGTCTAATTTTCTGAAATTGACTGGATTGATTTTAGCTTTAATCATGGCAAATATGATCGAGAGAAATGATCTTCCGTTAGGAAGATATGACCATGAGTTGATTTTCACAAAGTGGCGCCTGCATGACGTCACGATGACCTGATGAGCTTGAAAAAGATGCCCGAGCTTGATCTTATAGGGGCTGATGACTGACGAAAATTTGAAGAAATTGGACTGAGCCGATTTTGAGATTTCATGGTAACAAAAGGTGGGCGGAAAAAGGAAAGCTCGTTTTGACAAAAGTAAAATTAAACTACTAGAGAAATTTAATTCGTCACTGAAGACGAATTAGGTGGTCTGTCTTTCACTGTGGCAAAGTGCTTTGTCAGGTGTGATAATATTTCTGCAAGATTATAATCATAATGTTGACAATGATCATAAGATATGGTCATATAAGTGATGACAATGACGATAATGATATATTGATAATGATGATCATAATGACAATAATGATGACAATAACCACGATAACCTAAGTGGCATAGCGCCCCTACAGGTTCAGTTTTATGGGCGATTTTTCGAAAAGTGCTTGAAATGGCATGAAACGTTTGCAAAATGAATTTGGGGACGATTTGGATCATTTCTAAATTTTGCGCGTGCACGGACGCGCGGACGTACGCGTACGCGCGCGTTTTAACGAAATGACCTTGACTGGAATGACAGTGACCTTAACCATGCCAAATATGAAAGAGAAATGACATTTCGTTATGAACATATGACCATAAGTTGATTTTCACAAAATGGCGCCTGGATGACGTCACAATAACCTGATGACCTTGAAAAAGATGTGGGAACTTGACCTTATTACGACTGATGACTGACGAAAATATGAAGAAAATTGACTGAGCCGATTTGGAGAAATCGGGATAACGAACTGGACGATTTGATATTGCAGGACATGGGAAGATTATCCCCTTAGCTTTAATACACGACAGGGAATGAGATTCTACACAAAACTACTGCACACTACTTTCAATAGACATAACACGCAAAATTAGGCAGTTTTTTACATTGTTTGTGATGGTATATGTTATAATAGTCGAAGAAGATGGTAGAATGAAAGGCAAAAAAAAAAAAAAAAAAAAAAAAAAAAAAAAATGGACCCACCGGGGAGTCGAACCTGGGTCCCCGGAATGGGAGGCAAGTGCTTTACCAATGGACCAAAATATTTCCAATAGAGATAAACACGTAGACGAAAAACGGGATTCTCAAATGACATTTTGTAGTTTAAAAAAGGGCATGATCCCGACATCTGATCAAAAATTGGATGGCACACTTGTGAAAGCTTATAGTCTCAGCTATAACATACCAAAATTTGGGAGAAAATCGAGCAGAAATAACAGAGATACTGCTCAAAGAAGACGGGAATGTAGAATCAAGATTTGAGAAAAAGTCATGTCCCATAGAGAATGCACGCAAAATGAGAAAAATTGACATACCTCCTTTAATCGCAAAAATACGCCATGATCCCTTTGTCAAAATGAAAAATCGTGGTACTGATCTTGTAGAGAATTGTCTCAGCTACAACATATCAAAATTTGGAAGAAAATCGACAACCTATTACTGAAATATTGTCAAATGAATACAAAAATTACGACGTCATTTTTTCAAAATCGAATTTTTGAGTTCATAGGCAATATGATGACGTCACAACATTTGAGTGGCCAAAATTATACATGAATTCAGATCTACAACTTACTGGCTTTCGAAATATGTAATAAAATTTTGGGGGTCAACGGACTTTCTGACGAGCTATGGCGGATTATAGATAGGCATGTTTTTACCACTTTTTACATTATATTGCCCATTGACGCGCGCACGAATTTGAAAGTTTGACGCGCGCGTGTGGCATTATGGAATGTCGAGAATGACTGTAAATAGTTGGAAATTGTCAAGAATAGTATCAGGAAGACAGACCATGAAAAAAAAAACGGCGTTTTTTAGGTTCTGTACGCGCTCTGTGCGCGCGCATAACGCGCGCGCGGACGCGCACGAACGGAAATTTTGAAATGCTTAAAATGTCCTGATCCGTACTCTAATTTGATAAAAAAGTGATTTTGAGCAATTCTAAATTTTGACGCGCGCGTACGTGCGCGTCATGATGCGCGCGCGGATTTTATTGACATTTTATGTTGACCCTTGACCTGAAGTTCATGTGTGTCAAATATAAGACATTTTTGATGACTCGTTATGAAGATATGATCAATATTGTCATTTTACAAAATGGCGCCTGGATGACGTCATGATATTCTGATGACCTTGAAATAGATACCCGGGCTTGACCTGTTATGACCTGATATCTGACGAAAATTTGATAAAAAATTGGCTGAGCTGATTTTGAGGAATCATGGTAACAGAAAGTGGCAGAGAAAAATAAAAATAAATAATAAATAATAATAATAAAGAAAATTCTGACGAAATTAAAAGGTGATCTGTCAATGACAGACCACCTAATAATACCTATAACGTGTGTGCCTATGGCAAAATGGGCAATTTAAACTTTGAAAGCCATTTTCGGCCTGAAAACGACCGTTAAAACGTTTGAGCTATACGAGCCTTTTTTGTGTAGAATTTTCTGCTCTTTCATCTGAATCAAGTCCCAAGTCTCTAGCACACCGCAAACTGAAGTTAGAGGCCCCGTTCAAGGTCCGACAAGGGTATTTTTCACCCCAAAATCACTAAATGAAGCCTGGATGACGTCATAATGTCGTCATGAACCTCAGATTTTCACCGTCAATTCTTCTTATCAGTCCTCATTACTGTGCTGAATTTGAAAAAGATTCATGGTTTGGTTTTTGAGTTATTGCCCCCGTAAAGAAGAGGGGGGGGGGGGTAAAAAAAAGGAAAAATGAATTATTAAAAAAAAACGAATTGAGGTGTGAATGTGATTTTTGTGTGCATGATATTTGGTGCAGATGTGATGACTATGGGAAGATTGAGAAAGATTGACCTCCTCGTTTGGGAGTTATCGGGGGTGGCATTTTTCACTGTTGCGGGCGCACTGACGCGCGGACGCGTACGTCCGCGCGCGTCTTATTTTCTGAAATTGACCGGACTGATTTTAGCTTTAATTATGCCAAATATGATCGAGAAATGATTTTCCGTTTGGAAGATATGACCATGAGTTGATTTTCACAAAATGGCGCCTGGATGACGTCACGATGACCTGATGAGCTTGAAAAAGATGCCCGAGCTTGATCTTATAGGGGCTGATGACTGACGAAAATTTGAAGAAATTGGACTGAGCCGATTTTGAGATTTCATGGTAACAAAAAGTGGGCGGAAAAAGGAAAGCTCGTTTTGACAAAAGTAAAATTAACCTACTAGAAATTTAATTCGTCACTGAAGACGAATTAGGTGGTCTGTCTTTCACTGTGGCAAAGTGCTTTGTCAGGTGTGATAATATTTCTGCAAGATTATAATCATAATGTTGACAATGATCATAAGATATGGTCATATAAGTGATGACAATGACGATAATGATATATTGATAATGATGATCATAATGACAATAATGATGACAATAACCACGATAACCTAAGTGGCATAGCGCCCCTACAGGTTCAGTTTTATGGGCGATTTTTCGAAAAGTGCTTGAAATGGCATGAAACGTTTGCAAAATGAATTTGGGACGATTTGGATCATTTCTAAATTTTGCGCGCGCACGGACGCGCGGACGTACGCGTACGCGCGCGTTTAACGAAATGACCTTGACTGGAATGACAGTGACCTTAACCATGCCAAATATGAAAGAGAAATGACATTTCGTTATGAACATATGACCATAAGTTGATTTTCACAAAATGGCGCCTGGATGACGTCACAATAACCTGATGACCTTGAAAAAGATGTGGGAACTTGACCTTATTAGGACTGATGACTGACGAAAATCTGAAGAAAATTGACTTAGCCGATTTGGAGAAATCGGGATAACGAACTGGACGATTTGATATTGCAGGACATGTGGAAGATTATCCCCTTAGCTTTAATACACGACAGGGAATGAGATTCTACACAAACTACTGCACACTATTTTCAATAGACATAACACGCAAAATTAGGCAGTTTTTTACATTGTTTGTGATGGTATATGTTACAATAGCCGTAGAGATGGTAGTAAATGAAAGGCAAAAAAAAAAAAAAAAAAAAAAAAAAAAAAAAAAGGACCCACCGGGAGTCGAACCTGGGTCGCCGGAATGGGAGGCAAGTGCTTTACCAATGGACCAAAATATTTCCAATAGAGATAACACGTAGACGAAAAACGGGATTCTCAAATGACATTTTGTAGTTTAAAAAAGGGCATGATCCCGACATCTGATCAAAAATTGGAGGGCACACTTGTAAAAGCTTATAGTCTCAGCTATAACATACCAAAATTTGGGAGAAAATCGAGCAGAAATAACAGAGATACTGCTCAAAAGAAGACGGGAATGTAGAATCAAGATTTGAGAAAAAGTCATGTCCCATAGAGAATGCACGCAAAATGAGAAAAATTGACATACCTCCTTTAATCGCAAAAATACGCCATGATGCCTTTGTCAAAATGAAAAATCGTGGTGACTGGTCTTGTAGAGAATTGTCTCAGCTACAACATATCAAAATTTGGAAGAAAATCGACAACCTATTACTGAAATATTGTCAAATGAATACAAAAAATATGACGTCATTTTTTCAAAATCGAATTTTTGAGTTCATAGGCAAATATGATGACGTCACAACATTTGAGTGGCCAAAAATTTTGCATGAATTCAGATCTACAACTTACTGGCTTTCGAAATATGTAATAAAATTTGGGGTCAACGGACTTTCTGACGAGCTATGGCGGATTATAGATAGGCATGTTTTTACCACTTTTTACATTATATTGCCCATTGACGCGCGCACGAATTTGAAAGTTTGACGCGCGGCGTGTGGCAATACAGAAGGTCGAGAATGACTGTAAATAGTTGGAAATTGTCAAGAATAGTGTCAGGAATACAAACCATGCAAAAAAAAACGGAGTTTTTACGTTCTATACGCGCTGCGCACGCGCATAACGCGCGCGCGGACGCGCACGAACGGAAAATTTTGAAATGCTTAAAATGTCCTGAACCGTACTTCTCCTTTGATAAAAAAGTGATTTTGAGCAATTCTAAATTTTGACGCGCGCGTACGTGCGCGTCATGATGCGCGCGCGGATTTTATTGACATTTTATGTTGACCCTTGACCTGAAGTTCATGTGTGTCAAATATAAGACATTTTTGATGACTCGTTATGAAGATATGATCAATATTGTCATTTTACAAAATGGCGCCTGGATGACGTCATGATATTCTGATGACCTTGAAATAGATACCCGGGCTTGACCTGTTATGACCTGATATCTGACGAAAATTGATTAAAAATCGGCTGAGCTGAGTTTTGAGGAATCATGGTAACAAGAAAGTGGGAGAAAAATAAAAATAAATAATAACTAGAAATTTAATTCGTCACTGAAGACGAATTAGGTGGTCTGTCTTTCACTGTGGCAAAGTGCTTTGTCAGGTGTGATAATATTTCTGCAAGATTATAATCATAATGTTGACAATGATCATAAGATATGGTCATATAAGTGATGACAATGACGATAATGATATATTGATAATGATGATCATAATGACAATTAATGATGACAATAACCACGATAACCTAAGTGGCATAGCGCCCCTACAGGTTCAGTTTTATGGGCGATTTTTCGAAAAGTGCTTGAAATGGCATGAAACGTTTGCAAAATGAATTTGGGACGATTTGGATCATTTCTAAATTTTGCGCGCGCACGGACGCGCGGACGTACGCGTACGCGCGCGTTTAACGAAATGACCTTGACTGGAATGACAGTGACCTTAACCATGCCAAATATGAAAGAGAAATGACATTTCGTTTGAACATATGACCATAAGTTGATTTTCACAAAATGGCGCTGGATGACGTCACAATAACCTGATGACCTTGAAAAAGATGTGGGAACTTGACCTTATTAGGACTGATGACTGACGAAAATCTGAAGAAAATTGACTTAGCCGATTTGGAGAAATCGGGATAACGAACTGGACGATTTGATATTGCAGGACATGTGGAAGATTATCCCCTTAGCTTTAATACACGACAGGGAATGAGATTCTACACAAACTACTGCACACTATTTTCAATAGACATAACACGCAAAATTAGGCAGTTTTTTACATTGTTTGTGATGGTATATGTTTACAATAGCGAAGAAGATGGTAGAATGAAAGGCAAAAAAAAAAAAAAAAAAAAAAAAAAAAAAAAAATGGACCCACCGGGAGTCGAACCTGGGTCGCCGGAATGGGAGGCAAGTGCTGCTTTACCAATGGACCAAAAATATTTCCAATAGAGATAACACGTAGACGAAAAACGGGATTCTCAAATGACATTTTGTAGTTTAAAAAAGGGCATGATCCCGACATCTGATCAAAAATTGGAGGGCACACTTGTAAAAGCTTATAGTCTCAGCTATAACATACCAAAATTTGGGAGAAAATCGAGCAGAAATAACAGAGATACTGCTCAAAGAAGACGGGAATGTAGAATCAAGATTTGAGAAAAAGTCATGTCCCATAGAGAATGCACGCAAAATGAGAAAAATTGACATACCTCCTTTAATCGCAAAAAATACGCCATGATGCCTTTGTCAAAATGAAAAATCGTGGTGACTGGTCTTGTAGAGAATTGTCTCAGCTACAACATATCAAAATTTGGAAGAAAATCGACAACCTATTACTGAAATATTGTCAAATGAATACAAAAAATATGACGTCATTTTTTCAAAATCGAATTTTTGAGTTCATAGGCAAATATGATGACGTCACAACATTTGAGTGGCCAAAATTTTGCATGAATTCAGATCTACAACTTACTGGCTTTCGAAATATGTAATAAAATTTGGGGGTCAACGGACTTTCTGACGAGCTATGGCGGATTATAGATAGGCATGTTTTTACCACTTTTTACATTATATTGCCCATTGACGCGCGCACGAATTTGAAAGTTTGACGCGCGCGTGTGGCAATACAGAAGGTCGAGAATGACTGTAAATAGTTGGAAATTGTCAAGAATAGTGTCAGGAATACAAACCATGCAAAAAAAACGGAGTTTTTACATTCTATACGCGCTGCGCACGCGCATAACGCGCGCGCGGACGCGCACGAACGGAAAATTTTGAAATGCTTAAAATGTCCTGAACCGTACTCTCCTTTGATTAAAAAAGTGATTTTGAGCAATTCTAAATTTTGACGCGCGCGTACGTGCGCGTCATGATGCGCGCGCGGATTTTATTGACATTTTATGTTGACCCTTGACCTGAAGTTCATGTGTGTCAAATATAAGACATTTTTGATGACTCGTTATGAAGATATGATCAATATTGTCATTTTACAAAATGGCGCCTGGATGACGTCATGATATTCTGATGACCTTGAAATAGATACCCGGGCTTGACTGTATGACTGATATCTGACGAAAATTTGACAAAAATCGGACTGAGCTGATTTTGAGGAATCATGGTAAAAGAAAGTGGAGAAAAATTAAAAATAAATAATAATAATAAAGAAAATTCTGACGAAATTAAAAGGTGATCTGTCGATGACAGACCACCTAATAATAAAGAAAATTCTGACGAAATTAAAAGGTGATCTGTCAATGACAGACCACCTAATAATACCTATAACGTGTGTGTCTATGGCAAAATGGGCAATTTAAACTTTGAAAGCCATTTTCGCCCTGAAAACGACCGTTAAAACGTTTTGAGCTATACGAGCCTTTTTTGTGTTGAATTTTTTGCTCTTTCATCTGAATCAAGTCCCAAGTCTCTAGCACCCCGCAAACTGAAGTTAGAGGCCCCGTTCAAGGTCCGACAAGGGTATTTTTTCATCCCAAAAATCACTCAATGAAGCCTGGATGACGTCATAATGTCGTCATGAACCTCAGTTTTTCACCGTCAATTCTTCTTATCAGTCCTCATTACTGTGCTGAATTTGGAAAAGATTCATGGTTTCGTTTTTGAGTTATTGCCCCGTAAAAAAAGAGGGGGGGGGGTAAAAAAAGGAAAAATGAATTATAAAAAAAAAACGAATTGAGGTTGTGAATGTGATTTTTTTGTGTGCATGATATTTGGTGCAGATGTGATGACTATGGGAAGATTGAGAAAGATTGACTTCCTCGTTTGGGAGTTATCGGGGGTGGCATTTTTCTCTGTTGCAGGCGCACTGACGCGCGGACGCGTACGTCCGCGCGCGTCTAATTTCTGAAATTGACTGGATTGATTTTAGCTTTAATCATGGCAAATATGATCGAGAAATGATTTTCCGTTAGGAAGATATGACCATGA
>CM046842.1:16542916-16620217 GCA_025618425.1 Heliocidaris tuberculata | reverse complement strand
AATAATAAACTAGAACTTTAATTCGTCACTGAGACGAATTAGGTGGTCTGTCTACCCGTTGGTAAAATTGCTAAGATGTGTAATATTTGTGCAAGATAATATTCCTGATTATGTTGAAAATGGATGGAGATTGTGTCAAAGAAAATCGGGCAATTTCATATTGCATTTATACATGGGATATTAAACCCATAGGTTTAATACACGACAGGCAATCAGATTTTGCATAGGGGTTGTACACAAACTACATCAATTTGGCATAACACGCAAAATAAAAAAGTTTATGACATTTTTGTGATTTTATATGGTTACAGTAGTCGAAGCAAATGGTAAAATATGAGGCAAAAAGAAGAAAAAAAAATTTCAAAAAAAAATGGACCCACCGGGATTCGAACCTGGGTCGGCGGGATGGGAGGCAAGTGCTTTACCAATGGACCAAAAGTTTTCCAATAGAGATAACACGTAGACGAAAAACGGGATTCTCAAATGACATTTTGTACTTAAAAAACGGGCATGATCCCGACATCTGATCAAAAATTGGAGGGCACACTTGTAAAAAGCTTATAGTCTCAGCTATAACATATTAAAATTTGGAAGAAAATCGAGCAGAATTACAAAGATACTGCTCAAAGAAGAGGGAATGTAGAATCAAAAGGGAGAAAATTTGAGAAAAAGTCATCTCCCATAGAGAATACAAGCACAAAATGAGAAAAATTGACATGCCTCCTATTTAATCGCAAAAATACACCATGATGCCTTTGTCAAAATGAAAAAATCGTGGTGACTGATCTTGTAGAGAATTGTCTCAGCTACAACATATCAAAATTTGGAAGAAAATCGACAATCTATTACTGAAATATTGTCAAATGATAATACAAAAATTATGACGTCATTTTTAAAAAAAATCGAATTTTTTGAGTTCATATGCAAATGTGACGACGTTCTGATCCTTCGACCCCCAATTTTTTTCATGAATTCCAATCTATAACTCATAGGCTTTCAGAAAATGTAAAAAAAAATGGGGGGGTCTCCACGCTTTCTGACGAGCTATGGCGGATTCTAGATAGGCATGTTTTTAGCACTTTTTACATTATATGCCCATTGACGCGCGCACGAATTTGAAAGTTTGACGCGCGCGTGTGGCATTATGGAATGTCGAGAATGACTGTAAATAGTTGGGAAATTGTCAAGAATTGTGTCAGGAATACAAACCATGCACAAAAACGGCGTTTTTTTACGTTCTGTACGAGTTGTGCACGCGCATAACGCGCGCGCGGACGCGCACGGACGGAAAATTTTGAAATGCTTAAATGTCCTGAACCATACTCTCCTTTGATTAAAAAGTGATTTTGAGCATTTTTAAATTTTGACGCGCGCGTACGTGCGCGTCATGATGCGCGTGCGGATTTTGTTGACCTTTTATGTTGACCCATGACCTGAAATTAATGTGTGTCAAATATGGTTTATTTTTGATGACTCGTTATGAAAGATATGATCGATAATGTGATTTCACAAAATGGCGCCTGGATGACGTCATGATGACCTGATGACCTTGAAAAAGATGCGAGAGCTTGATCTGATATAACCTGATATCTGACGAAAATTTCATAAAAATTGGGTGAGCCGATTTTCCGGAATCATGGTAACAAGAAAGTGTATGAAAAATAAAAATAAATAAATAAAGAAAATTCTGACGAAATTAAGAGGTGATCTGTCGATACCGACAGAACACCTAAAAAAACTAGAAATTTAATTCGTCACTGAAGACGAATTAGGTGGTTGTCACTGTGGCAAATTGCTTTGTCATTTCTGCAAGATTATAATCATAATGTTGGCGACAATGATGATAGATGGTCATAGAAGTGATGACAATGACGATAATGATATATTGATAATGATGATCATAATGACAAAAATAATGAAAATCACCACGATAATCTAAGTGGCATAGCGCCCCTTCAAGTTCAATTTTATGGGCGATTTTTTTAAAAGTGCTTGAAATGGCATAAAACGTGTGCAAAATGAATTTAGGAGGATTGAAGAATTTATAAATTTTACACGCACACGGACGCGCGCACGGACGCGTACGCGCGCGTTTAATGAAATGACCTTGACTGGAATGACAGTGACCTTAACCATGCCAAATATGAAAGAGAAATGACATTTCGTTATGAAGATATGACCATAAGTTGATTTTCACAAATGGCGCCTGAGATGACGTCACGATAACCTGATGACCTTGAAAAAGATGGGGGAACTTGACCTTATTAGGACTGATGACTGACGAAAATATGAAGAAAATTGACTGAGCCGATTTTGAGAAATCGGGATAACGAACTGGACCGATTTGATATTACAGGACATGTGGGAGATTATCCCCTTAGCTTTAATACACGACAGGGAATGAGATTGTACACAAACTACTGCACACTACTTTCCAATAGACATAACACGCAAAATTAGAGCAGTTTATTACATTGTTTGTGATTTTATATGTTACAGTAGTCGAAGCAAATGGTAAAATATGAGGCAAAAAAAAGAAAAAAAAAATTCAAAAAAAAATGGACCCACCGGGATTCGAACCTGGGTCGGCAGGATGGGAGGCAAATGCTTTACCAATGGACCAAAAGTTTTCCAATAGAGATAACACGTAGACGAAAAACGGGATTCTCAAATGACATTTTGTAGTTAAAAAATGGGCATGATCCCGACATCTGATCAAAAATTAAAGAGCACACTTGTGAAAGCTTACAGTCTCAGCTATAACATATTAAAATTTGGAAGAAAATCGAGCAGAAATTACAAAGATACTGCTCAAAGAAGACGGAAATGTAGAATCAAGATTTGAGAAAAGTCATCTCCCATAGAGAATACACGCAAATTGAGAAAAATTGACATGCCTCCTTTAATCGCAAAAATACGCCATGATGCCTTTGTCAAAATGAAAAATCGTGGAACTGATCTTGTAGAGAATTGTCTCAGCTACAACATATCAAAATTTGGAAGAAAATCGACAATCTATTACTGAAATATTGTCAAATGAATACAAAAATTATGACGTCATTTTTTAAAAATCGAATTTTTGAGTTCATATGCAAATGTGACGACGTTCTGATCCTTCGACCCCCCAATTTTTTTCATGAATTGCAATCTACAACTCATAGGCTTTCAGAAAATGTAAAAAAAATGGGGGGTCTCCACGCTTTCTGACGAGCTATGGCGGATTCTAGATAGGCATGTTTTTAGCACTTTTTACATTATATTGCCCATTGACGCGCGCACGAATTTGAAAGTTTGATGCGCGCGTGTGGCATTATGGAATGTCGAGAATGACTGTAAATAGTTGGAAATTGTCAAGAATTGTGTCAGGAATACAAACCATGCAAAAAAAACGGAGTTTTTACGTTCTGTACGAGTTGTGCACGCGCATAACGCGCGCGCGGACGCGCACGGACGGAAAATTTTGAAATGCTTAAAATGTCCTGAACCATACTCTCCTTTGATTAAAAAGTGATTTTGAGCAATTCTAAATTTTAACGCGCGCGTACGTGCGCGTCATGATGCGTGCGCAAATTTTACTGACATTTTATGTTGACCCTTGACCTGAAGTTTATGTGTGTCAAATATGGTTCATTTTTGATGACTCGTTATGAAGATATGATCGATAATGTGATTTCACAAAATGGCGCCTGGATGACGTCACGATGACCTGATGACCTTGAAAAAGATGCCCGAGCTTGATCTGATATGACCTGATATTTGACAAAAATTTGATAAAAATTGGCTGAGCCGATTTTGAGATTCCATGGTAACAAGAAAGTGCCGGAAAAATAAAAATAAATAAATAATAATAAAGAAAATTCTGACGAAATTAATAGGTGTTCTGTCTTCGACAGACCACCTAATAATACCTATAACGTGTGTGTCTATGGCAAAATGGGCAATTTAAACTTTGAAAGCCATTTTCGGCCTGAAAACGACCGTTTTAAAACGTTTGAGCTATACGAGCCTTTTTTTGTGTAGAATTTTCTGCTCTTTCATCTGAATCAAGTCCCAAGTCTCTAGCACCCCGCAAACTGAAGTTAGAGGCCCCGTTCAAGGTCCGACAAGGGTATTTTTCATCCCAAAATCACTCAATGAAGCCTGGATGACGTCATAATGTCGTCATGAACCTCAGATTTTCACCGTCAATTCTTCTTATCAGTCCTCATTACTGTGCTGAATTTGGAAAAGATTCATGGTTTCGTTTTTGAGTTATTGCCCCCGTAAAAAAGAGGGGGGGGGGGTAAAAAAGGAAAAAAATGAATTATAAAAAAAAAACGAATTGAGGTGTGAATGTGATTTTTTGTGTGCATGATATTTGGTGCAGATGTGATGACTATGGGAAGATTGAGAAAGATTGACTTCTCGTTTGTGAGTTATCGGGGGTGGCATTTTTCTCTGTTGCGGGCGCACTGACGCGCGGACGCGTACGTCCGCGCGCGTCTAATTTTCTGAAATTGACCGGATTGATTTTAGCTTTAATCATGGCAAATATGATCGAGAAATGATTTTCCGTTAGGAAGATATGACCATGAGTTGATTTTCACAAAGTGGCGCCTGCATGACGTCACGATGACCTGATGAGCTTGAAAAAGATGCCCGAGCTTGATCTTATAGGGGCTGATGACTGACGAAAATTTGAAGAAATTGGACTGAGCCGATTTTGAGATTTCATGGTAACAAAAGGTGGGCGGAAAAAGGAAAGCTCGTTTTGACAAAAGTAAAATTAACCTACTAGAAATTTAATTCGTCACTGAAGACGAATTAGGTGGTCTGTCTTTCACTGTGGCAAAGTGCTTTGTCAGGTGTGATAATATTTCTGCAAGATTATAATCATAATGTTGACAATGATCATAAGATATGGTCATATAAGTGATGACAATGACGATAATGATATATTGATAATGATGATCATAATGACAATAATGATGACAATAACCACGATAACCTAAGTGGCATAGCGCCCCTACAGGTTCAGTTTTATGGGCGATTTTTCGAAAAGTGCTTGAAATGGCATGAAACGTTTGCAAAATGAATTTGGGACGATTTGGATCATTTCTAAATTTTGCGCGCGCACGGACGCGCGGACGTACGCGTACGCGCGCGTTTAACGAAATGACCTTGACTGGAATGACAGTGACCTTAACCATGCCAAATATGAAAGAGAAATGACATTTCGTTATGAACATATGACCATAAGTTGATTTTCACAAAATGGCGCCTGGATGACGTCACAATAACCTGATGACCTTGAAAAAGATGTGGGAACTTGACCTTATTAGGACTGATGACTGACGAAAATCTGAAGAAAATTGACTTAGCCGATTTGGAGAAATCGGGATAACGAACTGGACGATTTGATATTGCAGGACATGTGGAAGATTATCCCCTTAGCTTTAATACACGACAGGGAATGAGATTCTACACAAACTACTGCACACTATTTTCAATAGACATAACACGCAAAATTAGGCAGTTTTTTACATTGTTTGTGATGGTATATGTTATAATAGCCGAAGAAGATGGTAGAATGAAAGGCAAAAAAAAAAAAAAAAAAAAAAAAAAAAAAAAATGGACCCACCGGGAGTCGAACCTGGGTCGCCGGAATGGGAGGCAAGTGCTTTACCAATGGACCAAAATATTTCCAATAGAGATAACACGTAGACGAAAAACGGGATTCTCAAATGACATTTTGTAGTTTAAAAAAGGGCATGATCCCGACATCTGATCAAAAATTGGAGGGCACACTTGTAAAAGCTTATAGTCTCAGCTATAACATACCAAAATTTGGGAGAAAATCGAGCAGAAATAACAGAGATACTGCTCAAAGAAGACGGGAATGTAGAATCAAGATTTGAGAAAAAGTCATGTCCCATAGAGAATGCACGCAAAATGAGAAAAATTGACATACCTCCTTTAATCGCAAAAATACGCCATGATGCCTTTGTCAAAATGAAAAATCGTGGTGACTGATCTTGTAGAGAATTGTCTCAGCTACAACATATCAAAATTTGGAAGAAAATCGACAACCTATTACTGAAATATTGTCAAATGAATACAAAAAATATGACGTCATTTTTTCAAAATCGAATTTTTGAGTTCATAGGCAAATATGATGACGTCACAACATTTGAGTGGCCAAAATTTTGCATGAATTCAGATCTACAACTTACTGGCTTTCGAAATATGTAATAAAATTTGGGGGTCAACGGACTTTCTGACGAGCTATGGCGGATTATAGATAGGCATGTTTTTACCACTTTTTACATTATATTGCCCATTGACGCGCGCACGAATTTGAAAGTTTGACGCGCGCGTGTGGCAATACAGAAGGTCGAGAATGACTGTAAATAGTTGGAAATTGTCAAGAATAGTGTCAGGAATACAAACCATGCAAAAAAAACGGAGTTTTTACGTTCTATACGCGCTGCGCACGCGCATAACGCGCGCGCGGACGCGCACGAACGGAAAATTTTGAAATGCTTAAAATGTCCTGAACCGTACTCTCCTTTGATAAAAAAGTGATTTTGAGCAATTCTAAATTTTGACGCGCGCGTACGTGCGCGTCATGATGCGCGCGCGGATTTTATTGACATTTTATGTTGATCCTTGACCTGAAGTTCATGTGTGTCAAATATAAGACATTTTTGATGACTCGTTTATGAAGATATGATCAATATTGTCATTTACAAAATGGCGCCTGGATGACGTCATGATATTCTGATGACCTTGAAATAGATACCGGGCTTGACCTGTTATGACCTGATATCTGACGAAAATTTGATAAAAATTGGCTGAGCTGATTTTGAGGAATCATGGTAACAAGAAAGTGGGAGAAAAATAAAAATAAATAATAATAATAAAGAAAATTCTGACGAAATTAAAAGGTGATCTGTCAATGACAGACCACCTAATAATACCTATAACGTGTGTGTCTATGGCAAAATGGGCAATTTAAACTTTGAAAGCCATTTTCGGCCTGAAAACGACCGTTAAAACGTTTGAGCTATACGAGCCTTTTTTGTGTAGAATTTTCTGCTCTTTCATCTGAATCAAGTCCCAAGTCTCTAGCACCCCGCAAACTGAAGTTAGAGGCCCCGTTCAAGGTCCGACAAGGGTATTTTTCATCCCAAAATCACTCAATGAAGCCTGGATGACGTCATAATGTCGTCATGAACCTCAGATTTTCACCGTCAATTCTTCTTATCAGTCCTCATTACTGTGCTGAATTTGAAAAAGATTCATGGTTTCGTTTTTGAGTTATTGCCCCCGTAAAAAAGAGGGGGGGGGGGTAAAAAAGGAAAAAATGAATTATAAAAAAAAAACGAATTGAGGTGTGAATGTGATTTTTTGTGTGCATGATATTTGGTGCAGATGTGATGACTATGGGAAGATTGAGAAAGATTGACTTCCTCGTTTGGGAGTTATCGGGGGTGGCATTTTTCTCTGTTGCGGGCGCACTGACGCGCGGACGCGTACGTCCGCGCGCGTCTAATTTTCTGAAATTGACCGGATTGATTTTAGCTTTAATCATGGCAAATATGATCGAGAAATGATTTTCCGTTAGGAAGATATGACCATGAGTTGATTTTCACAAAGTGGCGCCTGCATGACGTCACGATGACCTGATGAGCTTGAAAAAGATGCCCGAGCTTGATCTTATAGGGGCTGATGACTGACGAAAATTTGAAGAAATTGGACTGAGCCGACTTTGAGATTTCATGGTAACAAAAAGTGGGCGGAAAAAGGAAAGCTCGTTTTGACAAAAGTAAAATTAACCTATAATACCTATAACGTGTGTGTCTATGGCAAAATGGGCAATTTAAACTTTGAAAGCCATTTTCGCCCTGAAAACGACCGTTAAAACGTTTGAGCTATACGAGCCTTTTTTGTGTAGAATTTTCTGCTCTTTCATCTGAATCAAGTCCCAAGTCTCTAGCACCCCGCAAACTGAAGTTAGAGGCCCCGTTCAAGGTCCGACAAGGGTATTTTTCATCCCAAAATCACTCAATGAAGCCTGGATGACGTCATAATGTCGTCATGAACCTCAGATTTTCACCGTCAATTCTTCTTATCAGTCCTCATTACTGTGCTGAATTTGAAAAAGATTCATGGTTTCGTTTTGAGTTATTGCCCCCGTAAAAAGAGGGGGGGGGGTAAAAAAGGAAAAAATGAATTATAAAAAAAAAACGAATTGAGGTGTGAATGTGATTTTTTGTGTGCATGATATTTGGTGCAGATGTGATGACTATGGAAGATTGAGAAAGATTGACTTCCTCGTTTGGGAGTTATCGGGGGTGGCATTTTTCTCTGTTGCAGGCGCACTGACGCGCGGACGCGTACGTCCGCGCGCGTCTAATTTTCTGAAATTGACCGGATTGATTTTAGCTTTAATCATGGCAAATATGATCGAGAAATGATTTTCCGTTAGGAAGATATGACCATGAGTTGATTTTCACAAAGTGGCGCCTGCATGACGTCACGATGACCTGATGAGCTTGAAAAAGATGCCCGAGCTTGATCTTATAGGGGCTGATGACTGACGAAAATTTGAAGAAATTGGACTGAGCCGACTTTGAGATTTCATGGTAACAAAAGGTGGGCGGAAAAAGGAAAGCTCGTTTTGACAAAAGTAAAATTAACCTATAATACCTATAACGTGTGTGTCTATGGCAAAATGGGCAATTTAAACTTTGAAAGCCATTTTCGGCCTGAAAACGACCGTTAAAACGTTTGAGCTATACGAGCCTTTTTTGTGTAGAATTTTCTGCTCTTTCATCTGAATCAAGTCCCAAGTCTCTAGCACCCCCGCAAACTGAAGTTAGAGGCCCCGTTCAAGGTCCGACAAGGGTATTTTTCATCCCAAAATCACTCAATGAAGCCTGGATGACGTCATAATGTCGTCATGAACCTCAGATTTTCACCGTCAATTCTTCTTATCAGTCCTCATTACTGTGCTGAATTTGAAAAAGATTCATGGTTTCGTTTTTGAGTTATTGCCCCCGTAAAAAAGAGGGGGGGGGGTAAAAAAGGAAAAAATGAATTATAAAAAAAAAACGAATTGAGGTGTGAATGTGATTTTTTGTGTGCATGATATTTGGTGCAGATGTGATGACTATGGGAAGATTGAGAAAGATTGACCTCCTCGTTTGGGAGTTATCGGGGGTGGCATTTTTCACTGTTGCGGGGGCACTGACGCGAGAACGCGTACGTCCGCGAGCGTCTAATTTTCTGAAATTGACCGGATTGATTTTAGCTTCAATCATGGCAAATATGATCGAGAAATGATCTTCCGTTAGGAAGATATGACCATGAGTTGATTTTCACAAAGTGGCGCCTGCATGACGTCACGATGACCTGATGAGCTTGAAAAAGATGCCCGAGCTTGATCTTATAGGGGCTGATGACTGACGAAAATTTGAAGAAATTGGACTGAGCCGACTTTGAGATTTCATGGTAACAAAAAGTGGGCGGAAAAAGGAAAGCTCGTTTTGACAAAAGTAAAATTAACCTACTAGAAATTTAATTCGTCACTGAAGACGAATTAGGTGGTCTGTCACTGTGGCAAATTGCTTTGTCAGATGTGATAATATTTCTGCAAGATTATAATCATAATGTTGGCGACAATGATGATAAGATGGTCATAGAAGTGATGACAATGACGATAATGATATATTGATAATGATGATCATAATGACAAAAATAATGAAAATCACCACGATAATCTAAGTGGCATAGCGCCCCTTCAAGTTCAATTTTATGGGCGATTTTTTTAAAAGTGCTTGAAATGGCATAAAACGTGTGCAAAATGAATTTAGGAGGATTTGAAGAATTTATAAATTTTACGCGCACACGGACGTGCGCACGGACGCGTACGCGCGCGTTTAATGAAATGACCTTGACTGGAATGACAGTGACCTTAACCATGCCAAATATGAAAGAGAAATGACATTTCGTTATGAAGATATGACCATAAGTTGATTTTCACAAAATGGCGCCTGGATGACGTCACGATAACCTGATGACCTTGAAAAAGATGGGGGAACTTGACCTTATTAGGACTGATGACTGACGAAAATATGAAGAAAATTGACTGAGCCGATTTGGAGAAATCGGGATAACGAACTGGACGATTTGATATTACAGGACATGTGGGAGATTATCCCCTTAGCTTTAATACACGACAGGGAATGAGATTGTACACAAACTACTGCACACTACTTTCCAATAGACATAACACGCAAAATTAGGCAGTTTATTACATTGTTTGTGATTTTATATGTTACAGTAGTCGAAGCAAATGGTAAAATATGAGGCAAAAAAAAAGAAAAAAAAATTCAAAAAAAAAATGGACCCACCGGGATTCGAACCTGGGTCGGCGGGATGGGAGGCAAATGCTTTACCAATGGACCAAAAGTTTTCCAATAGAGATAACACGTAGACGAAAAACGGGATTCTCAAATGACATTTTGTAGTTAAAAAATGGGCATGATCCCGACATCTGATCAAAAATTAAAGAGCACACTTGTGAAAGCTTACAGTCTCAGCTATAACATATTAAAATTTGGAAGAAAATCGAGCAGAAATTACAAAGATACTGCTCAAAGAAGACGGAAATGTAGAATCAAGATTTGAGAAAAAGTCATCTCCCATAGAGAATACACGCAAATTGAGAAAAATTGACATGCCTCCTTTAATCGCAAAAATACGCCATGATGCCTTTGACGAATTAGGTGGTCTGTCACTGTGGCAAATTGCTTTGTCAGATGTGATAATATTTCTGCAAGATTATAATCATAATGTTGGCGACAATGATGATAAGATGGTCATAGAAGTGATGACAATGACGATAATGATATATTGATAATGATGATCATAATGACAAAAATAATGAAAATCACCACGATAATCTAAGTGGCATAGCGCCCCTTCAAGTTCAATTTTATGGGCGATTTTTTTAAAAGTGCTTGAAATGGCATAAAACGTGTGCAAAATGAATTTAGGAGGATTTGAAGAATTTATAAATTTTACGCGCACACGGACGCGCGCACGGACGCGTACGCGCGCGTTTAATGAAATGACCTTGACTGGAATGACAGTGACCTTAACCATGCCAAATATGAAAGAGAAATGACATTTCGTTATGAAGATATGACCATAAGTTGATTTTCACAAAATGGCGCCTGGATGACGTCACGATAACCTGATGACCTTGAAAAAGATGGGGGAACTTGACCTTATTAGGACTGATGACTGACGAAAATATGAAGAAAATTGACTGAGCCGATTTGGAGAAATCGGGATAACGAACTGGACGATTTGATATTACAGGACATGTGGGAGATTATCCCCTTAGCTTTAATACACGACAGGGAATGAGATTGTACACAAACTACTGCACACTACTTTCCAATAGACATAACACGCAAAATTAGGCAGTTTATTACATTGTTTGTGATTTTATATGTTACAGTAGTCGAAGCAAATGGTAAAATATGAGGCAAAAAAAGAAAAAAAAAATTCAAAAAAAAAATGGACCCACCGGGATTCGAACCTGGGTCGGCGGGATGGGAGGCAAATGCTTTACCAATGGACCAAAAGTTTTCCAATAGAGATAACACGTAGACGAAAAACGGGATTCTCAAATGACATTTTGTAGTTAAAAAATGGGCATGATCCCGACATCTGATCAAAAATTAAAGAGCACACTTGTGAAAGCTTACAGTCTCAGCTATAACATATTAAAATTTGGAAGAAAATCGAGCAGAAATTACAAAGATACTGCTCAAAGAAGACGGAAATGTAGAATCAAGATTTGAGAAAAAGTCATCTCCCATAGAGAATACACGCAAATTGAGAAAAATTGACATGCCTCCTTTAATCGCAAAAATACGCCATGATGCCTTTGTCAAAATGAAAAATCGTGGTGACTGATCTTGTAGAGAATTGTCTCAGCTACAACATATCAAAATTTGGAAGAAAATCGACAATCTATTACTGAAATATTGTCAAATGAATACAAAAATTATGACGTCATTTTAAAAAATCGAATTTTTGAGTTCATATGCAAATGTGACGACGTTCTGATCCTTCGACCCCCCAATTTTTTTCATGAATTGCAATCTACAACTCATAGGCTTTCAGAAAATGTAAAAAAAATGGGGGGTCTCCACGCTTTCTGACGAGCTATGGCGGATTCTAGATAGGCATGTTTTTAGCACTTTTTACATTATATTGCCCATTGACGCGCGCACGAATTTGAAAGTTTGATGCGCGCGTGTGGCATTATGGAATGTCGAGAATGACTGTAAATAGTTGGAAATTGTCAAGAATTGTGTCAGGAATACAAACCATGCAAAAAAAAAACGGAGTTTTTACGTTCTGTACGAGTTGTGCACGCGCATAACGCGCGCGCGGACGCGCACGGACGGAAAATTTTGAAATGCTTAAAATGTCCTGAACCATACTCTCCTTTGATTAAAAAGTGATTTTGAGCAATTCTAAATTTTAACGCGCGCGTACGTGCGCGTCATGATGCGTGCGCAAATTTTACTGACATTTTATGTTGACCCTTGACCTGAAGTTTATGTGTGTCAAATATGGTTTATTTTTGATGACTCGTTATGAAGATATGATCGATAATGTGATTTCACAAAATGGCGCCTGGATGACGTCACGATGACCTGATGACCTTGAAAAAGATGCCCGAGCTTGATCTGATATGACCTGATATTTGACAAAAATTTGATAAAAATTGGCTGAGCCGATTTTGAGATTCCATGGTAACAAGAAAGTGCCGGAAAAATAAAAATAAATAAATAACTAGAACTTTAATTCGTCACTGAAGACGAATTAGGTGGTCTGTCTACCCGTTGGTAAAATTGCTAAGGTGTGATAATATTTGTGCAAGATAATATTCCTGATTATGTTGAAAATGGATGGAGACTTGCGTCAAAGAAAATCGGGCAATTTCATATTGCATTATACATGGGATATTAAACCCATAGGTTTAATACACGACAGGCAATCAGATTTTGCATAGGGTTGTACACAAACTACATTCAATTAGGCATAACACGCAAAATAAAAAAGTTTATTACATTGTTTGTGATTTTATATGTTACAGTAGTCGAAGCAAATGGTAAAATATGAGGCAAAAAAAAGAAAAAAAAATTCAAAAAAAAAATGGACCCACCGGGATTCGAACCTGGGTCGGCGGGATGGGAGGCAAGTGCTTTACCAATGGACCAAAAGTTTTCCAATAGAGATAACACGTAGACGAAAAACGGGATTCTCAAATGACATTTTGTACTTAAAAAACGGGCATGATCCCGACATCTGATCAAAAATTGGAGGGCACACTTGTAAAAGCTTATAGTCTCAGCTATAACATATTAAAATTTGGAAGAAAATCGAGCAGAAATTACAAAGATACTGCTCAAAGAAGACCGGAATGTAGAATCAAGATTTGAGAAAAAGTCATCTCCCATAGAGAATACACGCAAAATGAGAAAAATTGACATGCCTCCTTTAATCGCAAAAATACGCCATGATGCCTTTGTCAAAATGAAAAATCGTGGTGACTGATCTTGTAGAGAATTGTCTCAGCTACAACATATCAAAATTTGGAAGAAAATCGACAATCTATTACTGAAATATTGTCAAATGAATACAAAAAATTATGACGTCATTTTTTCAAAATTGAATTTTTGAGTTCATATGCAAATGTGACGACGTTCCGTTCGATTGACCCCCGATTTTTTTTCATGAATTACAATCTACAACTCATAGGCTTTCAGAAAATGTAAAAAAAATGGGGGGTCTCCACGCTTTCTGACGAGCTATGGCGGATTCTAGATAGGCATGTTTTTAGCACTTTTTACATTATATTGCCCATTGACGCGCGCACGAATTTGAAAGTTTGACGCGCGCGTGTGGCATTATGGAATGTCGAGAATGACTGTAAATAGTTGGAAATTGTCAAGAATTGTGTCAGGAATACAAACCATGCACAAAAACGGCGTTTTTTACGTTCTGTACGAGTTGTGCACGCGCATAACGCGCGCGCGGACGCGCACGGACGGAA
Organism: Heliocidaris tuberculata; assembly: GCA_025618425.1. Lineage (NCBI taxonomy): Eukaryota > Metazoa > Echinodermata > Echinoidea > Camarodonta > Echinometridae > Heliocidaris > Heliocidaris tuberculata. The sequence goes on along the minus strand of CM046842.1, from coordinate 16,606,092 downwards.
AATTTTGAAATGCTTAAAATGTCCTGAACCATACTCTCCTTTGATTAAAAAGTGATTTTGAGCATTTTTAAATTTTGACGCACGCGTACGTGCGCGTCATGATGCGCGTGCGGATTTTGTTGACATTTTATGTTGACCCATGACCTGAAATTAATGTGTGTCAAATATGGTTTATTTTTGATGACTCGTTATGAAGATATGATCGATAATGTGATTTCACAAAATGGCGCCTGGATGACGTCACGATGACCTGATGACCTTGAAAAAGATGCCCGAGCTTGATCTGATATGACCTGATATCTGACAAAAATTTGATAAAAATTGGCTGAACCGATTTTGAGATTCCATGGAAACAAGAAAGTGGTGGAAAAATAAAAATAAATAAATAATAAAGAAAATTCTGACGAAATTAAGAGGTAGTCTGTCTACGACAGACCACCTAATAAAGAAAATTCTGACGAAATTAATAGGTGTTCTGTCTTCGACAGACCACCTAATAATACCTATAACGTGTGTGTCTATGGCAAAATGGGCAATTTAAACTTTGAAAGCCATTTTCGGCCTGAAAACGACCGTTAAAACGTTTGAGCTATACGAGCCTTTTTTGTGTAGAATTTTCTGCTCTTTCATCTGAATCAAGTCCCAAGTCTCTAGCACCCCGCAAACTGAAGTTAGAGGCCCCGTTCAAGGTCCGACAAGGGTATTTTTCATCCCAAAATCACTCAATGAAGCCTGGATGACGTCATAATGTCGTCATGAACCTCAGATTTTCACCGTCAATTCTTCTTATCAGTCCTCATTACTGTGCTGAATTTGAAAAAGATTCATGGTTTCGTTTTTGAGTTATTGCCCCCGTAAAAAAGAGGGGGGGGGGGTAAAAAAGGAAAAAATGAATTATAAAAAAAAAACGAATTGAGGTGTGAATGTGATTTTTTGTGTGCATGATATTTGGTGCAGATGTGATGACTATGGGAAGATTGAGAAAGATTGACTTCCTCGTTTGGGAGTTATCGGGGTGGCATTTTTCTCTGTTGCAGGCGCACTGACGCGCGGACGCGTACGTCCGCGCGCGTCTAATTTTCTGAAATTGACCGGATTGATTTTAGCTTTAATCATGGCAAATATGATCGAGAAATGATTTTCCGTTAGGAAGATATGACCATGAGTTGATTTTCACAAAGTGGCGCCTGCATGACGTCACGATGACCTGATGAGCTTGAAAAAGATGCCCGAGCTTGATCTTATAGGGGCTGATGACTGACGAAAATTTGAAGAAATTGGACTGAGCCGACTTTGAGATTTCATGGTAACAAAAAGTGGGCGGAAAAAGGAAAGCTCGTTTTGACAAAAGTAAAATTAACCTATAATACCTATAACGTGTGTGTCTATGGCAAAATGGGCAATTTAAACTTTGAAAGCCATTTTCGGCCTGAAAACGACCGTTAAAACGTTTGAGCTATACGAGCCTTTTTTGTGTAGAATTTTCTGCTCTTTCATCTGAATCAAGTCCCAAGTCTCTAGCACCCCGCAAACTGAAGTTAGAGGCCCCGTTCAAGGTCCGACAAGGGTATTTTTCATCCCAAAATCACTCAATGAAGCCTGGATGACGTCATAATGTCGTCATGAACCTCAGATTTTCACCGTCAATTCTTCTTATCAGTCCTCATTACTGTGCTGAATTTGAAAAAGATTCATGGTTTCGTTTTTGAGTTATTGCCCCCGTAAAAAAGAGGGGGGGGGGGTAAAAAAGGAAAAAATGAATTATAAAAAAAAAACGAATTGAGGTGTGAATGTGATTTTTTGTGTGCATGATATTTGGTGCAGATGTGATGACTATGGGAAGATTGAGAAAGATTGACTTCCTCGTTTGGGAGTTATCGGGGGTGGCATTTTTCTCTGTTGCAGGCGCACTGACGCGCGGACGCGTACGTCCGCGCGCGTCTAATTTTCTGAAATTGACCGGATTGATTTTAGCTTTAATCATGGCAAATATGATCGAGAAATGATTTTCCGTTAGGAAGATATGACCATGAGTTGATTTTCACAAAGTGGCGCCTGCATGACGTCACGATGACCTGATGAGCTTGAAAAAGATGCCCGAGCTTGATCTTATAGGGGCTGATGACTGACGAAAATTTGAAGAAATTGGACTGAGCCGACTTTGAGATTTCATGGTAACAAAAAGTGGGCGGAAAAAGGAAAGCTCGTTTTGACAAAAGTAAAATTAACCTACTAGAACTTTAATTCGTCACTGAAGACGAATTAGGTGGTCTGTCTACCCGTTGGTAAAATTGCTAAGGTGTGATAATATTTGTGCAAGATAATATTCCTGATTATGTTGAAAATGGATGGAGACTTGCGTCAAAGAAAATCGGGCAATTTCATATTGCATTATACATGGGATATTAAACCCATAGGTTTAATACACGACAGGCAATCAGATTTTGCATAGGGTTGTACACAAACTACATTCAGTTAGGCATAACACGCAAAATAAAAAAGTTTATTACATTGTTTGTGATTTTATATGTTACAGTAGTCGAAGCAAATGGTAAAATATGAGGCAAAAAGAAGAAAAAAAAATTTCAAAAAAAAAATGGACCCACCGGGATTCGAACCTGGGTCGGCGGGATGGGAGGCAAGTGCTTTACCAATGGACCAAAAGTTTTCCAATAGAGATAACACGTAGACGAAAAACGGGATTCTCAAATGACATTTTGTACTTAAAAAACGGGCATGATCCCGACATCTGATCAAAAATTGGAGGGCACACTTGTAAAAGCTTATAGTCTCAGCTATAACATACCAAAATTTGGAAGAAAATCGAGCAGGAACATCAGAGATACTGCTCAAAGAAGACGGGAATGTAGAATCAAGATTTGAGAAAAAGTCATCTCCCATAGAGAATACACGCAAAATGAGAAAAATTGACATGCCTCCTTTAATCGCAAAAATACGCCATGATGCCTTTGTCAAAATGAAAAATCGTGGAACTGATCTTGTAGAGAATTGTCTCAGCTACAACATATCAAAATTTGGAAGAAAATCGACAATCTATTACTGAAATATTGTCAAATGAATACAAAAATTATGACGTCATTTTTTCAAAATCGAATTTTTGAGTTCATATGCAAATGTGACGACGTTCCGATCCTTCGACCCCCAAATTTTTTTCATGAATTACAATCTACAACTCATAGGCTTTCAGAAAATGTAAAAAAAATGGGGGGTCTCCACGCTTTCTGACGAGCTATGGCGGATTCTAGATAGGCATGTTTTTAGCACTTTTTACATTATATTGCCCATTGACGCGCGCACGAATTTGAAAGTTTGACGCGCGCGTGTGGCATTATGGAAGGTCGAGAATGACTGGAAATAGTTGGAAATTGTCAAGAATAGTGTCAGGAATCCAAACCATACGAAAAAACGGCGTTTTTACATTCCGTACGCGCTGTGCGCGCGCATAACGCGCGCGCGGGCGTGCACGCACGGAAAATTTTGAAATGCTTAAAATGGCCTCAAACGTGTGCAAAATGAATTTGAGATGATTTTGAGCATTTTTAAATTTTGACGCGCGCGTACGTGCACGTCATAATGCGCGCGCAAATTTTGCTAACATGCTACATTGACCCTTGACCGGAAGTTTATGTGTGTTGAATATGGTTCATTTTTGATGACTCGTTATGAAGATATGATTGATAATGTGATTTCACAAAATGGCGCCTGGATGACGTCACGATGACATGATGACCTTGAAATATTTCGTGGCACTTGACCATGATAGGCCTGATAACTGACTGAAATTTCATGAAAAGTGAGTGAGCCGAATTTGAGAAATCACTGTCACAAAAAAGTGGCGTAAATAAAGAATAATAATAATAATAAAAATAAAAATAAAGAAAATTCTGACGAAATTAAGAGGTGATCTGTCTACGACAGACCACCTAAAAAAATTCAAAAAAAAATGGACCCACCGGGATTCGAACCTGGGTCGGCGGGATGGGAGGCAAGTGCTTTACCAATGGACCAAAAGTTTTCCAATAGAGATAACACGTAGACGAAAAACGGGATTCTCAAATGACATTTTGTACTTAAAAAACGGGCATGATCCCGACATCTGATCAAAAATTGGAGGGCACATTTGTGAAAGCTTATAGTCTCAGCTATAACATACCAAAATTTGGAAGAAAATCGAGCAGAAACATCAGAGATACTGCTCAAAGAAGACGGGAATGTAGAATCAAGATTTGAGAAAAAGTCATCTTCCATAGAGAATACACGCAAAATGAGAAAAATTGACATGCCTCCTTTAATCGCAAAAATACGCCATGATGCCTTTGTCAAAATGAAAAATCGTGGTGACTGATCTTGTAGAGAATTGTCTCAGCTACAACATATCAAAATTTGGAAGAAAATCGACAATCTATTACTGTAATATTGTCAAATGAATACAAAAATTATGACGTCATTTTTTCAAAATCGAATTTTTGAGTTCATATGCAAATGTAACGACGTTCCGATCCTTCGACCCCCAAATTTTTTTCATAAATTACAATCTACAACTCATAGGCTTTCAGAAAATGTAAAAAAAATGGGGGGTCTCCACGCTTTCTGACGAGCTATGGCGGATTCTAGATAGGCATGTTTTTAGCACTTTTTACATTATATTGCCCATTGACGCGCGCACGAATTTGAAAGTTTGACGCGCGCGTGTGGCATTATGGAATGTCGAGAATGACTGTAAATAGTTGGAAATTGTCAAGAATTGTGTCAGGAATACAAACCATGCAAAAAAAACGGAGTTTTTACGTTCTGTACGAGTTGTGCACGCGCATAACGCGCGCGCGGACGCGCACGGACGGAAAATTTTGAAATGCTTAAAATAACCTGAACCATACTCTCCTTTGATTAAAAAGTGATTTTGAGCATTTTTAAATTTTAACGCGCGCGTACGTGCGCGTCATGATGCGCGTACGGATTCTGTTGACATTTTATGTTGACCCATGACCTGAAGTTAATGTGTGTCAAATATGGTTTATTTTTGATGACTCGTTATGAAGATATGATCGATAATGTGATTTCACAAAATGGCGCCTGGATGACGTCACGATGACCTTATGACCTTGAAAAAGATGCCCGAGCTTGATCTGATATGACCTGATATCTGACAAAAATTTGATAAAAAGTGGCTGAGCCGATTTTAAGATTCCATGGTAACAAGAAAGTGCCGGAAAAATAAAAATAAATAAATAATAATAAAGAAAATTCTGACGAAATTAATAGGTGTTCTGTCTTCGACAGACCACCTAATAATACCTATAACGTGTGTGTCTATGGCAAAATGGGCAATTTAAACTTTGAAAGCCATTTTCGGCCTGAAAACGACCGTTAAAACGTTTGAGCTATACGAGCCTTTTTTGTGTAGAATTTTCTGCTCTTTCATCTGAATCAAGTCCCAAGTCTCTAGCACCCCGCAAACTGAAGTTAGAGGCCCCGTTCAAGGTCCGACAAGGGTATTTTTCATCCCAAAATCACTCAATGAAGCCTGGATGACGTCATAATGTCGTCATGAACCTCAGATTTTCACCGTCAATTCTTCTTATCAGTCCTCATTACTGTGCTGAATTTGAAAAAGATTCATGGTTTCGTTTTTGAGTTATTGCCCCCGTAAAAAAGAGGGGGGGGGGGTAAAAAAGGAAAAAATGAATATAAAAAAAAAAACGAATTGAGGTGTGAATGTGATTTTTTGTGTGCATGATATTTGGTGCAGATGTGATGACTATGGGAAGATTGAGAAAGATTGACCTCCTCGTTTGGGAGTTATCGGGGGTGGCATTTTTCACTGTTGCGGGGGCACTGACGCGAGAACGCGTACGTCCGCGAGCGTCTAATTTTCTGAAATTGACCGGATTGATTTTAGCTTCAATCATGGCAAATATGATCGAGAAATGATCTTCCGTTAGGAAGATATGACCATGAGTTGATTTTCACAAAGTGGCGCCTGCATGACGTCACGATGACCTGATGAGCTTGAAAAAGATGCCCGAGCTTGATCTTATAGGGGCTGATGACTGACGAAAATTTGAAGAAATTGGACTCAGCCGATTTTGAGATTTCATGGTAACAAAAAGTGGGCGGAAAAAGGAAAGCTCGTTTTGACAAAAGTAAAATTAACCTACTAGAAATTTAATTCGTCACTGAAGACGAATTAGGTGGTCTGTCCCTGTGGCAAATTGCTTTGTCAGACGTGATAATATTTCTGCAAGATAATAATCATGATAATGTTGACGACAATGATGATAAGATGGCCATATAAGTGATGACAATGACGATAATGATATATTGATAATGATGATCATAATGGCCACAATAATGACAATAACGATAATCGAAGTCGCATAGCGCCCCTTCAGGTACAATTTTATGGGCGATTTTTTGAAAAGTGCTTGAAATGGCATAAAACGTCTGCAAAATGAATTTGGGAGGATTTGAATCATTTCTAAATTTTGCGCGCGCATGGACGCGCGGACGTACGCGTACGCGTGCGTTTAACGAATTGACCTTGACTGAAATGACAGTGACCTTAACCATGCCAAATATGAAAGAGAAATGACATTTCATTATGAAGATATAACCCTAAGTTGATTTTCACAAAATGGCGCCTGGATGACGTCACAATAACCTGATGACCTTGAAAAAGATGTGGGAACTTGCCCTTATTAGGACTGATGACTGACGAAAATATGAAGAAAATTGACTGAGCCGATTTTGAGAAATCGTGATAACGATCTGGACGATTTGATATTGCAGGACATGTGGGAGATTATCCCCTTAGCTTTAATACACGATAGGGAATCAAATTGTACACAAACTACTGCACACTACTTTCCAATAGACATAACACGCAAAATTAGGCAGTTTATGACATTGTCTGTGATGGTATATGTTATAATAGTCGAAAAAGATAGTAAAATGAAAGGCAAAAAAAAAAAAAAAAAAAAAAAAAAAATGGACCCACCGGGAATCGAACCTGGGTCGGAGGGATGGGAGGAAAGTACTTTACCAATAGACCAAAAGTTTTGCAATAGACATAACACGTAGACGAAAAACGGGATTCTCAAATGACATTTTGTAGTTAAAAAATGGGCATGATCCCGACATCTCATCAAAAATTGGAGGGCACACTTGTAAAAGCTTATAGTCTCAGCTATAACATACCAAAATTTGGGAGAAAATCGAGCAGAAATAACAGAGATACTGCTCAAAGAAGGCGGGAATGTAGAATCAAGATTTGAGAAAAAGTCATGTCCCATAGAGAATACACGCAAAATGAGAAAAATTGACATACCTCCTTTGATCGGAAAAATACGCCATGATTCCTTTGTCAAAATGAAAAATCGTGGTGACTGATCTTGTAGAGAATTGTCTCAGCTACATCATATCCAAATTTGGGCGAAAAATGACCAATATTAAAGGAGTTATAGTGAAATTTGCATAAATTTGATGACGTCATTTTTGAAAAAATGAAATTTTGAGTTTAGACGCCATTTTGATGACTTTGCAGTATAATTGAGGCTCAAATTACCCATGAAATTATATCTATGATTCCTCCTCTACCCAAATATGAAAAAAAATTGGGGGGTTTATGGACTATTTAAAGAGCTAGAGTTAATTTTGTAGAGGCATGTTTTTGCACGTTTTTACGTTATTTTCGCCATAGACGCGCGCACGGATTTTAAAGTTTGACGCACGCGTGCGGCATTATTAGATGTCAAGAATGACTGAAACTAATTGGAAATTGTCAAGAATTTTATCAGAAATCGATACCATGCAAAAAAAACGGCATTTCTACCTTCCGTACGTGCTGCGCACGCGCAAAACGCGCGCGCGGACGCGTGCGCGCGCAAAATTTTGAAATGCTTAAAATGACCTGAACTGTACTCTCCTTTCATCAAAAAGTGATTTTGATCATTTCTAAATTTTGACGCGCGCGTACGTGCGCGTCATGACGTGCCCGCGGATTTTGCTGACATTTGACATTGACCCTTGACCTGAAGTTTATGTGTGTTTAATATGGTTCATTTTTGATAACTCGTTATGAAGATATGATCGATAATGTGATTTCACAAAATGGCGCCTGGATGACGTCACGATGACCTGATGACCTTGAAAAAGATAGGGGCACTTGATCTTGATAGGCCTGATAACTGACGAAAATTTGCAGAAAATTGATCCAGTTGATTTTGAGAAGTCACGGCCACAAGAAATGGGGAGAAAAATAAAAATAAAGAATAAATAAAGAAAATTCGTACGAAATTAAGAGGTGATCTGTCGATACCGACAGACCACCTAATAACGAGAAATTTAATTCGTCACTGAAGACGAATTAGGTGGTCTGTCGGCAATTTTGATAACGGTAAATGACCCTTTGCCATGTTGATATCAGTGGCGGATCCAGCGTAAACAAACACAAAAGAATCTCTCGGCCCATGGTCAAACACATGCAATAGCTAAATTCGGCCCATCTTCTGTGTCTGAAATTCTGGATCCGCCACTGGTTGATATAACGGTGTATCTGAATGGGGTAAGTTCATCTCGTCAGATTCACCATGCTAAACCACCACATTGTCATTTTATAGGCCATCGTTACTTTCAAATTTACCCTTGTAGAATGTCAGTGCATAATAATGACATGCTTTATATATGTGTTGGTGTGTGTGTGTGTGTGTGTGTGTAGCGCATAGTCTCAGCTATAACATACTCAAATTTGGGAGAAAATTGAGCAGAAATAACAGAGATACTGCTCAAAGAAGACGGGAATGTAGAATCAAGATTTGAGAAAAAGTCATCTCCCATAGAGAATACACGCAAAATGAGAAAAATTGACATACCTCCTTTAATCGCAAAAATACGCCATGATGCCTTTGTCAAAATGAAAAATCGTGGTGACTGATCTTGTAGAGGATTGTCTCAGCTACATCATATCCAAATTTGGGCGAAAAATAACCAATATTAAAGGAGTTATAGTCAAATTTGCATAAATTTGATGAGGTCACTTTTGAAAAAATGAAATTTTGAGTTTAGACGCCATTTTGATGACTTTGCAATATAATTGAGGCTCAAATTACCCATGAAATTATATCTATGATTCCTCCTCTACCCAAATATGAAAAAAAATTAGGGGGTCAACGGACTATTTAAAGGGCTAGAGTTATTTTTGTAGAGGCATGTTTTTACGACTTTTTACACTATTTTGCCCATTGACGCGCGCGCGGATTTTAAAGTTTGACGCGCGCGTGTGGCCTTATGGAATGTCGAGAATGCCTGTAAATGGTTGGAAATTGTCAAGAATAGTGTCAGGAACACAAACCATGCGAAAAAACGGCGTTTTTACACTCTGTACGCGCTGCGCACGCGCATAACGCGCGCACGGACGCGCACGGACGGAAATTTTTGAAATGCTTGAAATGACCTGAAACGTACTCTCGTTTGATCCTTGGATGATTTTGAGCAGTTTTAAATTTTGACGCACGCGTACGCGCGCGTCATGACCTCTGGATGACTTTTGACGACATGACCTGATGACCCATGACCTGAAGTTAATGTCATGTAAATATGGACGATTTTTGATGATTGGTTATGAAGATATGATTGATAATGTGATTTGACAAAATGGCGCCTGGATGACGTCACAATAACCTGATGACCTTGAAAAAGATGTGGGAACTTGACCTTATTAGGACTGATGACTGACGAAAATATGAAGAAAATTGACTGAGCCGATTTTGAGAAATCGTGATAACGATCTGGACGATTTGATATTGCAGGACATGTGGGAGATTATCCCCTTAGCTTTAATACACGATTGGGAATCAGATTGTACACAAACTACTGCACACTACTTTCCAATAGACATAACACGCAAAATTAGGCAGTTTATGACATTGTCTGTGATGGTATATGTTATAATAGTCGAAAAAGATAGTAAAATGAAAGGCAAAAAAAAAAAAAAAAAAAAATGGACCCACCGGGATTCGAACCTGGGTCGGCGGCATGGGAGGCAAGTACTTTACCAATAGACCAAAAGTTTTGCAATAGACATAACACGTAGACGAAAAACGGGTTTCTGAAATCATATTTTGTAGTTAAAAAATAGGCATGATCCCGACATGTGATCAAAAATTGGAGGGCACACTTGTAAAAGCTTATAGTCTCGGCTATAACATACTCAAATTTGGGAGAAAATCGAGCAGAAATAACAGAGATACTGCTCAAAGAAGACGGGAATGTAGAATCAAGATTTGAGAAAAAGTCATCTCCCATAGAGAATACACGCAAAATGAGAAAAATTGACATACCTCCTTTAATCGCAAAAATACGCCATGATGCCTTTGTCAAAATGAAAAATCGTGGTAACTGATCTTGTAGAGAATTGTCTCAGCTACATCATATCCAAATTTGGGCGAAAAATGACCAATATTAAAGGAGTTATAGTCAAATTTGCATAAATTTGATGACGTCACTTTTGAAAAAATGAAATTTTTAGTTTAGACGCCATTTTGATGACTTTGCAATATAATTGAGGCTCAAATTACCCATGAAATTATATCTATGATTCCTCCTCTACCCAAATATGAAAAAAAATTAGGGGGTCAACGGACTATTTAAAGAGCTAGAGTTATTTTTGTAGAGGCATGTTTTTACGACTTTTTACACTATTTTGCCCATTGACGCGCGCGCGGATTTTAAAGTTTGACGCGCGCGTGTGGCCTTATGGAATGTCGAGAATGCCTGTAAATGGTTGGAAATTGTCAAGAATAGTGTCAGGAACACAAACCATGCGAAAAAACGGCGTTTTTACACTCTGTACGCGCTGTGCACGCGCATAACGCGCGCACGGACGCGCACGGACGCGCACGGACGGAAATTTTTGAAATGCTTGAAATGACCTGAAACGTACTCTCGTTTAATTCTTGGATGATTTTGAGCAGTTTTAAATTTTGACGCACGCGTACGCGCGCGTCATGACCTCTGGATGACTTTTGACGACAGGACCTGATGACCCATGACCTGAAGTTAATGTCATGTAAATATGGACGATTTTTGATGATTGGTTATGAAGATATGATTGATAATGTGATTTGACAAAATGGCGCCTGGATGACGTCATGATGACCTGTTGACCTTGATATGTAAACGGGAACATGTCCTCATGGGATGACATCACTGACGAAAATTTGACGAAAATTGATGCAGTACTTTCGAAGATCTCGAGTTTACAAGAAATGGGGGAAATAAAAATAAAGAAAGAAGATTCGTACGAATACAAAAGGTGATCTGTCGATTACGACAGACCACCTAAAAAGGTTTTCTGCTCGAAAAGGAGGGGGGGCACAATGCATTGTTTTCCCTCAAAAGGGGGGGGGGGACACGGGGCCGGGATTGCCCCCCCCCCCCCCCCCTAAATCCGCCACTGGTCATCTTTATTTTTACGGGATTTGTGTAATATCTTGGACTTCACTTTCGCTGTGATATTTTCGCGATCGCTAGAGCTCTAGCTAGCTGAGAAGCGTTTTACGCCCTCAACGGACTATCGCTCGCGATTGTTATTCATACTCGCCCAGCGGAACATTTTGGATTGTTTTCTTTCCTGGATTCATGTGAGGCAACCGTTCTTAGACTAGAGTCGAGGATCATTTATATTAGGATCTGGTGAGTAGATATATACACCTTCTACTTTCACAATTCTAAATTCACCCAAGAGTCCACACTGATTTCTTCCTGTTTTCTATTCCATTGTTCTAAAGTGAGTATACTTTTTCATATTCCAGGCTTTCCCATGTCGGTCATCTTAACGATCGTAGGACTTGTAATTTTTGCCGTTGTTACATCACTTGTGACAGTTGGAATCTACAAGAAGAAGAAGAAGTCAAAAAACAAGTAAGCTGAAAAGAAGAAATATTGACGTTTTTTATCATTGTTTTCTTTATTAATGATCTGTATATCCTTTGTAAATCTTCAATATTAATTCATATTTTATGTAGAGGAAAATGATTCTACAGGCTCGTTCAAAAATGACGCTGTAAAGCGCCTCAAAAATACCGTTTTTTTGTGTGTTTTTTTTTAAAACTGTACTGTACTTCACAATTGACCATGATTGTCCATGCATTCAATGACGGTTTGTGATTAGTCAGTTCTTGAGAGAAGCCAATCGTTATAAATGGATGTCACATCTTTTGGGAACAAGCTTTTTGTATAGTAGTCCTATGTGATGGTGAATATATGTAAGAATATCAGTAGTAATTTACCAACAACAAAAACTTTGCTAGTCTCGTATTTTACACGACTTTGTATGTATTACCCCCCCCCCCCCCCAACCTACATACACACACACACACACACCCACACCCACATACACAACTCACGCAAACACAATTCGTCCCTGTTTTCACGAAGTGACGGTAATGCGGAAAAACGCATACCTTTTTTTTTCAATTTTGAGTTTTTTGCATTTTTGGACATCATTCACTAACATCTTGAACCTCAAAAAGTTTCAGATCATAATAATGTATAATTATGTAACTATGGCAATAACGTCAACAAGAAAATACGTAGTAAAAGGATTTTCTGTTTTCACGAAGTGACGGCTTACAGCCGTCCCGTTTGTTTTACGTGCGCGGCTGAGATTCGTCACTTCGTGAAAACAAAGGAGAGCGCGTCCCCTGAATTGAGTTTGTGTTTTCACGAAATGACGGTTAAATGCGCAGTGATCAAGTCCCAAATGTTTTACACGCGAGCGGCTGAGATCCGTCATTTCGTGAAAATCCGTCACTTCGTGTCCTTGAATTTTGTGTTTCCACGAAATGACGGTTATGTTTACAGCTCATTTCCCCCAAAACTATAAACAATCAGGCAAATGACTAAACATAAAACTAAACATTGAAATATATAAATCTATCCAAGGATATAAAATTTATTCACCCTTGCAGTGAGATTATGCTTTAAAACTTTGAAAGCGATTTATTCAAAACTAACTTTCTTTTAGATGCTCGCGCTCATCCGTCACTTCGTGAAAACAGTAACGAATTGATGACTTTATGTATTTCTTAGACCATTTCGTGAATACCGCGTAAACACGATTCTAAAGACATATGAAATTAGCCTCATATCATCATCTCTTTCAGTGGCGGATCCAGGCAGGGGCGTTCAGGCCGCCCCCTTTAATTTTTCTGTCTTGTGATTTTTTACCGTGGGAGGGGGGATACCATCCGCTCTCTCGCCGCTGGCGCCCCCCCCCCCCCTCCCCTCATTATTCCTGGATTGCCAATTTGAGATTCGCATAGATGTAGTGATCTCATTTTTCAAACATCCATAACTTTCTTAGTCCTTGTCCGATTTCTTTCAAACTTTCACCATCCTGTTTGTCTTATTTTTCTTCTTTCACACAAATCATCTTATTACCAAGGTTGGATTGCCCTTTAAAGAACAAAATAATTCTACACCGATTTTTTTTTTTTTTTTAAAGCATTGATGTTTCAATTCATTCTCATAAACGCATATCTTTTCGCAAAGTATAGAGTACGTCTTTGAGTTATGTTCTGCAATTGCCAGGGCACCTTGTCTTTAACACTTGGGCCCATATCAAATACACTTGGCAATTTGGCTTGTTTAGAAAATTTGCTTTGGACGTATTCTCAAAACGTTAAGCAGTTGTAAATCAGTTGTAAATAAACAAAATATATTGCTTTGTATGTTGCAGGGTGAATGTCGCTATACTAAGGCTTCAAATACTTCTATAAAGAGATATTGCAAGTTTGAATACACCCCTCAATAAAGTCAATAAACGTGAAGCGACATGTGGGTAGACTTGTTGACGCACCTGTAGATTAGGGCCGGTATTGAACCAAAGCGCGAGTTGAGTTTCTGTGCGCGCATGTTCATGCTATCGTTCATTACCTTCGTTATCCTGAACTGTAAAATCATAGAATGCCTTTTTTGTATAGATTGATTAAAACGTTCTAGCTGTAAACATAATTAATACCTTATAGGTAATTCATACACTTTTTACATGAGTGTTACATAATACGGGCCGTGGTATAAACAGATGACGTAGACACAATCTAAGCAATGAAATTAAAGTGTACACCAGTCACCTGAAAAAATAATTTGTGTACAGCTAGAAAGTATAAAATCAACCTCAAAGAACTTTGTCTGGTATTATATAGGTCAACAGTTAACGAGTATGAAGAAAATAAAGGATAACATGAAAATGCTCGCGCGGAACCGAACTCAGAGTTTGGTTCCGCGCGAGCCTTTACCTTGACGAGCGCGTACGGGTGCGTCGAGTAGTCTACGCACGAGTCGCTTTTACGCTTATAGAGAGTGTACTTAAAATTGCAATATCTCTTTATAGAATTAATATTTGAAGCCCATATCTTTGAATATAGTATAACGACATGCAACCTCTAACATACAGAGCAAAATTATTTTTGGTGATTGGTACCCGTTAATGTTCTCTCCGCATCTTTGAATAACAGGGTCGGACCCACAGATATTGACCTAGCCCCAGCGCAAGATAATGACGAGTGAGTAAAATATATATATATACATACATAGCGGGTGTCCCCCCCCCCCCCAAAAAAAAAAAAAAAAAAAAAAAAAAAAAGAGGGGGACGGGACGGCGGATTTTCAGTACCTTGCCTTCAAAAAGTATATATATATTTTACATCATTGGGTAAAGCATCTTCTACCGAAGAATGATATCAAAATCATTGAATTTGGTAAAACAATTTTGATTCTAAGCCCGTTTCTTAAAATACAGATATTTTCAAATTTCGCATGGTTTTTGCGGCCGATGACAGTATAATTGTGTCATGAATGGCCTTTCATATGGCATGTACAATTAATATGATTGTTTCCACTTGTCCCGAGCAACATATCACTAAAACCCATTCCTGATACGATTTTACACTCATCGGTCGCAAAAAGCAAGCGAAATTTGAAAATGACTGTGTTTGGAGAAACGGGTATAGAATCAAAATTACTTAACCAAATTCAGTGATCTTGGTATCATTCTCTTCGGTAGAACATGCTCTACCCAATTATTTAAAACAAATTACATACCTTTTGAAGCCAAAGTACTGAAAATCTGCCGTTCCGCTTTATTTGGGACACCCGGTATATATAAAATGTGTGAGAAATTTGTTCTAATACTATACCATCGGCAACTCTCGTGGGTAAATTTACATAATGTGAGAAATCAATTGAATTGAATGAGAGAAATAATTTTCGTAGCTAAATTCATTGTTCTTCCTTACTGACTTCCTTTTCTTGGAAATAACCGCAGAGGGTTGCAAAAAATGTCTCCTCCGGCTTTTCATTATTCAAAACTCCCCTGTCCCTCAAAAAAAAAGAGAGAATAAATTAACTGTGAAGGGATGGCAAGGGCTGCCTGGTGTAGCCGAATATCGCTCAAGACGCCTATGTGATCTAGTGGTTAGGCGTTTGGCGTACAGTGCCATAGACCTGGGTTCGACTCCCGGCGGATATAGTTTTTGCAACCCCCTGCAGTTATTTCCATAGTCCAGCCTGGCCTCTTTGAGAGGGAAGTTACTATTCCCGAAGCCCAACATAGAGGGAAACATAATACATAGTACACTCTTAAAATGTTTGGTAAATTTAGTTGGGTAACTGCTGGTTGGTTAAAAATATTCCCAATTCTGGGCTATTATTAACCAACTGGACACTCGAGTGGTGTAACCAATATTGGTCAATACTTTTTACCTAAATATTGGGCATATATTTACCAACAGTATTTGGTAATTATGGGTTGGGTACTTGTTGCCCTGTAGTTATGTAATTTTGTCACATTTCCTTTGCCAGTTGGGTAAATTTTGTTGGGTAACTGATGGTTGGTTAGAAATTCGCTTTTGCCCAACTTGTGGTAAATATTTTTACCCAATATTGGGGAAAACACTTATATGAATATTCATGAATTTTTAGTAGCGTATGGTTTGGGGTGGCCCGATTTACTAACTGTCACCGAATGCATAAAAAAATATAAGGGGTATATAAGAGCTTGCACTAGTTTGCACTAACTGGATAGGATAGGACTAGGACAGGATAGGTTAAGATATAGGATAGGATAGCTTAAAATAGGATAGGTTAGGATTGATTAGGTTAAGACCCAGAAGAACGTAACAAGCAGATTTCTTTTTTTTTTTTTATCTAGGTTGGAGGAAAAAGGAAACAATAAAAATTGGGCAGCTGAATTTGCCCAACCACATGATATTTGTTACCAAACAGCTGAACAAATAGAGGGTTGGGCAATCCTATTGGGTAAGATTGGTTGGGCAATAATTACCCAACTGAGAATATAACCAACAGTTGGGCAATTGTAGAGTTGGGTAAAATCTAATGGGTCACCAACTGATGGGCAATTTAATTTGCCCAACAACATAGTAAATGGATTGCCCAACATCAGTTGGGCAAATTTTAACCAAAAGTTGTGTGGACAGTATGTTGCCCAGTGTTGGTTAAAAATCGGGCATTTTTTTGCCCAACTTTTTTAAGAGTGTACAAGACATACTACAAGACCCCATAGCAGCCAACCCGACAAAGAGTCCAGTTCAGTACTTTCCCACCTTGGAAATCCTAGGCATCAGTCAAGAGATTCTTGACCCTGATTGGTCAAAGATCCCTGGAGGGTTGGGGAGAGGCGGTCCTCTGAACACAGTTGTTGGTCAGGGACGACTAGTCTCACGTACAAAACTTTTGTTCTTACCAAAAACAACTTTACTTCAAGGATGATGACAAATACTAAGTTTTTACGAATTCTGTACAAAATAAGGATATTTTCATGATATTGTAACAATAACCATCCGTTTTTTGTTATTCAAACAAATGCTTTTCCTTTGATTTCATCCATGAACTAAATATTACAGTTTGGATAATTAGACTAATACCAATCAGCTGGTTGGCATCCTTGGTTTATTTGCACAGCACACACTGGTTGCATTGTTTTTCCAATTCCCCGTTGTTTTTTTATATGATGCCAACCAGCTGATTGGTTCAGAGGACCGCCTCTCCCCAACCCTCCAGGGATCTTCGACCAATCAGGGTCAAGAATCTCTTGATTGATGCCTAGGATTTCCAAGGTGGGAAAGTATTGTACTGGACTCTTTGTCGGGTTGGCTGCTATGGGGTCTTGTACTATGTCTTGTACTATGTATTATGTCTCCCTCTATGTTGGGCTTCGGGAATAGTAACTTCCCTCTCAAAGAGGCCAGGCCGGACTATTATTTCCACGAAAAGGAAGTCAGTAAGGAGGAACAATGAATAATTTAGCTACGCACATTACTTCTCTCATTCGATTCAATTGATTTCTCACAATATAAATATATATATTTTTTATTATTATTATTATTTATTTATTTTTTTTTTTCAATGTCAAATACCCTTTTCAGAGCTAAACGCTTAAAAAAAATATCAAAATACGACATCATTTTTCATGACATGGCGTACACCAAAAAAAAAGTAAACTAAATAAGATTACAACATTCAAGTTTCGGTACATGAAAGTATTGATATGGCAAATCTATAGCAAAGTTTGTACACACGCAAAAACCACAAGAACATCGAAATGCTAATATTAATACTAATTAATATTGATCATGATGATGATAATAACATTAATAGTAATATAAATACTTAACCTATCGAGGTGAAAGTTCATATTTTAGCATTAAACTAAGCTTATGATGTCGTTTTAGTGATTTTAATTGAAATCGACAAATAAAGCATTTTTTTACGCTAGACATTATACATCAAAAAATAAATGTTTGCCTCGATCATGAAAGTAGATATTTACCAAAGCTTTCTTCTTAACAAATCGTCTATTTCGAGATCTGTCTGTCTCTGTCTCTCTGTATCATATTGAGGAATTTTGACTATTTAATTAATGTTTCTATCTTTTTTATTTTTGGATCTCTTTCTTATGATAGGCAACATACTATGGATAGCAAACCTTTGTGTCATCAAGACAGTGCCCACGACGAAAAGGGACTATGTGATAAAAGAAAATCACCTTGAGAAGTCCTTTCATTTATTGCATCTAGTTTGCATTCTTTAGACGATTTCAGATGCATGCACTTGTTGTGTTATATGGCTTGTTATGATTACGTAAATTGATTACGGGATTACGTAAAGTGACGTTTGAATTTAGATGTGTCATTATTTGAGCATCATTTATTAGCAACCCATTTGGTGACAGAACAAAATTTTTTGACTATTTTTCTGGCGTGCTTGCGGAGATCACAGTTTGTGCGCCCTGCTAAGTTACTGGCTTGCCTAAATCGGCAGCTGTTGAGAACAGACAGGAAGCGCTAATGTTATTTCCCTTTCCTGTCTGAAAATAACGTCATTTTGCGAAGTCACGTTTTGCTAATAGGCTGATAAAAGGTAAGCCTGATTAATATTTCTTGAAACATATGTTTTGTTCCTTAAAAATGCAATAAAACCAGCTATTCAAATACACTGCATTTATTTGGGACACCAGATACAGCTATGGAGTCTCGGCCACTGCAGAAATATAATATTGTATAGTCCATCATGCACTCTACTGGATTATGTGCACGACAAATACTAAATTATCCCTGCACGGGGGATAATTTAGTATTTGGAGTTCATATAGTCCAGTAATGGTGCATAAATAGAACATGCACTAATTGTTGTAGTAAATAGACCCCTAGATCTCATTCCTAACACAGGATTCCCCGTGCAAAAATAAACACCAGCACAAAAAAAATTAATAATAACAAAATTTTTGCACGACATGTGATGGAAATTCAACCAATCACAGCGCGTATACGTACACTATTTACTATAATACAATACAATATAACTGGGCATTGTGGCGTGCTCCTGTTATCCAGCTAACAGTGGAAGTTATAAACTGATTTAGCGGACCCCGGATTAAGAACAAGTCACGTCTGTCGGATGGTGACGTTAAAGGTCGGTCCCCAGACGTAAATAACCATATCTAATCGATACACGTCCGTAAAAACCCAATTTCACTATATCCTTTGGGGCCTGAATAATTCTAATATCATAGGCAGCTCGCCCAATAGATCCCCCAGTACGTAACAATAATGTTACTCGTTTTTTTCTTTTTCGATCATAACTTTTTTTTTTTAGATTCAAGACAAAAAAATATTTGTGTGTGTCACTAATTAATCTACAAAACTTCAATAACCTTGGAATACAACTCCTTGCAATTTTTGCTTAGCTTTGAGTGGACAAGTGTCAGGGAAAAGAAGTAAAATGAAGGGGGGGGGGGGTGTGCTCTAATGATGGAGCCTTCGTTGTGAGGGAGGCGTCGTCACCTTTCACATGGCATGGAGCTTTCAAATTCTTATTATTGAAACGGCAATATTTCATGGACAGAAATGAAAAGATTTGCTTCGAATTGCAGGCCTCACCCGACACTGTCATTTCAGAGTCGAACGTATACAACATTGGTAGTTGGTATTTTCAACATATTTATTAATGTTGAGTAACATTTCATAATATATTTTTATTATCTGTATACTCTGTTATCTCATGGTAGGTTCGAATATTTTTCTAAAGGGGGGGGGGGATTCAAAGCCCCTCGTAGAACAGTGGCTGCCCTGGCTGTGGATTTATGCGATGTTAAATTTCATTGAATTTAATCAGCAAAAAGAATTCTAGAATTCCAGTTTTCGGATCGTGTTCGATAGCGTTCTGAATCATGTAAATTCTAGTCACAATTTGAGAACAATGGGGCCCCAACGTCCCCCCCCCCCCCCCGTTCATTCTGTCTGACTTAAAAGCCGGCTTGATTGTTTGATTAGAGTTTATAACGGAACATAAAGGAATTTTCAATATGATTATTATTATTATAATTACTTTCAATTTTACTATTATAAATTGTATTATTATCATAAATTGTATTATTATTATTATTATCAGTTTTTATCATCACCATCATTATCATATAATAAAATGGCCTAAAGGTTTATTTTTTAATAATGTAATTATAACCTTTTATTTCCTTATTTCGGTGTGCTGAGTAAATAAAATTCGTGATCGTATCAATTATCCTCAGTGTGATCATGTGCCCCCCCCCCCCCCGGGCCCTAAAACAAAAATAATTGAGATATATATACATATGTGTGTGTGTGTGTGTATATATAGAGAGAGAGATAAAGAAAGAGAGGAAGACATCTCGAAGTAAGCTGTGAAAAAGAGTAAAGTCTAAATTTAGGACACTTAACATTGAGTAAGATTACATGTATGTGTTGGAAAATCCCTAAAAAATGTGCCATTTTTAGCCTCTTGGTTTTAAGCATAGAATCATGTTTAACTTTCTGCCTCCCCCCCCCCCCCCCCCGGGAAAACGCAGTATCTGCATTTTGCACAAACTGAGATATTGAACATTTTATGTTTTTACCAAAGCCACTCGAAAATCAAAGATTTTTGAAGATTCCTTCATTATGTAGTTATAGTCTTGCATACATAGGAAATTGAGTTTTTGTTTTGTTTTTAAGATATCGATAAAAATGTAGATACTTTGTGAAAAGCCCCAGCCCATGCCTGGTTTCCCCATGGAAAAACGCAGTATCTGCAAGGGAATAAGAAGGGTTAATTCGACTCCTTATGATTATTGATAAACCAAAGAATGCCTTACCCATTCATTATGTATGGTAGTGGACCCTAATCCCGAACACTTTTCACAAAATCAACCGTAGGAAATAAAATATTAAATGAATATCTGTCAAGCATACATAATGATTGCTCAAAGTCCTACAGAAAAAGAAGTTGATGTAATTTTACAAAGACAACGTAGATTTAATAAGATATTCCCCTCTGAGCGAATCCCTTCCCAACGACACGGCGTTTTAGTCCCTTGAAAATGGTATTGTATTTCCGAACATGCCACCTATGGGGGCACTTTTTGTTATCACTCGTAGTTCGGCGGGTCGATCGCACGTTCTACACGAACTTGCTTTATCGGGGGTTACCAATATATAAACAACGGCCACTGCAGTAATATCACTCTCTCTCTCTCTCTCTCTCTAAACGTTAGACAGGAACGAATCGGTCGTGAGATCTTTGAAATCGGCAGTTTTTAGGGTAAAGTTTTCAGAATAGGGGATTTTTCAACCAATTTTTTTAAATCGTTTTCATGGTTTCATGTAAAAATAAGATGTCATTTACGTTTGTTTGTTTGTTTTTTGTTTTTTGGTGGCCTCATTTTATGAGCTGCTGCCCTTTGTTCTCTGTGTCAAATAGAGTGGAGAACATGCGCGTAGTCCTATATGGCGTAGTCCCACGCGTATGAAAGCCATTTTAATGCGCCTAACTGTACACGTTCGGTAATACCATCCTGTTCAGAAATACAATCCTTGACTATATGTACATGTATTTAATCTAAAAAATAAAAAATTAAAAAAAAATGAATAAATAGAGAGCGCTCTCTTTAGCACGGGCGCCCTCTCTGTTCAAGTCACCTATTTCCTCAAAATGGACCCCCAAAAATACATTAAAACACCTAGTGTAGGCTGAATAAAACAGTTTATATGTTTGTCTTGTGTATTGCTCTGCGTGTGTGTGTGTGTGTGTGTGTGTTTATAATTGAATTTGTCCTTTCGATTAAAGAAAACAATTCAGAAATATTTGAATGAGAAGTTATGAGCTTTACAAGTAGAAATTGGTTGAATGGTTGGTTGTTGCATTTTAAATTCCGTATCTAGTTTTCCCAAACTTTTAGAAACTTTGAGGCAGTATCTACTAACAGCACGGTGAATGACACAGATATAGATTTATGTCCTCTAAGTATATTGCCTTTAATATTCAAATCTTGAGCACTTTCTGTTAGAATATAGATTATTCCACAGGATAAAGTTTAAGTAAAATAAATAAATAGAAATTAATTTGTCTTTACAAAAATACAGCATTTTGGCCGCATGGAAGAACCTGCAGTATTTTCGTATTATTTTTCCATTACCTACGTAAACACATTTTCCATATAATTAGCCATTTTCGCATATTCAGTGAACTGTTAACTTTGACCTTTGACCTACTTACTATGAGATAGAACTTAGGCTATATCTTCATACCATGTACCTTCTTACCCAATTTTATTAAAATCTGTCTAACATTAATTACTAGAGTTATCAAACGGAAACCACATTTTCGGATACACACAGTAAATAGATATTTTCGCATATTTAATGAGCTATGACCTTTGACCTTTAACCTACATACTCCGAAATCGTACTTAGGCTATATCTTAATACCATGTACCTTCTTACCAAATTTCATAAAAATCTGTTTAACATTACTAAAATTATCGAACGGAAACCACATTTTCGGATTTTCGCATATTTAATGAGCTATGGCCTTTGACCTTTGACCTACATATTCCGAAATCAAACTTACGTTGTGTTTTGATACCATGTACCTGCTTATCAAATTTCATTTTAAAATCCGTCAAACATTACAAAATTTATCGAAACCACATTTTCGGATTTTCGCATATTTAATGAGCTATGACCTTTCACATTTGACCTACATACTCCGAAATCAAACTCCGGCTGTATTTTGATACCATGTTCCTTTTCAAAGAAAATAATACAGTATACACTGCAGCAGAGTATCCAAATATCAAAATGATACTGTCTTGTACGAGACTGGCATTGTAGATACTGCATTTTTCCTTGGGGGAAAAACCTAATGATGTAGACACTGCGTTTTTCAGTTGTGAAATAATGGGTTCCAAAACCTTTTTTTTTTTTTTTTTTTTTAACTGAATGTGTCACATAAAAATGGATTCTCTGCTGACTATTTTGCAATGCAAAAAAGTGAAAATCGATAAAAATGTTAGATATTGCGTGTTTTCCTGGGGGGGGGGGCAGATTTATATATTTTACCTCTTAATGTATTGCGTTTCGTAATATGTCCTACATTTAATGATTTAGTCCTGGGATGTTTTGAGATTCATTTTAGCTCAGGTAAAATCTGAGATTTAAATCAGTGAGAATACCCTATAAATCTATTTAAATCGGTAATTTGAGAACAATTATAGCGAAATCTTATCTCATCTAAGACACGCCCATTTATATCTTGATAGAAGTATATATCCTTTGTTGTTTGGTATCATTTGTTTCAATGTTGCTGTTACGGTTGAGTGCACAACAGCCATTGTTTGAATTATTGTCAAAACTCATTTGCGCAAGTCGTATGTTTACCTGCTGAAACAGAGACAACAACACTCACACAAACAATGAGCGTAAAGTTTATGCACATGCTTAATCAAGAAAAATAAACGTGGGAACAAATAAATAAATGAATAGATAAATAAAGCCAGAAATCATAACATTCAGTGATCGTCACTGAAAAGTCCCTTTTCTTAGTAATTTGGGGCACTTGGACATGGCGTCCGTTTCTTTCGATGCATTTCTGAGTTCGATGGAGCATCGCTGCCATGGCCCTAGGAAGTGTCTGCCTGTCTTCTCACAGATTGGTTTCTTCTCTGACGATTCGTTGCTGCAAGTCATCCAGGTCTGCAGGTGGGCTGCTGTACACCTTGCATTTCAGGAACACCCAAACGAAGAAGTCCATGGGTGATAAGTCTGGAGATCTTGTGGGAGATGTTTAACATTAGCTTCAACAGCCCCTTGCCTGATTCCAAATAACCCAAGTATCATTAAAAAGGGCTCTCTTGCTCATTGTGCAGTGGAATCCAAATCCGGCAGGGTATTGTTGATGTTGGCGCAAATGGGTTTTAACTCAGACACATTAATTCATTCCTATCCGGTAAAATTATTCCTTTTTCCCCACAAATGTGGTATCAAGGAAAACTGGAAGAGTTTTTCTATCTTACTGTGGTGAAAGAATCATGATATTTCTGTCATATTTTTAATATAAGCATTTTAAAAAGTGTAACATGTTTTTCTGACTCGCACTGTATTCGATATGAAATGTGAAGATACACACATTGTTTCATGCTTTAATCCAACGTTTATTTGTTAATGTCACTTGCACTATACAAGAACAGTTTATTATTATTATTATTATTATGATTATTATTATTATTGCAATGTCGTACTACGACATTGACCTGTTTCCGTTCGCGTTCTGACTTTCCTATTCTTCTTCTTCTTCTTCTTCTTGATCTTCTTACCTCAAACTCCTATTCATTTTGCACGTAGTGCTTGTTCCTCCTAATTAGGTCCCTTCCTCTCGTCCATTTCATTTCAAATTTCAAAGCCATCTTCCTTGCTATGTCTTGTTGTGCACCTAACTCTTCATTTTTCGAAATCACTCATGCATGAACATCCAGGCGCCATTTTGTCCATTTTCGGGCCATTTTCATGTCTTTCTTTCTTCTTGCCTATCTCCACTATCCTACATGCTACAGACTTCTAACAAAGTGCTCTATATAGAGTAAGACTTGTTCTTCAACTTTCTTTTTTTTACCTAACCTTAAAAATTTCATCTTCATACTCTAAATTCAAATCCGAAATCGGCAACATTAAAAAACATTAAAATTCTTCAAATATTCATTCCCGAATTTGAAAAATTGCCATAACTTCCTCATATCAAGTCATTTTTGTCTCAAATTTTCACTGTGGCTTTATCTCTTCATTGCACACATCCCTGATCAGTTTCATGCTTCAATGATTCGGCATAATAAAAATAGCGCCCTCTAAAGTTTCCAAAATGGCTATTTTCTTGTGGCCGTATCTCCATCATGCCTGGCTAAAACCGTACCCTTTTTTGGATTTAGGTGTTTCAAGATATACTCTATTCAGCCAACTGAAAAAATATATACCTTATCACAGACCAACTTGGCGAAAATTGCTCGTAAAAATCATGAAATTTACGGAAATGCCGAAATAACTTCAACTTGCTCTAAAATTGCGAAATTTAAACCTACATCTTTGAAACTTGGTAGGTGTGTGTATCAATGTATTTGACAACTGTCAGCTAAATTTGGTAAAAATTGATGACGTCATCACGAAGTTATCGCAAAAATTCTCAAATTAATATGCATTACATAATATGGCGTAATATGCTTATTTTAAATGGCGCACTAATGACATTCAGCTCAAAATGACCGCAATGAAATTCCCTTCTCAGAGATACCAAACACGGTATAGGGTCTCACAGAAAATTTTCAGTAAATCGCGATTTAAGTCAGGTCATAATACGGATCCTGCAGAGTTTCCGCCCATGCATTACACGTATTGTCTATGGGGCAAATCGGGATCCCGCTTTTGGCCCTCTGAACGATCTTTATTTTTCTTGAAAATTTGCATGCACATTCTTTGAGGCAAAATGAAGAGAATCTCGAAGCCGGATTTTTTAAAATCGGTCAAGCGTCACATTTTAGATGCCATTTTGTGCATTACACGTATTGTCTATGGGGAAAATCGGGATCCCAACTTTGGCCCCCTGAACGATCTTTATTTTTCTTGAAATTTGGCAGGCACATTAATCGAGGCAAAAGGAAGAGAATCTCGAAGCCGGATTTTGAAAATCGGTCAAGCGTGACATTTTAGACGCCATTTTGTTCTATAAATCTTTCATGTATCACACGCTTCGATAGGATTGTCATAAAAATATGAAAGTGGTCCCAAAATGACGGCCATGAAATGCTCTTTCGTATGATACCAAATACGGCACATAAAGAACAAAAAAGAGCCCAGTTATTAGCAAATAAAGCCATTTCAGTACATGCCATTTAACGACATTTTCTACAATACAATTCTACGCAAAGCCGATGTGGCGTGGTAAAAACCTCAATTTACCCTCCACAACATATCATTTAATAATATGCTTATTTTAAATGGCGCCCTAACGGCAGTCGGCTCAAAATGACCGCAATGAAATTCCCCTCTCGGGGATACCAAACACGGTATAAGGTCTCACAGAAAATTTTCAGTAAATCGCGATTTAAGTCAGGGCATAATACGGATCCTGCACAGTTTCCGCCCATGCATTACACGTATTGTCTATGGGGCAAATCGGGATCCCAACTTTGGCCCCCTGAACGATCTTTATTTTTCCTGAAATTTGGCAGGCACATTCTTTCAGGCAAAATGAAGAGAATCTCGAAGCCGGATTTTTAAAATCGGTCAAGCGTGACATTTTAGACGCCATTTTGTTCTATAAATTATCATGCATCACACGCTTCGATAGGATTGTCATAAAAATATGAAAGTGGTCCCAAAATGACGGCCATGAAATGCTTTTTCGTATGATACCAAATACGGCACATAAAGAACAAAAAAGAGCCCAGTTATTAGCAAATAAAGCCATTTCAGTACATGCCATTTAACGACATTTTCTTCAATACAATTCTACGCAAAGCCGATGTGGCCTGGTATACTATGCGTCACGTATAGTGTGGAAGTCACGTGGCCAGAGGCTATGGAAAGGCATTTTATCCTACTACCTTTCCCTATGTTATTCTTTGTCATCTTGTCTTTCTATGTTTTACCCTACTGTCATTGTTCTATGATCTTTGATTTCTTCCTTTCCTTATGTTAAATACCGCACAACCCGAAAGTGATGCGCGTGGTTTACTATGCTTCATTGTGTTGAGGCCATGTAGACTGGAGCCTGTAGAAAGCCATTTGGGTCAGGGCATGCACCACCATCATCATTATTATTATATCATCATCATCATCGTCATTATCATCATCACCATTATCATCATTATTATTTCATCACCATTATCATCATTATATCATAATAATGCTCACCATCGTCATCATTATTATATCATCATCATCAACATTATCAACATATCGATCAACATCATCATCATTATATCATCATAATCATGATCAGCATCACCATTATTATATCATTATATCATCATAATCATCATGATCACCATCACCATTATATCATCATCATAATCATGATCATCATCATCATCATAATCATCAGCATTATCATCATCATCACCATCATCATAATCATCATTATAACCATCATTATTATCATCAACACCACCATTACCATCATCACCATCATCATCATCATTGTCATCACCATTATCATCATTCTTTGTTTTTTGTTCGTTGTTTCTTGTTTTAACGATTCTATCATCTCCTAATTTTACAGTATGCATTATCTTCTCCCATCTTATCTTATATCATGTTTTAACATGCATAACTTTATATTTCACCTGTCAACTTCTCAACAAAATAAGAGATACGGACGACATTGCTTGCACATCGTTCCGATACGATTGCAGTTCTAGTGATTATTATTATTATTATTATTATTATTATTATCATTAATATTATTACTAAAGGCACTAGGAAGAGTCAAAGATTTGTGACAGGGGTTAATGAACGTTGGATTAAAGAATAAAGAAATCGGTTATAGTGAATTTTGCAATCTCGTTGACTTTTCTTTCCGTTTCTTTTGAGCTTATGTACTATTGTCCGTGAAGGAGGATTTATAAATAAAATAATTACGCATATAAATATATTTATGTATATATATATATATATATATATATATATATATATATATATATAGTGGGATGAATTCAAACCAAAGATGACGCAGGATACTCAGGAAGTGATGCCAAGGTCCTTGGCATCACTTCTGTTTACGACAGAATAAATTTCTGAAGAAGTCGAAAGACGAAAGCTTAAATTTCCTGGGTATCCTGCGTCATCTTTGGTTTGAATTCATCCCACTATGTTCTTTATCACCCAAACCAAAGCGAATGGTAAAAGTAGACTCAACATCATCACATTATATATATATATACACACACACAGCGAGGGAGGTGTGGATATGTGTACCGTTCAATTAAACCATTTGAATCGAGATATGTGAATATATACGCTGGAACATAATGAAGCAGGTCACTAGGAGTATTTACAATCTTTCAGCTCCTGGCCTTCAAGTTTATTTGCTAATTCAAACAGAATGAGATGAATAATGATAATAACCGACTTAACAAAATTAAAGACAACAGAACAGAATTATATATATTATTTCAATGAAGGAAAATTTGTACTTTATAAAAGATCTATAATCAGTAAACCGTGCATTATTTTAACCCTTTCAGGACAGGAATTATTTAAGGGTTAAAGTGATCACATTTTGTTCTTCAGATTGGCAACAATAATATTTTCTTTTAGTGCTACATAGTTCGAATAACTTGTAACGTCTTTGAAAGCAATATACATGGTTAGGAATTTGCCGTAAAGTTTTAAAAATTGCCAATTTTGATTAAAAAACAATGATTTTGAACCTCTCAATGTGTTGCCAATTTAAGGATCTCTAAGTTAATTCTCGTTTTTAAAATTCCTGGCATCAAACGCAGTATGGTCATGCAATAAAAATGGACATAGTGTGTGTAGAAAATTTTGTTTTTTCACCTCATGCATCTGGTATATTTTTTAGAGCTCTGAATCAAAAGTTATTGAGCCAAACCACAAAATGTGGTCAATTGTCTCGAAAGGGTTAACAAAGGCTAAAGGCTTGGGAAGAACTGTTTTTAGGGACAATATGGTAAAATAAGAAATTTGATACACTTTTATAAAAAAATATACAATTGATAATGAAAAAAAAGAGGTAATGAGTAAAAGGAGGTAATGAGTCTTATTAGATTTTCCTATTTCTTTCCATTAGAAAGTGATATATATGATTCTCCATGTATTTGAAAATTAATTTGTCTTTTAGGTTGTTTTATTTCTCTTAAATGACACTTTGGCCCGTATTC
The DNA here is from genome assembly GCA_025618425.1 of Heliocidaris tuberculata. Classification (NCBI taxonomy): domain Eukaryota; kingdom Metazoa; phylum Echinodermata; class Echinoidea; order Camarodonta; family Echinometridae; genus Heliocidaris; species Heliocidaris tuberculata. The sequence continues at coordinate 16,577,312 of CM046842.1, read as the reverse complement.
TGAAGTCTTTATTTTAAACCGCTTTCTAAGTGTGGTTAAAGCCCAGTCTGAACCTGCCCTTTAAACCGGAGTTTTAAAAAAAAAAAAAATCTCATTCTGAACTCCGGTTTAACTTAAAGTCCACTCTACGTGTGGTTTAACTTTGTAAGGGAATTTAGACTGGAATTGCGGTCTTAGAGTGCGTTTATGCTCACATTTTCAGGCCACAATGAGCTTTATGAAACGTATTTAGTTCAAAACACGGTTGCGTCCAAAGGCATGTTGACACGGGGCACGCGAACGAATCGCGAAGGATGCGATGTTCGCAAAATCTTCGTGAAACCCCCAAAAGATTCCGACAGTTTCGAGAATGTCTCGCGCATGTCTCGCGAAAGCAGCGAAGTTCGTGCGATTATTTCTCGAAATATGCACGAACTTTTCTCATACTTCTTAAGAACAGGTGACTTCGCCAAAGAAGCAAACGCGAGCCTTTCACGTCGAGGCCCTCTGTCAATTTGCCTACCGTTCGCGACGATTTGCGAATATCATTAAGCATACCCGAACTATTCGCGAGCTAGCTACACACGAATAAAAAGTGACGCTTTCGGGAATGTTTTGAGCAAGTTTTGCTCACGCGACATTCTCAATGAGTTAGCAGCACGTTTTCCGCATGTTTGGCAGCTAATCGGTACCACGTGACGTCTGGCCTACATAACGCGCATGGCCGAGGTGTCTGACTTCATTCTGCGACTAGATAGCGAACTATTCACGAAGAGACCAATCAACTCAAGACAGCCGTCAACTCAGGTTTGCATTTTAGTCTCGTGTTCTTCGTGTATGTGGAATGGCCATAGTTCTGCAACGCTACACACGACATCCGCACATACATTGTGATAACTACGCAAAAACTGCACAAGAATTGTTTACGTCTCCATTTTCGCCACACATTCGGAGAAAAACTTATCCGAATGTTGGACTTTGCCATTTTTCGACATTCGCATCGTTCGCGTGCCCCGTGAAAACCCACCTTAAAAAGGTTTGTTTTGAAATGACGTTTCTCCAAAAAGACGGTTTCTGGGGAAACATAAACGCACAATCATTTGTAAACGCGTTTATAATGGCGTCATATAAACGTGTTTCCGGTTCACGTGCTTGTTTTGCTCGTTTTCTTTTGTTTTCTTTCTCAATGCATGCATGCACAGGCAGTCGGCATCTTAATACTTTTTTATGATTATATTGAGTTGAAGTCTATAATTACGTGTGTCAAGTTCTCAAATTATAGTGAAGATGAACTACGAGCCCTTCTCCTATATGGTCAAAACCTGAAACGCAACACGAGTTCAATGGATTGACATGAAATAAACCCATCTACGACAAGTTGGCAAGCAGTACATACAGTAATTCCAAAACTTTCGAAAAAGCTCGCGCCCCAACTAGACCTGCCCTCCCGTGGTCAACGTAGTAGGTTTGCGAATCCAGCTGCAGAGCTCAAATTCGCCTGGAAAAAAGAAGCAAAAACAGTTCCCCGTGAAACTGCTTTTACATGAGCGATTCCAAACGCTCATTCTGCCTTCGCAAAGTAAGCATAAATGCACCCTAAGTCAGATTTAATTAAACTCTATTTAAACTTCTTCTTTTTTTAAAGTCAAACGAGGCGTGTAAATTCATAGAACAGGTCCAGGCATAATCTCTAACCGCAGACGCAGCCCTTTGAAGTAGGGTGTGGAGGCCGAGCGCAAGGTTTCGGTTTAGTCCGAAACCGACTTTTCGACAGAAAAACTAACGTAACAATCTATTTAAAAAAGAAAAAAAAAAAAGAAAAAGGAAAGAGAGTGCCGTCATTATCTCTAACGGCCATTGCTCACCTCGATGCGACATGTATTATATTGCACTGAACAATCCGTTTGCGTATTTAGCGAGAGTTAAAAAAGCCTTGTGTGCATCGGGCCTTAAGCCTGCCTAACACACGCCATCATTAAGATCGCGTCATTACCTTTGTTAATCGAGCATGTTACCGCCATTGACCCATACATCAATTATGAAAAATATTGTTTGCACTAGCTGTTCAGTTTGAAATCACCTTTTAACCCTTTCATGACAGGAATTATTTCAGGTCTAAATTGATCTCATTTTGTTCTTCAAACTGGCAACAATATTCTTCTTATAGGGCTACATGGTTCTAATAAGTTGTAATGTCTTTGGAAACAATATGCATCGTTGGAAATATGTCGAAAAGTTGAAAAAATTGCCAATTTGTACCTCTCAATATGTTGCCAATTTAAGGATTTCAAAGCTTATTCTTGTTTTTAAAATGCCTGGCATCAAGCGCAATACGGTCAAGCAACAAAAATGGACATAGTGTGTGCAGAAATTGTTGCTCTTTCTACTCATGCATCTGGTATATTTGTTAGAGCTCTGAATCAAAAGTTATTGAGTCAAACCACAAAATGTGGTCAATTGTCTCTAAAGGGTTAAAAGATATCACTCTTTCATGAAGCGAAAAAGACCGTATAAATCACTGACGCGGTATAATAAAATCAGGAAATGACGCCTCGTTTATATGAAAACTGTGAACAATAAAAAGTATCCACTTTCCTTTTTTTTTTTCTTTTCCTGAGTGAAGATACAAAATGATGTCAACGATAATCAGCAGTAATTGAAATAGGAAAAAAAACCCCGTTTTATCACATAATTCATTCTGTCGGGAGCGCTGTCTCGGTGGCTTCAAGCTTGCTATCCATATTGCCTGTGATATAATTAGAAAACAGATTATGGAAAATAAAATATGCGATTCAATGTTAGGAATAACTAAGATGGAAACGTTTATGGACGCTGTGCTGTAGCCATTCTTTTTTTTTTTTCTTTCTTTAAATGGGTAGCAATCTCTTTAAAAAATGATTTGTATACGGCTAGACTGTAAAATTAAAATCAACCCATAAATAATTCTACCTGGCATTCTAAGGGTTAAGGAGTGATAACACAAGACCCAAGGCCCGGAACCGATCCCATTATATGAGAGCGCTTACGGCTACGTTTAATACTAAACTATCTAGTGTCAATGACATAAATCAGTATTGTTCTTTATACTGTGATATTGTAAAATGTTTGATAGAATAATATATAGCAGTGTATAGATTAAAAATAAATGTCGACGGTAATCTGATGTTGAGTATATTAAACTTTGCACTATCTATTTTTAGACGAAATATTCTAATTTCGAATACAATGTAGCAACATGGAACTCTTATCATACATTCCTATTTAAATATTACTTCTTAATAAGAGTAATAATGACCAGCCACCAAAAGTAGGCAGATAAATGAGATATGATATTTTAGTTAAGGTATGATTCTGAAAGAGGAGATTCTCAGCTTTAAAATAATATATATAACTCATTAGCATTGGATGTTCCTAACCCATTGAGTAGAATGCCCAGTCCCACAAAGTGTTACGTTTAATTTTGCAGTCTATATGAGGTGCTCTGACTCGCCATGCAGGCATTATGCAAAGGTGACAAAAAGAGGATTATAACATAATTTATTTTTTTATGAAGAGATCATCGGATTGTTCTTAAGGATGGCGTACTAATTAAGCACATCCTCCTGATCATTTTTAATAAAATTTCGATGAAGGGATTATTAGATTGTCCTAAAACTTGGCATACTAATTAAGCATACCCTGCTCATTTTAGTGGACAAGAATCAATACAAGAGGTTACTCTGTTGTGAAGTTATGGAAAATGAAAATAAGACAAGTATTCAGGTTCGTAAACATAGATAACTAATACAACAAAATCCAGCCAGGACAAAAATAGGTTTGCTAAAATAAACTGTCCAAAATACCACTTTTAGATTGTTTGTTGCCACCCCCCCCCCCCCCCCATTTTTTAATTATAAAAAAGTAAATTCACCTTGACTTAGGGAATTGTGCGCCCCCTCCCCTTCCACTCTCCACTGATTTTAAATTAAAGGTAGATCCCCCCTAATATCAGAAACTACCACTAAACATAGCATACGCTTTGATTTTATCCATAGTTGATTAAAGGTACTTGATCTCTTTTGCAGACTAACACAAAATTCCGCAAAATTTTGCACAGGTTTAGTAGACATCCTGAAGATACTACCTATGAAATGTCAATGTCACAAGTTCTATAACACCTTTGTAAGACTTAAAATCTTGATTTCTTTTTTTTTTTTTTTTTCTGCACAGGGAGCTATTAAGAAATCAACGCGACTATATAAACTACTGTAGTAACGGTTAAAAAAAAATACTGTTAAAAATTTAAGCGATTTTTTTATTTATTTTTTTTTTTTTTGTAGTCGAAAAAAAAAAAGTGTTACCAAACTGTTATTACTCGATTAAAAGCAAATTAATATCCTTTTCACATCCGCACAAGTTTTCTTAGTACAATTACTTTGTAATTTATTGCATTCTCACACAATTTCAAAATTCAAAGCTGCAAAAGGGATGAAGTATCTTTAAGGGTCCCCTAGCCGATCTATTCCATATCAAGGAAGTCGTTGTTATCCGTTACATGTCATTTTTCCGAAGATTCCTAATCCAAAAGTTCGCTTGATACCCCAGAGGTTCGTTTACTCCGAAGGTTCGAAATTCCGAAAAAGAAAATAGCGTTAATAATTCCGAAGGTTCACACTTCCAAAAATGTAATAGAACTCTACAGCACATTTCGGATTTACGAACTTTCGGGATGTTGAACATTATTTCGTTTTCGGAATTATCAACCCTTTTTCACTTTCGGAAATACTATCACTCTTTCATTTGGGGAATGATTAACCTTGTGAATTAACGAACCTTCTTAACTATGAATTTTTTATAAGTAATACAACAAACGCCAAGGTATATGGGAAATTTGTGTTTTGGAATTTCGAACCTTCGGAAAAACGCGCCCCTCCCCCCGATGTTGGCGTACTTACCCGGCACTACCTTCCATGGGGGCCACAACGATACGCCTCTGAAAATTCCTATTGGGCAAAGATACATTTGAGGGAAAAAAAATCAAGTGTAACATCTGACGTCATCATTTACGATTAATATCTCAGTCACATCGCCAAACCGATTCCATAACGACTCCAAACCGACTGACTCTTGGCCATTTGGGTAATGTAATGTAATGTCTTTTCCCGTATAATATTATCTACTATCTGGGTCGCGTTTCATAAAACTTATGATCAGTAACAACTACAACATTTCTATGACAAATCTACTCTCAGCCAATCAGATGCAAGAATTTCAGTAGCTTATAACAACTCGTTACAGTTCTCACGAAGTGACGGATGAGCGCGCAACTAAAATAAAGTAAGTTTCGAATAAATCGCTTTCAAAGTTTTAAAGCATAATCTCAACCTCTTTAATGTATGAAGGGTGAACAAATTTTATATCCTGGGATAGATCATATTTCAGTGTTTAGTTCTATGTTTAATCATTTGCCTATTTGTTTGTATTGGAGGGGGGGGGGGGGGGGATGAGCTGTAAACATAACGGTCATTTTGTGAAACACAAAATTCAGGGAAGCGAAGTGACGGATCTCAGCCGCGCGCGTGTAAAACATATGGGTCTTGATCACTGCGCTTTTGAAGGTCATTTCGTGAAAACAGAAAGTCAATTCAAGGACTCACTCTTCTTTCTTTTCACGAAGTGACGGATCTCAGCCGCACACGTAAAACATACGGGACGGTTGTAAGCCGTCACTTCGTGTAAACAGAAAATCCTTTTACTAGGTATTTTCTTGTTGACGTTATCGGCATAGTTACATAATTATAGATTATTATAATCTGAAACTTTGTGAGGTTCAAGATGTTAGTGAATATGATGTCCAAAAATGAAAAAAAAAAAGACAAACAAACAAAACTCAAAATTGAAAAAAAATATGCGTTTTTCCTCATTACCGTCACTTCGTGAAAACAGGGACGAGTTTAATATTGCACCTTGTCATTGATGACAAGTTTTATGAAACAGAGCCCAGAAGGTCTAGACTACTGTACAATTAAAGATGACGGACATGGGCCAAATATAATCTATATTTGAGTCTCTGTTTAAACTATGATGCCCTCTGTGACTTGCTAACCTTGGACTCCATAGTTTATAACAGACCCTCCAATGACCATACAGTTATTATACCTGTATACTGTACAGATATCCATGGTCATTAAACCTCTCATTTAATTCTACAGTCTTCCTAAGCAAGATAATCCCACTCAGAAAATCAACATATCACAAGGCTAAAAGTTATCCCGTGAAGACATGGGAAATGCAAATGTTTCTCAACAAATTCAGGATATACATTTTCATCCGATTGACCATTTTGTGAAGTGAATAAATGTCAATTTTTTTCTACTTACTTTTTCTTTCTTTTTTCTTTCGATTCCCTTTTTTTTTTCTTCCTTTTTTTTGTTTGTAAATTACCTGATAAATGAAGCCCTCCCGCGTAAAAAAAAAAAGTTCTATTCAAATTTTTTATTTCATCTCAGTTTTGTTATCATTATTCAAACATGTGTCCGAATATAAACTTTGCAGTCAGTGATTTCTAAAAAGGTTTTGGCACTATTTTGTAGTGGAAATGAAAGATGTGTCTGCAGCATTATGAAAGAATAGCAAAATTAATACAATGAAGCGTAATAGGCTTAAGTGTATTTACCGTAATCTTAATATAGAAAAAGAAAAGGAAAATTGTATCCAAAGTAGACGGGTATTACATGTAAGTAAGAACTACAACATTAATAAGGGAATATATTACACACACACACACACACACACACACACACACACACACACACATATATATATATATATATATATATATATATATATATATATATATAAAGGTTAAAAAGAGTATGATACCTGTTTTTTCGTCTTCATCTTACAAATAATATGGTTTAAGACACTTCCCCACCCTCCATTGCATCTATTCTCTCCTTTTCTTCTCTCTGCCTCTTCGTGAATATTTCTCTTTTCCGTACTCCTCTCATGTTGCACCTCCATTCCCCCCCCCCCTCTTTTTCCTCTTTCCCCCTCCTTTTCTTTTCTCTTTTCCTCCTCTCTTTTTTTTCCCCTCCAATCAAGTTCAGCGGTCTCTTTCTTTTTTTGTATGTAGTTATTTTCTTTTTTTATATATTTATTATGTAATAATGTATTATGTACTAAAGGCACCCTCGCCCCAAGCTTTTGCTTTTAGAGGTGTGTCCTCCAACTATGTATGTACCACATTAATGTACATTTTGTCATATTTTAGTTAAAAATACATGTACATTATTTTTGCTCATTTATAACTTTGTATACTGAAAAGTTGGAAATAGATGTCTTGAAATTGAAATTGAAATTGAATTATGCTTACTTGTTCTTTGGTGACTTCGAAACGAGTAAAATAATGATAAGTGAAGCAGCAATGGAATACAAGGCAAGAACAGCAATGGTGCCAATAACCCAGGCTGGAAAACCTGGACAGATACGAAGAAGAAAAAAAGAGAAAAGAATTAGAAGAGACGAGTGTCTTGTGCATTGGAGTGTATACTTAGAACTTTAGATTGGAATGAATAATTATTATTTTCTGAGCAACTCAATGTTGCTCAAAAATGGATTCGGGGGGGGGGGGGGGGGTCTTTTGTCCGCCAAACAAAAGATACTCCCAGTCCATTGTCCGAGCCCGATGTTCCGACGCCTCTGCGATTGCACCTATATACTTCCAAGAATTCTACAAAAGGGCAATTCCAATTCTTCACGCAATTTTCAACCAATCTTTGTTCTCTGGGGAAGTTTCAACTGATTGAAAATCGTAAAAGTAGAAATACGGTATTGTACTGCCGATAGAACCGGTGTTAAGTATCATTTCATTTAATTTCATTACAAGGTGACGGACTGTGCTTATGAAGTGCCTTTAGTTGATTGATTTTTGTTGTTGTTGTTGTTGTTGTTGAAATCTTTGTTTAAAGCGAATGAACTGATTATTACCGCAGGATTCTTGAGTCTCCAAAGTTGTGGTGACTGTTGGCCGTTGAGGAATACTGTTACAACAGGGGATATCCCCAATGCTCCATGCCCCACCAGGCTCGCAGGTTAGAGTGATTTCATGGCTTAACTCAAAACCTTTGTAACATGTGAACATGGCCACATCATCGACGCTCAATCCGCTTACTATTGTCCTTCCATTGACCGGGGAAGCTAAGGGAGGACATTCTACTGAAAAAAGAGAAAGACCAAGACATCAGTCTACATTTGCCCAGGGGTGTCGCTAGAGGGGGGTTTGGGGTGTCACCCAGAGCGCGTTGATAGAGCTCTTGGTGTCACACCCCCACTAAAAAATGATGTCGGCTAATGCGCCACCTCTGCCGGCAAGGAAAGGAAAAGGGAAGGAAAGAAAAAGAATGAAAAACTGGTTTTTTTTTTTTTTTGCTCGCTCACTTCGCTCGCTCGGAAAAGAAAACTGGAAACTAGTCAGGCCCTCCACTCGAAAATGGGCCCCGTATGATCCAGATCTCTACATCTGCGATTTTCTTTTCTTTCTTTTTTTTTATTTATTTTTTATTTATTAATTTATTCTATTTATTTATTTTATTTTATTTTATTTATTTATTTATTTTTTTATTTATTTATTTTTATTTATTTTTTTTTTTTTTGGGGGGGAGACATTACGGTGCAGCATTTTTGTCGGCAAATTTGGGTGTCACACCCTTAAAAATTTGTCGACAAATTTGGGTGTCACCCCCCCCCCCCTTCAAAATGTTCTAGCGACGCCCCTGCATTTGCCACTCTTCACCCAGGTGAAGAAAACGGATATACAGTAGGAAGAAATTCAACGCGTTATCATAGCCGCTCGGCGAAAGCCGGGGTGATGATACTTTGTGAAGCGCAGTAGAGTATATTTGTATAGTACTGCGCTTGATATATTAAATGGAGTATATTTTTATTGTGATTATAAAATAAAAGGACTTGCACAGATATTCAGCAACACGATTTTAACATCATTTCTATTTCTTACCCTGTCTATACCTTCATTCAAAAAGATGGACTAATTGTTGTTAATGATTGCAGCAGCACCGAGGCAGTGTGGTATTTTAATGTATTGTTAGGTGAGTATTAGTATTAGTGTTAGTTTAAAATCAACAGTTTTCCCTCCAGTTTAAAAAAAAAAAAGTTTTTCCTCATATTCACTGAGATTAAGCCCAATTCGTAAAGTGATTTAGTAGGTATCAAATAACGGTATTTTGGAGATAAATTATGAAAATAAAAATGTTATTTCCAGTAGATTAAGCTCATGAAAATTTCGATAATCACATTCACTATTCATTTAGGTTTACCCTGTCAAAACGTTCATGTTGGTCTCGAGAGTTCCGAAATAAATTTAGTGTCATCTTTTTTGTTTGAGTATCGGTATTAGTTGAGTACTTTCTTTTTGCTTTCTTCTTCCTTTTCTTTGCATTATATTCATTGCAATAAAAAAAAAATGCAGAGTGATTTAGTGAGCTTTAAATGATTTTTTTTTCAAGGAAGAAGAAGGTGAAGAGGGCAAATTAAAGGCAAACGGCACGCAAAGATTTATCATTGTCCCCTCACTGCCAAGATAATCAAACATATAGTTTGAACAAGTTTGGATGCCTTATTTCAGGATCTTTTCAAATTTATATTAGATATTATTATAGAAGACAGATATTCATGGTGGTTAAAGGGACACGCCACCACGAGGCCGTGGGGAAAGTCAGGATTGCGTAAGCCCCATTCACTCGTACACAAAGTTTGTGCGTCGAACGCGTTCGTCGGACTACTGGGATTACATGTCGGACTGCACAAAATCGACCGAACCTCGCACGAGAGCTTGAGCTCAGGCGAAGCGTACATGTTGCACGGCGACCAGTCTGTCCGAAGTTTGCGCCCCGCGAGTCAACGGCATGATCAGGTAACGATCACGGTGCCCTCGCGCGGCGTAAAAACGTCCACAATCTGCGGTTGAGTATCCCTTTAAGTTAATCTTTAAAGAAATACTACGGCAAACGCGAAAGCTTCACTTCGAAGTTTCCGGACACCCCCCCCCCCCCCCCCCCCCCCCCCCCTTATACTATTCGAGTTACTTGATGTGGCTTCAAGCTTTAGGTTCACAGACACATGGGATCTGGTAATCTCCTCATTTACCTGATGCCCGAAATATATTAAAGGTGAATTTGTAATGGGGACGGAGTGGGTGGGGGAATAAGGGGTAACCTCGCTAGTCATAAGGACCGCTATCCATAACACGTGACTAAATGAATAGCGGTTTTGTACGAATAGCGGTCCTTCTGAATAGCGAGCAAACCATAGAAAATTTTCCTCGCTATTCATAAGGACATCCATTCATAAGGACCACTATTCAAAACTACTCATAAGGACCGCTATTCATAGCGCGTGTTAAATGAATAGCGGTTTTCTATGAATAGCGAGCGGACCCGGAGAATAATGGGCCTGTACCAACGTTACGTTTGCATGTGGATTTCACTTAAAAATATGTATTAAATAGAAATTAATATGGTTTCTGTCCAACATAAAAGATTCCTTAAGTATTGCATCAAACTTGTTCAAATCACTGTTTGAAATCATATGTGGGAATAAACTGTTTTAACCTTGTGCGCCCCCCCCCCCCCTTTACATAATCCGCACACCTTGTGTCATTCCATTTGTGATGTGCGATGTGCTCGCCGAGCCGCCCATATCTACAGGTACCCTTGTCGTTTCACCCGCAACCAACGCCAACGTCACAGCAGAGGTCGAACTCAAAGCTATCGTTGAAAGTTTTGTCGTCAAACTCAAAGATATCGTTGAACGCTGTGTCGTCGAACTCAAAGGAGAGGTCATAGATGTCGTGTAAACGTTTTCAGTAGTTGGAGCATCGGTTGGACCTTAATTTGGCAATTAAAAATTGAGGGAAAGGGAAAGGAGTTTTTAAAAGTCTATCAACACTTATGATGCATAAAGAGCTGAAGTGTCTGTGCCAAATCATACGGTATATACGTACGCACTGCCTCAAAAAAATAATGAGAACTCGCAATAGACGTCTACGTTTAGACAAACAAAAATGACTAGCGTACCCATAGCGCTCTTCACATTTATTTATAACGCACAGAAAAGTGCGTATACGCCAGGGGGGCCTTTTAATTAGCGTAACTGAAAGGGGGAAGTTTTACCCCCTCACCCGGGCCTTATATTGATAATATTTACGCGTGAAATTTAAGTGAGGAAATTATTGCACGGTAAAAAAAATAAAAATAAATAAAAAATCTCGAAGGGCAGATAAAACTTTATAAATTTTGATCACATTCTCACAAATTTAATATTAACTACTGTTGTCTTATAGGATATGAAGCCAGATTTCGGCGAAGACAAAAGGAGAACATGGCTAACGTATCGTAGGTCTTATGTAAGGAATTGAAATAAATCTAAAATATCCTCTTGTTATCTTTCAATCTTTCAAACACGCACTTTCTCTCTCTCTATAGAGATAGGTCATTCATGCACCATAGCTAATTTTGCACCTGTCAAAAAACTGTAATTAAAATATGAAAAGCATAAAGAGTAAGACTCATTTTATTTATTGCTGATAAATAACTCTTAACTCGTTACATACTATCGCACTACACTCTCAAAGTCGTAAAATTTAGTGGGAAAAGGAAAATCCGGCACCCTCCCCCCCCCCCCCCCCCTCCCCGTCTACGCAAACTATGGCACAGCAAAGCAGCAAAGTGATTACCTTGCTGAAATACGTGGGTCCCCATTTTCTAGGATGTTTTGCCCTTTTGCCCGCAGATACCTTATATTGCTACCACACTAAAAGCCTATCGCACACTAAACGATCGGTCTGCGATCCGATTTCGGTATGAAATGTAATAGCATTTGATATAAACATTCAACGACAAAATATAATTTTGATTGAGTTTGTGAATGGTCATATAGATAGTAAAATCGAAAATACGGCCTATTGCGAGCTTCTAGTGGGATGAAAGGCCAAATCGGCTGCGAGTCGTAGCGGCGTCAGAGCAGTCCTAAGATTGTCTGCGATTTAAAAATGGTTTGGCCCTTACTCCGGGCATAAGCCCGACATCGCACCAAAACCCTATGTTTAGTATTCATTTTATTGCTCAGATTCTAAATCAGGTCAATTTATTTGTTAAAATACCCATAATTATTGAATGTTACTACCATTTGTTTTCCAAATTCGGATCGCAGTCGATCATTATATAGTGTGCGGTGGGTTTTAGTAACATCTAAAGAGGAAGCCCACCCTGATTACAACTTGGTTTTAAAAGAAGCAGAGAAATTAAAGAAACGTATCAGTGAAGGTTTCCGCAAAATACGATTAAAAAAAAAAAAAGTTATGAATTTTTGAAGCTGTAATAAATCAGACAAGAATTGGCAACTCCATGACGTATCTTGCGAGCTTCTCTCGCATTTGCTCTGTATACACACACACACACACACACACAAAATTTTAAAAAGTCATAAATTTCCCTTTTCTTTGTTTTTGATGAAGGAATAGATTTGTATCATACAGGTATTGTGTAAAAGTCTAAGTGATATGACTATAGGTGCATGTATGATAGAATATTTGTTTTTAAAAGAAAATGGAAATTTAATATTTTGGGGGGTTACAGAGCAAATGGAAGATGAGCTCGCAAAATATTGTATTATGTTATTAACAAATATTCCGAAAAGAGGTACACCAGCACATCTCAATGAGTTGTATCGGGAGGAGCCAACCGAGGTTACTGTGGTTCAGTGCTTTTTTTTCCCCCTCCCAGTCACAGGTGACGCAAGATACTTTATTAATTAGAATTATTACTGTATGAACAATGTAATATATATATTTATAAATATATTATAGCCTCGCTTACCTACTTCACAGGTAGATCCTTTGAAACCCGTCATACACACGCATGTGTTATTCATACAAGTACCTCCATTTAGACACGGGTTCGCTCCAGTGCAGTTGACTGTATGATACAAAGATAAATAAGTCGTTGCAAATAAGGGGAAAGCACAACCCTCCCCCCCCCCCCCCCCCCCCCGCCAACTCGGAGACCCAAGCGGTATTCATTAAGTATATACAACTCTGATAACTGTGCCTCCCCCTTTTTGATGTGATGGCCTTCTTTGGGGGTGGGGGCATGTTTCAGTTTTTGTTCTGTAATAAAGGATAGAGAGAAGCAATTTTTTTAAAAGTTCCATCAAAATCGGTTAAGAAATGAGAAAGTTTTGACAGTTTGAAAAGTCTCAATTTACTTTCTATGGCGATCATAAAATTGGCAATGTTGCTTCAAAGTAACAGGTTTAGTAGTACAACTCTCCATATGTTTTGTACACAAAATTTCACATTTTCCCCATCATCTCTCAAGGTGCAGCTTGTCTCCTTCTTAGATCATGATATATCATGGGAAAATGTATTTGACACAACATATGTTGAGTTCACAAAAAGACAAGTAGCATATTTAGAGATAATGGAGAAAATATGAAATTTTGTGTCCAAAACATATTGAGAGTTGTACTACTTAAACCTGCCATTTGGAGCAACATTGCCAATTTGAGGATCGCCATAGAAATAGATTGAGACTTTTCAAACTTTCATAACTTTTTCATTTCGTAACCGATGTTGATGGAACTTTTAAAAAAATTGCTTCTCTCTATCCTCTCTTTTCATTATAATTGATTTTCCCCAGGGTTTCATTCTCCTTTAATAACGGTTACATCATTATCGGACAATTCATAAGGAAAGTATTGCGTTAGTGTTCAACCGAAATTATGTCAAGGGTCAATGTTTTCAACGACGAAATATTTTTGCAAATATATTACGGAACTTAAAAAATAAAAAAGAGATATATATTATCTGTGACACCTGTGTGGATTCACTCGATGTCATTAAGTTCGGTCCAAAACATAAATCCCTTTTTCATATTTTTTATAATTGTTTTTTTTTTCTATCTCTCCTATTTTTAACCATTCCTTTCTAAAAACGATCTTTTAGGAATTATTGATAATAATGATGATGGTAATAAACAAAGAAAATAATAATAAAAACAAATAGTATTAATAATGATAATAATGATAAGAAGAAGAAGATTTTTTTTTCATTTTTTCATTCTTTTTTTTTTTGGGGGGGGGGGTCGGACAGTATTGTTAGATCGTAAATCAAGAATCAGCCGTCCCTCAATCGAACCACGTATTTAAACATCTATCGAAGATCCTTGCATTTCCGGAAAAAAAAACGAAAAAAAAAAAAAACATTTTAATAGATTTTCAGAATGCATGGTTTGATAGCGTGGTGACTGAATCTAGACCTCTGATAATGGTCAAAACTATCTTCAATAAAAAATGATCGACATCTTTTTTATGAATTCTTTAAATTATTAGTTAACGTTTTGTCATCGATTTTCTTTTCTTTTTTTCTTTTTTTTTACATTAAAAATATGCAATACAGCAATAACGCATGTAGTGAGGGAGAAGAACTAGAGAAATTAGCTTCATTTTCACTTTAAAAAAAATGAAAAAATAAAGAGATAATGCCAGTATAAACACAGCCTTACATACCCAATTCACAGGTATAGCCCATGAAACCAAACATACACACACAGGTGTTGTCCATGCAAGTCCCTCCGTTGAGACAAGGTTCATCTCCAGTGCAGTTTACTATGTAATACAACAAATCATAAAACAATTTTTGTGAATCGTTTGAAAAAAAACATATTTAAAATTAGTCTAGATTCCATCCGTTTTTTCTATATTTTGTTTATTTTCCTATGCTGCTCTTTCTCTCTCTCTCTCTCTCTCTCTCTTTCTGTATCCCACATAGAGCGCGATTCTCCACTAATCGCGCAGCGCGATACCCAAAATTTCACCCGTCGAAAAAAACTTTGAAATTGTAAAGGACTGTTATTGCTTTTACAGGGTGTACAGTATAATGGCTCAACATATCGGATCGCATGTTAAAGGCCACCGCACACCTTACGATCGGTCTGCGATCCGATTTGTGAAATAAATCGCTATGACATTAAATACTGGCATTTTAGCAAATGAAATCTACACTATTCAGGTTCTGAAAAGTAATATGAATACTAAACATAGGGTTTGGGTGAGCTGTTAGCTTTCTTCCGTGAATAAGGGCAAAATTAGTTCAAATCGTAGGCAGTCCTAAGAATTTTGTGACGTCACAACGACTCGGAGCCGATTTGGCCATTCCACCGACTAGAAAACTTGGCAAAGGCCGTACTATCGATTTTACTATCTGCATGACTATTCAGACCCTCAATCAATTTTTTTTTTCGTTTTTAAATGATTTGTCAAATGATATTACATTTCCTTCTGAAATCGGATCTCAGACCAATCGTAAGGTGTGCGGTGGCCTTTAGTGGACCAAGTCTTAATATGATTAAAGGCAAACGGAATATAAACCTACGTTACTGTTCAGTCTGTATTCTCCTGCCCTAAACACAGACTTTCCATAGTTTATGCAATAATGATAAAAAGAAATAATAGAATGTATTCATCTTTTGAATTTCAATGTATACAATCAAAGCTTTGCATGGTATTCTGAGATGCATCTCACCTAAAATCTGCTATTTTAAATAAAATAATAATAATAATAATAATGGTGGCCTCTTGTATAGCGCTCAGGTCCGTCACGCTGTGATGCTCACAGCGCTGCAACATTATTACCCCGATCGTAGCCAAGCGGCCAAATACGTAGCGCTCTAGCATATCGGGTACCCATTTACACCTGGGTGGAGAGTGGCAAAAGTGGATTAATTTCTTGCCAAAGGACGTTAGCGCCGGGCTGGGATTCGAACTCTCAACTTGATTGAGAGTCAAGTGCATGAACCACTATACCACGACACCTCCACCTTAAAGACACGTTCACACAACGCATTTTGGGTGCATTAAATTAAAGGGTACCAATCATCAAAAAATATTTTACTCTGTATGTCAGAGGTTCCATGTCATTCTACTATATTCCAAATATGGGCTTCGAATATCACTTCTATAAAAAGATATTACAAGTTGAATTATACTCTCTATAAGCATAAAAGCGACTCGTGAGTAGACTTCTCGACACACCCGTACGATTCGCCAAGATAAGGGCTCGCGCGGAACCCAACTCGGAGGCTCGGTTCCGCACGAGCACCTTCATGTTATCCTTTATTTCCTTCATACTCCTAAACTGTTGACCTATAGGATTTCAGATAAAGGTCTTTGAGGTTAATTTTATACTTCCTAGCGGTATACAAAAAAAATTTTCAGGAGGTTGGTACACTTTAATGGTAATGGCGTAACAAAGGTCCTACTCGTACCGTGACGGGTACTCAATTGCATGTGCATTATAATATTAAGAAATTTTTACTGAAGCGGTTTAAAGCTTACTTGAACGAGCCTTAAGTCAGTGCTAGCCTTTGCTAGGATTTCCTTTCAGAAGTTTAAGAACAACCGCACAGGCATATTATTTACAAGTATGATATCAGTTGGAAAAAATCGTGAAATATAATTCGATAATCATACGAAAATGTTGCCTGAAATGTCAAGTCAATAGGCCTACTCAGTATTTTTTTTATTTTTTATTTTGATCGAACAACTAGTACCATACTTGACTAAAATTATTCCTTTAACGGTGCCTTCTAGAGATTAAAAAAAAGTCCCTACCCTTTAAAGTTTAATTTTATCTTTGCCATAAAATATGATAGGCGTAAGCGGTTACAGCTGCGTGCATAATGCTTACAACTGAGGCACGCGAGAGATAGGAAGCGGAGATAAATTATGACATAAACTTCGAGATAAAAAGTGGTCTCAGAAAAACAAATTCTTTTTGTAAAGATAAAAATGAAAAGGATAAAATGGTGCTCAGAATACCACCCTTTTTACTTACGTTATGTCTGAGGTTTAATATAATGTAGTTCTGTCTCGCTACGTAATGAGCAAAAGACCTTACAGGTTCTATGCTGTGTCATCCTTTTTATGTGCGCGCGTGTGTGTGTGCTTGTGTGTTGTATCATTTTTTTAGGGGACGCGTTACCTGTAAATACACACTGGGTGTCATCTGATAAATGATAACCACTCTGACAGCTGCATTCATATGATCCGTGAGTGTTGTTACATGTCCCGTACGTTACGTCACACGGATAAGTGTCCGCAGGGAGGGAACACTCATCAACATCTGTGGAATGAGACCGTAGACAAAACAAAAACTCCGTTGAGAGAAGGTATGGTACACAGAAACAAAAAAAAATATTAAAAAGTAATAAGTAACCTAGGTATCATCTTATTTGCAACAAGTGACGAAGTTAAGTGATCTTCAGCCAGGCTGCGGAATCTCTTTTTCGATACATGCGACGTATCAGTGAGGGTAGCCTACGGACATGGACAATAGTAAAAGTGTTGCTCTTCTAGTAGAAATATGTTTGATCAAGTGAAGTGCTTTTCACCAGTCCATAGTATTATGTTATGCAAGGGTAGACATGTCAGTACGGCTTACCCAGTTCACATCTCGAGCCGTTCAAAGTAGGCGGGCAGATACAGAGTGCTCCAGTTTCCTGATTGACGCATGTTCCTCCCCCGAGACATGTTACGGCGCAGCAATAATTGACTGAAGAGAAGAGAGAAAGAGAGAGGAAGAGAGAGAGAGAGAGGGAGAATGAAGACAGGCCGATAAGAAGCTCTTTACAAAAATATTCCAAAGGGGACGTGTTTTCATTCAAAGGAATTTTACAAGTGCGCATGGGGGAAATCTCTCTTCAAACGTGAAGGAAACACAACCAAAATTTTTTGGGGACAAAAATAAGCAAAAATAGTAATAAAAAATATAATTAACCCGTTGACTACTGGATTCTCTCATTCCCATAGGCTTAATACAGGGACCACCTAGTTACCGTAGGCAATGGGTTACGGGTCATTCGCTTACGGTGTGCACGTTTTTCTGACAAGCAAACAAATCAACAACAACAAAAAATCGAAAAGAGCCTGTGGGATGGGTCCAATAGGCCTGAGAGACTTGGGGGGGGGGAATTAAAGGCAGCGCAATTATAGAGAAAGAAATGCATCGAAGGTTGTACCATGGACCTATGATTGTACAATATGAAACTGTGGCTAAGATTACTCAGTAGTCAATCTTAAACCCATTTTTATCATTTTTATTTTATCATTACGAAAATTCCTTACCAGTCAGGGAGAGTACCGATTTTTCGGGAATGATCAAAGTCCCCAACAAAAGGGACGATTGGCCTCAATGAATCATTCATGACCTTTCACCGCTTTCTGACCGTTGATCGTCATGTACAAAGTAAATGACAATCCTACACCGTTTTGACATATATATCTTTAAATATTCACCACAAAAAACCCTCAAGGAATGTTGATGTTGAAATTTCAGTCAATGAAAGATGGATATAAAATAAAGTTTATCCCCTCCAAAAATCAGGATTCACAAGCCATGTGGAAAATTCGTAATTGAAGGATGAAAACGCGATTCGAAAATGTATTTTTTGATTGTGCGTGTCACAGATTCGTTCAAGGCGTTCTTAGTTTGCTGCAGCAATGCAATGAAACCCACTGTGCCTGTTATGCCCTATGCATAGGCTGTGTGTACACCATACACACACATGCGTAAGCGTGTGTGTGTGTATCTGCGTGTATGTTGTGTGCGGGCCTCCGCCATCCCGCTTGATGCGGAGCTCTGTGTGTACGTTTTGTGTATTTCTTTCTCTCTCTCTCTCCCTCTCTCTCTCTCTCTCTCCCTCTCTCGCTCGCTTCGGTGAATAAGACTGGAATAAGAACATTTATAACGGTTCCCTGTGACCAGTTCGCTTCGCTCCTGCTCATAACAACCTCTTGCGCTTCAGTGTACCCTAAAACGTGGGACTACGGGACGCCCTAAGATTCGGCTATCTCCCTGACTGCTTACCTTCCGCTTTTCGTCCAATTGTCAATCCATACAATTCATTTGAGAGGTCAAATGTCTCATGTACGTTTCCTAAGAGCTCGCCCGCGAAGACAACCTCCTTTCCACTGGTAATGTTGATGGCACCGATTCCACCTCGTGCTTCGTCAGTCCAGTACATCATTTCTCCAAACTTGTAGATGATATATGGAGCAGAGGTTGTCGATGGGTCGGAGTAATGGACCTGGCGATCGGTACCGTTTAAATTCATCGATTCGATCACACCTTCTCGAGTAAACCAGTATATGCGGCATTCTGTATCAACACAATGAGGAAAAGAGTTTTTCGAGGTGGTAAATGATACAATCGCCTATAGTTGATCAAATGTGGGTAAAGATCAATCGCAGCTCATTATAAGACTGGGCTCTCAACCGTTAACTGGATGATGATGCAACAAAAAAATGGCGCTCACTTATCGATGCAGTGATTGGTTTTCCATTTGACCATTAAAAGAGGCCCCGTAAAGAGGTAGATTCTAACTCTTTACGGATCATCGTTATTAATTGTTTGTATACGCCACACACAAAACACACACACACACACACACACCCACACATCTCTTTTGGCTCTTTGTGTGTCTGTCCTTCTTTTCGTTTCAATTTGCTGTCTGTGATTTATTTTTACCCCTTTTTCAATTTCGTCTGTCTCTCTATCTTGATTTTGTCTTTCTCTCTCTCTCTTCGTGTGTATTCATCTCTCCCTTTCTCTTTCTATTTCTCTCTTTGTTTGCCCCCTCCCCCCCCCCCCCCCCCTCTCTCTCTCTCTCTCTCTCTTTCTCTCCCTCGCTTACTGACCTCCATGATCAATATAGGTATCCCTTAGTTCAGCTGTTGCTCCTACATTAAGGAATTCTTCCTTTTCGTTCCCGGGTTCTACACCCACGTTCCAAATTATTTCTCCATCAGTCCAGAAAACACGTCTGAAAGAAACATTCATTAAATAATGACAAGAAATATATAGAAAACAATCATATGTTTAAAAAAAATGGAAAACGTCGAAACGTTGAAAAATAATTTGTATATGACAACTTTATACATAAAATTACCCTCTTTTCCGGTCATAGGCCTATATCTTCGTCTACACATATAATACCGCGTTCATAATGTGACGCTGTAATCCGAAGAAATAAAGGTGTCGAGACAGAACTAGGTAAAATGAAATCAGATGACAAAACGCTTAAATTGGTCACGTCTATGTCACTGAGGTTGCCAAGCCCGGTGACATAGGCTAGACCCTGGGTTCTTAATTATTTTGTTAGGAGGGCCAGAAATTTATCTTGAAATTACGTCGAGGGCCACAGAGTATGATATATACATACAAAGACGCATGGGACTCACGAATCTTGCCAGAATACAGTGCGTATTAGCTTTCTGTTTTTTTGTTCGTTTTTTTTTTTTTTTTTTATTATTATTATCATTCAGCGAGCGAGCGAAGCTTGCGAGCAAAAAAAATTGACACTTTAGAATTGTGAAAATTTAATTTCGTCGTCAAAATGTGCTAATCTAGATTAGATATAAAAAATTACAAAGAGACCATTTCACTGCCCAAAAATGAAATGGTGGGTGCCCGAATGCAGGAAATTTTTTTGATATTCTCGGGGGAGAGGGCTCCAGGCCCCATCCCCCGCCACAGACGTTAATGCATACATATCCGAATGGCTCATCTAAGGACGGTTAAACGATTTTAGAATACACCCTCCTTATTTTTTTCTTTGTTTGATTGAAAAAAAAAACAACCCAAAACTATAATAATGTGGTAGGGCAGGGAACAGATAAATAATGATACGCTATTTGCGAGCGAGCAAAAAATTTGATACTTTTATTCTTACCAATAGTTAGGATCATAGGCGCCGGAAGTAGGGGGGCAGGGGGGCGGTCACCCCCCAAACTAAAAAGTGGGGGGGGGGGGCAAAAATGCATTTTCCCCCCCCCCAAAAAAAAAAGCCCCCCCCCCCCCATTAAAAAAAAATAAAAAAATCAGTAGTAAAGGAGTAAAAATCGTGTGTATATTAAAAGCTTGATTGCTTTATTACGTAATTGTAAGCCTTTGTATTTATTTTTCGTATTCATGGAGATCACTGAAGACAGATAAAGCATTCAAACTTTAAAATTTAACGTAGTGGAGGTTTTGTATTAGACGCAAGGTTGCCAGAGTTGGCCGAATTCTGCTTTCTGGCAGAATTTTGACCGCTTTAGCATAATTTGACAAAATTTAGCAGAATTTTAGCATAATTCTGGTGTTTTGTTTTTTTTTGCTTGTCAGAGAATTTTCGAGTAAAAATATACCCCAAAAATGCTTGTCAGAGAATTTTTGAGTAAAATTTTGATTTAGCAGTAGGATCTGTATTGTTGTGAGAGGGTGGGAAAGCGTGTGTGTTTTTTTAGGGGTGAGAAGACATGAGCCCTTGAAAGGTGAGCCCCCTTTAATGTTTGCCCCCCCCCCCCCCCAATCCCAAACTGCTTCCGGCGCGCCTGGTTAGGATGATATATTATGTATCAACATAGTTCTTAAAACAAGATTTTTTTTCTTCTTACTCAGATATTTTTGGCGGGCCGCATAAAGTGGCCCGTGGGCCGCACTTTAAGAACAGGGGGGCTAGACGCTTAAAATTGGTAACGTCTACGCCACCGGGCTTGGCAACCTCAGCTGTCCTGGAACTTTACAAATCTATAGTGCTCCCGATACAAGAATACGGCGTACCCGCGTTGAATTCCTCTAATCATGTTAACCCTTTCAGGACAGGAATTATTTAAGGGCTAAATTGATCACATTTTGTTCTTCAAACTGGCAACAATAATATTTTTCTTTTAGTTCTATTTGCTTTTAATAAGGTGCAATGTCTTTGAAAACAATATACATGGCTAAATATTTTGTAAAATAGTTGAAAAAAATTGCCAATTTTGATGAAAAACAAGGAGTTTGAACCTCCCAATGTATTGCAAATTTAAAGATTTCAAAGCTATTCTTGTTTTTAAAATTCCTGGCATCAAACACATTTTGGTCATGCAACAAAAATTGACAATGTATGTGCAGAAATTTTTGCTCTTTCTACTCATGCATCTGGTATATTTTTAGAACTCTGAATCAAAAGTTATTTAACCAAACCACAAAATGTGGTCAATTGTCTCGAAAGGGTTAAATAAGTTGTTGAATTTTGATATCTGTCTTGTATAATGATGTTCAGAAGAATAAACAGATAGCCAGGAATAGAAAGGTTTTCAAATATACAATGCTATTATTGAGATATCTATGACTGAATACTGCCATTTACGGCACCGTACTGGGGTACGCTTTATTCTAACAGTGCAGTCTATGGGGGGGGGGGGGGGGATGAGTCTGGCATTTCCGGTCACTTGTATATATTTACCTTTGTGAAGCACATGTTGATTTTAAAGTGCATATTTTCACACCATATTACATACACCAATAGCATGCAGGGCCAGGCAGCTCAGATTTTATCAAGCCTCTGCCAAGTTACCAATTCACTTTAAAGGGTCTCTGAGGCCCCCCCCCCCTAATTTCTTTTATACAAGTAGAATGTATAAAATTAACCCCAAATAACTTTACCCGGCATTCTACAGGTTAGCGGTTAAGGAATTTGAAGAAAAAAAAGGACAGCGTAAACGATCGACGCTCGGAACTCAACTCGAGTTTATGTCAAATAAAAAATTGGTTCGGCGCATAAATTACAAAGAATCTACAGACCAATGAAACAACAAAAAAAATTAGAACTTAGACGTAAAATACATGTATCGAATCGAAAATTGATTTGGCGCTTAACCTAGGGATAATATACAACCCAAATAAAATATGAAATGAATGAAGTATACAACGCAAAATATTTTTATCGAAATGAAAATTATAAGTTGGCGCGTAATTTATAGAGAATCTACAACCCAAGTAAAACAACAAATGAATCAAGTATTCAACACAAAGCGTTTACGTCGAATATAACATTGGTTTGGCGCATAAATTACAAAGAATCTACAGACCAAATGAAACAACAAACAAATTAGAACTAAGACGCAAAATATATATATCGAATCAAAAATTGATTTGGCGCTTAGCTTAGGGATAATATACAACCCAAATAAAACATCAAATGAATGAAGTGTAAAAATTTTTTTTTATTTATTTATTTTTTTTTTTTGTATCGAATTGAAAGTTGATTTGGCACGTATCTAATGGATATAAATATTATACAACCCAAATAAAACATCAAATGGATGAATTATACAACAAACTGTTTTTTATTCAGTTGGCGCGTAATTTATGGAGAATCTACAACCCAAACAAAAGAACTGATGAATCAAGTATTCAACACAAAACGTTTAAATCGAATAGAAAATTGGTTTGGCGCATAAATTTCAAGGAATCTACAGACCAAATGAAACAAGAAATAAATTAGAATGAAGCCTTCGCAAAATACATTTATCGAATCGAAAATTGAGAGTGAAAACGTTCCTGAATCGATATATCAGATTTTCAGATTTAGATTTTTTATTTCATTACATTTTCATTTTTTTAGTAAATAACAATAAGTATTATGAAATTGACAATATTCAAAATAATTGACAACACAACTTAGTGCAGAAACATTTTTCGATCATTACAAGCAAAACAAAGTGCATTAAAGTTTCAGTTGTGAGAGAGAGAAAAAAAAGAAGTAACATCAAAGAAGACTACGTAAGATTAATTTTATGAAAATTAGAATGAAAACAGAGACCAGCTTAGAAGCAGAGCTTGTAGAAGCGCTGGTCCCTGGCAAATGATTAATCATGAATACAGTACACAAAAAGAACTAGACTGGGCAATCATGCATAAAATGCCCAATAAAAGAGAAAGAAGAAGAAAACAGATACATAAAATACATAAAATGGTAACGATTTAAAGGACTAAACTTTACAAAAGACGGAACAAGAAGGACAAAGTGACAGGTAGGGGTTAGGACGGGAGGATGGGAAAGGGACAAGATCTTGAAGGTTTCATTTAGTCTATAGATTTTTCTACACAGGTAAACACCAATCGTCATCAGGGTCATTGAGGGATCAATGTGCATAAAAAGCAATTGGTGATTTTTAGGGGAGCTATCGTGATCGATCGACTAGTCTTTGCTCAAGTCTTATATTAATTTTGGGGGGTATTTTATTTTCAAAAATCAACATCTCCTGTATGTTGTCACCGCTGAATGTCTTGTTAAGTTTTCTAGGGTTGCTTTTGTGTAAGCTAACTATACACAAATTATTTGTTCAGGCCTCAGGTACCCTTTACAGTTTCGAAAATATGGTCTGAAACTACAAGATAACTGCAAGTTAACTTAAAGTTTTGAAAGTACAGGCAAGCGAAACTTAAAGTTTAGCTCCCATCGTGTGAACCTGCCGAATAAGGTGCTAAAGGGGACGGTCTCCGGTCTTCATTTGTAAATCTTCCTTATGTTATTATTTGTTTTTATCCTTCTATCTTCTTTTTCCAATATTTCTTTATGTTATTCTTTGTTTTTATCCTATCATTTCCTCTTTCTATCTTCCTTACGTTATTCTTTGTTTTTTTTCCTTCCGTCTTCTCCTCTTTCCACCTTTCCTTATGTTATTTTTTGTTTTTGTCATATTATATCCTCTTTATATCTTTCTTATATTATTCTGTTTTCTTTCTATCTTGTTCTTTTTCAGTGTTTCCTTATGTTATTCTTTCTATCTGTCCTTATCTTATTCTTTGTTTAATCCTTGTTATGTTATTATTTTTTATCCTTACCATTTCGTCTATCTTACGTTATTCTTTGTTTTTCCTTCTATCTTCTTCTCTTTCTATCTTTCCTTATGTTATTCTATGTTTTACCCTATCATTTCCTCTTTCTTTCTTATGTTACACTTTGTTTTTTATCCGTCTATCATTTCCTCTTTCTACCTTTCCTTGTTTTATTCTTAATTTTTATCATCCTATCTTCTTGTCTTTCTTTCTTCCTTATTCTATTATTTGTTTTTATCCTTCCATTTTTTTAATATTAGTTTGTCTTTATATCTTTTCTTATGAAATTTTTCGGGAGTTATAAAATAACGACTGCATTGAGCCTAGCAGTTACATCGAACTTGAGAGAAGTCATTGTGATTTTGCCTCCTCGACCGCTACTAATAGTGATCATTCTGGAAAGAGGCTTGCTCTAGCTGTTAATCCTCATTACCAAGTCCCTCGGATAGGGCCTGAAGTCTTATGTCCCCTGGTTGCTGGTTGATTATCCCTACCCCACTCCTCGGAACGGATTTACGCCACTGCTTTTTTCATTTTATTTTGGGCGGCGGTTTACTTTTTTTCCGGCGTACTGCGTCATCTATGAGCAACGCTTGATCACTTATTATCATACCTGTATACATTGTCGTATTTTATGCCGTATGGTCTCGTATTCTCGAACACTAAATTATAAAGTCGAAGAGAAGATTGTGGGTCTTCATACTCGGCCTTTTTAACCGTGAACGTCTCATGTCCCAGCCAGTAGATATCATGATAGTAGGTCTCGTCCATATCCAAAGAATAAACCCCTTTGACAAAAACAAACAATTAAAACAAAATAAATCAAAACAACATAACAAAACAAGATAAACCATATTATTAGTTGTACGAAGGGTTTTCAGGCGACCCAAAACGTTGGCGTATCTCATGGTTTGCGCAAAAGCACCCGGAGGAAGATGAGGAACGTGCTATTTTAAACGACATACCATGGTTTGTGTAAAGTACCCGGATGACCGTGCAATATTCCATATCCTACTTTTTGAAAGTTTAAAAGTTTGAAAGTTTATTGAAAACTCAAGACCTCTTTGGGGTGCGCGTAACGCATAAAAAAAATGAATATACGCGTTATAATACGCAAGGCTAAGACAATGGATGTATGGCGGCCGCAGTCCTAGCAAGATGCTTGGGTAAGGATAATGCTTTTTGAAGTCAATACAAAAACACAAGGACATGACAAATGGTGAAAATTGAGGAACGAGGTTTCATACAATAATATCAATACTGAATTTTATCTTTTAGTGATCATGAATTCTGTAATCTCATTGGTCAATCATGTCTTTGATAAAATCCCGTATTACCCGTGTACTCGGTCACAAATACAGACCATCCACCAGTCAGACCCAACTCCGGAAAACCGAGCACAGGTATATACTCCGAAAACGGCGTGTAGAGCAAGATGAATAATATTATAGAGCCCTCATCGTTCAACGTCGACCTGCTGTTGACAATATATTTTTCAAAAATAATGCTGCTGATATACATGGTGTATTTATTTCAAACGCTTGTCATTTGAAAGTCATTTCATATGAATCATTCAAGGATTTTAAAGATAATTGGCACGCAGCATTATGTTTAAAAATATATATACCGTTGGCTGGTTGACTTTGCAAGATTTTCCCCATGCCTTTTGTACACACTGCCTCGCACTGAACGATGAGGGCTCTATATTCATACGCCGTTTTCGGAGTATATACCTGTGCTGGTTTTCCGAAGTTGGGTCTGACTCTCCACTGAATATTTCCCGTATTCCGTGAATGAGGACATATGTCGCTGTTGTTGTTTTTATGTTTTGTATTGTTGTTATTTGCGCGCATGCGCTAAATCCATCCCTGAATATTTTCCGTATTCCAAGATGACTTTATCATTACAGCTGCCCTTGATCTTGTTGCATGCAGAAAACAAACATGGCTGACAGCCGGCGATTTCAACATCATTTGCGGGAAGGGTGGGTAGACCAAAGTTTCTGAAGTATGAATTATGTTTTTAGCGTAACTTTACCAATGAGGTTACACTACAGAATTCATGTAGATCTACCCTTAAAAAGATAAAATCGTTACCCCCTGCTTGTTCTCACGAAATACGGAAATATCTACGGTCTGCTGCCATATTCCATAATTATTCCTCCGGCCTCATGGAATATGGCACCAGACCGTAGATATTTGCCCGTATTTCGTGAACAAGCAGGGGGTAACTAATAGTATTTCTTTCGCGGGACACAAAGGTATATCGCACTCGCTTTGAAAATATTTAACTAGTCGTGCCGACTCGTGATATATGCTCATAAGCTCGTGCGATATACCCTTGCATCCCACTCTAGGCCATTCAATATTATATTATTATTGACTGGTAGAGTGTGCAGTATAATATTCCTCGGACCGCCGCAGGCCAAATGCACTTTATATATATTATTATATATAAATAATGATCACGAGGGAAGATATAACTCCCTTGAGGTACACATAATGTATGTTACAACCCCTCCGGTTAACATGGTTAATGTCTGTTATATTAGATAGTAGTGTATACAGCCACGTGTCATTATCAATCCCTGTGAATACGGATACAGCCACACTCAAATGAAGTATCAAGGAATTTACCATTGCGCTACTCTCTCTCCAAATTTTAAATCCAAACCTCTCAATAAGATACTCTGACTTCTTCTTTATTTATCCCTTTTAGCTTGTCAATCTGGGAGTTTATTACCTTGATGTTTTCTTTTTTTCTTCTTTTGGGGGGGGGGGGGGGGGGGGGTGGGGGGTTGGTGCGCTCTTCGTAAAAATTTAATCCCTCGGGTACAATATAACTCACTATATAGACATTTCCACAAATGTTATATTACAGTTGTAGGCCGATAATATAAAATGGACCTATCGTTTTCTTTGCATACTTACAGTAGGCTTCTGATGGGCACAAAGTAACTGCATGCAAAGTTTGGTGGAAATGACATGGGTTTTACTTTAACCCTTTCGAGACAATTGACCACATTTTATGGTTTGGCTCAATAATTTTCGATCCAGAACTCTGAAAAAATATACCAGATGCACGAGTAGAAATGATAAAAATTCGTTCTTCGTTCGAAGTTTAAGCGTAAAACTAAAATTCCATGGTATACTTGACAAGAAATACTTACGAACCCCCGTTCTGATGGACATGGACGAGTCTAATTCTATGGCGTCTATTTCGCCCTTCCGTAATCCCCTCCTGCCGCCAGTATAGTCTGCCCAGAATAACCACTGATGCCTTGGATCATAACGTATTCCTGTGACCTGATATCCCGCTCCTACGTGGAATCGTTCAATTCAGGAAATGTCATTGGTTAATGGTTGTTTAAATGGCATGCATTTGCATCAAATAAGTCTCTAAACATCGGACCCCGAGTGGAGTCAAGAGAGGATCAAGTATTTCGCATCAGGGCCCTCTTGAATAAAAAGTTGCGATTAAACGCAACTCAAAAAATTAAACGCAAGTCCAGAATACGCGATCCTGATTGGTTGAAAATCAAGTTGCGTTTAATTTTTTGAGTTGTGTTTAATCGCAACTTTTTATGAAAGAGGGCCCTGGTCAAAACTCTTTGACTCGATGCTCGGAAGAGCTAAATGATTTACTCAATTCAGTGCAAAGAGTCAGCTAAAGTGTTACTCGCGTCCGCTCAATGAGTCACTCAAGTCAGTTCAAAGAGGCTCAGTAGTCAGCTCTAGAGTTACGCGAATCGGCTCAAAGAGTCACTTTAATAGGTCAGCTCACAGACTCACTCGAGTCAGATCAAAGAGTGACTTAATTAAGTGTCACTCTAGTCATGAAAGAGTCATTTGAGTCAGCTCAAAGTGTCAGCTGGAGTGAGTTCAGACTGGGGTGTAGTTAAGTACTATAATTATTTGCTAGAATAATGTGAATATTGCAATCAAGTAGTCAATAATACCCTCGTGCTCGTGGTAAAGTCCGTCGTCGATTCTAGTCAACAGGGCCTCGACTCAAGAGTCGAGTCAAATCTTGAAGGCTCTCAAATGACTATGTAAAATCTAGCATCACAGTAAACATAGTCCTATATATTCCTATATATTAGGTACTTTTGAATTTAACATAACGATACATAGCATAAATAAAAATATCAAACTTTGATAACTTTACCTAATATTAATCAGAGGAAGTATTGCTAACATTGTAGACAGGTAGAGGGGTATATTATATATATATATTGCTACTGAACTATGAGTCGCTGTTCAATAAGATAACGTTGAGTGGAAAATTTGCATTTTCTTTAAACTTTTTGTTGTTCATCTTCGGAATCATTTATTTAAATGGTAGCATTAAAAAAAAAATTAATTAGGAATGCATATTATATAAATAAATGATGTAGGCTTTCACTTACCTATCGCTAGTTTGGTATAATTTAGCTCAGTGATTAGTCTATCGTCCGTCACGTTTGCCATATAGATCGCTCGATTGGCCTTATCGGAGACGAAAACCAAAACCCTTTGATCTAAATGGATTAGATCATATGTAAATAACGTTAACTTTTACTCATTATGATAAAAACGAATAGCAGTTATAGAACGCCATCGTCACTAGCGTGTTGAAAGGGGCAATGGGAGCCCCCCCCCCCCCTTGAAAGTTTTCCACAAAAAAAAAAAAATAGTGAGTCAATTACTTTAGGGTAAATTACCAATAAAAATAATGAAATCCAGTTATATAACCTCACAAATTACGGATATTTTCACCAAAAATTTCTCCTCGGCAGCAAAGCGACGTCGCAAAACGGTGAAGTTAAGTATGCAGGTTATATGTAGACATACTAGAAAAAATGAAGAGGACGGGAAATCTAAAACCCATCAGAGAAAAAATGAAAGCCAATCTTACGCAATGAATTCAAATCAAATGTGAAATATCAAACGCAAACATCAATAGACTATATCTGCATTATGAATAATTCCCCCCCCCCCCGGGGCGCACTCAACATATTGGACAGACGGGTATGTGCCGCTTTGACGACCCCCTTTTTCAACGGCCGATAGCCTTTCTCAAGATACCCGAATTTCCCTAAACTGCCGTTCTCACCCTTCTCACGCATTCGCAAGATACCCGATCGGATCAAAAGCGCTCGTCTCTCTCCGTTTCCCCCGGCGCGCCCCGTTCCCTTGCTCTCGCGTACATGTACGTCCATTCACTTGCATGCGGAATTGCATATGCATGCACTAAAGAATCCCCACACTAAGTGCCGCAGTTCCTTAGATCATGTGTTTTCGCTCAGCTGGGTATGGATCCACCGTTTCCAAGAGCCTGTGTTTTTCGCTTCTAGTCCGTTCCTTAGACGACCGTTTCGAGGGCGGCTGCGGCACACCCTCGTCTTAAAAAAATCTGAGTGCCCCCCCCCCCTGGAATAATCCACCTGTCGTTTGCAAATAAATACCGATTTGCAATATCACATTGAAATAAAAAACATGAAATTTCGATAGGGGGGAAAAAATGTCTTTCGTCTACTCCCCCACACCCGTCCAATCAAAATAGGGGCTTTCTTGCTAAAATATATAAGTCAATTCCAGTATTTTTCCCGCCCCCCCGCCCCCGAAAATGATTTGTACATAACCAGAATACCGCCCCTGTTGATTTTCATGGTTTTCCCTAGTGTATCATGTGCCATTAGCAGAGTCTTAACTTGTTAATTGCCCGATTTTCCTCAAACTTTTATTGTTTATGAGATACATATATTTCTGCTTCTCTTATAGCCAAGTAATTATTGGCCCTTATCCCAGGACGAGATTGTGGTTAAAGTCCATGTGAATGTGAACTAAAGGTTAACCTGAATCTAGGTTTAAGTGGCTTTAAAACTTTAGTCAAATTAACCTTTAGCCTGAGTGAAAAACAAGGCAATTCTTAATTGCCATGATGATTCTACTGCACAGGCTTAGTAGAGGTATAGCAAGTAGTATCATATAAGTCTACCACTTCCATTGACCTTATAACTAGAATTATAACTGATGCTGTAAATGACTCTTTGGGAAGAAAAAAATAATGCTTTTTCTTCTTCTTCTGTTTTTTTTTTTTTTTTTTCGTTCTCGTTTTTCTTCTTCTCCTCCCTCTTAATCTTCTTCTTCTTCATCATCTTCTTCTTCATCACCTTCTCCTCCTTATTTTTCTTTTTTTCTTCTTCTTCTTCTTCTTCTTCTTCTTCTTCTTCTTCTTCTTCCTCTTCTTCTTCTTCCTCTTCTTCTTCTTCTTCTTCTTCTTCTTCTTCTTCTTCTTCTTCTTCTTCTTCTTCTTCTTCTTCTTCTTCTTCTTCTTTTCCCTTATCTTAACGAGGCCATGGTGACGGAGAAAGAAAGGGGTGAGTGGAGGGGTGTGAGTAATGTGTACCTGATTCAACGCAGAGACAGTGCTGACCAAAGGCCTATGGGACACATGCCCTGCGGCTTTCAATACACTAGCCAAATTATTGACTTCATCCCTTGATCAAACATTATTGAAAGGCCTAATTAACACTAACCCTAAGGCAGGCCCGTCGGAGCCGCTACGGTTGGTACGGTATTGACCGTACCACTTTTCAGTCTAAAAAAAGAAAAAAGAAAAGAAGAGAGATGGAGAAGGAGAAGAAAAGAGAAGAAAAAAGAAGAGAGAAGGTGGGAGGGTGATAAATGTCATGATCATAGGCTGATCGTAGGCTTATCACCAGCTTAATGGAAGAACACGAACATCGAAGTGACTTTGCCCTTTTTCCATTATTATGAAACGCATTATCACATAAACCGAAGAACAGCATTATATGCCACAAAACTTTTCCCTCCAATCGCAAATCTTAAAAATAATATCCTCAAGAAAGTGAAAAATTAAGCTAGCCACCCGACCGTGAAACTTCCTATTTATAGGTTAGGCCTATATGGATTTTCCCACCCATTTTTCACCACCTCTTCATTAAATTTTTAAAAATTTGCTTTCAATTCCAACGAAGGCCTTTAGGACACGATCATTTGGACACCATTCTTCCCGTCCTTCTCTGGTAAATTCATGGGACAACCAGGGCCTACGGCATTTTTGCGGGGGTCTATTTGACCCATCTATTTATTTGATGGGGTTAGGGCGGATCCAGGGGGTGGGCCGGGGGGGGGGGGGGAGAAGTCAGCCAAATACGAAAAAGAAAATCTGATTTTTTTTAATTTTTATTTTGCTTGTCAGAAAATGTTGAAGTAAAAATGCACCCCCAAAATGCTGATGACCTATTTTTTTCTTATTTTTTTCTCTTTTGCTTGTCAGAAAATTTTCCGAATATTGGGCCCCCTCCCATCACAAATCCTGGATCCGGCGCTGATGGGATGACCTAACTTCGAGCAAATGTTTATTTTTTAAGGAACGCAATATTGAATCTATAATTTTCTCAAATTATACTGAAAATTATTTAGATTGATAATTACGAAAGGGAAAGGAAAATTAAGAACTACGGATGGGTACAAGAAGAAAAATATTATCGACCAAGAATACAAGAGATCGCGATCGCAATGCGCTTGCGCTATTAAACGCTAGCGGCGGGGAGAGACAACTACCGTACCAATAATAACAATAAATAATCTACTTGTATCCAAAATAGAGATCCACCAAAGATAAGATAATTGCATCACTACAGGCCTGCATCACTAGCGAGGCAAAAGGCAATAATTTGGTACCGTATGGCGGTTTACTTTCAGGGGCGTCGCTAGAGCCCCCCCCCCCCCCCGAGGATTTTCAAAGTTTCGATATTCGGGCAACAACTACTTCATATTTTGGCAACGAGGAGAAAGAATATTTACATATTTGGGCAGCGAGGTTCCGAGATAATTATGTAATTTCTGTACATTTTCTCCACGAAAAGTTCGAAAAAAAATTTGCGAGCGAGCGAAGCGACGCTCGTAAAGATTTAGGGATTGAAAATTTGATATTCGGACAAAAGGAGTCCCACTTTTTAATTTATAGGCTGCAGTCGCCCTCCCCCGAGGATTTTCAAAGTTCCGATATTCGGGCAACAACCACTTCATATTTGGGCAACGAGGAGAAAGAATACTCAGTATTCACATATTTGGGCAGCTAGGTTCCGAGATAATTATGTAACTTCTGTATGTAACTTCTGTACTTTTTCTCTAAGAAAAGTTTTTTTTTAAATTCTCGCTCGCTTTGCTCGCTCGCAAAAATTTGAAAATTGAAATGTTGATATTCTGGCAAAAGGCGTCCCCATTCGGCGAAGTTCCGATATTCGGGGACCCCCACATTATTCGGGCAGCAAAGTGAGGTGCCGGAATATCCACATATTTGGGCAGCGAGGTTCCCAGATAATTATGTAACTTCTGTATGTAACTTCTGTACATTTTCACTACGAAAAGTTAAAAATATTTTGCTCGCTCGCTTCTCTCGCTCGCAAAGAATTAGAAATTCAAAATTCGGATAATTTTACCTGTTGTGTGGGGAGCGTCGATCCAACCAATCGCCATAGGCAGTGACGTCACCATGAGTAGCACAAGAGAGAAGAGTGTCTCGGTTTCAAACATCAGTAATACCTATCAGAAATGGGAAATCGTTCATCCTAGAAAATTGTCATGGGAGCCTGTACATGTAGACCGTTTTTAATAATAATAATGACGATGATAACAATGATGATATGGTGCATGTCGCTACAATGATAAGGAGCGTTGTTCAAGCATTGAAGGAATTATTTTCTACGTAGACTATAGGCTTATAGCAGATACTCATTTACTTCACCTGGGAGGACAGTGGCAAATGTTGATTGTATTGTCAAAGGGCATTCAGGGATTCAAGCCCCATACATTGTGCTTTATAGTCCAGGGATTTTCCCACTAAACAACAACGTTGTGTGTCCGGACAGGTTGGTCATCTGGACAGGCTTTTAAACAGAAAATCGAACAACTTATCCTGCAAATTGCCATAGTTCTCTCTGAAGATAGATTGATAATTTGATGAATTGCATAGACCTAGATCTAGACCCTATATTCACTGTTTTTTTTTTATATGTTACTTGATGCATTTTTTTTTTTATTAATCTGCAAATTCACAGTTTATTTTTTGAAGTGTCATCATCTTCACCATGAACTTCACAGTCCAGTCACTTATCCAAGACCACGATACCACGACAAGTTTGAATGACAATAGATCTAACAGAACTTTAGTTCTAGATCTAACTGTTAGTTAGACGCGATAAATGATGTTAGTAAACATGAAAGAAAGCTTTATAAAATTGACTCACAAAAGTGCAAAATTTGCAAGAAAACATAACTTAACCATCCACATATTGTCAATGCTTTGCTTACCTTTTACAGATCGTAAAGAAGTCTGCAATACATCTGCACTCACACGCCAAAGCGCATAAAGCCTTCTGAACATAGTCTATCCTCCGTTGACGGCAGCCTGTTCTTGCCTAGTATAATCGTTTTCTGTACAGTAATTATGCTATCTTTTTATAAAATCTTGAAGACAAAAGTGGAAATGAAAAGAATAAATCTAGTAAATTCGTGTTTTGATGTTTTTCGTTCTTCTAGTTCTACCTGCTAGAGATACGACATGATTTAAAACAATGACCAACTTACCCGCGTATGTTGAAAAAACTCAACGCGCATATAGCAACGCGCAGTAGTCTGGATGGATCGATCATTGCCTAGGCTAGGCAGGCAGTTTGACGTCACAATACAAATTGCTCCTGGAAAA